>OY728131.1:782912246-784162246 GCA_963277665.1 Viscum album | reverse complement strand
TAAGGGTTATATACATTGGAATCTATCAGGAGTAAATAAGGAATAATCAATATAGTAAGATAAATAATTGAAAACACAAGCCATTTAATCAATAACTTGATCGTGAAATGCATCCATGGATAATATCGATGAATTAATCTCATGGATAATAATAATTGAATTCAAAATGAAGGAATTTAATAATGTTATATGTAATGATCTCAGACATCTTGATATATATACCTTCAATATCTTACACCAAGACTATTTAAATCTATGGGTAGGTATACACTAGAAACCCATTTAATTTGGTAAACTTATTTGTCTCATGAGACCCATCGATGCATAGAGGGTCTATCTATAACCCGGACCCACCCATCACTTAATGTATTTTGAATTACTTATATATTTAATGATCAAATTAACTCATAATAATATGACTTATCAATAAATATTTTCATTGAGTAAAGAATATGGATTTATAATGATTTTCCCAATCAATAAAATGACTTTCATAATAAAACATTATATTTAAAAATGGTATAAATTTGTTTCAATAATAATTTCCATGATATAAATAATATGGATATTTTAGAGAAATTTAATGTAAAATTATCACAATAACGTTAATTTTTCAAGATAAAGTTAACAACCACAAAATAATAAAGGACAAGAGATGACTATTGGTTCATCATAAAAATAGGTTCTGTAATATGATAATGTCCTTTAGAAAATATTGAAAATGGGAGTGGAATATTTAAATAATTTTTCTTAAAGATTTTTATTTGTAAAAAATTTAAAACATATAGAATAAGATAAATTTTGTAAAATAGTTATAGTGGCAGGGATGTTCATTAAAGAAGTATACATTAAAAAAACATTCCTTTTGAATTTCTGTAATGATATTAAAAAGTGACCATTTAAAAAAACATTAGAAATATACCTTTAATACCTTATAAAAATTAAATTATAACATAAAATTTCTAAATAAATTAATTGAGTAATAAAAAGGACTTTTGTAAAACAATTTTAAAAAATATCGACATGGAAGAAAAATATATCCTATTAAAAGAGAAATAAAATCAACTTTTCTTTTAAACATTTATTTGCGTGATTAAAGTTAAAAAAGGATAAAAATATTAAATAAAATATGTAAGCTCCTTAAATATCCAAATGATAAGAATATTATTGGATCTTATTAAGGATAAATTATAATATTCCTTCAATGAAAATAAAAGCAATCCTAAAAGAAAGTGAGATCGTAAAATAAATTCTTAACTATTTGGAAACATTAAAATTGTAAACCCTTGATAGAATAAACTTGAATTGAAACATAAATAATCATAAATAAATATTTAATCATGTAAAATATATCAAATTTGTAGTATATATACCACATAAAAATTAATAGGTTCATAATAACTAATATGTCTCAGTGGAATGGAAATTGAGACGAAATCCCTTACCTCATGATTCCCTTTAGTTGAACTTGATTTAAAATCTTTTAAAATGGTTTTAAACAAGTTTTTAATTTATAATATAACCATTTTAATATTTATAATATCACATACGACCCTATTATATCATTATATCACCCATTTATTAGTAATATTTCATTATTACCTTTGTTTCAGGTGTCAACTACTTCATTTTATGATGCATGGTTTTTCAAGAAAGTTATAGTTTTTGTATATAGGATATAGTTTAATCATATATATAATTATATTAACATTATAAATATCATATTTATTCATTATTTACATTTTTATAATCATTCTTGAAATTTGTACATAAAAAATGAGTCACATTGCTTCATGGAGATGGTAGGCAGTATGCACAAATGGATGAGGTTTTAATTTACTTAATGGGTAAAAGGGTAAGAAATTAAATGATATATTAATTTTAAAGAATCAGTATCATGTCATAATTATATATATATTCCTTATTTACATCACTATGACTATCCATGTGAGTCAGTGATGGAAGAAATTACTTTGATTCACGAGGTGGTAGTCTGTCGTACACATGAGTGATGGTTCTGTTTCCAATTTTATAGAGAAGGATATGGATAAATATTATTAACTAAATATAATAGTATCTCATAATATGGGATATACTAGTGTTATTATATTTTAATTTTTAATACATAATTTATGGTGGTAAAATAAGAAGTTAAGAGAAAGATCTTGGTGAAGACGTTTACCTTCGCTTAGAGAATCCTACTTTGGATCTCTTATTAAGGACTATAGGATTGTTCTTTTTATAATACCGGAACCTTTAAAAAGTTTCTATGTATTTTTAGTATAGATTTTTTTAGTTTTTGGTAAAGATAAGTGGATTTATAGGTGTGAATAAGTGAGGGGAGAATGCACCCTTTTACAATTGAGGTGAGTGGAACACTTGTAAATTTTCAAAGTTTTTCAATAATGTCATGTAATTTTATTGGAAATAATGCTCCATAATTACTCATATTTTAAGGGGGAAAGGTCTAATTAAATATAAAAAAATATATTTAAGAAAGTATTTTGGTTATTTTTACCCATATTTTTTAGATTAATCCCCTAGTAAATCCGTTTTAACCTTAACCAAAATAATTAATTTTTAATGTTTTTACTATTCATTATGACAAAAAATTAAGTTGAAATTTTTAAATAATATTAATTATTATTATTAAAAATATTTAATAAAATTTTCAATTTAAATTCACAGATGTTTCTTAATTTAATTTAAAAATAAACCAACAAAACTGTCAAAAAATGGTTTTTTTAGAAATGCATTTTCAATCATTAGATGATATTATATTAACTATATGACTAGTAATCATAATTAGATGAATTTTAATTAATATAGTTAGTTATATAATATATAAATTTTATTTAATTCATTCATAATTAAATATCATTTTAATTAATTAAAATGGGAAGACTTTATGCCATGAAAAAAATTGTTTTCTAAAAAATATCACTTTTTACCTACAAACGATCTTATCTTTATCTTTATCAAATTTATAGTCAATATATTTTTTTATTAAAAATATTATAATAAATTCTTATAAATAAAAATAATAATATTTAAATACTACATTTTAAATTATTTATAAAATATCATTTATAAGGAAAATTTCAAAAATTAATTCTAGGTTTATTTTGACCTAGTAAGATCAAAATCAATATTCATCCTATCAAAGTAGAATTTTTGTGAAATGAAATATTAAAATGTGCATTTAATTATATTTTATTACGATATAATGTTCTATTACTATAAATGAAACTCAGGTGTTACTTAACATCCCCTTATACATCTGAAATTTAACCTTAGCTTGCTTACATACCAAGTATCAAGATACATACTATGAAATATCCATCTTCATGTTGTCCCACTAGAAATAATATTTAAGATCTATATAAATATTCATGATTCTAGGATGAATAGAGAATTATGATATATGTGCTTTATCAAACATATCTTGTAATTATAGTATTACTAAGATGCATACCCTGTTCCTGAACTGGATCATTCCATCATTATTATAGTTGAACTCAAGAACGTTTCTTACATTTTTTTGTAGTTTGATTTTCACTGAAATGGATGGTTTAACATTCATCTATTAAATATAGGATATTTCCCCTTTCATTTTGATTTCAAGTTCCATCCTCTACAAATCCATAAGCATTAGATATCTTTCAATCCTCATCAATGAAAAACTTGCATGGTCCTTATGACTTAGAGTGTTAACCACCTTGTTCGCCTTCCCAGGGTGATAATCTATTAAGTAGTAACAATATTTAATAAACTCCAACCATCTCATTTGGTTCATATTAAACTATTTTTATGTGAATATATAATTTAATATTTTTTGATCATTATATATACCAAACCTTTCACCATATAGATAATTCCTCAACATTTTCAATACAAAAATTAACGTTGCTAGCTCCAAATCATGATTCGAGTAATTTTTCTCATGAACCTTTAATTATGATGAGGCATATGCTACTTCTTTGTTATTATACAAAATAAAACATCCCAATACCTTATTTGATGCATCAATATAAACTAGAAGCCCATCACCACTAAAGGGTAGTGTAAGCATAAGTGCACCAACCAACCTTCTCTTCTGTTTCTTAAAATTTTCTTCACATTACTCCATCCAAAGGAAATTATATCCCTTATTCATTAACTTGGTCATTGGATTTGATATCCATGATAAATTTATCACAAAGAATCTATGGTGTCTATAAAATCTCATAAAACTATAGATTTCTTCCACCATTTTTGGTCTGGGACATTGTTCAATAACTTCTATCTCAGAGGGATTCATAAATATTCCCTCACTTATGATCACATGGCCCAAGAATGATTGTTTTTGCAGCAAAAATTCACTATTTCAAAAATTTTCATACAGATTCTCCTTTTTTAAGGCATTAAAAAATTCTAAAATGATATTCATGCTCTTCCTTACTCTTTGAATATATAAGACCATCATCTATAAATCCTACCACAAACTAATCAATGTAATCTCTCTAGAATCTATTAATTATATCTATAAAGATTGAGTGGGAATTACTAAATATAAATAGAATTAATATAAATTCATAATGACCATAACTCATACAGAGGGAAGTATAAAGTATATCCTCTTCCTTGACCCTCAATTGATGATATCCAAAATATATGTCAATCTTGGAAAAGTATTGGTCTTCATGAAGTTGATCAAATAAGTAATCAAAATGGGTCATATGATACTTGTTGTTGAAAGTGATATTGTTAATTTTCCTATACAAAATTAAATTATGCATTAAAACATATTTATTATTAACAAAAAGAATAGGTTCACCCCATAGAGATGAAAACAAGCATATTAATCCCTTTTCTAGATTATCCTAGAGTTTATTCTTTAATTCCTACAACTCAATTGCGGTCATCCTATAAGGAATATTTGAAATTGGTATAGAACTAGACATGATTTATATTGAAAAATCAACTTCATTTTTCTAGGTAAGATTAGGAAACCTTTCAGTAAATGCATTAACATATTCCAAAAAATATTAATATCTTCAAATTTGAGTTTCTCTCCAACCATTTGGGATAAGTACCCCTAATGAATAGGTAAAAAGACCCATATAATGTAATTAATTTCTATTTTAATTTCATATTCATCCTCACAAAAATAAATGATCATAGGTTTCTTTGGAATATCATATGTGATTTTTCTTCCTCAAAAATTGATATGGGATCTATATAGAGAGATCCAATCCATGCCTATAATCATATCAAATTCAACTAGAGGGAGAAGAATATAATTTACATGAAGCACATTCCCATAAAATTATATTATAGAGTAGTTATAGAATTGATATGTGGTCACTGTTCCATTAGATGTTTTCACTGATAATTCAAAATCTAATCTTTGAGGTGGTGATGTTATACTCTTAAAAAACTATTCATATATAAAAGAGTTGATAGAATCAGAATAAAATAATATATTTTCAGATCTTGACTGGATGATAAATGTACCTTTCACCACTTCATTTTCATGACCTACTTTGGTAGTTGTGACCACATGATCTTTCCATTTGTCTGTTGGCTTAAGATGTTACTAAAACTGATTATCATCATTAACCCTTGGATTAGGGAATTGGTTGGCATAATGTCTATACTATTCATAATTATAGAATTGTAGTGTGATTGGTTCACTCAATTGATATTTCTCTCCATTAATTTCATTAACTAACCTCTTCATATAATCTCGAAATTCAATTTCTCTATAGCCTTCCTTTCCACAGTCAAAAAATTCACCATTATTCTTATGTAAATTCCCCCTATGATTCTTTTAATACTTTCAGCATAAAGAATGATTAATTTTCTTTTTCCCATGGGTTTTATTTTTTGAATCTCATAAAAAATCCATATTTATCTTATCCCAAAAACCATGAGAAAAATGAGTCCCTTATCTCTATTTCTACCTTGATAGCACATCAAATGACTTCTTCATATAAACCAAAGTATCTTATAGATAACACAATTGAAAGACTTGGTTTTAATCCACTAAAGAGTTGATCATTTTTAAGGTTTTATGATAAAACCAGAACCATAAATTTTATGTCTAGTGAAATTTTCCTCATAGGTTTTTATGGATTCACCATAATTTTTCTTAATATCATATAATTAATTTTTCATTCCTATTCATAGAGCTTGGGAAAATTACTTATTAAAAAATAACCTCTTTAAATATTCCCATATTATGGTGTTAATCTCTTCCTAATTCATCGTATTATTAATAAGAATCCACCATTGATCAAATTCTCCTTTAAAATGATAAACAATAAAGATGATTTTTTCATGATTTGTGCAATAAAGAATGAAAAATATTTTTTTTATTTATACCGATCCATTTCTATGAAATTAGTGGATTAGAGGACCCACTGAAGAAAGGTTGATGTTGACTCATGAAATACTCAATGGTGAATTTCTCCTTCTTTTGATTGTTTAGAAGATCAATATGATTCATAGATTAAGAGAGTTTTTTAAGCATAATAACTAGATTTTATATTTCATATCCCATTCTATTTGGTTACTCATGAGTATTTTCATTATGATGTCCATCGCAATCATTGTAAACATAATTCCTCCTAGTTACAGCTATTAAATAAAACCAAAATTCATAAGGTGATTATCAAGCATCATTAATCAATGTGAGAAATCATATTATCATAAAAATTATTCCAAATATATCCTAAATTATGACACCTTTTTATCAACCTATTAAACATTTGGTTCATCCTATCATGATTTTAGTTCATCATGGGTTGTCTTAGGTTTTTTATCATTTATATCATAAACTAATCTCTAAAAATAACTAAACCCCACTCTGATACCAACTGAGGTGAGTAGATCATTACATACAAAAATATTACTTCTTTTTAGATGAATATTCAATTCATATCATATTAATACATTCCCCATAACTTTAAAGGTTTAGTGTCATTAAATAATAGATACCTAAAAAAATTATTTTATAAAATATTTTCAATATAACCTAGAAATTTTTTCTCACATAGTACTCTTATTAAACATACCCTACTAAATGAATTTATTCATAACATGGAAAAAAGGAAATATAATAAAGGTTGATCTTAGATGACTAATAAGGGTAAACATGAGAGATATCAATAAATGGTCATATATGAGAATAAGATGAGTATAAGGGTATGAAAACATGATCATAACTTATAAAAATAGACCCAACATGTCATCGACCATAAATCATGAGTGATGAGATAGGTCATTTTCAAAATAAAATACATAAGTCATAAGAGTGTGGAAAAATCAACAATAAATCATGATCCATGGGAACATATCATAATCATAATAACATTCCATAAGAGGGTGTTTTATGATCATAAGCATGGAAAATAATTTCATTAACTGAGGCTCATTGCTAATACCATTATCACATAGTGGAAAAATTTCTACAATGGATTGGGTTCACTCCCCAAACTCTTTTCATTCTTGGAATGGGTTCACTTTCCATCCTCTTTCATATTATCTCATGAGATATTAATATTTATCTAATGAATTGGAGGGATATAGAGCTTTAGTCCCACCCATCACATAATGAAAACCATATATATATATGTGTTCCACTATATCTTAAAAACATTCATCATTTCTATTTATGACGATTTATCATTAGGTAACACACAGATGCACTGTTTCTTTCCCCACATTCCCATTTTCGAAAGGTAGGTGGCCTCCACCACTGTGGTTGGTGATGATAGATCCTTGATTGGAATAAGATGATGGGATTTCAGTTGCTCCTTCCATGAATTACTCTTTATAGATCATTTTTTAGTTTAGGTCTAACTTAAAGATTTAAGTCATATTCGCAAAACTCATTACCAATTCCATTTTGAGGTGGAAACTAGTTAATTATGCTACTTCTATCTTGACAGGGTAGTGGCCTATGGTTGGAGTGGACGATAATGTTGGGTTTTCTGAGTATTTATGTATGTTGGGAGTGTTAAGAATTTGTAAATTCTTCCTCAATTGGAGGACTAAATGGAATCTCATCTTCGATTCATCTTAGGCATGAATCCCAAGGCATCCCTTGTCATTCATGGGGTAGTTTATTCCATGGGTGTAAGGAATCTGAGGCTTTTTAACCCAGACATCGACTATAGGTTTAATGTATTGTGAGGATAAGTAGGTCATAGGTTTAATGTCTTTTTGGGATAGGTTGGTCACAAGTTTAACTTCTTGTGGGGATAGGTTGGTCACAATTTTAATGTCTTGTGGGGATAGTTTGATCACATGTTTAACATCTTGTGAAGATAATTGGTGGTTAAGTGTGTCCCCCGGGGGGGGGGATGATCACAATTGAGGGTTTGGATAAGTATGTGTCTAGGGGGAAGATGATTACACTTGATGGTTTGGTTATATGTATCATAAAAGGGGAAGATGATCACACTTGAGGGTTTGGTTAAGTGTTTACCTAGGGTTGAAGATGAAAACCCTTTATAGTTTGGGTAAGGGTATCCCTAGGGGGGAATATGATCACACTTGAGGGTTTGGTTAAGTGTATTCCTTGGGGGGAAGATGATCACAATTAAAGGTTTGGTAAAGTGTTTCCCCAGAGGGGAATATAATCACACTTGAGATTTTCTATCTTTTAGGGAGGATAGATTCATATTTGATGGTAATGTTGGGGTGTTGGGATTGAACTCAAGGATCACAATTTTTTGGGATGTCTAGATTGAACCTCATTGAGGAATCATACATATCCTATAAGTATATAGGGATAAAAACCTATGTAGTTCGATGCCTCAGTTTAAGGTCATGTGAAAAGACCGACCCATTTAGGTTAACATCATGTGGTAAGGATGCTCATATCATGAAAGGTGCATCAATAAGGTATGGTGTGGTGCTTATATATTGAGGCTACCCAACATAGGAGTTTCATCCCTTGGTGGGGAAGGAGATTTCATCCCATAATGATCATACATGGGGAATCCTATATTCATCACACATGGTAGGAGGTGTGGGGTCATTTCATTCTTGTCATACATGGGGCATCCCATGTTCATCAAATAGGGTAGGTATATAGTTTTACATCATGTGTTAAGGATTTTTTCATGTAGTTTAATGTTGTATGACTAGGACATTGGGCTATGAAGTTTTATGTTATATAGCTTGGATGTTTTTGTGAAATTTAATATTGTATGACTAGGAACTTAGGATATGCAGTTTTATGTCATGCCTCTTAGACATTGTTGGGGCCTACACCTAGGGAGACCATTTCTAAGTAGAAGAGAAAGATCCAGTATAAGACCTCCCTACTAGGAAAGGCAGACAATTTTCCTTGATGATTCAACCTTTGTGGATTACGCATCTACTACACATGCACCTATGGGTGGTGTATGTTGTAAACACTACCATTGAGGAGCATTAATCAGGGTTCATGACATAAGGGTTCCTATAATTAGGTAAAATATACATTATGTTTCCATATCATAGGATAAAAAGGAAAGGTAATGGTCCAATCCATGCTTGAAGCAAATGGTTTGGACACAAGGGTTGATGATATCAGTCACATGGTATTTTGGGGTGTGGGTGAATTGGTTTTGGATGGGTATGAGGTCCTTGGGAACTCAACGTTCATAAAATGTTTTTGGATTAAAGGAGGGACCGTGGAGAGGCTTGGTGGATGGGTTTCACAAAGGTTGGGTTTTTATGAAGGGTAAATCCTTTGTGAAGGTTTGGAGTTTCTAGAAGGTCATGGGTTTCACAAATTATTATCTTTCATGAAAATAGGGTATAACAACCTCTGAGTAAAGTCTTGGTTCCCATGTGGCTGGTTTTATAAAGGGTAATTATCTCGTAAAACCCCAAGATCTATAGAGGTATTTCTTATTACGCAAAATCCATGGACCTTCATGAAATGAATCTCTAACATGGTTCAAGTTTCTCAATAACCCATGGGAAGAAGTTTAATGAATGATGGGTACCTTTAGGAATCCATCTTCTCTCTTTCTTTTGAAGCTTAGATTTTCACAAATTCATATCCTTTTTTGGAATTCCAAAGGCTGTGTCCCTTGAAAAGTTTGATGGAGGGGGTATTTATTGGCATGGAAAAAGTAGGTATGTCCATTTTATAAAATTTAACACATTAGAAACACATTTTGTGAATGTTTTTTATTAGGGTGGGAATCTATGTGAATGGACATATGCTACACAAAATTTATTGTCGAAACTTCCATGGTGGCTTGAAAATATTGGTGAGCTGTTTCTCATTCATCAAGGTTAGGACCTTCATGAACACAACCCCCTGGGTAGCGTTTTGAGCTATTTTGGCATGAATTTTCTCTGAATCAGCCATGAATTACTCAATATCTCTTATGGCATATGGATTTAGACATCAAAAAATCCCCCCACCCCCTCATAATGTAAGCCAATGATGGAGAGGAGGTTTAGATTATGAGGGAAAACCGATAAAAATTGGTGATTTGTGAGCCTCGTTCATGAAAAATGGTGTTAACTTGTGCCTATAAATAGGGGTGGGGGTCCCAGGAGGGACTAGAAACTTTTCATAAAAATAGGACCTTTGATCTCTTTTAACAATACTTAAGACCTTCATGAGAGTTTTATAATCTTGATTATTACCGCTTGAGAAATTTTTACTCCTCTGTGAATAGAACTTTATTGAACATACTTCCATAAATTCTATTAACTTTCATGAAATCAACCTTCATGAATATACCTTCACAAACCAGTACTAGAAAACTTTCTATGTACTGGAAAAAATTTATGATAAAGGTGTATATGTTACTGCAACTCAATGAAGGGAGATAAATGGGAATATTATGATTTAGGAGAGTTTCCTAAGTGAGTTAGATTATGAAACACTTACTAAATTTTTAATAGTGGTACAATAAAAATATCACCTTTGTAAGAGGCTGCTGTTATATAGATTCAGGATGAGGGATGATGTTTTCATCCCTAATACTAATTGATACATACTCAACTACTAGTTCAGGAGATTTCCTGGGCAGTACCAGTGGAACAAAGCTTCCAGGGTCCACATTGTGAAGGATCATGCATTGATCACCTCCCATTCACTATGGAACCCAATGAATTATATCAACAAGGAGGCATTAGGTGAAAAAACATACCATACATAATATGATACTATTCTCAAGGATGTCTTAGTGGATAGTCTCAGAGTCTAGACCAATGAATGGGAATTGTTCCAGGGAATATATTTTATGGATGAGTGGGCCTAGTCATACTAGGTATTCGAGTCCCATCATGAGTTTGAGGTGGATTTGAAGAGGGAGGGTCTATAAGAAGTGTCGCGGACTTTGTAGTTCCACATTTATTGTCATCTCAACATCATGTATGAGATACTAATTAGGTGGTATCTAGGAGCCAATTCATTCCACCTACACCATGGGGAGGTTGGAGTTAGTTTTTGGTACATCTACTGGATTTATGGAATCCCAATCTAGGGATAAATGTTTTATGATTTTATCCTCGTAGAGTATGTTTGGGACAACCAGGATTAAATGTCATTCATAGATAGGGTTCTAATACATTTGGTGTAGAGAGAGATAGATAAAAATATATGGATGAAAGACACATACTTTAAGTAATTGTTCAATTATTTCCTAAATGATCACATAGATAGGTTTCCAGGGAGTCCACACAAATTTTTGAAGGTTTCAATGTGAGGAAAGGAGCACTTATACTAGAGAGTTATGGAGGCGAGCCAATGGTGCCTGTGGGGATTCAACATCAAGACCGAGGCCCACATAGTTAGAATTTATGAATTCATTTTTTCACTAATATATGGGTGGATTCTTCTAATTCAGGATTCCCATATGGGGGTATTACTGAGAAAAATTTTCATGGTGGGGATGCGACGGTTAGGTTGCATACCAACTTGGCGGTTCTAGTGCTGGAGAAACTGTACTAGATTCTATGAAACATTAACTAGAGGAATGTACCCTTATATGTGTGTGGGATCATCCATTTAATTTATGGTTTGGTCACCATGCACATGGGGGGTAAGAGTATTCAAGCCCAATTTCTCCCTCGGGTACCAAATTTCAGTCGTTGATTCTCAATATCACCAGGATTTATCCTCTAGAGTTGGATCCAGTCAGTGTGATGGTTAGTGTTAGGTTATTGGATATATTTATCTTCTATCTATTCCCCTACCAATGGGGGAGGTCATAGAAAATGGTTCTAGGATGGTGGATCAATGGTTGTACCTCTTGGCCTTTTAGGGTAGGGTACTGGTGGAAAGAGTGGATTGTAAGGAAATATGTGAACTGTACACTTCATACCATTTCAAAAAGAAATTATAGTAAATTTAAGGGATTACCCCAAAGGTTTATGTGGGTTTTTTTGAAGAAATTAATCCATCATTAATTTAATAAATTTGGCAGATATTTTCCTGATAGGACAACATAGGAAGAAATAGACTACTGCTAGCCAATTCCACGTATGATCTTTTACAAGAATATGAACTTATTGGGGGAAAGCATGTACCCTCAAGAGATAATAAGGTAGACAAAACATTTCATAAATGACGTGGAAAGGTCCCTACATCCATGAGGTTGGGGGTGTGCAGTTGTGAGTAGGGTATTCCATGATGGAAGAACTAGGCCGACAGTAAGGGGTGCAATGACCAACGCTCCAGTAGCTCCGTAAGGGATGGAAACACCAAGTATGAAACTTGTAGTAGAATATTCTTTGGGTGAAGGTGGACCCTATGGAGAGGTTTCAAGGGAACAAGGTTAGGATCCATGAAAATGGCTCCGTCACCTAGATATTCCAAGGGATTCTATTTTCACCGATGCCTAGGAGAGTTGGGGAATCCACAAACAAATCATGTCTCTCCATGGGATATGGATGCATCTTAATGATGAGGGGATAAACCTTCCCAATATGTTTCATTAAAGGGTAGGTTTCCATGGTCCCAAACCTGCGACAATGTAATATATCATGAAGTGGGAATACCTAGTTCATCCTTACAAAATTGTGTGTCCCCTGAATAGCTCGGTGAATGTGATACTAGGAATTCCATCTCATTTAGATATTCCCATCGATCAATTGAACACTTTTCTAATAGAAGGAAAATAATTAGTAGTGGATAAAACATGGGGCAGTGACACCTACATGGGATACCCCTAGGAAAGAGATCCCACTATTGATCAGGTAAATTTTTTATGTTCCATGACCATTGTTAAGATTATAGGATTATTGTCTAACACTTTTCTCACTTGTTTAGTAATCAGTGAACATAGTGGAGGGGGAGGTTCATAATGAACCTTAGGAAGAGGAAGAGAAAGTATCCCCAATCCTTTAAAGGACGGGTTTAAAGCCTCCTCCTAAAATTGTGGTCATAGGTGGCCAACCATATACTGTTAAAGAAGTTCCTGTAACCAGGGTGACGACTCAACAATCCTAAGTGTTACCCGATAATCCATCTTTCCTTATATGGATTCGTGGATATGTGTTTTGTGATTTTGTTGACTTATTTTTTTTATGGATAAATCTTGTATATCCATCCATGGGGAAACTTCCGATAGCTGGGTTATCAACTAATAGGTGGATTCTGTTGCTAGGGGGACTACTAGTGAATCTCTTTGAGTTTCTGGTTGTCTTGTACAAACCCTGTAAGTCTTTTACCCTTAATACATTTTTATTTTTTCCTCCCATAAGTTACAATCATATAATCCCATATGTTAAATGATAGTTAAACCCATGTTGGAGGATTAGCCACTAGTGTCGATGCTTGAGTCAGCAAAGCCTGTAGCAGAGTCAATGATGGCTAATGTCGCAATCCCAATAGAGACAACCAGGGCTTTGAATTTTATGGAAGTGGTCAAGGAGGTATCGGTAGTTGGGAAAAATATAGAGGTTCCAAAATAGGTGGCTGTTAGAGTCGAGGAATTAATAGAGGTGGTCAATATTTTCCCACCAATGGAGATTGTTAAGAAGGTTGTGGTGGAAGAGCTTGCCTCAAAGGTTCCACAAAAGTTTAGAGGGGCTCCCATTGCAGGTGAATTATCTAGTGAGGATGAGTTTCACCTAGACTCTAGGATTAACCCACCCAAGGAAATGACTACAAATGATCCTGAAACTGATGTGTTGGTGGTATTACCTAAGTATGAGCCTACTCTATCTAAGTACTTTAAATCTTCTAACATAGATGTTTCTAAATAGACCCGAGTCATTTGATACCGGGCATGGAGGAGTGTACGGAATTTCGTCACTTTCACTCCACTAGTCAATCTGCTAGACCTAGTGGGATATATATACTAATGGTTAGTCAACATGGGTAATAGTGGAGTGGGATATAGTATCCTCCATTCTCTAGCTCATTATTTTCTTATTGAATGATCATGTACTGAGTGGAAGGAGTTTGACATTTATTGGTATAGGAAGAATTCCAAGGGAACCCAGGTGCTCCAAGAGGTTAAAGAAGAGATCAATTGGTAGGAATATAAGGCACACGATCATTCAACCATATTTAATGCTCAATTATAGATCATCATCATACAATTTAGGTTTTAGTTGGTGGTATATGAGGCTATTTATACATAGGATCCATCTCTGGTGGCTGAGTGACAAGCTGAGAAGGTCTCGATGTGAATTCATACCAAAGAGGTCCACCCTATAATTGAGGAGGAAACAATGGATCTTAACTAGTGAAAATAGGTACTAGAGGATACCCAGAAAAGGCTATCTAATATGAAATTATTAATCACTAGGGTTGAGCCTTAGGAAAATTTATTTTAGTTTGAAATAAATGAGAGGCTTTAATGTGTGGATGAGCCTCCCCAAACCTTTGAAGTTGTTCATTTTAATTTCCCCATACACTTAAATGTGTTCTTTTTGATGCATATTGATACTATTAATGAGACAACCAATAATAAATCCCTATGAAAATGATAAGTGTGGGAAAAAAGGGACAAAAAAAAAAAGACTACAAACTTATATGAGAGTGCCAGACATGAAATATTTGGTTGGAGAGTGGGACTCTATACACAACCAACTTTCTTTCCCAACGTACACATGTGAATGAATGAGGTAACATTAGGGGAATTGATTTATACTCAAACAAATGAAATGATTGAGGATGTGAATTGTGATGTATTAGATTTGGAACATAGGGGGAGTGATAGATCAATAGAGCATTTTCAAAACATAGGTTCCACTATCATTCTATCATGGGTGGAGACAAACAAATGAGGTTCAAATATTGACTATCTTTGAAACACATGACCTGTCAAAGTGCCACCAGAAGTACTTTATAGTGTGTACCTAGGATAGTAGGAAAGCTTGTGTGGCTAATTTCCATTAGGGGTCCCATTCAGACATGGAAGGTGATGAGGATCCAAATCAAGGAAGGCTCGAAGCATGGGGATGAACTGAGGAAATGTTTGAATGGAGTTCAACACCCTTGGGATTACACCACTATTTTTTTGAGTACATAATTTGGGTGTATCATTATGAATGAAATTTAGAACCATCCTTGAAGTGAAGCATCATATTGGATTCCAAGAGATAGTTAAGGATCGCGAATGGTGCGGTAGGTGACTAACACCATTGGGGGAAAAGGGGTCCTTAAATGAGAGCCTAGGATAATTTACAGTTTTATAACATGCAATGGGGGTAGAGGTCATGTAGTTTAACATATTATGGTAAGGAATTTGAAAGAGTATTTTATCATCTTTTGATGAGGATGATGCATCATATAGCTTAACTTCATGTGACTAGGAAAATCATAGCCCAATTTAGCATCTTATGGCTAGGATGTATTAATAGACATGAATAAATCCCACTTGGTTATAGAAGTGAGATGTTTTAAAAGGAAACAAAATGGTAGAAAACTCATGGAGGAGTTCATGAAGAAAAAATAGTCAAGATTTGGATTTAACTTTTTCCTGAACTCATGGTGTCTAGTGAGCATAACTTGTTTTTTTCTAAGAACCATGGTGGGTCCCGCTGGCTTTAAACCTCTTTATTTACACCCTCTTTTTTTCTTAAGCCGTGATAGTGACTAGTAGGGTGGGGGGTATGACTCATTTTATGGTTGTCTCTAGGGGTTTTCAACCCAAAATATGTACGTATATCTTTCCCAGGGTAGTTTATGGTTTTTCTAATCAGACTAAGGTTATAAGTTTAGGGTCAAATAACTTGGATTAAGAGTTTCAAATAGTTTAAGGTCATAATTCTTGGAAAACGGGTAAGGAAACTATGTCTTAGGAATTATTGTGTGGTAAAAAATAGTAGAAAACCAATGTGAATAGAGAGCCCATGGGGACCTTGTGTCGCATGAGGGATATTTGAGAGAATTCACACAAAGTTTAAGGACATTATACTTAGACCCTAGATCTTATTTTAAGGACACTGAGCTCAGGAAAAAATGTGTAGTGCTCTATTTGAGGGGTTCCTACATTTATCAACTTTGCATAGTGTAATTCCTCCCCGAATCCTAAGACCATGTGAGCTATGCTTACAATTAGAAATAAGAAGCAACATGAATTTATCATTGTTTCAAGAGAGGTTATAATATGGTGAAAAAGAATCTGACTTAGGGAAATCCAAATGGTAACGACTTTCTTAGTCACCATATAAAAGAATATGAGAGGATGACACACAAGGTGATAAAGTTACTACCATATTAAAGGAAGGAAAAAAAGAATCTAATACCACGAATTAAAAGATCTGGATTGAATAATGGGGTTGACTAGTGGGTAGGGATCACTGTTTACCATTTTTAAAAAATAGGTTTCATAGCCACACTGGTCATGGATAGGATGTGAAAATGAGGTTCGGTTATTGAACATGTTCGAAACATGGGTACTTCCAAATATCACCAAAGATTCTTCTGGGTGTGTACCCGAGATAGTTAGTGAGATAGTTTGGTCAAACACAGGGGGCTTGTTCGAATTGGGAGAATGATGAGGATCCAAATTGAAGGAATCATGAAAGGTTAAAGAATAAGTGGATGATGTTCTAAGGAAGATGGGTATGGGGACTACTCCACCATGCACTTGAACTCAATGGATGAGCGTATCAGTAAGAAAGGACCGAGATTGACTTTACGGGGGTAGACCCCAAAATGAGTCAGCGGTGGGGCAGGGACTAGGTTATGATATCTAAGCATTGCTACATATTCCATAGGAATGTGAATCAAGCCACACATATTTCTAGAACATGGTGAAGTAGATGTTTGGCATTGAAAGAGAAGACCCCCTCAAATGGGGGCTCAAGTTATCACATAGTTTAATGTCATGCGATAGGTATGTGAATTTTGGTTCATCTCACACTTATCAGATGAGGTATCCTTGTTTTAAATGGGTTAAACATACAATTTAATGTTGTGTATTGGGGACAATGGATTTTTGTTCATCCCATATTTATCATATGAGGCATCTTGAGTTTACATGGGGTAAATCTACAGTTTAACTTCATGTGCTAAGGATATAAAAAAGTTATCAGTTGGTCTAGGCCTAGGATACATATCCCATGGGAATGTTAGTCAATACACACATAGTTATACAATATTCTATGATATAATTCTAGTGTAAATGGGTAAGAACAATATCCTCTCTGATGAGGAATGACAATACCATTTAGTTTTTTATCATATGATGAGGATATGGAAAAAATATCATATTTATCACATGAAGCATACTATATTCATAACATAGTTAAAAGTTATAGTTTAATGTCATGTGAGGACATTATTTTGATATCATTTTTGATATATGAGGAATCCCATGTTCATTACATAGGGTAAGGCTACATTTTAATGTCTGGTGACAATGATGCTATTTTTTAGACATATCACTTTTGATATATGAGGAATCCTATGTTCATCACATAGGGTAAGGCTATATTTTGACATCAGGTGCTGAGGATGTTGGTCTTTATAGTTTAGATTCATACAGATCAGACTAAGGTTGCTGCTAGTTTAATGTTTTAGAGCTTGGACCATAGAATATGATAGTTTAAGGTCATATAGCTTGGACCAATCACATGAGTTTAAGGCTGTGATGCTTGGACCCAGACTCCTAGTTTGAGGTTATAGAGTTTGGACTGAAAGGTGAAAAATAAGGTTCTCATTTGAAGTAATTTCTGAGAAAATTAGTGTTGGTGGGAGGTGTTATACACTACCTTTCTATGGTGATTAATGAGTATGCACTATTGGAGAAGACCTTGTGGATAATTTAAGGTCCTTCCCACATGAGTTCTAGCTTCAATATTTTCTTACTATGTATAATGATAAAATGAAAACCTTCTTGTTGAATTCTTGTGCGACTAGGTTCTGGAACCACTCCAAGTTATAAAATGCTTAAAGCCTTTTTTCCAAGAGGGCCTCCAACTCATCAAGATGGACTTTTTCTACCCTGTCTAGAATCTAATGGTTATAAATGGCCATTAAGAGTGATGAAAACTAAACCTCTATAGGTAAAACTACCTCTATTCCACACACTAGGGAGTATGTGGTTTCCTGGGTGGGAATTCAAGTTATTTTCTGATAGGCCCATAGGGTATTAAGAATTTTATCAGGAAAAATAATATTATACTAGCCTACCACATTATTTAGGATGTTAGATAGGGTATTTTTAATGCCTTGATCTTACCATTCACCTGCATATAATGGCAAGAAGTATGATTGGATTGGATATTGTACTTGGCATATTGCTTATTTAGCTATATAGTGCGGAAGTTGATGCTATTTTCTATGAGAATAGTACGAGGAACCCAAAATAGATGAATTGTGTGGGAGCTCACAAACTCAATAACAGACCAAGTTTCGAATTATTTGAGGGGAACTACTTCTTTAAACTTTGAAAAGAAGTTTATTGAAGTCAAAATTAACATGAACTGCATGTTGTTATTAGTGGGTAGGGACACACAATGTCAAGTCCCAAAACTAAAAATGGATAAGAATATTTGGTGGGGTGAAGAAGATATAGTGGTTAGTGCATAGAATTGGTATGGATTTGGTATACATGAAACCTCTTGTTGAATTCAATACACTCACAAACCATGATGGGTCAAAAGTAACCCAACCTACAAATTTGTTAGGAGAGCTTCAATACTGCATGATGAGATCCACAGGATCCAACATGGACCTCTTGAATGATATATAGTATTTAATCCCCTTAGTGAAACATATAAGTATTCCATAAAACCTACACCTTTAGAGATTCTTCTCAAAGTTAGGGCCACTCTAGAGTGTGAACTGTACTGCACATCAGCAGATCCGGTCATGATCGACTCATCTTAGAGATATAATTTCATACTATAGGTACTTAATTAAGGGAGTCATAAATCAATAATTCCTTCTACCATGGGGGAATTTTAGGGTCTAAGTGAAGAAGTATCAGAGACCAGCTGCTATACCTATTGTTTACTATCATTTTAAGTGGATAGGGGTGATAAACCTCTGGTGTTCCACATGAATGACCAAGTCATCCTACTTGGGCTTAACAAAGGATGAATACAGGCTTTCTAAAGTGTTAGATCTACCATTTTTGTGAATGAGGAACACGATTCAGCTTTTTATGGGAAGGGAATTGGGCCATTAGCTTATGAGTCCATTCTAGAAGGGGACCAAGATCTTACTTTCTAACAATGTTGTCACCCATTACCTGCTTAATGACCAGCGCTAAGTCCCTCTTCACATGTGGATAGGGGAAACCAATCTTGAGGGAAAAATTGAGACAAGTAATGAGAGCTGTATACTTTGCCTCATTGCTAGTGTAGCCTTATGATTAAAGGAATGAGTATGGAAGGATGAACTATATAAGAGTAATGAAGACAATACCCAGGAGTATCCTATTTAGTTTGGAGTCATTGAGCCTTATATCGGTTATACTTTGGTAGGCACCATCAAAATGAAACTAACAACATGGCACAAACTAATCTATTAATAGAATAGATTCATTTGGAATATCAACATATAGGGGTAGTTCCTCAAGAGTTGGATGGAGATCCAAGAAGTCTACCAGTGCTTATCCTTTGACAGTTTTTTTGCAGGACAATGCTGATGTTGAACTACTAGAGGATTATATCCAAATGTTCCAATCGCCCTGTTAGCATGGGGTGGTTGAGGATGTAATTTAGTGGGTCAACACAGGACACTAGCTCTATCTATTTTTTTCAAGTAATGCTATAACTTATGTACTATTAATACCTATAACACCCCAAGCTTCCATGGTATGCTTCTATTTGAATAATACAGTAGTGTGTGTTGTACGAAACTTCGAGTTCTAACACAAACCACAACCAATCAAACTAGCCGTTATGAATAGTAATACACACTTTTTGAAATTTTATAAATTTTATCTTTCAAAATGGACTTCATTTTTGGATTCAGAATATCGAAATTAGCATAGGATGAATTTTTGGTACTATTCTGATAACTTTCATATTTTGATGAATAGCGAAAATTACTAAATTTTAATTAAAAACAACTTTTTTAATCGAAATAATTAATAATGATAAATTATGAATTTGAGTGATTTTAAAGTATAATTAGATTATATTTTTACCATTTAATCCAATGTTGGTCATTGAACATAATTTCACATTTAAACTGGATATAAGCAAGTGCCAATCTTTTGATAGTTATTATTTCTTAAAAACACGCTTTTTGTTTTGACAACGAGAATTAATTTTAAATTAATTTCTGATACTTCTATGTTTTGAATTTATAAAAATGGATTCAATATTTAAAATTGGGGGGGTCAAAATTGTTTAAATAGGTAACTTTTATTTTTAGACATTTTGAATAGTTCGATAAATATTTTATTTACCATGGTTAAAGAGTAAATCTGGTAAATAAGAGCAAAAATAATATTATAATAATATTAAATTACCCTAAAACGTGTCCTAACCCTATTAGTTGATACATGTCCAACCATGGGCATATTTGGGTCGATTTTGGGACCCCATGGAGCCACTTTTAAGTGATAATGACACTTTATATTAATTAAGTTAAAGTAAATACAAAAATGACATAAGCATATATATTTTAGAATTTTTTTTCCATAGGTTTATATATGTTATATTTTTGACTAAAAATATTCATTATAAATATAAAAATATTTTTTACATAATGGTATTTTATTTATAATTTTTATACGTTCAATAATTAAATTTATTTATGACACAATAATGATGCAGTATTTTCCTTATTAATGAAAGAATCAAATAATTGGTATTATAAATGTTAAAATAAATATAATTTGAAAGTTTTGATGACATCCACGAATTATATTGGTTAATATGACATGTTATGATTTCTTAAATGAATTTGGTTCGAATTAATAAAGTTTTTAAGACTTTAACAAAAATCAATTATTAAATAGTGTCAAAATTGACATAAAGGTGTTTTTAAAAAAAATATTATATTATAAATTGATATTCAATTCCTAAAAATATAATGTTCGGCCAAGAGACTTATATAATTATAGTTTTATCATTAATTGACTACTTGGGGGTCACTTGGAAGTATATAGTAAGTTTATTAACTATATAATAAGAAAATAAAAAGAGACATGGTAAATGTAAAAATATTTAACTAAGAGTTAAATAAAAAATACAAGGTTAATAAAGTGACCCAAACCTGTCTAAAACCTATTGGTTGAGTTGTTTTCGACCCATAACCACCTTAACCTTGAAATAAATCAGTTTTGATCCATTAGAAACCGAATATGAATTTATTATAAAATAATATTTCTATCTTTTCCTAAGGTGCCCCTCACCCCTCTTATAAAAGGGAACTCCCCCTTCTCTCTAATTCACACCTTCAAAAGCATTTGGATTGGCCAATCCTTGCCCAAATATCCTCCCAACTTCCCTAAATTTATCCTAGAGGCCTTACTTTATCCAGAAGGCCAACTTAAGGCGCCCTTTTTGATCAAATCAAAAGGAAGAACCCGAAGAAGAGGTAATGATTTCACCACCCTCTTTCAAGTTCCTTTCTTCTTCCACTTATTATTTATTTGTTATTTCCATTCTGAAGTAATAACTCCAGTATCTTATATATACTTTGATGTTATTATAAATATGGTACAACCATATTCATTATTCTATCCATCCTTTGAATGACATGTCACCATACATGCGTATGTACGACCTACCGTCTCCACATCGTGGTGTAATTGTTATTCAATACATTATTATTTGTATGGGTATGATAATGATGTGTAATTGATGTAAATAATAAATAAAACATGATAATGATTCTGTATATATGATATACCATCCAATTATATATTATTTTAATATCAAAATAATGATATTGTTGCTCGTGCGTATGTACGGACTACCGTCTCCACGAACGCGATGAGATTCATTCCCCATCATATCCATTCAAGAATAATTTTCATTTGATGGTTAAAAATAGTGTTTAAAGACTTAATATAATTATGTATATCAATAAGATACAACCTATCCATAAAAAACATGGCTTATGTAACAAAGAATATAAAGTAAAACGAATCAGTTAACACCCAAAACAACGATAATACTAAGATATTATTAACAAAGAAATGTTAAAAGATTATATATGATATAATATTAATGTACATGATTCTTTTATGATTTAATAACAATTACTTCACCATTATACAGGAGGTTAACCAACCCTCAACCAAGGAAAAGTACAAGGTAAGGGTTAATTTCACAATCTCTTTATTTTCTGAGGTTGTTTTTATGTAAGTATCTACTGAGACCTCTTTATCATCCACATCCATGTATTTTAAAAATGTATTTCAAAAAATTCTTTATATTTTATAGACTATGGGTTAAAGTCATTTATACCATTTTTTTGAGTTTTTATAAGATTTTTATAAAGGAATATTTTCGTCATTTTCTAAACAAGGTCCTTTTTAACCTTTTCGACAGAATTAAAGTAAGAATGTCTTTTTTAACTTATACGGTCAGTGTAGCTATTTTTCGCCATTATAAAATCATCGAAGTTTCCCTTACAAGATTATAATAATATTTTCAATGTAAATGTTTTTTTTATAATTATGTGACTTTTAAATGATTTAAAAAAAGATATATTTCTCTCAAATAGTTTTGATTTCATCCATGTCAACATACTTTGCTGGATTTTAAGCTTATTTGAAGTTGATTTATTATGATACAAAACTTCCATATTTTATTGAAGGTTTTGTGATATTTTTGACTATGGATGTGTTATTTTTATACCATTAATGGTTTATGGAGAAAGTATTGACATTTTGTATGCAAGTTTTAATACGAATGTTTATGTTATGTTTAAACATGTTCATATGAGGAATGAAATGGACTTAGTATGTGACGGGTGGAGACCTCTATAGATCCTCGATGCATCAGTAGGTCTCATGAGACAAACTAGTGTCTTGGCATAATTTCTTGACAAAATCTTATTCATATTCTTGGCACAAGACCTTGACTATGTGGTTATGATACTCTGGTATTATGAATTCCATCATTATGAAAGTGGTTATTGATATTGCATGTGATTATTAGACTAGTAGAATATCCATGTGAATAATTATATGGAATTATTTCATTTTATTTTTTCCATATTATTCTGAAGTTAAAGTTTAAAAGGCTTTTGTTTTAGTTATACATTGCCTTAAATGTTTATTCTTATTTATAAAAGTTTCCGCTATATTGTTATCCTTACTGAGCATCTGAGATCAACTCTTTTTATGTTTTATTTTTCCCAAGATGTGAAGAAGTATTTTATGACTGACCTGGAGGGATAGTCTGAGGGGATATGAGTGTGTTCTATGGAGACAAGATGTTGTTGTAGTTTTTCACTTTATGATGTAATGTAAACATTATGAATGTATCTAGTGATTCCAAGGCTACTAAACTAATCGGTCTTTCGAGACTTGATCTTTTGTGATCATGAAAATGTTATGTAATAATGCACCGACTCTGTGTAACTAGGGCCTGGGTGTTACAGTTGGTATCAGAGGAAGATTAGTACAAACCTTTGAATATAGATTTAGATAAACTTTGAATAGAGAACATAGACCTAAGATGGGATTTGAGGATTAGTATAGAAGAACTTCCTAGAATTTTGGTATTGTAGAGATTTTGTGAGTTTTTTATTCAATACATTCTTTTCTGGATACGAGTAGGTAGAGGCGGCTCTGGAAAAGATGTACCTAGGGGTAAAACCCAAAAATACCGCTTTGAGGTAGACTCGAACGAGAACTGGTGCACGACAACGGGCCTTACCGCACTCTTGGTTACGACACTCCCAGGGGATATGCTTAGGATAATTATAATTTTCTTTACAAAGCATTATGAAGTGTTTATGAGTATATACTTCCTCAGAGAAAACATTTTTATGATTATGGATTATATTCATAAACTGTTCAATTTATGTTAAGTGTTTTACAAGTTTGTATTTATATATTGCGATTCATAAACTAATCTAGTGTATGCCATTGTTTATAAATGGTGTTTAGTGGAAGGAATGGAAACCGTATCAATGCACACACTCCATGTAGGGATTTCCCTCCTACTCAAGATAATTATAGTGGAGCTGGTGATGCAACTGGTGCTGATCAGCTAATCACCATACTGGGACAACTCACTCAGGTTATGAATAATAACCTTACCCGTATAGAGCACCCTGATCCACAACATGGAGGATCAATTTTAGATCGCTTCATGCGGAAACTACCACCAACATTAAATGGGGGTAAAAATCCACTAGTCACTGAGCAATGGATAAATTCCTTAGAGAAAATATTCCATGCCTTAGGGAGTAGCGAAAGGGAAAAAGTTATCATGGCAGTTTACCGCCTCACTGGAGATGCTGATCAATAGTGGTCATTGATTTAAAACATGAAGGAAGATTATGAAGTATAAAATATGGAATGGAGGGAGTTTATGGATATTTTCTTAGAAAAATACTTTCCTCATGACCATCGAACGGATATGGAAAGACAATTTCTGAGTCTGAGGCAAAAGGAGGACGAGAATGTTGCAAAGTATGAGTCTAACATTACAAGGTTAGCAAGGCATGCTGCAGATTATATATGTAACACAAGAAGTAATATTGATTATTTTTTTGATGGGTTAAAACCGTTTCTCCATCTAGCATTAGTCTCACAATCCTTCTCATCGTATGAAGATATTGTCTCATGTTCTATCAAGACAGAAAAGGAATTCTCTAAGTCTTACGACTTTAAAGCAAAGAAAGAGAAGAAGAGATCTATTGATCACTCTAAAAATGGAAATAAGGGGAAGAAGGGAAAATTTTATTATCCATCCTATAGTAAATGTGGGAAGAAACACCCCGATACTTGTTTGAAAGGAATGAGAGTCTGTTACAAGTGTGGTGAAAAAGTCCACCAAGCTCATGATTGCAATGGGAAGAAAGAAGCTTCCGATGTTCAATGCTAAAACTACAGGGAGATGGGACATTATGAAAATGAATGTCCTAAGCGTCAGGGGAACTTACCTCAGAAAAGGCCAAGGGATCAAGGCCAATCTATGCTATCACTACTGCTGAGGTAGAAGCTCCAAAAGACATGGTGGAAGATAATTTAATGGTTTCCTCAAGTTTAGCTAATGCTTTATTTGATTCTGGATCATCTCATTGTTTCATATCTTCCCAGTTTTCTAATAAAATTAGATATTTCCAATTTGATTTAATAAGGGAGTTGTCAGTTAAAACTCCTAAGGGAAGTATCATCGCAACAAAGTTTTGTGAATATGTTCCCATTAGAACATATAAATGTTCTTTATCTGCGGATCTCATCGTCATATCCATGATTGAATTTGATATAATCCTCAGTATGGATTGGATTTCAGACAATGATGCGAAGATTTATTGTAAAAATAAGGAGTTTACGATTTTTGATGATGATGACAAAGAACACCTTATCATTAGAGCAGAATCATTACCACCTTATTCTTATCTAGATCCAAACCCAGTAGCTCAAATAAATTCAATTATCGGGGAGGAAGAGAATGAAATAACTGTGGGTGAGGAAATGAATGTTCAAATAGAGGATGTACCTATTGTAAAATAATATGTATATGTGTTTCTGGAAGATTTACTTGGACATCCTCCAAAATGAGAAATTGAGTTTTCCATTGATTTAATTCCTAGTTTAAGGCCTATATCGAAGACCCCTTATAGAATATCCACTATAGAATTAGTTGAACTAAAGAAACAACTAGAGGAATTGAGTAATAAAAGATTTATTCACCCTAGTGTTTCTCCATGGGGAGCCCTTGTCCTTTTTGTTAAGAAGAAAGATGGATCTATGAGGTTATGTATCGACTACAAGAAAATCAATGCTATAACAATAAAGAACAAGTATCCCATACCTCGCATTGATGATTTATTTGACCAACTGCATGGAGCTCAATACTTTTTAAAGATTGACCTTCGATCTGGATACCATCAGTTGTGTGTGAAGAAGGAAGTCATTCTGAAGATAGCATTTCGAACCAGGTATGGGCATTACGAGTTTACAGTAATGCCTTTTGGAGTGACTAATGCACCCTCTGTATTCATGGATCTAATGCATAGAGTTTTCAAGGAATATCTCGATGATTTCTTGGTGGTATTTATTGATGATATCTTGGTATACTCCAAAATCTATGAAGATCATGAAAATCACTTGAGCATTATCCTGAAGACTCTTAGAATACATGAATTATATGGGAAGTTTAGCAAGTGTGAATTCTGGCTTCAGGAGATCTCTTTTCTTGGCCACATTGTCTCTAAGGATGGAATCTATGTTGATCCTTTTAAGACCAAGGAAATCTAAGAATGGCCAGCACTGACAAGTATAACTGAGGTATGCAGTTTTGTTGGTTTATAAGGTTATTATCGGCATTTCATCCAGAATTTTTCCTGATTGGTTAACCCATTAACGAAGCTCACACGTAAAGGGGTTAAATTTGTTTAGAAAAAAGAGTGTGAAGAATGTTTTGAAGAAATGAAGAGAAGATTAGTCAATGCTCCTATATTGACTCTACCAACGGGGAATGATGGGTTCATTATTTATAGTGATGCATCGAGGAAAGGAATTGGTTGTGTCCTTATGCAGAATGATAGAGTTACTGCCTATGCATCACGATAGCTGAAAATTAATGAGAAAAAATATCCTACTCCTGATCTTGAGTTAGCTATTGTAATCTTTGATTTGAAGATATGGAGACATTATCTATATGGTGAAAAATGTGAGACATATACAGATCACAAGAGATTGAAGTACATTTTCTCACATAAAGAACTCAATGTGGGGCAAAGGCGATGGCTTGAATTACTCAAGGATTATGATTGCAGGATACACTACCACTCGGGGAAGGCAAATAAGGTGGAAGATGCATTGAGTAGAAAGGATCATGGAGTTTTGAACAAGATGAGAGTTGAGAGGGATCCTATTTTAATGGATCTAGTAATGATGGATATGGGAATCACCATGGAAGGTGAAACATCAATACTTTTTCAAAAGGTTGCCAAACCATCTTTACTATAAAGGACAAAGAGTTCTCAGACCGATGATGAAGAGTTTCAAAAGAAGATTAAAACTGTGAATGATGGGATATTGAGTGACTTTGTGTATGAAGATGGAATTTTGAAATTTGGGAAGAGACTTTGTGTTCCCAATATACCTGATCTAAAAAGAGAATTTTTGGATGATGCTCATAGTTCCAATTTCTCTATACACCCTGGTAGCACCAAAATGTATAGAGATTTGGAGGAACATTTTTTGTGGGACAATATGAAGAGGGAGATTTCTGATTTTGTGTCAATATGTATGGTTTGTCAAAAAGTGAAAGCTGGAAGGCAACAGACTGGAGGAGTCATGCAACCTCTTCCCATACCTGAGTGGAAATGGGATAATATCATGATGGACTTTGTCATGGGACTACCAAAGACACCTAGAAGGAAGGATGCAATATGGGTCACTGTTGATAGTATTACCAAGTCGGCACATTTTCTTGATATAAGAGAAGATATACCACTTGATCGTCTAACAAGACTATATATTAATGAATTTGTGAGACTTCATGGAATACCCCTATCGATTGTTTCTGATTGTGATCCCCGTTTTACTTCAAGATTCTAGAAAAGTCTTCAGAAATCCCTTGATAATGAACTTAGTTTGAGAACTGCCTACCACCCCCAAACTGATGGACAATCAGAACAGACTATTCTAACTTTAGAAGACATGTTGGGATCATGCTCACTTGACTTTCAAGGTATGTGGGATCAATATTTACCTATGGTAGAATTTTCCTATAACAATAGCTTCCATTCAAGTATTCAGATGACACCATATGAAGCGTTATATGGAAAGAGATGTCGCACACCAACCTGTTGAGATGATGTTGGTGAAAGAACAATCATAGGCCCGGAACTGGTGGATGAAACGATGGAAAAGGTGAAGTTATTCCAAAACCACATCAAAGCAGCTCAAAGTAGGCAGAAGAGCTATGCTGATAACCGAAGGAAGGATTTGGAATTTCAGGTAGGAGATCATGTTTCCTTGAAGGTATCTCCATGGAAGGGTGTTATACATTTCAGTAAGAAGGGTAAATTGAGTCCCAGGTACATAGGACCTTTCGAAGTTCTAGAATGAATTGGGGCTGTAGCTTACCGTTTGGCAATGCCACCAAGTCTCTCCAAAGTTCATGATGTGTTCCACGTATCACTATTGAGAAAATACATGCCTGACCCAACGCATGTACTCACCTATGAGGAAGTAAAACTGGAACTCGATCTATCTTATTGTGAAGATCCCATTAGGATTCTTGATACCATAGAAAATTCGCTGAGAAACCGGATGACTCATCTGTAAAAGTTCTATGGAGAAACCGTAAGATGGAAGAGGCAATGTGGGAACCCGAGGAACTTATGATGAAGAACCACCCGAGTATTTTCATGCGGTAGTATTCTATAAATTTCGAGGACAATATTATTTGAAGGAGGTGAGAATTTAACATCCCAAGCTTCCACAGTACGCTTCTCTTTGAATAATACAGTAGCGTGTGTTGTACGCAACTTCGAGTTCTAACACACACCACAACCAATCAAACTAGCCGTTATGAATAGTAATACCCACTTTTTGAAATTTTATAAATTTTATCTTCCAAAATGGACTTCATTTTTGGATTCAGAATATTGAAATTATCTTAGGGTGAATTTTTGGTACTTTTCTGATCACTTTCATATTTTGATGAATAGTGAAAATTACTAAATATAAATTAAAAACAACTTTTTTAATCTAAATAATTAATAATGATAAATTATGAATTTGAGTGATTTTAAAGTATAATTAGATTATATTTTTACCATTTAATCTAATGTTGGTCATTGAACATAATTTCACATTTAAACTGGACATAAGCAAGTGCCAATCTTTTGATAGTTATTATTTCTTAAAAACACGCTTTTTGTTTTGACAACAGGAATTAATTTTAAATTTAATTCTAACTCTTCTATGTTTTGAATTTATAAAAATGGATTCAATATTTATAATCAAGAGGTAAAAATTGTGTAAATAGTTAACTTTTATTTTTAGACATTTTGAATAGTTACTTCGGTAAATATTTTATTTACCATGGTTAAGGGGTAAATCCGGTAAATAAGGGTAAAACAAATAAAATTATAATAATATTAAATTACCCTAAAATGTGTCCTAACCCTATTGGTTGATACATGTCCGACCATGGGAATCTTTGGGTCGATTTTGGGACCCCATGGAGCCACTTGTAAGTGATAATGACACTTTATATTAATTAAGTTAAGTAAATACAAAAATGACATAAGCATATATATTTAGGAAAAAAAATTTTACATAGGGTTATATATGTTATATTTTCGACTATAAATATTCATTAGAAAGATAATAATATTTCCTACATAATGGTATTTTATTTATAATTTTTATACATTGAATAATTAAATTTATTTATGACACAATAATGATGCATTATTTTCATTATTAATGAAAGAATCAAATAATTGGTATTATAAATGTTAAAATAAATATAATTTTAAAGTTTTGATGACATCCAAGAATTTTATTGGTTAATATGACATGTTATGATTGCTTAAATGAATTTTTTTTGAATTAATAAAGTTTTTAATACTTAAAAAAATCAATTATTAAATAGTGTAAAAATTGACATAAAGGAGTTTTTAAAACAAATATTATATTATAAATTGATATTCATTTCCTAAAAATCTATGTTTCGGCCAAGAGACTTATATAATGATAGGTGTATCATTAATGGACTACTTGGGAGTCTCTTGGAATTATATAGTAAGTTTATTAACTATATAATATAAAAATAAAAAGAGACATGGTAAATGTAAAACTATTAAACTAAGAGTTAAATAAAAAAGATAAGGTTAATAAAGTGACCCAAACCTATCTAAAACATATTGGTTGAGTTTTTTTCGACCCATACCCACATTATCCTCTAAATAAATCAGTTTGGAGCCACTAGAAACTGAATATTAATTTATTATAAAATAATATTTCTATCTTTTCCTAAGATGCCCCTCACCCCTCTTATAAAAGGACACTCCGACTTCTCTCTAATTCACACCTTAAAAACCATTTGGCTCAGACAAAACCTGACCAAATACCATCCCAACTTCCATAACTTCATCTTAGATGCCTTAATTTAGTTAGAAATTGTCACGACCTGTCCTCGGGGCCCGTGCCGTGACTACCCCAAGCCCGCCTTCCATAGGCCAGGGGCTGGCGACTAGCACCAAGGCGTAAATCCCGGAAAAAGGGAAGGCATTGCCTTTGTAAAGTAAACAAGCACCACAGAGTAAGCAAGCGGAAAAGTAAACACTAAGTAAAAACTGTAACAAGCTGTGCTGAAAGTAAAAGGGGTCGGAAATACAAGCCCAATTGTAAAGTACAACAAAAAGGGAAAAACAACAACTGAAAAGAAAAGCCGCAGCGTCGAGCTGTCCTCGGGAAGTCCCACCTGAAGGGTGGGTACAGATAGCCTCCACTGCTCCTCGGGTCCACCTGACCGCTCCGAGTATGTCCCGTCCAGTGGTCCACCTCCAGGTACCGTCCTGCTCCACAAGCCTCCACCACAATCATCGCTGTCCGTCGTCTGCAACCAACACAACGTAGTGCGGGCATAGCTCGTGCAGGGGTGAGTATAAGCTACTCAGTAGGGACCCCGAGACCCCCGAAGGTCTCCCGAAATCCACAAAGGATAAAACACAACGGAAAGATACAATCACGAAGTAACAACCGACACTGCTTAGGTATATGCCCATACATATACCTAAGTCATCAATCCCCGTTCAGCTCCAACATCCGAGCCCAAGCACAACCCAGTCCACACAGGAAAGCAAACGTATACCCACACAGGATAGCTCAACACAATCCACAAAGGAGAGTAAACCATAAATCCACACAGGATAGTTCAACACAATCCACAAAGGAGAGTAAACAGTAAATCCACACAGGATAGTTCAACACAATCCACAATGAAGAGTAACACAAGATTCAGCTCACACAGGTATACTTCTTCGTATGACGATAAAGATGATCACTGATCCATCTAAGTCGTCGGACCCACAAAGGATCGAAAGGTACTAACCCTCGTAATGACCCACATAGGATCGGACCCACACAGGATCAATAGGTAACTAACCCCCGCAAAGACCCACACAGGATCGGGCCCACACAGGACCTGTACGCGCTGACTCACACAGAACCGCTGAGCACTGACCCACACAGGATCGGATCCACACAGGATCTGTAGCACTGATCCACGTAGGATCACTGAGTGCAGTAGTCTTCACAGTCCACTAAGGATCTCTGCACAGTCGTCGGAGTCACAGTCCACTGAGGATCTCTGCACAGTCATCGGAGTCGCAGCCAGCCCTAGGGTTCCCGCACACAGCAAGCTCGTTCGAGAGGGTCCGCTCCACGAGCCGAGAGGCTGATACATCAACTGACACAAAGTCTGAAGTTGATGTATCCAAAAGTTCCGTATCGTCAACAGGAACTCAACGTCGCAGACGGCGCGTCAATCGGACGCCTGGTCTGAGAGTTATTGGCCTTTTCGTCCCAGGGGCCCGGTTGGTTTTTAAGGCAAAACCAACCCGAACGTACTCCACCTACATCCAAACCTCGGGCGGAGTATGCCAAAAGATCCATCTCACTCAGAGGAATCCACCAAAGCCGACGACACGTCAATCGGACGTCCGTAGCTCAAGATATGAGCGTTTCCGCTCCGAGGGCCCGGTTGGTTTCGTGTACGAACCAACCCGGCCGAACCCAAAGTATTCCGAAACCTTGAGTGCGATATACCGAAAGAACCGTCTCGATCCAAGGATCGCGTTGCCGCTGACGAAGCATCGTTCGGAGGCCTGTAGCTCAAGTTACGGGCAAAAGACCGAATCGGTCCGAAGACGGGGGGGTCTGGGCCCGGGCCGACCCGGCTCAGCTCGCCAGAGTGGCCGAGCGAGGGTGCCGTGGGGCGCTGACCCCACGGGAAGAGGATGCCACAACCCTCGAGGGGTCGCGCTGGACACCAGCGGACGGGACTTCAGCCGCGGCGGCCCTCTCCGGCGGCGCGCCGGGGCGCCGCCTCCTCCGGCCGCTGGCGCCTCCGCGCCAGCGACCCGTGTCGCCGGAGACTTCTGCCGGCCACCGGAGTTGCTCCGGTGGTCCGTTTTCCTTCCCGTCTACGCCGCTGCTCCTCCCAGGACCCGTTCTTCACTACGGAAACCTCAAATCTCCCTTGCGCCACGTTTTGTCATCGCCCGCCAAATCCGAACAACAACGAAGAACTGCGGAGGGTTGTCGGGCCGTGTTCGTTCGGCCCGCACCCTCCGCGTTAGGCGATAACAACCGGGGAGAAATAATCAACATATCAAACAACAATTTTAATGAATTAAAATTGTTCTTATTAACTAGGTTCTTCATTTTAAAAGAGACGATCACGGGAATATAAAACACTCAAATAAAATCCCTACTTCGTCAAGTCGTCGCACGCGCGTTCTTCGTGGAATTGATCGTCGCGGAAGGTGGGGATCATCGCGTCGTCGTGGTATCCGGCGTTGCGTCGACAAAATCCGAGGACCAAGAAACAACAGATTTAATTTTAATAATTAAATCCATCTTGAGTTAAAAACCACAAAGGAATTTAAAGAATCGAAAACTCTCACCTCAACGGATGATCGAAGATTTTTGTTGTGGAGGAAGGAACGTCACAGAAGAATGTCGCAGAAGAGGAAACATCGGCGTCGCGGCACACGACGTCGCGTCGTCAATTTCTGCGGTTTCAGAGTTCTTCGTTGGAGGCAGGCGTTCTTCGCATTCTTCGCGTTCTTTGCGAAGAAGGGTGAAGGCACAAGAATTTCTGTCAAAAGCCTCTCAACGTGTAATCCTCAAGATGTGATGCGTTGGTCTTATTTTATTATTACGCCAATGTATTTCAAATAGGTTAAGAAATGAATGAAATTAATTCATAGAATTAATTTCAACGAATAAACCACCCATTTAATTCAACGAAGAAAACCGCCCAATTAATTGGTGCGTTAAGAAAATAAGAAAACGCATCAGTTGACTTTCATAATGACGAGTTTTCACGGGTGTGTTACTTAGCGGAAAAGAAACGGTGGGGCTCGTGCGGGTCCCACCTCACAAATATCCTACCAAGAGGGTAGGATATTTTTGGATAGCACCCTATCCGTATCAACTCATCTTAAGCCGCTTTAAGTGGATTCAAGTGGCTTCCAAGTGGCTTAAGTGAAATAAAATAAATTTTGTCGTACAATTATTTTATTTCTTAACTTTAAGCCCGAAAATTAAAAACCACACCCGAGAAAATGAAACTCTGGAAGAGGCGTTTCTAAGCAAGTACCGGCACTGCGATTCCATCGGGGCCCTCAGAATTCGATTCCGAGCACTGGTTCAAAAGTTAGAAAAACCCGCTCATCTGTTCACTGAACGTACCCGAGCCAAACTTCGGAAAATGATTCCGGGCACACCGAGCCTCAGAATCAGGTGCCGTCAGAAACTGCGCTCTTGTAAAATTTCAAAGAAAATTAATAAAAAAATTTCCTTGAAATTTACGGGTCTTTACATTACTCCCACCTCAGGGCTTTACGTCCCTGTAAGGATACATCATAAACTAGGGAAACAAATGTGGGTACTGAGCGCGCATCTGAGCCTCCCGCTCCCATGTGCTCTCCTGGAGGTTCCCGTGCTGCCATTTGATGCGCACAAGAGGAATCGATCGCCCACGTAGGACCCGCTCCTATCGATCCTCTATCTCCACCGGGACCTCCGTAAAAGTCACCCCATCATCCACGTCTAGCTCCCCATAGTCAATGATGTGCGTCAGGTCGTGCACGTATCTCCTCAGCTGAGATACGTGGAAGACGTCGTGCACCCGGTGCAACTGAGGTGGTAGAGCCAGGCGATAAGCTACTTCGCCAATCCTGCTGAGGACCTGGAATGGTCCGATGAAGCGTGGAGACAACTTGCCGACTCGGCCAAATCTCCGCAAACCACGTCGAGGTGAGACACGCAAGAAGACGTGGTCGCCATCCTCGAACTCTAGTGGCCTCCGCCTCCCGTCAGCATAAGACTTATGCCGGCTCTGAGCTGTCCTCATCCGCTCCTAGATGACCTGGACCTTCTCTGTCGTGGCCCGGACCATCTCTGGTCCCACAAGTGCTGACTCCCCAGGGTCTGTCCAGCACAAAGGAGATCTGAAAGGTCTATCATACAATGCCTCATATGGTGCCATCCCGATGGTGGAGTGGTAGCTGTTGTTGTACGCCAACTCCACCAAGGGTAGATGATCCTCCCAGCTGCGACCAAAGTCGAGGACACATGCGCGGAGCATGTCCTCGAGAGTCTGAATGGTCCTCTCCGTCTGACCATCCGTCTGAGGGTGAAAGGCGGTGCTCAGACGTAGCCGCGTCCCAAACACCTCCTGCAACCCCTTACAAAGCCGGGAAGTAAAGTGAGCGTCTCGATCGGAGACGATAGACAATGGCACACCGTGAAGCCGTACAATCTCCTAAACGTAGAGACGCCCCAAGCTCTCCACTGAGCCATGCTTTCGGATGGGTAAAAAGTGTGCCGACTTGGTGAGTCGGTCAACAATCACCCAAATGAAGTCGTGAACTCTAAAAGTGCGTGGAAGTCCAGTCACGAAGTCCATAGATATCCCGTCCCACTTCCACTCTGGGACCTCCAAGGGCTGTACCAAGCCTGCTGGTACCTGATGCTCTGCCTTCACCTGCTGGAAGGGGAGGCATCGCGAAACGAACTCTGCCACAACCTTCTTCATGCCCGGCCACCAGTGCTGTCGTCTGAGGTCCTGGTACATCTTCGCCACTCCAGGATGTACCGCCAAAGGAGAAGTGTGAAACTCTCTCAGCACCTCCTCTTGTAAAGCGACTGGTACCAAGGTACATCCTCTAAAAAGGATGTCATGCCCTGCTCCAAAGAAGAATCCATCAGGTGACTATCCTAAGGATAACTGTGCACGCCGTGTCTCACAGTCAGCGTCCTCACGCTGTGCCTCTCTGACCCACTGCAGTAGTGGAGGGGTGACTGTGAGAGACTGAAGGAAGGCTGCTCCATCTCTATCCACGAAGGATATCTGCAAAGCGGCTACCTGCTCGGTCGCCTCCTCAAGTAGCTGGATGCCCATCCTCCTGCTGAGGGCATCGGCTACCACGTTCCCCTTCCCAGGAGTATAGACTATCTCAAAGTCATAGTCCTGGAGGAACTAGAGCCATCACCGCTGTCTCAGGTTCAGGTCCTTCTGCGAGAAGATGTACCTGAGACTCTGGTGGTCAGAAAAGACTGTAAAGCGCTCACCCATCAGATAGTGCCGCCATGTCTTCAGAGCAAAGACCACTGCTGCTAACTCCAGGTCATGGGTAGCGTAGTTCTGCTCATGCGGCCTCAACTGACGTGATCCATAGGAAATCACGGCCCACTCCTACATCAAGACACACCTGAGTCCGGTCCCTGATGCATCGCAGTAGACTACATATCCAACTCCCTCCTCAAGCAACCTCAAGATAGGTGCGCTGGTCAATCTCTGTCTTAGCTCCTGGAAGCTCTACTGACATTTTTATGACCACACAAAGGGTTTCCCCTTCTTCATCAAAGCTGAGAGTGGTGACGCAACTCTGGAGAAGTCTGGCACAAACCTCCGATAATATCCAGCTAGTCCCAAGAAACTCCGCACCTCCGTCACGCTTCTGGGTGGCTCCCAAGCTAGCACTGCCCCGATCTTCACGGGATCCACTGCAACTCCCGCCTCAGAAATGACGTTCCCTAAGAAGTGGACCTAACATAACCAGAACTGGCACTTCGAGAGCTTTCCATAAAGCTGGTGCTCTCGGAGTGTGTCTAGTACAACCCGCAAGTGGTAGGCATGCTCCTCCTCCGTGGTCGAGTGCACCAAAATGTCGTCGATGAAGACAATGAAAAATCGATCGAGGTATGGCTGGAAGATCCTGTTCATGAGGCTCATGAACACTGCTGGAGCGTTGGTTACGCCGAAAGGCATAACCAAGAAATCATAGTGGCCATACCGACACCTAAAGGCCGTCTTCTGCATGTCCTCGTCTCGAACTCTGAGCTGATGATATCCTGACCCGAGGTCTATCTTCGAGAACCACCGTGCTCCCTTGAGCTGATCGAATAGGTCATCAATCCTTGGTAGCGAATACTTGTTCCTCACTTTCACCTAGTTCAGGCGACGATAGTTGACACACAGTCGCAAGCTCCCGTCTGCCTTCTTGGAAAACAATATCGGGGAAGCCCAGGGTGAAACACTAGGTCGGATTAACCCCTTGCCCTGCAAGTCCTCCAACTGTACCCGCAGCTCTCGAAGCTCAGCGGGGGCCATCCGATATGCTGGAGTGGATATCGGGGCTATCCCGGGGTACAGATCAATATAAAAGTCTACCTCTCTACGAGGAGGTAGCCCTGGAACGTCATCGGGAAAGACGTCCGCGTAATGATCCACCACCGCATGAAAACTAGGACTCCGCCCGTCAACTGCTCCAAGGATGAGGCTAGCCAACTGATGAGTGATGGGTTGTCCTCTCCTCTGCGAGAGTCCCTCCTGCGCTGCAAAGGCTCCCTTCTCGCTGGTGAAGGTGAACCTACTCCCGTCGGTGCGCACACATCACACTTTGCACCTAAAATAGTCAATCTGAGCATGGACTGTAGATAACCAATCCATTCCCAAGATGACGTCGTAAGACCTCGACGCTGCTACAAGAAGATCCCAGCCGAAGCTCTCGCCTCCTAGAGTAAGCTCATACTGCCAGCACCAGTGCGTAATCGTCGAGTCTGCTCCCGTAGGGGTCTCTAGCCATAAGTATCGAGCCAACGGCTCTGTCGGAATCTCCGAGCTACAAACAAGGGCAGTGGCTATGAAAGAGTGACTCGCTCTTGTGTCTATATGAACTGCACCAAGGGTGGAATAGACACAGATCGTACCTCGAATCATCTCTGGCGCGCCGTGGTCGTAGGCCTCCGCTGCCTGGAGCTGTGCCTGTCTCTGCCCGCCAGCTCCCTGTGGTCGGGGAGGACCTCCCGGTGGTGGTGGGGCTAGAGCCTCAAAGCATCGCCCACCACCCGCTGCTCGGCCAGCTCCTCTACCTCGTCCGCCTCCTCCCTGCGGACCACCACGGTTGACCCTCTGCCTCTGCCTAGGTGGCCCCTCCACCATCTGCTGCTCCTCGGTACGGCGGGTCGGGCAGTCACGAGCCATGTGGCCCTGCCCGCCGCATGCGTAGCACTGCCTACCTCTCGAAAGACTGGCTCCGCGCTGTGTGCCCCGCACTGCTGAGCCAGTGTCCTGAGGTTGTCTACAAGAGGGTCTGGTCTGCCTGGAACCCTGAGTCATCTGTCGGATACCTGCTGCCGAAGACTCCGCTACCTGCCACCCTGCGGTAGGTCTCGCTGCTGAAGTAGACTCAGCAAGAAAGCTCTCGATCAGAAGGGATCGCTCCAGTACTCCTGCCTGGGTCGGGATGCTGAGGGAGATCAGCGATGCCCTGATCTCGTGTCTCATACCCTGCTCAGAGGTCCGGGCCCGGAAGAAGGGGTCCCGTACCATGTCGGTCGAGTAGCGAGAAAGATCGGTAAACCTTGCCGCGTACTGGGCGACCGTCAAGCTACCCTACCGCAACTGAAGAAGCTCCTGAATGCGCACCGCACGAAGGGTGGCCGAGATTAACTCTGAGCGGAAGAGGCTCTCGAAGTCCATCTAGAGAAGTGATGCCTCTTCGTGCACCTGGAGCATCAAGCTCCACCATCTTCCCGCTGCTGCGTGCAGTAGGCTCGCCGCCAGGATCACCATGAGGTCTGCTGGTGTCCTCACTAGCCTGAAAACTCGAACGACCGCCTCCAGCCAGTCCTCGGCTGCCTGGGGGTCCGTCTCCCCACGAAACCTGGGTGGTCGCTAGCGTTGGAACTCGTGCAGAGCTCCGAGGCGATGTGCATCATCAGTGGTCAGTGTTGGAAGCATCGGGGGCTCGGCGGGTAAAGGTACCGCCGGTGCCTCTACTGTCAACGGGACCTGTACCGAGGCCTCGTCGCTCGGTGGGCTGTCGTCACGCTCTACTCTCAGAACCCTAGCTGGCAGCCGTCGTGGGGCCATCCTGAAAAGGAAACAAGTGCACCACGATTAGAACAGTATACCTGGTGAGCTGACACAAGTAATCACAAAGAAAACTTGAAACACACAAGCAATGAATGTTTTCGTGCATTAAGTTGGAAATCAGAAGTCAGGGTCCTGGTGTACGGATACGTCGGCCGCCGCAACAACACTGGACTCCATGGTCTGATAACCACACTCAATACGCTAAACACTATTGCTTCTCATAGAGGAAAGATCAGAATTTGTGGTATAACCGACCACCTCTGATACCAATTTGTCACGACCTGTCCTCAGGGCCTGTGCCGTGACTACCCCAAGCCCACCTTCCATAGGCCCGGGGCTGGTTACTAGTACCAAGGCGTAAATCCCGGAAAAAGGGAAGACATTGCCTTTGTAAAGTAAACAAGCACCACAGAGTAAGCAAGCAGAAAAGTAAACACTAAGTAAAAACTGTAACAAGCTGTGCTAAAAGTAAAAGGGGCTGGAAATACAAGCCCAACTGTAAAGTACAACTGAACGGGAAAAACAGCAACTGAAAAGAAAAGCCGCAGCGTCGAGCCGTCCTCTGGAAGTCCCACCTGAAGGGTGGGTACAGATAGCCTCCACTGCTCCTCGGGTCCACCTGACCGCTCCGAGTACATCCCGCCCAGTGGTCCACCTCCAGGTACCATCCTGCTCCGCAAGCCTCCACCACAATCAGCGCTGTCCGTCGTCTGCAACCAACACAATGTAGTGCGGGCATAGCCCGTGCATGGGTGAGTATAAGCTACTCAGTAGGGACCTCGAGACCCCTAAAGGTCTCCCGAAATCCACAAAGGATAAACCAAAACAGAAAGATACAATCACGAAGTAACAACTGACACTGCTTAGGTATATGCCCATACATATACCTAAGTCATCAATCCCCGTTCGGCTCCAACATCCGAGCCCAAGCACAACCCAGTACACACAGGAAAACAAACATATACCCACACAGGATAGCTCAACACAATCCACAAAGGAGAGTAAACCGTAAATCCACACAGGATAGTTCAACACAATCCACAAAGGAGAGTAAACAGTAAATCCACACAGGATAGTTCAACACAATCCACAAAGGAGAGTAACACAAGATTCAGCTCACACAGGTATACTTCTTCGTATGACGATAAAGATGATCACTGATCCATCTAAGTCATCGGACCCACAAAGGATCGAAAGGTACTAACCCTCGCAATGACCCACATAGGATCGGACCCACACAGGATCAATAGGTAACTAACCCCTACAAAGACCCACACAGGATCGGGCCCACACAGGACCTGTAGGCGCTGGCTCACACAGAACCGCTGAGCGCTGACCCGCACAGGATCAGATCCACACAGGATCTGTAGCACTAATCCACGTAGGATCGCTGAGTGCAGTAGTCGTCGCAGTCCACTGAGAATCTCTGCATAGTCGTCGGAGTCGCAGTCCACTAAGGATCTCTGCACAGTAATCGGAGTCGCAGCCAGCACTAGGGTTCCCGCACACAGCAAGCTCGTTCGGGAGGGTCCGCTCCACGGGTCGAGAGGCTGATATATCAGCTGACACAAAGTCCGAAGTTGATGTATCCAAAAGTTCTGTATCGTCAACAGGAACTCAACGTCGTAGACGGCGCGTCAATCGGACGCCCGGTTGGTTTTTAAGGAAAAACCAACCCGGACGTACTCCAACTGCGTCCAAACCTCGGGCGGAGTATGCCAAAAGATCCGTCTTACTTAGAGGAATCCACGAAAGCCAACGACACGCCATTTGGACGTCCGTAGCTCAAGATATGAGCGTTTCCGCTCCGAGGGCCCGGTTGGTTTCGTATACGAACCAACCCGGCCGAACGCAAAGTATTCCGAAACCTTAAGTGCGATATACCGAAACGACCGTATCGATCCAAGGATAACGTTTCCGCTGACGGTGCGTCGTTCGGAGGCCCGTAACTCAAGTTACGTGCAAAAGACCGAATCAGTCCGAAGACGGGGGGTCTGGGCCCGGGCCGACCCGGCCCGACACCCCCCTCAGGTCGGCCGAACCGGGTCGACCCGGTCCGACCCGTCTGGACCCGGTCCGGTCCGGCCAGGGCGCGGCCCGACCGGTCGGACCGGCCCGGCTCAGCTCGGCCGAGTGGCCGAGTGAGGGTGCCGCGGGGCGCTGCCCCCGCGGGAAGAGGATGTCGCGACCCTCGAGGGGCCGCGTTGGACACCAGCGGACGCGGCTTCTGCCGCGTCCCGTGCGGGCGTGCCAGACCCGTGCGGCCGCGGGTCCGCTGGCCGCCGCCGCCGCGACTTCAGCCGCGGTGGCGCTGTCCGGCGGCGCGCCGCCGCCTCCGGCCGCCGGCGCCTCTGCGCCGGCGACCCGCGCCGCCGGAGACTTCTACAGGCCACCAGAGTTGCTCCGGCGGTCCGTTTTCCTTCCCGTCTGCACCGCTGCTCCTCTCGGGACCCGTTCTTCACTTCGGAAACCTCAAATCGCCCTTGCGCCACGTTTTGTCGTCACCCGCCAAATCCGCACAACAACGAAGAACTGCGGAGGGTTGTCGGGCCGTGTTCATTCGGCCCGCACCCTCCGCGTTAGGCGATAACAACCGGGGAGAAATAATTAACATATCAAACAACAATTTTAATGAATTAAAATTGTTCTTATTAACCGGGTTATTCATTTTAAAAGAGACGATCACGGGAATATAAAACACTGTTATAAAATCCCTACTTCGTCAAGTCGTCGCACGCGCGTTCTTCCCGGAAATGATCGTCGCGGAAGGTGGGGATCATCGCATCGTCGCGGTATCCGGCGTTGCGTCGACGAACTCTGAGGACCAAGAAACAACAGATTTAATTTTAATAATTAAATCCATGTTGAGTTAAAAACCACAAAGGAATTTAAAGAATCGAAAACTCTCACCTCAACGGATGATCGAAGATTTTTGTCGCGGAGGAAGGAACGTCGCAGAAGAATGTCACGGAAGAGGAAACGTCAGCGTCGCGGCACACGGCGTCGCGTCGTCGATTTCCGCGGTTTCGGCGTTCTTCGTCGGAGGCCGGCGTTCTTCGCATTCTTCGCGTTCTTCACGAAGAAGGGTGAAGGCACAATAATTTCTGTCAAAAGCCTCTCAACGTGTAATCCTCAAGATGTCGTGCGTTGGTCTTATTTTATTATTACGCCAACGGATTTCAAACAGGTTAAGAAACAAATGAAATTAATTCATAGAATTAATTTCAACGAATAAACCACCCATTTAATTCAATGAAGAAAACCGCCCAATTAATTGGTGCGTTAAGAAAATAAGAAAACGCGTCAGTTGACTTTCATAATGACGGGTTTTCGCGGGTGCGTTACTTAGCGGAAAAGAATCGGTGGGGCTCGTGCGGGTCCCAACTCACAAATATCCTACCAAGAGGGTAGGATATTTTTGGATACCACCCTATCTGCATCAACTCAGCTTAAGCCGCTTTAAGTGGCTTCAAGTTTCTTCCAAGTGGCTTAAGTGAAATAAAATAAAGTTTTTCGTACAATTATTTTATTTCTTAACTTTAAGCCTGAAAATTAAAAACCACACCCGAGCAAACGCAACTCCGGAAGAGGCGTTTCTAAGAAAGTACCAGCGCTGCAATTCCATCAGTGCCCTCAGAATTCGATTCCGAGCACCGGTTCAAAAGTTAGAAAAACCCGCTCGTCCGTTCACTGAACGTACCCGAGCCAAACTTCGGAAAATGATTACGGGCACACCGGGCCTCGGAATCAGGTGCCGTCAGAAACTGCGCTCTTGTAAAATTCCAAAGAAAATTAAGAAAAAAATTTCCTTGAAATTTACGGGTCTTTAAAGAAATACAACTTATGGAGCCCTTTTGATCAAATAAAAAGGAAGAACCCGAAGAAGAGGTCGTGATTTCACCACCCTCTTTCAAGTTCATTTCTTCTTCCACTTCTTATTTCTTTGTTATTTACATTCTAAAGTAATAAATCCAATATCTTCTATATACTGTGATGTTATTATAAATATGTTACAACCATATTCATTATTCTATCCATCCTTTGAATGACATGTCACCATACGTGCGTACGTACGACCTACCATCTCCACGTCATGGTGTAATTATTATTCAATACATTATTATTTGTATGGGTATGATAATGATGTGTAATTGATTTAAATAATAAATATAACATGATAATGATTATTTATATAATATATACCATCCGATTATATATTATTTTAATATCAAAAGAATGATATTGTCGCTCGTGCGTACGTACGGACTACCGTCTCCACGAACACGATGAGATCCATTCCCCATCGTATCCATGCAAGAATAGTTTTCATTTGATGGTTAAAAATAGTGTTTAAAGAGTTAATATAATTCTAGATATGAATAATATACAACCTATCTATAACAAACATGACTTACGTAACAAAGCATATAAAGGAAAACGAATCAGTTAACACCCGAAACAACGATAATACTAAGATATTATTAACAAAGCAATGTTAAAAGATCATATATGATATCATATTAATGTACTTGATTATTGTATAATTTAATAAAAGTTATTTCACCATTATACAGGAGGTTAACCTACCCTTGACCAAGGAAAAGTACAAGGTAAGGGTTAATTTCACAATCTCTTTATTTTCTGAGGTTGTTTTTACGTAAGTATCTACTGGGACCTCTTGATCATCCACATCCATGTTTCTTAAAAATTTATTTCAAAACATTCTTACTATTTTATAGACTATGGGTTAAAGTAATTTATACCCTTTTTCTGACTTTTTATAAGATGTTTATAAAGTAATATTTCTGTCGTTTTCCAAACAAGGTCCTTTTTAACCTTTTTGACAAAATTAATGTAAGAATGTGTTTTTTAACTTATATGGAGGGTGCAACTATTTTCTACCATTATAAAATCATCTAAGTTTCCCTTACAAGCTTATAAGAATATTTTCAAAGTAAATTTTTTCTTTTATAATTATCTGAATTTTAAATGATTTAAAAAAAGATATATTTCTCTCAAATAGTTTTGATTTCATCTATGTCAACATCCTTTGATGGATTTTAAGCTTATTTGAAGTTGATTTATTATGAAAAAAATTACATATTGTATTAAAGGTTTTGTGATATGTTTTATTGTGGATGTGTTATTTTTATACCATTCATGGTTTTTGGAGAAAGTATTGACATTTCATATGCTAGTTTTAATACGAATGTTTATGTTATGTTTAAACCTATTCATATGAGGAATGCATTGGACTTAGTAAGTGATAGGTGGAGCCCACTATAGCTCCTCGATGCATTGGTAGGTCTAAGGAGACAAACTAGTGTTTTGGCACAAGGCCTTGACAAAATATTATTTGTAGTCTTGGCAGAAGGCCTTGACTATGTGGTTATGATAGTCTCGCATTATGAATTACATCATCATGAAAGTGGTTATTGATATTGCATGTGATTATTCGACTAGTAGAATATCCATGTGAATAAGTAAATGGCATTATTTCATTTTATTTTTCCATATTATTTTGAAGTTAAAGTTTAAAAGTCTTTTGTTTTATTATTTCATTTTATTTTTCCATATTATGCTGAAGTTAAAGTTTAAAAGTCTTTTGTTTTAGTTATACATTGCCTTAAATGTTTATGCTTATTTATGAAATTTTCCTCTATATTGTTATCCTTACTGAGCATCTGAGATCACCCCTTTCTATGTTTTATTTTTCCTAGGATGTTAAGAAGTATTTTATGACTGACTTGTAAGGATAGTCTAAGGGGATATGAGTGTGGTCTATGGAGACAAGATGTTGTTGTAGTTTTTCAATTTATGATGTAATGTAAACTTTATGAATGTATCTAGTGATTCCAAGACTACTAAACTAATCGTTCTTTCGAGAATTGATCTTTTGTGATCATGCCAATGTTAGGTAGTAATGTACCAAATCTAGGTAACTAGGGTTGAGGAGTTACAATACCAACATGAGTAAACTCTTCTCAATGGGAGAGTATATGGTCTTCATGTCGAGGAACATGCAGTTGAGATAATACAATCTTTTATAACTTCTCTCATTATTATCTTGGGATAAAATAGTGTCATGGGATCATTCTAGGGATGTCACATAAAGGACCAGTGGATTTCCTGAGATTGGTAGCATCAAAATCAAAGGCTATAGTATGTACTCCTTAATATCCTTAAAGGTAGTCTAGCGATCCAAATCCAATTGGTACATGACAACTTTCTTCATAATTCTTGATAAGGAATTATAATTTTTGACTATATTTTTAATAAATCTGTGAATATAGGAGAAGTAGCCTTAGAGGCCTCACAACTCTAAAAGGATGTGTGGAGGAGGAATTTGGATGATAACACTAATTTTCTCATGATTGATCTCAATGCCTATATATCTAACAACAAAGATGAGAAATTTTCCAGAGGTAACCCCAAATGCACACTACAAGGGATTTATCTTTAAGTGACAAGACCAGAGGAAGTTGAACACTTTCTCAAGGTCTTTGAGATAGTCCTGAAATTGGTGGGACTTGACCACCAAATCATCAACGTAATATTCCACTAGTGTCCTGAGGACCATTTTGTGTATATAGTGCATGAATTTATAGTATGTAGCTCTAATATTATTTAAAACAAAAGGAATCACCTGGTAGTAGAAGGTCCCCTAGGGCGCCTTGAAGGAAGTATATTCCCTATCCTTGGGGGATTTGTAGATATTATTATACATTTAATATCTTTCCATGAAGAAGAGGGAATTGAAAGAGCTATAACATTGAAGATTGTCTCCTTCACTAGAAATGGAACATTATCCTCTAGGAAAAGGTGGTTGACATCTCAAAATTTGATTTAGAACCTTATCTGACCATTGTTTTTTATTAATGGGGTAATATTGTCCAGAAACTTGGGGTACTGGAACTCTCTGAAGAAACTGGATTTAATAAGATTATCAACTTTGGCCTAGAACATGGAACCATGATAAGGGAGAATATTTCTGGTAGGATGTTTGAACCTATGATGAACCTTTAATAGGATAAGGAAACCTGGGTATTGAGCCCTAAGATCTCATTATAACTCCAAGAAATCACATAATAATGATGCTTCAAGAAATCTACATACCGCTGTTGTTCCTATGGTGACATGGATTCACTGATCAGTGTTAGCTTTAGATATTATTCAGAACCTTTTTCATGTTTATTATTCCTTTTATATCACTTATTACCATGAAATAACAATTATTTATTTATTTTAGTTCATATCGAACATTTTGTTGATGTTCAGAATTTGAGTAAAAAATGAACTTGTTATAATTACAATTTGTCCATGTGGTGAAAAGTACATTAACTCTAGAATATTCTTCATATATATATATATATATATTATATTATATATCTCCAGGATATATGTATTTATAATATTCCATAACATTTGGATATAAGAAATGAAATGCACCGTTCATGGAGACGGTAAGCCGTACGTACACATGAACGCTACTTTCATTTATTTTTTTTCATTTTTAAAAGAATGAAAACAAAATGATATATAGGTATATTATAATTCCAGTATAATATCATATTTTATATATGTTATATAATTTCATTAACGCCATCCTTTATACATTCCATGTATGGTATGAACGAGTCATATAACTTTGAGGGGGTGGTAATCCACACTTCCTCAAATGAAATTATCTTATTTATACAACATTAAAAGCATAGAAGTATGTTATAAATGATATTTACAGAATACTATAAATAAAATAAATATCATAAATATCATATATAATTACAGTTCCATCATAATGGGCACCATGAGATGTGGTATGAGATATTTGAACAATCATTGTTTCTGGAGGTAGTAGTTCGTCGTCCACAGAAACAATATGTTTGTATCCATTAGATGGAGGTGTGTGGAAGTGTAGTTCAAATACTTATCATAAAAACATACTTATATATTGATAATACAGGTGTTGTTATGTAATAAAATAATAATAAAATAATACGGAGTGAAGAAGTAAAATAAAATAAGAGAACTTGAGAGAAGACGTTACCTCTAAATCAGGTAACTCTCATTGATTTGAGCCAAAAGGTTTTATGGAAATGCCTTCTGGACAAAGTAAGGATTATAGGTGGAATAGAGGGATGTTGGGAGATTATTGGAGCAGATTTTGTATGAGACAATGGGCTTGAGAGTTGTGAGTAATTGGTTAGAGGTGATGACCTTTTATAAGGGGGAGGAGGGTCTCTTTAGGAAATTTTGATAGTATTATTTTATTATAAAATTATTTTCGGTTTCAAAAGGTCCAAATCTCATTAAATTTAAAGATAATATGAATATAAGTCGAAATAAAATCAACTAATAAGAATTGGATAGGTTTTGGATATTTTTTAATCCTTATCTTTTTTTATTTAACCCTTTTGTGAAAATGGGTTTTCAAATATTAAAATGTTGTTTTCGGTTTTTCCATGAAAAATTGGTTTTATTTTCTTCATTATTATTTTGAATATTGTTTTTTGTTCCGTGGCCTATTTTGTTTGCTGGGACTGTTCACTGGGCGGATTCTGTGTTGTGGCCCGCTTTTTGTTCAGCCTCCCTTCCACCATGGCGATCCCGTTGTTATGCCTCTTTTCTAGCCGTTGATGAATGTGGATCTAACAGCTTTGGTTCGACCATTTGTGTTTCTTTGGTGATCCTGTCCATGCCAGTCTCTTGATCATTGCCGTCCACGTGTATTGTCTATTTGGGATTTGTTGAGCCGCTGCCTGCTTTGAGATACTTCCGCCCGTCCGTTTCCCGCCGCGTGGCCCTCGTCTATTGTGCTTGTAAGTGCGTCGCTTCGTCTCTGCTGCTTCTTTATGTTGAGTAGCCGATGTATTTTGAAGTCGTCGTTGCCCTGGTTCTTCGATGCTGAGAGCCCTCTGAGAAGGAGAACTGCTGCTGGTTCTGTGACCCGCCACCTGTACGCCGCCATCTCGATGCCGTTCCGGTAATCCCCGGTGGAGAACTCTTTTGCGAGTTCTGTGGAGACGATCCTGGAGATTACAACCTCAACCCTGGAAGAGATTTATGGATTTTGATGCTTCTTTGTTGTGATCCCATTTCTTTTTCTTGAAATCTTTGCATTGTATGTTCTGTTTTCCTTTGTTGATCTTGTTCTTGAGTTGGGGTTGCATGCGTGAGTCCGTCCAGTTCAGAAGAGTACTCTGCTAACTCCGAACCAGGGTTCATCACTGGCTCTTGGGGCGGAGAGGTCTTCGTTCTTGGATAGCTTCTGTGGTCCGCATGCGTGGTCTGTCTTTGATACTTCTCTAATTTTATGCTCTATTTCTGTTTTGTTTTACATAATAATAAAAGATTGTGGTGGTGTTATTGCCGTGGAGTAGGACCAAGTGGTCCAAACCACGCAAATCTCCCTGTTCAATTTACTTTCCTGCAATTTATTTTCTGTTCTTGCGACTTTGTAAACCGAAACATCTTATTTCTGTTTCTGTTTTGTTCGTTTGAAAACCTTTTAATTGAACCTATTCCCACAACACATTGTATCATTGGGTGCTATTCGTTTTTTTGTTTACAATGTCTGTTAAATTTGAAGTTGATAAGTTTAATGGAGAAAATAACTTTAGTTTGTGGAGATTTAAAATGTGTGATTTAGTTGTTCATAATGGTTTGGATGATGCTTTATACGGTAATACGAAACCTGTTGTGACTATTGCTGCTGACGGTCTGTCCACCACTGCCTATGTAGATGTTGACCCTATTGTGTTGGAAAAGGCTCCCTGCACGCTCTTGTTAACCCTAGGTGATAAGTTTTTGCGTGAAGTTGCACATGAAACCACTGCTAGGTCGATATGGGTTAAACTTGAACATTTGTACATGACGAAGTCTCTGTTGGGGCGTCTGTATAAAAAAATGCGTTTATACAATTTTAAAATGTCACCTGGTACTTCTGTGCCTATTTATATAGATGAGTTTAATAAAATTCTGTTAGACTTAGCAAATATTGATATTGAAGTTAAAGACGAGGATCAGGCTTTGATTTTGTTAACCTCTCTTGATGATTCTTTTAACTCATTAAGAGATTCTATAATGTATGGTCGGGATTCCATCACATTAGAAGAGGTTAAGTCTGCCGTTCTGTCCCTTGATCTTCAAACGCATGGTTTAAAAGAAGAGTCTAGTTCTATTAAGAGTGAACCCCAATTGTTGTATACTAAGGGTCCGATGCAAAAAAAGGGTAAGAAAGATAATAAACTGTTAGGTCCACTAGGCTAGATACACTGAGAGGGGGGGGGGGGGGGGGGGTGAATCAAGCTATAACAGATTAAAACAACTGACCCTTTTGATCTTGTTTTGCTATTAGACAAAACCCTCTTCTCTCTCCTTTCCGATGCAGAGTATGAGAAAACTTTAAAGCATGCACAGGACACAACGATTTTTACATGGTTCACCCTCACCGGGATACATCCAAGGAGCATACACCGACAGTGTGCCGATGTACCAATTCCATTATAATCACACTTCTATTTATAAGTTCGAAGCGGACTCACTGTCCCTCCTGGTTTACAACCACTCAAAATTTGAGAACTCACTGCTCTCTCAACTGAAGTGAGCTCACTTCTTCTTTAGAAGATCCAATCACGGTTTATAGACCTATAGGTATCTTAATTTTCATGAAAGAATGCATTCTCAACTGTTGATAGATGCTCTGTTGAAGTCCAAATTTCATCCACTGATGAATAACCCTTTTCCCCTGAACACTGAGCAATTCTTTTGGGAAAACCTTCACAAAGAACCCTACTTCACGAGGCTCCAAATTTCGCGAAGCTCAAACAAGCCTTCGTGAAGCTCCTGACTTTTCACGAAGCACTCTCGTGAAGATCAAGTCGTTGCAGAGCAACTTCTCTCATGAAGATCACTGATCCAACGCAGAGCGCGCAACATTCACAGAGCTACAATAGCCGCCGCGAAGCTCTTCTTTCGCGAAGCACAACGGCTATGCGAACTACCTTCGCGAAATGAGAGCGAAAGATCTTCTTAAAAAATTGTCTACTTCTCTTGAGGGGGTCGACCTCTATTTATAGGTGATTCCACCGACCCTAGACCCTTCCAGGTGAAGTCAGCGCCACGTCATTGCGTATCGTGAAGCTTCGAAGTTTCCGCCAGAATTCTATCCAAATCGCGAAGCACCAAGAAAATTTTCTGATCGAAGAGCTCGTCGTAATAACGGATTGTTCTGTCATTTACTTCGTGCTGCCACCGCAAAGCTCCCTCGAATTTCCTTTCAACGCTGCCGTTCACGAAGCTCATCGTAACCGTGAAGCATCGCCGCCTCTATTCTTCTGGTCTTCTCAAAATCCAAACCATGCATCCTATCTTCATGAAATTCATGCCTTTTCCATTTTAAAATATGATCTTCAAGAATATCCTCTTTTCGCGATGCTCACCGAACTCCAAATTTTGGACCCCAAAAATTTGGAAAACACTGAGAAACGACGCCACCTTGTACTGATCTTTTGTACCGCCTCCAGATCGTTCGTTACTTTGTCATTGTTCTTTGTCAACATGGATTTTCAACAACTTCTCTGGAACCTGAAAATTCTCCATGGAAACCTTCCTTGTCAACAAACACAATAAACCCAAAAATACTACAATATTACCTAGAGGGATTTTTTCCCAATAGAAACGGTTTAAAGGATTTCAGTGTTTTGAGTGTGGTAATATCGGCCACATTAAAAGTTACTATCCTAATTTACAGAATAAGGATAGTATGGCCCAGACAAATGTGGTATGTACCTATTTTGACACTGCAGATGTCCTTTAGTTTTCTAGCATCCCGTTCTTTCGAACTAGACATAGGTTCTTTGTAGTTTTTTTCTTGAGTTCCTAGGACTGGCTCCACTTGTCTTTGTGGAGGAATCGCGGTTAAGAAAAAAGATTTTTGTGGGCTGGTCTAAGCTATTCGGGCTTAGGTGGAGAGGATGTTCTCCTATTAGTTTTCTGTTCTGTGATTACTATGTTTAGTTTTATATTGTTTTGATTAATGATGCATTGTTTTTTTAATCTTTGATTCTATTTCATGTTTTTCCATTGTATTTTACCCCCGGGAAAGGCTGTTTGAATTTCAGGTTGTTGGTGCATATCAGATCAACTGTTTTGGGTTGAATCAATGGTAAATGATGGGTAAGCTTGGTGAATTTTTTGGTTTCTTAGTTTAAATTCCTAAGAATGTTTAATCTATTTAATAGTAGAAATGTAGTGTTGGTAGAACATGTTCCACTACCAACACATGCTAAGTGATGTTCATTCGGGGCGAACATTTGTAGACTTGGGTTTTTTTGTTATAGAGAATCTGCCCGCACTAGTGATAGGTTGTATCGGTAGTTAGATGTTTGCAAGAACACCATTTGTTTTTGGTTTTAATTTTGAAAAGGTGGAGATTTTTGAAAATGGGTTTTCAAATATTAAAATGTTGTTTTTGGTTTTTCTATGAAAAATTGGTTTTATTTTCTTTATTATTATTATGCATATTTTTTTTGTTCGTGGCCTATTTTGTTTGCTGGGCCTGTTCGCTGGGCTGATTCTATGCTGTGGCCCGCTTGTTTTTCGGCCTCCCTTCCACCGTGGTGATCCCCTTGTTATGACTCTTTTATGGCCGTTGATGAATGTGGATCTAATGGATCTGGTTATGCTGTTTGTGTTTCTTCGGTGATCCTATCCGCGTCGGACACTTGATCGTTGCCGTCCATGTGTGTCGGCTATTCGGGATTTGTTGAGCCGCAGCCTGCTTCGAGATACTTCCGCCCATCCATTGCCCATCGCGTGGCCCTCATCTATTGCACTTGTCAGTGCGTCGCTTCGTCTCGGCTGCTCCTTTATGTTGAGTAGCCGCTGTATTTTGAAGTCATCATTGCCCTAGTTCTTCGATGCTGAGAGCCCTCTGAGAAGGAGAACCACTGCTGGTTCTGTGACTCGCTGCCTGTACACCGCTATCTTGACGCCATTCCGGTAATCCTCAGTGGAGAACTCTTTTGCGAGTTCTGTGGAGATGATCCTAGATATTAGAACCTCAACCCTAGAGGAGATTCATGGATTTCAGTGCTTCTTTGTTGTGATCCCGTTTCTTTTTCTTGCAATCTTTGCGTTGTATGTTCTGTTTTCCTTTGTTGATCTTGTTCTTGAGTCGGGTTTGCGTGTGTGATTCCTTATAGTTTGGAAGAGTACCCCGGTAACTCCGAGCCAGGGTTCATCCCTGGCTCTTAGGGCAAAGAGGTCTTCATTCTTGGATAGCTTCTGTGGTCTGCGTGTATGGTCTGTCTTTGCCGCTTCTCTGATTGTATTCTCTATTTCTGTTTTGTTTTGCATAATAATAAAAGATTGTGGTGGTGTTCTTTCCGTGGAGTAGGACCAAGTGGTCCGAACCATGTAAATATCTCTGTTCAATTTACTTTCCTACAAGTTATTTTCTGTTCTTGCGACTTTGTAAACCGAAACGTCTTATTTCTATTTCTGTTTTGTTTGTTCGAAAACTTGTTAATCGAACTTATTCCCACAACACCTTTGTTAACTTATATAACTTTTACCATGACTTCTTGTATATTCATACTATATGGTTAATATATTTACTATAAAATACCAAGATACCCAAAATGAATCATTAATTACATTTATAACATCAATTATGTCATTTGGACGAATGTTATATTTTTAGGACTATTTTATCATTTAATAAAATATTAATTGATTTAAAAACTCATTTATGTCAATTTTTATACTATTCATATCTTGAGTTTTTAAAAATCCATAACAACTTGATCAATTCAAAAAAACTTCATTAATTCAAATATAACACGTCATAATCATCAATAAAATTTGTGGATGGCCTAAAAAGTTTCAAAATAAATTTATTTTAATATCTATATTCTCATTTATTTAAAGAATTCATTAATGAGGTAACCATTACATCATCATTGTGTCATAAATAAATTTATTTATTTGATGTCTAAAAATTATAAAATAAAATATCATGAAGTAGGAAATATTTTTATATTTATAATGACTATTTATAGTTTAATATAACACTTATATAACTCTATATAAAAATTGTTTTAATAAAAGATATATGTTTTTTTTATATTTTCCTTAACATTAAATTAATATTTATAAAGTGTCATTTTCACTTACAAGTGACTTTATGGGGTCCCCAAATATACCCAAGGATGTGCATGGTCATACATGTTTCATAAAATAGGATTAAGATACGTGTTAGGGTAATTTAATATTATTATAATTTAATTTTTACCATTATTTACCAGATTTACTTTTTAACCACGGTAAATAAAATATTTACTGAAGTTACTATTCATAATGTTTAAAAATAAAAGTTAGCTATTTAAAAAATTTGGAGCTCTTGATTCCAAATATGGAATCCATTTTTTCAAATTCAAAACACAAAAGTTGCAGAAATTAATTTAAAATTAATTCCCGTTGTCAAAACAAAAAAGCGTGTTTTTAAGAAATAATAACTATCAAAAGATTAATACTTGTTTATATTCAATTTCAAAGTGAAATTACTTACAATGACCATAATTGGATTAAAATTTGAAAATATAATCCAATTAAAGTTTAAAACCAATAAAAAGAACAATCCAAGTATATAAATAAATTAGATTAAAAGACAGTTTTGAATTAAAATGCAGTATTTTTCACTGTTTATAAAAAATGAATTTTATCAGAAAATACCAAAAATTTATCCAAAGTAAATTTTGATGTCCCGCTTCTAAAGAAAAAGTATATTTTGTCAAATGGAATATATAAAAGTGACAAAAACTATATTTAAAATGGGTTCGCCATCAAAATGTGGTAAATCGACCTTTTAATGAATATTAGAGTATTTCATGCTTAAAATTGGATCTAATATTATTTTAAGCCTCTAAAATTTATTGGATAAATGTAAATAGATTTATAAAACATGTATAATCATATTTTAGTTAGTTCTATTCATTCCTTCCAATAAAATGACTAGGGGTTAACTACCATTTAAAATAATATTATATTATTATTTTTCAGTATGACTCAGCCTTGTGTGAAATATGAGATTTTAGAGAGGCCCATTGTTGCGTGTTGAGTACGCTATCAGACATAGAATCCCCTTGAAATTAAAATTAATATTTAATTTAAAATATTAATAAATATGAAAATGTCATATTCTTTATTTACTTGGGACGTATAATGATCATCCTTGGGTCAATTTTAGAACCCCATGGAGCCACTTGGGTGTGATAATGACATTTTATAAATTTTAATTTAAAGTAAATAAAAATATAACAAAAACATGTATCTTTTACTAAAATACTTATTAATATAGGGTTATATAACTGATATATTTCACTATAAATATTCATTATAAAGATAAACATATTTCTTACATCATGGTATTTTATTTATTATTTTTAGACAATAAATAAATAAATTTATTTATGACACAATGATGATGGAGTGATTACCTTATTAATGCAATATTCAAATAAATGATATTATAAATATTAAAATAAATTTAATTTAAACATTTTGATGCCATCCAATCATTTTTTGGTTGATATTGCCATGTTAGAGATTAGTTAATGCCCTTTTTTTGAAGGAATAAGGTTTTTATGACTGAAACAAAAATCAATTACTAAATAGTGTCAAAATTGACATAAATGAGTTTTTAAAACAAAAAATATTTTATTAAATGATAAAATAGTCTTAAAAATATAATATTCAGACAAATTACTTATATAATGTTAGAAATTTCATTAATGATCCACTTTAGTTTCTCTTTTAATTTTATAGTAACTATAGTAACCATATATTATGAAAATACAAGAAAATATGGTAAGAGTTAATATTTTTAACTAAGGGTAAAATCTAAAAGAGAAGGTTAATTTTGTGACCTAAACTTGTCTAAAACCTATTTGTTGAGAGTATTTAGACCCATACTCATCTTATATTCTAAATAAATTATTTTTGGATCATTATAAATGGAAAATAAATTTATAATAAATTAATATTTAAAGACTTTCCTAAAGTTCCCCTCATCTCTCCTATAAAAGAGAACTTATCCTTATATTTTAATCACACCTCTAAAGAAATTTTTCTTGGAAAAAAATTGCCCATTTCCTCTCCAAAATTCCCTAAATTCATCCAAGAGGACACACTTTTGGAATAAATCCATCTTGAGGATAACTTTTGTGCAAATCAAAAGGAGATACTCGAAAAAGAGGTAACTGTTTTATCACCTCTTACAAAATTCTTCTCTTCTTTTACGTATTATTATTATATTGTTTCCATACTAAAGTAATAAATATAGTATATTATATATGATTATATATGATTATAATTATGGGACAACCTTATACATCCTTTTATCCATCATATGAATAGTAATATCACTATGCGTGCATACATACGACTTACCGTCTCCACGTCATGGTGTAATTTGTTATGAAACAATACTTAATTTGGATGGGAATAATGATTAGTATAATGGATTTAAATAATTAATATAACATGATAATTATTCTTTATAATTAATATTCCATCCAATTCCATACCATTTAACCATTAAGTGAATGATATCATCGCTCGTGCGTACGTACAACCTACTGTCTCCACGACACGATGAGATTAATTCTCCATGTTAACCATTCAAGAATAATTATAAAGTATATATAATAAATAATCATGAAATATATAACATAATAATTCTACTAGATTTATGTATATATATATATATATTTCATTTACTTTCTTCCATTCAATTCAGTAAGGAAACAGAAACAATGTTCATGCGTACGTACGACCTACCGTCTTCATGAAAAATGTTTTCCATTTAATTTATCTATATATTATATTAAATATTTATGATATATAAATCATGTTTTAAATTATTCAAGTAATTAAATATTGACCTAGGTAATAAGATCAAGAATAAAAAGTCAAAACATGTATGATAAATAAAATGATCATTACCAAAATCATTACTTTAACATGAAATTGATAAATAAACGGGTAATATAAAGTCATAAGTGAATTATATATAATGTGATAGATATTATTATGGTTATTTTACAAGTTAATAATATGTTTAAACCAAATATATAGGAGTTTCAGATACACATGGAAGAAATCAGACCTAAGGTAAGGGATAATTTTGTAATCTCATTATTATCCAAGATTGTTTATTCATAAGTATTTATTGGGGTATATTTAACATTCACATCCATGTTTCCTAAATATATAATTTTATTTATATTCTTATACTATTTTTAAAGCTAATTTTCCCTATTTTTAAATTTATATTAAATGGTATGGAAGTAATCTTTATTTTGTTTTTCATATGAGGTACTTTTTGACTTTTCCGGAAAGAGTATGAGAAGAATGTTTTTTATGTTATAGGGTATGGATGGATTCTTACGCTTTAATAAAAAATTATTTACATTAAAATTTCTTTACAATATTTCAAGTGTATTTTTAATTTAATTATTTTCTTTTAAAATTGCGTGGTATTTTTAGAAAATAAATCATTTTTAAAGAAGAAAGGATATTTTCCTTAAGAATTTATTTCAAGTATTTTATCAAAATTACTTTCAATCTAAGATGAAATAGGGTTATGTTTCTATACCTATTATTAATTTTATTTGATTGTTTTTATGATGGATTTTTTTTTATAAAATTTATTTATTTTATATGGATTATGATGGAATGATGTTTAACAAACCCATTTTTTGTTCCTTGGGTTATGCCATGATGAATGGTTTATGTTTTTATGTCTCATGTTAGAATGATTTAATTATTAAATGGGTGGGACCAATATCGACCTCCAATTAATTGGGTAAATATTTATATCTCATGATATATACATGACTATAATGAAAAGTAAATCTGGTTTTGTAATACAGGGCCAGAATGACAAGTAAATCTAGTTCAATAATACATGGTTGGAACGACTAGTAAACCCGGTTCAATAATGGAAATTTCCCACTATGATGGTCTTAGTGGAAATGCCTTAGATACTATGGAAATAATATTATGTTCTTATATTCTTTCCATAATTCCATGATTTATACCAATGCTATTTTCTCATGGTTCATGATTCCATTATTATTTATGCCTTATGAACTACCAAGATTTATTTCATAACTCACGATTTTAATATTAAAAATTTATGTTCATGTTTTTAAATTCTTATGTTTATGTTTTGTTTAATGTTATTCATGTTTACCCTTATTGAGCATTTTATATCACTCTTTTTATGTTTTCTTTTCCCCAGGATATAAAGAAATATTTTAGGTTGAAAAACTAATGGGGAAGATCTTTATGGGAGATGTTGAAGATATTTCATTGAGCTAGAATAATATGTTCTGAGTTTCCAAAGACACTAAACTAATATGGTCTTTGGGAATCTATTTGTATAATGTATTATGAATTACTCAAAAGAAATGTAATGTCTATTTATGTCAATCTTGGGTTTTTAGAGTTGTTATTAGAGAAAAGGAGGTAGGAATGAATATGATCCTTGGGAAACCTCATGTGTGAACATTGGACAAAGCATGGCTCTCCACCCAAGGGATTCATGAGGAAATAGATTCCATTAGCTATGGTGGTGTGTCTTATCCAGGGGGTGTAGCCGCCCATGGAGTGCTCTGATAGGTATCAATTCTATTCCATTAGAAATAATTCCATATCGTTAGAGTTGGTATCAGAGAGAAGGTTTAGTAAACCTTTGGAAACTAGGATGCGAAAACTTTAGTGAGATATCTAGAGATATTTTTAAGGATAGTTATAGGGATTTCATAAAGATATGTCTAAGTATAGGTTATAATCCTAGGGTTTTTTTGATAATCATGACTAACCTAGGTTTAAACCGAAGATATCATAGATTGAAATATTATAATCTATTTACCTTACTTATGTGTTTCTAATCTCTGACATGTATTTCTCACACTTTTCTTTTTGGTCTTAGTCAATATCCATAACTACATAGAACATAGTTAACCATTGAATGTTTTAGATGTAGAAGTTAAGGGAATTATAAAGTTTGATTTCATATGTGGAAATATCAGGAAGAGAATCATGACAATGGTATGAGTATTGGTCAGACTACTGAGGATAAAGAGGTTGTAAAAGATATGTGAAAGGTATGTAATGTTATTCCATTATTTTGTACATTAAACCTATGAATCTTGAGGTTGATAAGCCTTAACACATGTTTTATATTTTACAAAAGATGAAGATAATGGATCCTGAGTAATGGTTTAAGAATAAAGTTGGATTATTGAGGTGTATATATTTTAGAATTCAAATATTATGTTATATGAATCATGAAATATATAAGTGTTTTTAGAATAAGTTTTTCATTAAGGATTGTAAATTATATTTTGAATATTTCTAAGGATCCAAAAAGGTGATTTAAGGGTAAGGTGACATACTTGGATAACACATGATTAATGTAAAGATAACACTTAATATTCCCTTTATGTTCAAATAATGATGTTTGGATAAAGATATGTTGTATTTGAGAAAGTAAATTGGATGATTATAGTTTATTGAGAACTAATTATGGAGTTATTGATAAGTGGGTTATGATATCATGGATGAAGTATACAAATTTTTTGGACTTAAGGAATATATCTAATAAATTTTGGAATAAAGAAACATGCATGTTTTCAATAAGGATATATGGTAATTTAGGTTATTACCATGAATTAAGAGAATGCATGATGAAGTTATTCAAATGTTTGGAATGTGACCTATAAGATATATCTTATTATATATGTGGGATAAATTAAGGTATTCACATGCTTGTTATATGAACTTTATTGTAATTTTTTTCTTTGTACTGTGAGTTTGAACACGAAGTATTTTGGATAAGCCTAAAGGTTGAAATGGATTAAGTTGGACATATAATAATATTGTTTTATGGATAAATTTTTTTAATATTATTTCTGGAATGTTATAATAGTATAGTTTTAGAAAAAAGACAATCCGCAGGATGGGTGACAACCCGTCGCCTCAGACAAGGCTATGGGAATCGAACCCACAACTCAAGTTTGACATTCCTTTATCACCTACCACCGGCCTACATGAAGTCCATGGTTAGTATAAATTTGTTTTGTTTTATTTAAACATTAAGATAGAATAATTATAAGTCCATTTTTGGAACCATATACTATTAATCTCACCATATATGTACTTATGTATATTTTATAACTTATGAAAACCTTTTTGTGATAAAGACATATGAAATAACCCATCCTTTAATTTATGGATCGCATGATCTACTAACACTATAGGAATGAAAAATTCAACTTCATTTCTTTGAGTAATATATGAAGTGAAAATTGTTCAAGGAATGACGAATGATGAGATTTTACTGAAATCAAGTAAGTATTTCTTCTAATGTTCTTCAACATTAGGAAAAGGATCTTGAAAACCAAAAATATTATCCCAGTGTACCTTCTTATTTGATGAATCAAATGGTCCCTTAAATCATCACAAATTTATGGATTTATGATTGTTAACTTTGTCCAAACCTTTTTCTCTATCACTATCCATCTGAACTTGATGGTTAGATTTTTCTTCCATATCCATGTTTTCACTTCACACATATTTTCTCCTATATGGAAACCCAATGATGAGTTACTTTGGGTAACCGTTATGTTTCTAACTTTATTTTTTAAAATGAAGTTTTAGTATTCCTTTTTATGATGTGGGTTTCTAAGAAAGAAACTTTCAATTAGTAAACATTTTATATCCCCAACAAATTTCAAGGGTGAAATTAATTTTAAGTGGGGTAGAATGTAACACCTTGAGTTTTTGTGGACCATTTTTTTTGAATAAATTTAAATTTCCATTTATATCTTACAATGCACTAAGTAAAACATTCCTTTCACACTAAACTGACTTGTTGTACATTACACGAAACATGGAGTTGGAATACGATACATGTAACATTAACTTGTCTTGCGTTACATTCAAGAGAAACCTTCCTCGATAGTTTGCGTTGTATGCAATACCGATATTCACTAAACAACGATATATTATTAAAATATTATTATTTAATGGGATACAAACTAGCTGTTATGAATAGTATTTACCACATTTTTAGTTTTATATAAAATTAATATTCACCTTACGTATTTTATAGATATGATATATGAACAAATTCAAATTTTCAGATAAAAGAAGTATTTTTCAAAAAATGAAGTTTTGCCGCCTTTTGATGGTGCACCCATTTCAAATCTAGTTTTTAACACTTTCATATTGTCTATTTGACAAAAATAAACTTATTATTTGGAATTGGGACATCAAAGTTTACCTTGGTTTAAATTTTGGTATTTTTTTTACTAAAATTCATATTTAATGAATAGTGAAAAATACTCATTTTTAATTCAAAACTGTCTTTTCGTCAAATTTATTTATATAGACAGATAAAATTTTTAATTGGTTTTAAAGTGTAATTGGATTATTTTTTTATCATTTACTCTAATTTTGGTCATGAGATATAATTTTACATTTAAATTGGATATAAATACATGTCAATCTTTTGATAGTTTTTACTTCTTAAAAACCCCTTTTCTAGTTTTGACAATATGAATTAATTTTAAATTAATTTATGAAAATTATGAATTTTCAATTTAAAAAAACTGGATTCCATATTTGTAATCATAAAATCCATATTTTTTAAATAGATACCTTTTATTTTTGGACATTATGAATATTAATTTCAGTAATTTTTTTTACCATGGTTAATGTAATGATCCAGAATTTTTAAAGGAATATTTTTTTTCTTAAATTATTTGGAATTTTACGAGACCGCAGTTTCTGACGGCACCTGATTCCGAGGCCCGGTGTGCCCGGAATAAAATTCTGAAGTTTTTTTCAGGTAACTTCAGTAAACATATGTGTGGTTTTTTCTATCTTTTGAACTGGTGCTCGGAATTGAAATCTGAGGGCACCGATGAACTTGCAGCACAGGTATTCTCCTAAGCGGACCTTTACCGCAGTTGCGTTTTATGCGTGTTGAATGTTTATTTTGGTGATTTATAATATGTTAAAAAAAATTGTTGTACACAATTTTATTTATAAATGTTGGTTAATTCCTACAAGGGGGAGTTATAAGTGGGGCCCACATGAGACCCTAATCCTTCAACTTCCCTTAAATTCCCATTTAACTCTCCTTCATATATTTTGACAATCCTCATATTTATTATGGTGGAGTCTCTCCACCTCCCTCTCATTAAGTTTTCCAACACAATTAGATTAATGACTTCATTAATTAATTGGAATTTTAATTGCATGGAAAATATTAAAATAGAGAAGCTTTATTAAAATGTCAGCTTGGAAAATATTTTGGTTGGGAAAACTCTAGAGAATTTGGAAGAGAGCTTCATCCCTCGCCAATGAAGAACACGAGGAATGATATCCTCTCGTCGACTAGAATAAGATTGTGAGGAGCGTCTTAATCCTTTCTTCTTATTCACGTCAAGGGAGAAGACACCGCTCACGAGGGACATCATCTACGACAATGAATTCCAACATTGACGGGACGACACCATTTTCCGTGACGCCCGACCTCCACGACAGTTGTCTTCCGCGGCCCGTTGACGTGCTCCTCTCTTGAAATCGAGGCAGGGGTCGATAATGATTGATTTAAATCCTCATACCTCATCGTTTATTATGGTTCTTGTTAGCCATTTGTTATAATCTAACGCAGAGGGCACGGGCCAAACAAACATGGCCCGACGTCCCTCAGATGGTTCTTGATTGATTGATAATGGCGGTGGCGCATCTACATCACCGGTAGAGAGAACCACAAAATAAATCGGTAGCACATTTGTCATCGGGTCGCCGGAGCTGTGCGAAGAATAGGACTATGGTCACCACGGGATGCGGCAATGCCGGAGGGGTGCGGTGTCATCGCACCACGCCAGAGGAAGAGGGCCCTGACCAGGAGGGCCGCGGCGGTCGGAAGAAAGCGCGGCGTCGTCCCACCGCGCGGTAGATGGGCCGCGGCCCTGCCGGCCGTGGTGGTTGGAGACGGCGCTGCGCCGTCATGCCGCGCCGATGGGGAAGCCGCGACGGATGGCAGGAGGGCGACCGGTTGAGCCGGCCGCCTGCGAGGGGAGTGCCAGGCCGAACCCGGATGGGTTCTGCGTAGAGGAACCGATATTTTCCGGTTTCGTTACAGGAAATTAGGGGGGCGCAGAACCCCCCCCCCCCCCCCCCCCCCCCCCCCCCGTGATTGAATACGACAGTCCCCGCAGGGTGCCGCCGCCACCTAGTCTCACTGACCAGGCGGGTTCACCGTCCCCATCCACGCGGCTGGGCCACTACGTCACGCAGACCGGGCACCCGCGTTACACAAACCGTGGGCTGGGCCGGCGTTCTGGGCCAGGCCACAGCTGCCGAGCCGGGCCGCGCCCTACTGGGTCAGACCCGGTTCGGCCTGACCCAAGGCGGGTTGGGCCAGGTCGGACTGGGGCCAGACCCCCCTCTTCGGACCATTTTCGGTTATTTGCCCATAACTTTATCTACGGACCTCCGATCGACGCACTATTAGTTGCGTAAGATTCCTTGGATCGAGATGGTCGATTATGTATATTACACTCAAGGTTTTGGAGAATTTTGTGTACAGCCGGGTTGGTTTGAACCTGAAACCAACCAGGCCCTCGGAGCGGAAACACTTATAACATAAGGACCGGACGTCCGATTGACGTGCCGTCAACTACGTTGGTTTCCTTTTGATGGATTGGTTCCTTTGGCATACTCCACTTGAGTTTTGGATGAGATTGGAGTATTCTCAGAGGACAACTCACTGGTTGATATTGTACTTTACTGTAGTTGTACTAGCTTTTCAGTTGTACTGTACTTACTATTAGGCTTCTATTTCCAGCCCCTTTTCCTTTCATAATTTACATTTGTATACAGTATTGATTAGTGATTACTTTAGTTGCGTGCTCTATTGTATTTTTACTTTCCTAAAGGCAATGCCTTCCCAGTATAAGGATTTACGCCTTTGTTACTAGTCGCCAGCCCCTGACCTATGGAAGGCGGGCTTGAGTTAGTCACGTTACAGGCCCCTAGGATAGGTCGTGACAATTAAAGGGTAAATTAGGTAAATAAGGGTATAAAATAATATTATAATAATAGAAAACTACCCTAACACTTGTAATAATCTTATTGGATGGGATATTTCCGACCATGATAATCCTTGGGTCGATTTTAGGACCCCATGGAGCCACTTGGGTGTGATAATGACTTTTTATAATTTTTAATTTAATATAAAGAGAAATATAACATAAACATGTATATTTTACTAATTTTTTTTAATATAGGGTTATATTACTAATATCTTTGACTATAAATAGTAATTATTAAGATATAAATATTTTATACATAATGGTATCTTATTTATAATTTTTAGACATTAAATAAATAAATTTATTTAGGACATAATGATGATGCAGTGATTACCTTATTAATGAAATATTCAAAAAAATGATATTATAAATATTAAAATAAATTTAATTTAAACATTTTTATTCCATAAATGATTTTTTGGATGACATTGACATGTGGGGGATGAGTTAATGCCTTATTTTAGAATGAATCTAGTTGTTATGACTATCAAAAATCAATTACTAAATAGTGTCAAAATTGACAAAAATAAGTTTTTAAAATAAATACTATTTTATTAATTGATATAATTGTACTAAAAATCAAAGATTCAGACAACTGACTTATATAATGTTAAAAATTTCATTAAGGATACACTTTAGGTTCTATTGGAATTTTATAGTAACTATATTAAACATATATTATGAAAATACACGAATACATGGTAAGAGTTAATGTTTTTAATTAAGTGTTAAAGATAAAAGATAAGGTTACTTTTGTGACCTAAACTTTTCTAAAACATATTTTTTGAGATTATTTAGACCCATAATTATCTTATATTTAAAATAAATGAGTTTGGGACCATTAGAAGCCGAAATAAATTTATAATAAATTATTTTTTAAAGACTTTCCTAAAGTGACTCTCACCTCTCCTACAAAAGGGAACTTCTCCTTATCTTTTAAAAACACATCTAAAGCCCTTTTTCTTAGAAAACAAATACCCATTTACTCTACCAAATTCCATAAATTCATCCTAGAGTCCACACTTTGGTTATAAATCCATCCAAAGGATACATTTTGTGCAAATCAAGAAGAGATACTCGAAAAAGAGGTAATTATTTTATCACCTCTTTCAAAATTATTTTCTTCTTCTACTTCCTATTATTATGTTGTTTCCAAAATAAAGTAATAAATACAGTATCTTATACATGATGATAATTAATTATAATTATGGTACAACCTTATACCTCCTTTTATCCATCCTACGAATAACAATATCACCATGCATGCGTACGTACGACTTACCGTCTGCACGCCATGGTGTAATTTTTTATTTAAAAATACTTAATTTGGATGGGTATAATGATAATTTTAATAGATTTACATAATTAACATAACATGATAATTATGATTTATAATTAATATACCATCCAATTCTATACCATTTAACTATTAAGTGAATGATATCGTCACTCGGGCTTACGTACGATCAACCGTCTCCACGACGTAATGAGATTCATTCTACACGTTTAACATTCAAGAATGATTATAAAGTATATATAATGAATAAGAATAAAATATATGAAATAATAATTATACTGGATTTATGTATGTATATATGTCATTTACTTGCTTCCATTCAATTCAATAAGGAAACAGAAACAACGTTCCTCTGTATGTACGACCTACCGTCTCAATGAACGGTGTATTCCACTTCATTTATCTATCTATTATACTGAATATTTATGATATATAAATCATGTTTTATATTATATAATTATTTAAATCATTATATAAGTAATAATACAAAGAATAACAAGTCAAAACACGTACGATAAATAAAATGATTATTACCTAAAATGTTGCTTTAACATGAAATTGATAAATAAACGGGTAATATAAAGTCATAAGTGAATCATATATGATATAACATATATTATAATGGTTATGTTATTAGTTAATAATATGTTTAAACCCACTATATAAGAGTTTTGGACACATAAGGAAGAAATCCGACCTAATGCAAGGGATAATTTTTCAATCTCATTATTATCCGAGATTGTTTATCCATAAGTATTTACTGGGGTATATTTATAATTCATGTAAATGTTTACTAAATATATAACATTATTTCTATTCTTATACTATTTTTTAAAGTGAATTTTACCCATTGGTAAATTTATATTAAATGGTATGGAAGGAATCTTTCTTTCATTTTCTATACGAGGTACTTTTTGACTTTTTTGAAAAATTATGAGAAGAATGTTTTTTTAACTTATATGGTATGAATGGATTATTAAACTTTTGTAATGAATTATTTCAATGAATATTACTTTACAATATTTCAATTTTATTTTCAATTAAATCATTTTCTTTTAAAATTTCAAGGCATTTTGAGAAAAGAAAATGTTTTTGAAGAAAAAAGTATATATCCCTTATGAATTGATTTCAAGTATTTTATCAAAATTACTCTCCATCTAAGTTGACATTGGGTTATGTTTATATACCTATTATTAATTTAATTTTATTATTTTTATGATGGAATTATTTTTATTAAATCCATTTATATTATATGGATTATGATGGAATGATGTTTAAGAAACCCATTTTTTTTCCTTGGGTTATGCTATGATGAATGGTTTATGTTTTTGTGGAACATGTAAGAATGATTTCATTATGAGATGGGTGGGACCTATGTATCCCTCTAATGCATTGGGTAAATATTTAGATCTCATGAGATAGACATGAATAGAATTAAAAGTAAATATAGTTTAGTAATAGAGGGATGGAACAGTAAGTATATCTGGTTTAGTTATACATGGATGGAATGACAAGTAAACCCTATTTAGTAATGGACTTTGTCCACTATGATGGTTTTGGAAGTAATGCCTTAGATACTATAGAAATCATATTATGTGATTATTTCTTTGCCATAATTCTATATTTTATCCCAATTCCATTTTCCTAGGGTTCATGATTCAATTATGATTTATTCCTTATAAACTACCAAGATTTATCTCATGACTCACGATTTTGATATTGATAATTTATGTTTGTGATTTTAAAATCTTATATTTATGTTTTGATTGATGTTCTTTATGTTTACCCTTACTGAGCATTTAATCTCATCCTTTTTATGTTTTCTTTTTCCCATGATATAAAGAAAGGTTTTAGGTAGGAAAACTAATGGGGAATATATTTATGGGAGATGTTGAAGATATTCCACCAAGCTAGAAGAATGTGTTATGAGTTTACAAAGACACTAAACTAATACGGTCTTTGGGAATCTATTTTTGTAATGTATTATGTATTTCTCAAAAGAAATTTAATGTCCATGTACGTCAAGTTTAGTTCATTAGATTCTAAATGTCAAGAAAATGATGTTTGGATAAATAAATTATTTGTTTGGATAATTTAAATAGCATAGGTGATTAATAACTTGGAATTGATTAATGATTTATTGATAAAGTGGTTTATTATATCATTTATTGAGTTTAAATCATTTTTGGATTTATAGAATATATCTAATAATCTATATTCTATTCAAGGAATACAAAGTATGAAGGTTTTCAATAATGTTTTATGGTAGTTCAAGTTTTTACTATTTTCACATATTTGGTATGTAATGATTAACAACCACTTCATGTTATCTGATAAGTTCATTTTGGAAATTCAGTTACCATTCTTCTAAAGTGTTGGACATAATTTTTTGTAAATGATAAAAATTTATGAGATGGTTTATGTTTGTTATTTTATGAGGTTTTAGAGGTTAATATATTACATAATTATACGAAGAAACATGTGTTATGAAAATATGTAGAAATAATTTAAGCAATGAATAAAGAATGAGATTGTTCTTATAGAAAATTTCCATGTAAGAATATTTACTTATATTCATATATAGTGAAATAATTCCTCAATTATATGAAAAATGATATGGGAACCAAAATTGTTTTCCTATTAAATTCATTTATGATGAATCAAATGACCCCTTATATTATCAAAAATTTAGGGATTTTTGATTGTTAACTTTCTCCCAACCATACTCTCTATAAATCTCCATCAAATATTGATTGCTATATTTTTCTTCCCTATACATTTTTCTATTTCCCACCTATGATATCTTACTAGGGAACCTAGTTACATAACCGTTTTACTTTACTTTCTCTATTATTAAGAAGATATTATATTAACCCTATTTACGATGTGGGTTTTTCAACAACAGTATTTTCAAATTTCAATACCTTGATTACCAAGGTCAAGTTTAAATTGTGAGGATGCAATTTAATTAAGGTGGGGAGAATGTAACACCCCAAAATTCTAAAGTAATAACATTGTATTTAATAGAATGTATAACACACAACACCAAGTGCCTATGGAAATGTAATATCCTGAGGACTTATAATATAATTACTATTTTAAGTAAATTTAATATATTCTATAGCATAAAATGCACACAAACACTAAGTTATATTTCCTTACACACAAGAAAAACCTTGTTTGATAGTTTCCATTACATTTAAGACCAAGTTTTAACCGAACAAAAATATATTATTAAAATATTATTATTTAATATAATTAGACTTAACCTAGACATTAAATTAACAATTATGAATAGTATTAACTAACTTATGAAAATCTATGGTGTACACAAATATAAAATGAATTAATTAGTTAGGAATTGATTAGAAATGAATATAATAACTAATTGAATATAAATGATTTTTTTTCATAAAAATATATTTTTATACACCCAAAGGTGTTTTAACTTAATAAACTAATTTAATTATTGTTAGTGGATGATTTTAATGAAATAAATATTTTATATATTTAATAAAATATTTTTTATATTCGTCCAATAGTTTTTATAGGCATAAGATAAGAACAAACCCAATTTTATGCATAAAAACAAATATTTTTATAAAATAAGTTTTACTGTATTTTAATAGAGAACACATTTTAAATAAAATATATATAATTTTCTTTATTACCCCTTTAAACACTTAAAATGTGATAACGTCATTTGTGGATGTGTGGACTACCTCCTCCTTGACACGATGTGATTCATTTTACATCACCAAAATTCTATATATAACTACTTATGATTAAATAATATTTTATTTATTATATAACGATCATTCTATAAATATTAAAGTTACTTACCTTATTTCCATAATTTTCATTGAAAAGTGGAAATGATTTTCATGTGTATGTATGACCTACCATCTCCATAGTTGTAACGTTGGTTAATTTTTCATAAAAATTATTCATAATTAGTTTTAAAATTATAATTGATATATAAATATAATAATTTTCTTATGATTATTATTTTATAGATTCTTATATAATGAATACTTTGACCATAGTTGATCTACCAAAGTTGTTTTTGACACATAAACCAAATATAGTAAAATCACCCGATGTAAACTTGTTGTTTAAGTAGTTGTTTATAACATTGTTATAAATTAAGTAAAAGTAATAATAAACTTAAAAAGGTTATCAATAAAGTAAATAATTAAAATAATAATATTATTTAATAATATAAAGACACATGAAACAAGTCGGACTCAAGGTAAGTAATTTCGTCTCAATTTACATTCTACTAAGATTTATTTATTATTATTCACCTATTCACTTTTATATGATGTATATACTTCCCTTTGACATGTTATATCATGAATATCCTTATTTTCATGATATTATAAGTTTAATTTAATATTATTTCTTCATGGGGATTATGATTTAAATATTTCAAAATTGTATGAGACAGTTTGGAATGTTTAAATATTATTTTCCTCAAGAATGTTTTAATGATTTTTATTGGTATTTCCATTCATCAACATCAACAACCATTGTTTTTTACTTATCCTCCATTGGGGAAATTATTGATAAATTTATATCCCTTATTCCATATAGATATTTGGTGATAAGGAACATTGTTAATTAATTAAATCAATTATTCAATATATGAGGAATAATTTAGATTGGTAGATATAGGCAGGGCCTGGTTATAGATAGACCCTCGATGCATCAGTAGTCTCATGATAAAATTCAGATGACCAAATCTAAATAGTTTGAACTATCTTGAGAATAGGTTTTAATGGTATAGTGGTTCATGTTCTAGATAAATTATGTTAAATATTAATGCATTGACTTCATTTTAGTTATTTTTTTTATCCATGAGATTTTCAATGACATATCTATGGATGCATTTCATTTTTAGTTCATTGATTAAATAGAACATTTTTTCTATTTCTTATATTTCCATATTAATATTTCCTTATATTGTTATTTGAATGACATGTGTTATAAATTATTTACCTTTCAATGTTCATTTATTCTCATAAATTTATTATTTATTTAACTTTAATTACCCTCATTAAGCATTTTATCTCACCATTATTATGTTTCATTTCCCCAGTTTATGAAGAAGAAATCTTTAAATAAGATTTAAAGGATTCTGTTAATTAAATTATCATATGTATTAGGTTTTATTTTCTATTTCCCAATGTAATATGGGTATCATGTATGTAATCTGGTTTTCCAAAAATACTAAACTATTTGGTCACTTGTAATTTGAATCTTGTATTTATGCCAATGTAATAAAATAATGCACCAGCTCTGGGTTTTTGGGGTCAAGGCATTGCATAAAATGGAAAATAATTTGAAGATAATATAATATAAGGATGGAATATCTTCAAATAATAAGATTTATAAAAGTTTATGCGGAACATTTTCCTTTATATATTAGTTTAACCATCTGTAATATAATAAACCACACTTTTTATACATAGAAATTATATCTAAATAGATGAATATTCATTTAATAACATAACAAAACCACACCATAATAGAATGGTTTTAGTGTATTTGGAAACTTGAAAAAAATTAACTATTTCATAAAACATCTACATCATCTCCTGATAATTCCTTCATAAATATAACCCTTTTTGACATATCATACTTAATACCATTCTTCATATCCTGGGGAAAATAAACATAAGAAAAAGGTGATCTCAGATGCCCAGTAAGGGTAATAAAGGGAGATATCAATCATAACATAAGCATAAGGGCATATGAATATGAGTATAACATTTGAAAATTATACCCTGCATATCAAAGGACATAATATTGAGTCATTGAATAAATAATATTATTTTATAAGACATGAATGATAAAATAATCAATGAACATAATCTATTAGAGCGTAATATAGACATTAAACATGAAATTATGGCATACATATAAAATTATAACATTGTGAACATATATAAATAGAAACATGTACACTCATTAATTTAAGGACATAATACCATTCCCTTACATAAAACTTATGGACATGAAACTTGGTCTAGTCATAATCTTATGGACATGAAATCCAAGTCCACACATAGAATTATGAACATGAAATCTGGTTCACACATAACATATTTACCCAATGAGTTATCCATATTTACCCAATGCCTTGGATTGAGATATAGGTCCCAACCATCACATAAATAAAATCATACATACATGTTCTAAAATATCATAAAACATTCATCATCATAGAACTCATGAAAAGAAACAAATTTCTTCAAAGTATAACCCATGGAAAAAGGGAATGGGTTTCATCAATTTATTTTCATCATAAAAATAAAATATCTAAAAAAAGAATAAGGATGGTATCCTTGGATCATATCCCCAGTAATTCCTAAGTAACATAAAATAATTTTGTTGTATATGGAAGATTATTTTTAAATATCACTTAAAATAATTATTGAGGAAAGTTTTATTTCTATTTTGAAAGCATTTTTTTCGAAAAGCTATGAAATTAAAAAGGAAAAAATTTTATCTGAAAAGAAACTTGTAATATTGTAAAGTAATATTCAAATTATTAATCCATCATGATAGTGTTAAATTATATTCATTCTTTATAAGTTAAAAAATATTCCTTTCACACTTTTGTAAGAAAACCAATAAAATACCTTTTTTTGGAAAATAAAAAAATATTCCTTTTAGTTTTTTTTGTAATAAGTAATAAAAAGTGTATAAATGACTTTAAAAAATAATTTAATAACACAAAATTTTTTTTTAGAAAACATGGACATGGAATATAAATATTTCCCAGTATAAACTTAAACATAAATAATATCGAATAATAATGAGATTGTGGAATAAACCATTACCTCAAGTCTTGAATACATTTTCTCAAGTTAAAACCTTCTATATAATAAATATGAATCTATTATAAATTAATTACATAACCATATATATATATAATACCATTTATTATTTTTTATAATATCTTATCACCCATTCGTTAATATTTTTTTATTAAAATCACTATTCTTAGTGATAACTGCTTCGTTTTCCAGGCATGTTTCAGTTTGGTAGTCCTGGTCCTTTTACTTTCATCATAGAACCATAATTAAAAAATTTTTAATCATGGCATAAAAATAATATATATTAATTATATATGTATTTATAATCATTCATAAAATTTAAATATAGAAAAATGAATTATACTGTTCATGGAGATGGTAGGCCTTACGTACGCATGAACACTATTTTCATTTTTTGATTAATGGAATGAAAGAAAATAAAATAATAATTAATATTTATATAATAATTTTTATATCTTATATATCATATATATTAATTAAAACCACCTTAATACCCATCCATAGAAGATCGTGATAAAAAATTAATTGTATTGCAACGTGGAGATGGTTAGCCATACGTACACACGAGCGATATGTTCACTTCTTATCTGATGAGAAAGAGGGTGTATAATGGTATTTTAATAATAATAATAAACTTTAATAATATTTATGACACTTAAGTTATTATTTTATGATAAACCTATTATATTTAGAGGAGGCAAGAAAGAGTATAAAAACAAGTGATTGGTTTGAGTGATTACCACTTCTTCAAAATATATCATTTAGATCTCATCTAAATGGATCTAGGGCTCGTCTTTTGAGAAGAACAGAACCTCTATAACTTAAATAAAGATGTTTATAAGATAAATTTATAGTTTGGTTGAGATATATGACTCAAAGTGGCATAAATAAGTGAATTAAGGTGTGACCTTTTTTAATTGAGGTGAGGGGTACATTTAAAAATTATCAAAATATTAAATTAATATAAATTAATTTTCATTTAAAAATGGATAAAAAATAATTTATATAGAATATAAGATGATTTTATGTCTAAATAATCTCATAAAATAATTTTTATAGAAGATTAGGCCACATTATTACCCTTATTATTTAGTTTTAACCCTTATTTAACCCCTTTAACTCTTACCATGACACCACATATTTTACTCCATACTTGGTAAATACTGTTACTATAAAATGAAAGACAACCCATAAATGGATTATTGACGAAATGTTAAACCCTATACAAATAATTTGTACAAATTTCATATTTTTAATAATTTTATAGCATTTAATTAAATATTATTTATTTTAAAATATCATTAATGTCAATTTTTACACTATTCATTACTTTGAATTTTAAAAATATCAATATGAAAATATATCCACCAAGTTTTTTAATAGATCTATAACATGTATAAATTATCTATAAAATTCATGGATGACATTAATTATCTGAAAGTATATTTATTTTACTATTTTCAATATCATTTTTTTATATTTAATTTGTAAAATAATTACTGCATCACTATTGTGCCAGCATTTAGGTAATTATTTTTTTAATAAAAACTAACAATAAATTACTATGATGAATATAATTGTTTTATATTTTAAAATTCTATTTATAGTAAAATATAACTTTTGTATGACACTATATTAGAAATTTTATATTATTTAAAACATGAATGTGACATGTTTGACTTTTCATTAAATAAAATATTATAAACATCATAATATCATCCAAGAGGCCATGAAAAGTCATAAATAAATTCATATAATTAAAATAAGTTTATTAAGTTTAAAATTTATACTTATATCCGTTCATAACCTAATTTTTTCTCTATGTGGACACATAAGATATATTTATGGCAAAGAAAGTGACATTTTGTGACTTTGTTTCAATCAAATAATATATAACTAATTTTTATGGAAAAGTGTCCATTAAATAAATAAATTTAAAACCTTTGGTTTTAAGGGTATAATTAATTTCATCCAATAAAATTTGGGAAATATTTAAAGTCATTTTATAGTACTTATCATTTTATTTTTAACCTAAATTTCCCAATTTATCCTTTACCATGGTAAAAATATTACCATGGTTACTATTCATATGAGACTAAAAATAAAAGGAACCTATTTAATGAATCTATACCTTATGATTACAAATATTAAATCATTTTTTTAAAATTGAAAATATAAAATTTTTAGTATTAATTTTAAAATTAATCCCATAAAATGCAATGGAAAACAATTTTCATGAAAAATGAATTTTATGCTAAAAAAAGTATTTATAAAAAAATAATATATAAGGATTATTAAAATATAATTAATTATTTTACATCTAAATAAATAGTAATTAAATTACATTTAGATAAAATTCAAATAAAAAAGTTACTTTTTAATATAAATATATTAACAGTTTTATAAAAATCGGTATTTTTCCATTATTTATTGGGATATAATTTTTTTAGAAAAATACTAAAAATTCACACTAAGATAATTTTGAAAATAAAATTTTAAAAATTCAGTTTATTTTTTATTATATAATTTATTAAAGTGTAAAAATTTATTTTTAAAAGAAGTGCGCCATTGGAAGGCGACAAAAGTGCCTTCAGAAAAATATAGTATTTTATGCCTAAAATTAGATTTTCTCTTATCATTTGCCTATAAAATATATTGCATGAATGTCAGAAACTTTTATTTAATATATATAAATTTCATTAAATCATTTAATAATATAAATTAATTTAATTTATTAGTATGAAACTCCTTTGGACACATAAAAAATAGCTTTTTATAAAAAAAATTACCTTTACATTCAATTGGAATTTATATTAATTTCAAATTAATTAGTCACTAAATAATTATATAAATATGTGTAAACAAATTTTTAAATTTTTTTTAATCCTTTTTATACCTTCCATTAAAATGGATAGTTGATAACTATCATATTAAATAAAAACATTAATAGAATATTGTAGTTTGATAAAACTCGGTATTTCGTGTAATGCAGACTATTGAATCGATTAAATTTAAAAATAGACATACCGTAAAATCTTGGAGTGTGAAATTATAACCCCATTAAAAGGAATATCACCCTAATTTTTTTTACTCATATATAAAAAAATTAGGATACCTCTGCCACATCATATTATTAGGTTCCCACATGGCTTCCTCAAATTGGTGGTTTCTCCACAAATATTTAACAAGGTGGGTGGTCTTGTTTCGTATAAATTTATCTCTATGATCTAGAATCTCTATTGATTAATATTCATAAGAAATATCTTTCTCTAGTGGTATGACCTCTGAGTTTAGTACATGTGAAGGATTAGGTATGTACTTTTTTGGAGAGATAGCTGGAACACATCATGAAATTGAGAGGGATTCGGTGGAAGCACTAATCGATAAGATATCATCCTGATACTGTCACAAATAGGGCCAAGGTTCCATTCAACCTGACACCTGACCTGGCCCATGGCATAGACCAAAGAGAATTCTAGATCCCCATGGGATGGAAACTAGTGTCTGGGTATCAACAATACACTTTTGGGAATGACTAAATCCATGATAAGTAACTAAGAACAAGACTCAAAAATAAAACATCACACCAAGATCATTACCCATAACCCAAAAGATATGAAATAAATTCAAGTTAAGTACTTTACAAATTTAACTAAACATAGATATACCAAAATAAGAGGGGGAACTAACTACACAACCCAAAATCTCTATGCAACAAGAGGGACATCACCCTCAATCCACCTCCACTAACACCGGAAAAAAGAGGGATACTAGCAATTGGGTCCACCATCATGACCACGAGACATATCCCCTTTACCTGGTCCAAACATAACATAGTCTACATACACCCAAGGGTGTATGTAGGGTGTGAGATAATTCCAAATAAAATAACACCCAAAAGATATTCTATGCCACAACATTATAATACAAATCAACATGAAATTTTTAAGAATGAAATTGGAAACACTTCTGGTAAAAACATTTAAGGAAAATTTTTTAATGAGAAGCATGATTTGAAGTAATAATGGAAGCTAGATCCACCATATTCGGACGTCAATAAACCAAACATAAGATAACACCATGGGAGATCCCTATAGGTACTAGAACTGGTGGGACCCTAGGAACCTCATATCTCGATGAAACATAATATAGAAACCATAACCCACTGCGTCCTCATGCATGAGCCACTAGAGGAGAATCCATACAAAGTACTAGGGTTGTCTAAAAATCATAATTGTTAAGTTATAATTTTAGCATCAATCTTTTAAGAACAAACTAGACCTCTACCATGCTGATCCAACTAGCATACTAGTTCTAGTCTGCCCGCATAGATACCTAGGATTTCCTTTCAACACAATTTCATTTCTAACATCACATAAATCACCAGTTTCATATACATGCATCAAGAAATATTAATAAACAAGGAAAAAACCACTTTTCACAAGAAAAATCTCTTTAAAATACATATTCACATCAACACCATTTTGAGACACACTTTTTTCAACACTTATATAATTTATAAAACACATTCAAGAATCCCTAAAATGAAGAACACATAAAACACAACCAATTTACTTTAGAAAACTATCTCTCAAAACATACACAACTAATTTTTTTTGAAAAACCATTTCACACCTTTTAAAAAATCCACATAACACATTCAAGGAACAAAGAAAGCATTCAAAAAACATTCAATAATTCTAAATCATGTAATAAACTACCTCAATCTTGGAAACTTCTGGAATCTAGTGGAAAACCACAACCTCACCACAAGAGGACCATATAATGGCAAGATCAAACAATAAAAACCAATATTAAACCCAAGGAACCATGATTTAACAAATTTTAAGGAAATAAAAAAATTGGAGAAAATAAAACCTAAGAAAGAGGTAAGAAGAACCCTAGAAAAAGGAAGAAATCAAGAGAATTCTGACTTACTTGATTATTTCTTGAATATCTACACCCCAAAAACCCCAAAATCGAAATTAAAAGGGAGAAATAAGAAGAGGGTGAGGTCCCTAGGGTTGAAAATATTAAATGGGGAAATAAATGGGTGGAATTGGTGTTAAATAGGGTGAGGGAAGAAAGGTAATTTCCTAATATTTAATGACCTAGATAGGCTGCCCGGTTAGCGCGCATGATTTTCCAAATCATGCAGCAACTGTGTGTCCCTCTCTATCCAAGAAGAATGAGGCTAAATCATTTATTGGGGGAGGGAACACACCCATGTGGTAGGATGTGTGGCCTAGACAATGTGACTGTCTAAGGTTCACAATTTCTCCTAGGTTGGAGAACAATTTCCCCAACCCATGTGCAAACCATGCACCAGCTGCTATCTGGTAAAAAAATTCCATTTTGGCTAAGAAATATCTAGAAATCTATAGGAAAAATACAAGACCAAAATAAACTAGAAAAATACCTTAAAGTAAAATCATATATGTGACAATTCTCCCCACCATGTAAACTTTACAACCCTATAAAGTCACCTCGAAGTATGATCGGAGAATAAAAAAGGATACTGTTCCTCAACCCAATACTTACTCTCCCATGTATCATGCTCATCATTCCCATGATTCCAAATGAATCAGACTAATGATATAGACATTCCATGAATCTCTTTATCTTGAGAATCCACAATTTTCACTAGTCGCTCAAACATAGATAAATTGTGTTCCAGCTCCAATTCTTCCCAATTCAACAAATGAGATGGATCCAGATTATACTTTTTTAACTGAGAGACATGGAAAACTTCATTAATTGATTTCATATGAGAAGGAAAATATAACCAATATTTCACCTTACAAACTCTCTCGGTATTCTCAAAAGGTCCTTCATACCTTGGCATTAGCTTCCCTTACTAACCAAGATGATAGTGACCCAAGTGGGGTACCAGTTTCAAAAACACCGGATCACCCACAGAGAATTTCAAGGCTCAGCGCCATTGATCGACATAAGACTTGTGGTGAATTTTCACCATCAATAAATGCTTCCCAAATAACTTTAATTTATTATATTCTTTTTTTCCACGCTCTATCTCAATAATGAGGTCTCACCCACCTCATCCCAATATAAAGGGGCTGAGATAGTCAACTATAGAGTTCCTCAAATGGATCCATCTTTATAGAGGATTGGTAACTATTGTTATACACAAACTTTACTAATCCTAAATGGATATACAAAAGACCACTGAAATCCAACACAGATGCCCATAACATGTCTTCCATAATCTGATTCACCCACTCTATCTGTCCATCCATCTAAGGATGGTATGTTGTGCTCAACTTGGCTTGCAACCCCATTAATTTATGAATCCCTTCTTAAAACTGTGAGGTAAAATGGTGGTATCTATCTAAAACTATAGCCAATGGACTACCACAAAGCCTTACTATCTCCTAGACATAAAACCATCCCAATTCATCCACTTTTTCTAAATCTATGGTTGGAATGAAATTGGATGATTTGTCCAAACAGTCAATTACTACCCAAATAGCAATCTTTCCCTAGAGTGTATGTGGTAGACCAATAATAAAATCCATTGTGACCTTATCCCACTTTGAGGTAGGAATGGGAAATGGTTCAAGAAAACTAGAGGGTTGTTGGTGCTCTGCTTATCCTACTGACACATATTACACCTGGATATAAATTAAGCTATGTTCCATATCATACATGGACACTGGAATTAGAGACACACATCGTAAAACATATTGGTGGAACCAGTATGAATGGACCAATAAGTCTGGTGGATATCTTACATCACCACCTTCCGTAATGATAACGAAACCATAAATTAACCCTTGAAACAACAAAAAATCCTTAGGAGATGATGACCATTCACAAGGCACCACCCTAAAATTTAAGTACTACATATAATGCTGACACAACTCATTACTCGTCTTCTCTTATCTAATCAACTCTGAAAATGAAGGTATCAATATAAGACTATCCAACAATGCACCTCCATTGCAATCATTGGTCTCAATATGCATTTGGGAATAAATAACTGTTAAGTTACACTCATCACTGGACTCTTTAAATGCTTTCACTATCTATTTTATTCTTAAGGTATCTGAAACCACATTACCTTTTCTTGGGCTATAGATGATATCAAAATCAAAACCCTAAAGGTATTAAACCCAACTATGATTCCTTAGATTTAGATCTTTTAGGGAGATAATGTAATCCAAACTCTTCTGATCCAAATAGACCATAAACTTCTCCATGACGAGATAACGTCACCATGTCTTCAAGGCATGCATCACCACTTCTAATTCCATGTCATGGGTTGGGTAATTATTTTCATGTGGTTGGAGTTAGAGAGATCCATAAACCACCACATTGTCATCCCACATCAGCACACACCCAATAATCATACATAAAGCATTAAATTAGACCATGTATCCCTTTTCCATATTTCAAAAATATCAAAATTGGGGCTATGGTCAACCACCATTTAAGCTCCTCCAAATACAACTGACATTCAGGGTTCCATTCAAACTTTTCTTCTTTCCAGGTAAGCACTATCATGGGTGACGCAAGCTAAGATAAATCTATAATAATCTACCTATAATACCATACAAGGCCTAAACATATCCTGATATCAAAAACATTCTTTGGATATTCCCGTGAAATCACTGCACTGATCTTCTTAGGGTCTACAAAAACCCCTCCTTCCAAGATCACATGACCCAAAAACTTACCCTCTATAATCCAGAAGGTGCACTTGAAAAACTTCACATATAGATGATGATCTTTAAGATTTCCAAACATGATCCTTAAATGATGATCATGCTTCTCCTCAGTTTCTAAGTATACAAGGTTGTCATCCAAAAATACCATGATAAAGGAGTCGAGATAATGGTGGAAAACCTAGTTCATAAGTTTCATAAAGAACATTGGATCATTTTTCAACCTCAAAGGCATGACCATATTCTCAAAATGACTGTACCTACTTCGAAAGGCTATTTTTAGAACATCCATATCTCTAACTTTGACCTGGTGATACTCGAAACAAAAATAGATCTTAGATAACCACCTTGACCCCATAAGATAATAAAAAAGGCCATCAATACAGGGCAAAGGGAATTTCTTCTTGATCATCATCTTATTTAGCTTCTAGTAATCAATACATAACTATAGAGATCCATTAACCTTCTTTGCAAATAGAAGTGGGGTGGCCCATGGTGAGATGCTCGAGCGAATGAATCCTTTGGATTAAAAATCATCCCGCAATAACTTTAATTCCTATAAATTACTGGGGGGCATACAGAATGAGGGAAGAGATATCAGCTGTGTTCCTAGTACCAAATCGATAGTGAAATCCACATCCAGCTCTAGTGGTAAGCCTAAAAAATTATTTTCAAATACCTTTAGGAACACATCCACCACAGGAGGCAATCCAACCTTAGGAACACTACCATCATCCTCTAACATGACTAATGAGATTTGAAAAACAAGACAACCTAACTCTTAGAGTGGAGGTCTAGTACGTCTCGACCAAGGATCCCATTCACCTTGAAAAACCTGAGAGCTCCCATTTGGTTTTCTAAATCTCACTCACTAGTGATAAAAATTGATGTGCACCTAAAATCTCACCATCTAATTCATACCGAGAATCATGTCAAATAATTACATTTCCACACTAAGAAAACCCCTTATAGGTTGACCCTTGATATGGTGAGTGCACAAGATAGGCACCTAAAACCTTACTCTTGCTTCTTACCAAGCGACGTCATAAGCTCCATTACCTACGATATAAGATCAGTTGAAAAATTCAACAAATCCATGAGAGAGGTAGAGATAAAAGAAATAGGGCCACCCATATAAAAGAGAATAGTATCTATATAAGGTGAAATAAAAACATTAAATAAAACTATCATAGGACCTACATCCAATTATGTTGGCACTTGTTCTATAGAATGAATGTGGCTCATCTCTGCATGAGCCTGAGAACAACCACTGCCCCACTTCTATGACCGGAGATAACTTTGAATAGAAAAATTTCTAGCCCAACCAACTCAACTTCCAAATTGAGAACTCATTGACTTGGATGGCTATGACTAGGATAAAATTCCTCTGAAATTTACTGAATCTGAACCACCTTGATATGGATGTTTGGCTTTCAAAAATTGCAGAAAGTGACCCATAAGTTAACACCGATGGCATGGTTTGGGAAGATCTAAGCATGATGACCAAACGTTCCCTACCTTCCCACATTGATGGAATGTGACTAATTTAGCATCAGTGTCCATATATAAATACAATTGAGAAGTATAGTCTAAACCACCTTCTCCCATATTCTCATACTCATACCATTTCCTTTTTTTCTCATATGAACTGCCACTACCCTTGCCCATTACTAACACTGATATAGAGAAACAACAATTTCTACTACAATCAATATCTACCATCAAAGAATGATAAAAAACCTCAGCATAATTCATTAAATTAAATATAAATACCTATGATTAGATATCCGGATGTAACCCCATCTCAAAATTTTGAGCATTCACCTAATCATTTGAGACCACCTCAAGTGAGAACTGAATAAATTCTTTGAAGCAGTTAGCATATTCCATCACAGTCCGATCCCCCTAGTGGATATCCAAAAACATATGGGCCTTAAAGAAGGCCAAGGTATAAGAGAAATATTTATCATTGAATACGACCTTGAAATCCTTCCAGCCCATTTGTTCATGTTTCCCATCTTTAACCACTGAGTCCCACCACCTTCGACTGGGACATTCCAAAAAAAATGAAGCACAATTTACACTAACTACCTCAGGAGTATCATGACACTCAAACATCCTCTCTATTTTCTCAATCCACTCTAATTATTGGGGGTCCATGCTACCCCGGAAGGTAGGAGACTTGTTCTTGAGGAACTCCTCTACTTTGTCCTTTCCAAAAACTGGGCCGGTTTTCCCAACTTGGGAAAGACCAGAGCCTAGTCCCTTACCAAATTCCTATACAGACCAAACCATAACTTCCACTGGTCTCTAATCAATTAGTGAGGGAGAAATATCTTTGGCCTCTTCCTATAGTTGCACATAAAGTCTCAAGGGAGGCATCTTTCTACATGAAGAAACAAACACTTGAAAAAAACATCAATATCCCATCATCAACACAACATTATGAAAATTTACAGAAACAAAAAAAATCCCAAAAAACTTCAATGAATCAAAACAAAACCATATCCATTAAAATAACAAACCAAACCACATCACCCCTACCCCATATCCATTTACATTCTGGAGCCTATACATCTCACATGGAAGATAATTCAAACGAAATCCAAACATCCCATGACGACTTAATATCTGTTACGAGGTGTGTTAGATAGACACTCCATTCCCAACCAAGATCCCAAGCCCTGAAAATCCTAACTCCGGTCTATCATGAATCTTCCCAAGTACCATGACCTAAAGAAAGGGTGAAATCCTAGCTCTGATACTATTTTATCATGAACTGGCTCGAGGTTCCATCTAACCTGACACTCGCCTAGACCATGGCATGGTTTGAAGGGAGTTAATGATCCCCATGGAATGGAAACTACTTCATGGTTATCAATAATACACTTTTGGGAATGATTTAATTCATGATAAGTAACCAAGAAGAAGTATAAAAAATAAAACATTACACCAAGATCAATATCCATAACCCAAATGAGAAGTAAAAAATTCAAGTTAAACACTTTAAAACTTTAACCAAGTGCCAAGATACCAAAACAAGAGGGGGAACTAACTACACATCCCAAAAATATCCATTTAAATAAGTGAGAATAACTGTCAATTCACCTCCACTAACACCTGTAAGAATATGGATACTAGAAACTGGGTCCACCATCACCACCACGATACATCTTATCTTTACCTTAGTCAAACATAACATAGTCTACATATACTCAAGGGTGTATGTAGGGTGTGAGATAATGACCAATAGGATACCAACCAAATTATATTCCATTCCAAAACATTATAAGACAAATCAATATACAATTTTTAAAAGAGAGATTGGAAATACTTTTAGTAAAACATTTTAAGGAATTTTTTTTAACAATAAGTATGATTTGAAATAATAATGGAAGCATGGTCCACCATATGCCAATTCTAATCAACACAACATAAGAGATCATCATGGGAGATCCCTATAGGTAATAGCACTATTGGGAATCTAGGAACCTTGTATCTTTGTGAAACATGGTATAAAACTGTAACCCACTGCGTCATCATAAACAAGACACTAGATAGGAATCCATCCAAAGTTCTAGTGGTGTACAAACAACATCATAGTTTAGTTAGTGTCTTAGCATCAATCTTGAAAGAATAAATCAGGTGTCAAACCCTCCAATCCAACTATTGTACTAGTCCTAGTCCGCCAAACTAGTCACATAGGATTCCCTTTATGCTCAATTTCATTTCTCACATCATATAAATCACAAATTTCATATAAAAACATATTAAAATATGAATAAACAAGGAAAGAAACACTTTTCATAAGAAAAATCTATTTTAAATACAAAATTACACCAAAACCATTTGGAAACACACTTCTTACCACTTACACAATTTATAAAATGCATTCAAGAAGCACCACATAGAAGAATACATAAAACAAAACCAATTTCCTTTATAAAACCATATTTTAATACATAATAATCTAAAAACCTTTTAAAACACATTTCAAACCTTTAAAAAAATATACACAACACATTTAAGGAATAAAGAAATCATACAAAGATCATCTAATAATTCTATAGCATGGAATCACCTACCTCAAGCTTGGAAACTTCCAAAATCCTATGGAAAACTACAACTGCACCATAAGAGGACCTTAAAAATGAAATATCAAACCATAAAAACCAATATTAAACCCAAATAACCATAGTTCAACCCATTTTTGGGCAACCAAACCACTGGTGGAAAGAGAACCCAAAAAAGTGGGAAGAAGAACCTTAGAAGAATGAATAAATCAAGTGAAGAGAGGCTTACTTGATGATTTCTTGAAGATACACACCAAAACCACTGAAAAATTGAATGTCCAAGGGAAGAAGGAGGATAGGGTGATGCGCCTAGGAATGAAAATTATGAATTGGGTAAAAAATGGATGGAATTTTGGTTAAATTGTGGGTGAGAAGAATGGTAATTTAAATTTTTTTAATGAACTAAACAGGATGCACGGTTTGCCTGCATGGTTTTACAAATCATGAGGCAACCATACATCCATATCTATTCAAGAGGAATTAGGTCATGTGATTTATTGGGGGAGGAAGCATGCCTATGCAGCCTGAATAGTGCCACTATCCAAGGCAGACAGTTTCCCGTGGGATGGCATATAGTTCTCCGTAACCGTATGACAACAACGAGCCACCTACTATTGGGTCCAATAATTCCATTTTCCCAAAAATTTCCCAAGAAAGATATTGGAACTAGATAGTAATAGAGTAAAACATTAAATAACACAAAGTAAAATCATGTATGTGAGAGATAAAATCAAGAATTTAAAAACAAATCATCCTTGAAATTCAAAATTGCACATCAAAAATTAAAGGAAGATATTCGAAAATTATTTTGGGGGAAACCCACATCATAGAAAGGTTCAACAAAAATTCCTCTTAAAAATAGGGAAAGTAAAAGGTGAATACCACCATATAAATATGATTATGATTAGGAGACTATTATTTGAAAGTGAAAATATGGATATGGAATATAATTATAACTATCAAGTTCTGATGGAGTATTATAGAGAACATGGTCAGTATAAGGTTAATGACCACAAAAACATATACCCAATTAGTCTAAAAAAGGTCAATGATATCATTATAAATGATTATAATAGAATAAAATTTTATTTCAAAATCCTTTGAGAATATATACTTACTTGATTTCATCTCATAAGCATAATCTAACTCTTTGGTTCTGCCTTGATCAATTTATGATTCATTTATTACTCTATGAAATGAAATTTTAATTGTAATTCCAACAGAACTAGTAGATCAAAAGATCCATAAAGGGATGAAAAGTAATTATTTATGTCTCTAGTTATAATCATAACAAAATGGTTAAAACAAATTATTAAATACAAATAAATATTCATATGGTTAAGTAGTACATTAATCTCTAAAACCACATCAAAATTTCAACATAAAAAATTTAATAAATGGTTACCCTTATGAACCTTCCAAAAAATTGAAATCCAAAACTTTCAAATGAAGGTCACTAAATTTTAAAAAATCAACTTATCATTAATCCACCAAATAACTTGATTTAGCTCTTAATAATCACACAAAAAACATGTGAAGATCATTTTCATGTATTCTATTGTAGTATGGTAATATTGTGAATTACCATAAAACCTTAGTGAAAACATGGATGCTTTAAAAAATTAACTCTTTCCTCATACCATAAATTAAAAAATTATATAAATGAAATACATAAACCACCTTGTCATCATATTAGTAATTAGTTCAAAGGTCATCAATACTATCACATTTATTTTGTCACAATAAAATAACTCTTTATCTCATTATTATTCCAACATCATGCACAAATTAAGGGTTATATTTCCCTTAATCACGTGTTCTCCAAAAATATCACCTTACCAATAAATCACTTTTCCAGTCCATCAACATCTTTCAAAATATCCTTTCAAATCCTTAATGAAAAAATTATGCTGAACAATACATATATATTTCATGATTCATATAACACAATCTTTTAATTTTAGTACATTAGTAATTTTTCAGACCAATTCTCAAAAAATTTACTAAGACTTTTTATCTTATTTATTAACACTTTATTCCTTTCACATGTCATTTTTAGTCTCAATATAACCATTGATCATACCACCTTACTGATATTATTCACAAACTTTTCCCCAAGGACATATATTTTCATAGTTCCCATAATTTTCACATTTTAATCATTCATCAATTGATAATGCTTTTGGGGGATCAATATTCCCATCCATTGAGTTAACCGAACTCTTCATTTTTCATTTTTAGTAACAATATTTGTGTCCTTATTTTCTATAGTTAAAACATCTTCTTGTTCCTTTAAGTCATCCACTTGGGTGTCTTTCCCACATTATTGAAATGTAAAAACTGAATCTTCTTTCCTCCATGGTCTCCACTACCCAAACTCTCAATGAACTCTTTCCTTCTCTTCGTTGCTATGTTTGAGAGTTTGTTAAGGTATACATTTCTAATCATGTTCTGTGAAAACTGATTTGGAATAATCAAAATGTACTTCACTCCAGCTATTATCACATTTTATTTATAATCTGTAAATTATCCATGACATTCAAAATTTACCCAGTTCCTTTTAGTTCCTTATATTGACTTAAACTAGAAAAAATAGTGTGAGAAACACTTATCATAGAAGAAAAACCACATAATAACATTTCAATCATTGAAACCTTAGGTTTAATACTAATTTATTTATGATCATTACCAAAACGAAAGGGTTATTACATATAATTTTACATAGGGTTCTTAATAAGGGTTTCTCATCCTTATTTCCAAAAGGTTAACTAAACAATGCTATGATTCCAACTATAATGAACCACTCTTTTAATACATAGATATTACATCTAAATAAATGAATATTAATTATATAACATGAAAACACCGTCCCCAAATCAAATGGGTTTAGTGTATTAAGAAACCTGGAAAACAAGAAAAATTGGTTTATAAAACATCTACACCGTGTCCCCCTTATTCCTTCATAACCAGAACCATTTTTGACATATCATGCTCAATACCTTTCTTTTTATCATGGGTAAAATAAACATAAGAAAAGGGTGTGAACAGATGATCAGTAAGGGTAAACAAGGGAGATACCAATCATAACATAAGAATAAGGACATATGAATATAAAAACAACATTTGAAAATTATACCCTTCATATCAAAGGTTATAATCTTGAGTCATGTAATAAATCATAGAAGTTCATAAAACATGAATAAAAAAATAATTAAAGAAAATAATCCATAAGAGCGTAATATTGAAATGAAACATTAAATTGTGGCATAAACATAAACTTATAACATTTTGAAAATGTATAAATAGAAATAGGTTCACTAATTAAGTTATTCCTATGGTACCAGGCCCTTGTATAAAACTTATGGACATGAAAATATGTCCATACATAATCTTAGGGACATGAAATATGGGTCCATACATAGAATTATGAACATGAAATCAGGTTCACATATAACATATTTACCTTATGAGTTATCCAGCTTTACCCAATTCATTGGATGGATATATAGTCCAAACCCATCACATAAAGAAAATCATACATATGTGTTCCACAATATTATAAAACATTAATCATCTTAGAACTAATGAAAAGAAATGAATTTCTTCAAAGTATAAATTTTGGAAAAAGGGAATGAGTTTTATAAAAATATTTTCATCATAAACATAAACCATCCAGAAAAATAATAAGGATGGTATCCATGGATAATATCCCTAGCAACATCAAATAATTTTATCTTATATTGAAAATTATTTTGAAATATCACCTAAAATTTTTTTTAGTAAAATATCTTTTCCATTTTGATTTTTTTTGAAAAGCGACACAATTACAATGGAAGAAATTTTATTTGAAAATAACCGTGTAACCTTTTAAATGAATATACAAATCATTAAGGGTTTAGGATGGTTAGAAATTTCATTAATGAAGTATTATTAAAAATAATTCCATTCAATTTTTTTAAGAAAAATCATAAAATACATTTTTTGAAAATGACAAAAATATTCCTTTTAATATATTTTGTAATAAGTCAAAAAAGTATAAAAATGAATTTAAAATATTATTGAACGATATTTTTTTTAATTTTTTAGAAAACATGGACATGGAAGACAAATACTCCCTATAAGATACTTAAACATAAGCAATTTTGAATAATAATGAGATTATGGAATAATCCCTTATATTAAGTATTGAATTTCTTTTTTCATGTTGAAAAATCCTATATAATAAATATGAATTTATTATATATGTATCACACAACCATATATCTATAAAACCATGTATGATTTTTTATAATATCTTATAACCTATTTATTAATAGTTTTTTATTAAAATCATTGTTCTTGGTGATAACTGCTTCATTTTCCAAGTAAGTTCTGGTTTGGTAGTCTCGATCCTTATACCTTAATCATGGTATCATAATTTAAATAATGTTAATCATGGTATAAAAATAATATATATTAATTATATACATATTTATAATCATTCATAAAAATCATGATAGAAAAATGAATTACACCGTTCATGGAGATGATAGGCCATACGTACGTATGAACACTATTTTTGTTTTTTGATTAATGGAATGAGAGAAAACAAAAAAATAATTAGTATTTAAAAAAATATTTTTTATATATTATATATAATATATATTAATTAATACAACCATAATACCCATACATAAAATATGGTGGTAAAAAATGAATTGTATCCTTACCTGGAGACGACAAGACATATTTACGCACAGGTGATACTTTCACTTTTTATTTGATGAGAAAGAGGGTGTATAATTGTTTTTTCATAATCATAATAAAATTTTAGAATATATATTATACTTAATTTAATATTTTATGATAAAAATATTATATTTTGAGGATGTAAGGAAGAGTAGAAAAAGTAAGAGATCAGTTAGAGTGATTAGATCTTCTTCGAAACGACTCCTTTGGATATCCTCTAAATGGCTCTAGGGTTGGTCTTTTTTGATTGAGAAAAGAACTAGAACTTAAATAACGATTTTTATAATAGAAATGGTTAGTTTTTTATCAAGATATATGGCTCAAAATTTTGTATATAAGTGAAGTAAATAGTGCCTTTTTATAATTGAGGTGATGGACACATTTGGATATTCTCAAAATATTAAATTAATATATTTCAGTTTTCAATTAAAAATGGATAAAAAGTGATTTATTTAAAGTATAAGATGATTATGGGTATAAATAATGTCATTAAATAAGTTTTAGACAAGTATAGGTCACTTTATTACCCTTTTTATTTAGTTTTAACCTTTATTTAACACATTTAACTCTTATCGTGACAATATAGATTTTACTTCTTAACGATCAATATTTTTACTATAAAATGCCAAAAGACCCATAAATAGATAATTGGTGAAATTTTATACCTTATACAAATATTTTTTTATGTATTTAATATTTTTAATATTTTTATATCATCTAATAAATATTATTTATTTTAAAATATCATTAATGTCAATTTTTACCCTATTCATTACATTGAATTTTAAAAATATTAATACAATACGATATATTATAAAAAATTATTTTAATACATATATAAAATGTGAAGGTTATCTAAAAAATTCATGTATGATATTTATAATCTCAAATTTTATATATTTTAATATTTTTAATATAATTTATTTGATATTTCCATTAGTAAAATAATTACTACATCACTATTATCCAAGAATTTAAGGTAATTATTTCCCAAATAAAAATTAAAAAAAAATAAATATTATGAATATAATTCCTTTATATTTCAAAATAACATTTATAGTCTAATATAACTTTTGTATATGACCATATTAAAAATGTTATTTTATTTGAAACATGATTGTGATGTCTTTGACTTTTCATTAAATAAAATATTATAAACATCATAATCTCATCCAATTGGACCCTAAAAGTGATAAATAAATAAACATCATAAAAATAAGTTTACTAATATTAAAATGGACACTTATATACATTCATAACCAATGTTTTTTCTTCATATGGACACATAATAGATATTTAAGACAAAGTGACATTTTGGGTCTTTCATTCATTTAAATAATATATAAGTCATTTTCCTAAAATAATGTCCATTAAACAACTAAATTTATAACATTAGGTTTTAAGAGTCAAATTAAATTCATAAAATAAAATTTTGGCAAGTATTAGAGTTCTTCTATAGTCCTTATCACTTTATTTTTAACCTAAATTACCCAATTTACCCTTTATCATGGTTATAAAAATTAGCTTGGTTACTATTTATATTGGAAAAAATAAAAGGGAACTATTTAATAAATTTGGACATTTTGAATCCAAATTTTATATCCAATTTTGAAAATTAAAAACATAATAATGTTCAGTATTTAATTTAAAATTAATCTCGCAAAACACAATGAAAAATAATTTTCTTGAAAAATGCATTTTTACGCCTAAAAAATTACTTATTCCAAAATAAGGTACAAGGATGACAAAAATATAAATAATTATATTATATATAAATAAATAGTATGTAATTTACTTTGAGATCAAATTAAAATCATAAATAATCTTTTTAATGTAAATATAGTGACAATTTTATAAAAATTGGTATTTTTTCATTATTCACTAAAAAATAAATATTTTCAGAAAAATAACAAATGTTTACCCTATGATAATTTTTTATCTGGATTTTAAAAATAATTTTTATTTTTTAAATTGAATTTATAAAATTTTAAAAATTTATTTTTCAAATAAGTGCACCACTAAAAGTCGAAAAAACTACTTTTTGAAAAATATAGCTTTTTATGCCTAAAATTAGATTTGATATTATCATATTACTATAAAATCTATTGAATGAATAGAAATAAATTTTATTGAATATATAAAAATTTCATTAAGATTATTTAATAATAGTAATTAATTTAATATTTAGGATGAAACTTTTTTGTGGTGCATAAAAAATAGTTTTCTTATAAAAAAATTTCCTTTAATTAAATTGAATTGGTTTTTGTATTAATTTATAATTAATTGAACACAAAAGAATTATATAAAAAATTGTAAACAAATTTTTTAAAATTTAGTTAATCCTTATTATACCTTCCATTATAGGGGCTAATTGATAACTATCACATTAAATAATAACATTAATAGTATATAGTAGTTTGTTAAAACTCAGTCTTGCATGTAATGCAAGATATCAAATAGATTAAATTTGAAGAGACATACCATAAAATATTGGGGTGTTATTGGTAAAACTGTTTCAACCCTAAGTGTGGTAATAATTTTTTTTACTATTTTTACTATTCGTTATAAAAAAAATGTAAGTGGACTAATTAAAAAAAATTTACATTAAAATTAAAAATATAGAATCCATTTTATTATATTAAACTTCTATAATTGAAAAACAATTTAATTTAAAAAAAATGATCAAATGAAACAAAAACTATTTTTTTAGAAAAATACATTTTTAAGCATAAAGTTGAGTTTAATTTCATTCATTGCTTAGTAAAAACTATTAGATGAATGTGAAAATATTTTATTGAATATAAAATCTAAACATCTTATTAACATAATTAATCAATAATTGTTTATTTAATTTATTAAGTTACAAATACGTTGTGCACATAAAAATATTTTTATGAAAAATAGCTATTTTTTACCGTCAAATGATTTTTTCTTCATTTATGATCATTAGATAACTGATTAATAAATTATTATTCATAAATTATCAATAACATTCATTAAAAATAATGTTTAAATATTGATCAGTATATTTGTTTATATAAAGATTCATAATTCCTAGAAAAATTCATTTCTTTAAGAAATAGGTCTTTTAATCATTAAATGATTTTATTAAAAATTTAATGATTATTTATTATGAATTAATAAATACATTTGAATTAAGGAAAAAAATTATATATATATTTATTAATTTGGTTAATCCTATTCATGTCTGCCAATCTGATGACTTGGTTATAAAGGCTAAAATATATGCCATGGTTCATTTAGACTTAGTGTTGTATATAAAGAAATATTTCAAATACATAAACTATATTTCCAGTGAATATATATAAAATCTAGTAGTGATAAATTCAATACCCAATAAAATGAATTTAACTCTAAAAATTCCTTTACATGCAAAAATATTAGGATACTCCTGCTTGATCACACTCCTAGGTTCCTATGTAACTTCCTCAAGTTTTTGGTTTCACCAAAAAAACATGACCAGGTGACTGGTCTTGTTTATCAAAACTTTTATCTACCATAAAAAATATTCTCCTTCTACTACTCATAAAAAGGTTATGTTATAGTGGTACAAAATCTAAGATCAATACATGTTAAGGATCAGGTATATACTTACTCAAATGAGATGCATGGAACACATCATGAACTTGATATATATTTGATCAATGTGCCAAGAAATTATCAACCATCCCAACTCGAATAAGAATATTGAAGGGTCAAATATAAATAGGGATCATATTTATCTTCTTTCTAAATATCATAACCTTCTTATATGGATAAATTCATTGGAATTCTTTCTCACTAACATCAAATTCTCGATCTCATTGATAATTTTCAGTATAAATATTCTATTGACTCTATGATTCCTAGATGTGATGAAAAATGGATTTAAAATTATCTTAAATTTACTCAACTAAATCTGGTCTCAATAGATTTCATTCTTCAACTTCATCTTTTCATGTTATATTTTTACACTTCTTTCCATAGGGGGATTCAAAAGGATCTATCTGAATGCTTAAGTGAAAGTTATTGTTATAAGAAAATTTAGTAAGATTATGGTGTTGATACCAACCAACATTTAAATATAGATAATATTAATATAATCTTAGAATATCCTAAATGGTTTGAATGATTCTATCATAATAACCATCCATATGAGGATGATAGAAAATACCGAAACACTACTCTGTATCAAGAATTTTTTTAAGACTTCTCAAAAAATTATTGGTTTACCTCAGATCTTGACAAGATACAATAAAATGTGGTACTCCAGGAAAACTTACCCCTTAATTAATATATATTCAAAAAATCTGATCGAAATAAAAATATTATCTAATAATAATGAAATTTACTTACTTGATAAGGTGATTAACAACATCCTAAATAACATTATGAACTTTATATGCCTTGGCAAGTCCTATGATGAAATCCATGGTGAAATTTTCTCATTTCTATATAGGTATGGGAAATGTTCATAACATCCCATTAGAATAAAATTGATCATCCTTAACATGTTGTCATGCTAAGCAATGAGATACATACTCCGCAATATCTCTATTCATGTTATTCAATAAGAAATTACTATTAAGGTCTCCATACATCTTTACCATTCCATGATTAACAAAAAATTTTGAGCTATGATATTTATCCAAAAAATACTTGAGTTATAGTATAATAAAGACACATATACTATTCTTTAACCTTATCATTCCATAAGAATCAAGGTTTAACCCAAGAAAATTTATCACCTTCTTTTAAAGCTCTATATATTCCTTCTATGACTCTTATTATTCACATGGATAAATGGTTAAACACTTATTTGAGTAAGATAATATTTCTCCCCTTCCTTCAATATTTCAAGGTCCATCCTTTGAAGATCCATAAATATTGGATCTTTTGTGATCCTTATCATAGATAATCTATAATAATCATTTTTACTAAATGAAACATCCACCTTGTTCGATTTCCTAGAATGGTAATGTATTAATAAGTCATAATCTTTAATCAATTACAACCATATCCTTTAACATATATTCAAATATTTCTATGTGAATATATATTGAAAGATTTTATTATAAATATATATATCACACCTTTCACCATATAGAGAATTATTCCATATCTTTAATGAAACAATTACCATAGATAACTTCAAATCATAAGTTAGGTAATATTACTTATGAACCTGCAATTGATGAGACACATAATCTATCACCATGTAATTATGAATAATAACACATCCTAGTTACTTCTCAAATGCATCACTATAGATCACAAACCCTTATCTGTTATATAGTAGTGTGAGTAAAGGTGAACTAGACAACCTTCTCTTTAGCTCCTTGAAATTTTATTAACATTTATCAGTCTAAATGAACTTGAACCCCTATGTGTTAACTTGGTGAGTGGATTATAAATAAATGAAATTTTTTTCAGTTAGAGCCAATAATATCCATATAATCTAAGAAAAATTCAGATCTCAATCACATTGTTTGGTCTCGACCATTATTCAATAACTTCCATCTTGAAAGGATCTGTTAATATACCCTTACTTGTGATCATGTATCCCTATAATGATAATTTATGTAACTATAATTTACACTCTCTAAATTTTTGTATATAGTTTATCCTTCTTCAAGGTCGTCAACACAATTCTTAATCGATCAATATGATCTTCCTTTCTCTTGTAATATATAAGAATATCATCTATGAATACTTCCAAATATAGATCAAGGTAATCTTTAAAGACTATATTCACTAAATACATGAAGATATCATGGGGATTAATACATCCAAATTGCATCATTATAATTTTATAGTGTCCATTCCACATATGAAAGGTTGCATTTGGTATGTATTTACCTTTCACCCTCAACTGACAGTATTTATAATGAAGTTAAATCTTGGAAAAGTACTAATATCTTCATATTTGATCAAAAAAATCATTAATATGAGGTAAAATATACTTATTCTCAATCGTGATCATGTGATGTTCCTTATAATCAATAAATAGTTGCATTGATCCATATTTCTTCTTAAAAAAAGAATAGGTGTACCCCATGTTGATGTATGTGGATGAATAAATTCCTTATCAAGATTCTTGTGGAGTTACTTATTTATTTCCCACAACTCAATTGGGTCTATTCTATATATATTCTTAGAAATAGGTATAACACCAGGTATGAGTTCCCTTGAAAAATCAACATCATGATTTAGAGGATGTAACACCCCAACTTTTTCTAAAAAAATAAATATAAATGCATGAAACTTTGTTTTAAAGTAGATATTTGTAACTATCCTTTAAAATATAACTTTTTATACTTCTAAGTTTTGAATTTCAAGAAAATTTCATCTACAATTGTGTTCAGTATGTTTTTTAGAGTCTATTGGAACCAACTTGTTTTTTTGGTGAATAATAACATACCCTTATGAATAGTAATATGAATAGTAATATGAATAGTAATATGACCCTAATGAATAGTAAATATTATTATTATTTTATTTTCTTAAATATTTAAGATAATAACATCTTCGTTAATTTTTCATCGTGATATAGAAGTAGTTATAGAATTAGAATTGTCAATTTTTGAATTAAGTATGATTTCATTTAAAAATTAAATTAATAATATTTAGAAAATTATTTTCAAAAAATGGACTTCATTTTTGAATTCTACATGTTGAAAAATGGTTAGGGTAATTTTTTGGGTTTTGTATGAAATTCTTGATTTTTTGGTGAATAGTGAAATATGATAAAATACCGTATAATCACATTATCAGTAAAATACACTATTCATGACATAATAAGTGATGCAAAGCCACTTGGTTCGAACTCACATGCCATTATTAATATTTGAGGTCACATGAACTAATACTATTCATAATCTTGGGAAAAAATATTATAATAATGATTAAAATAATGAAACATACCCCCTCTCGTCCACTATAAATACCACCCTCACTCCCCTCTTCTTCGCACACCTCTAAAGCCTTGAGCCATGCCTAAATATAGAAGTAGTTATAGAATTAGAATTGTTAATTTTTGAATTAAGTGTGATTTTATTTAAAAATTAAATTAATAATATTTAGAAAATTATTTTCAAAAAATGGACTTCATTTTTGAATTCTACATGTTAAAAAATGGTTAGGGTAATTTTTTGGGTTTTTTCTAAAATTCTTGATTTTTCGTTGAATAGTGAAATACTGTAAAATACCGTATAATCAAATTATTAGTAAAATATACTATTTATGACATCATAAGTGATGCAAGGCCACTTAGTTCGAACTCACATGCCATTATTAATATTTCAGGTCACATGAACTAAGACTATTCATAATCTTGGGAAAAAATATTATAATAATGATTAAAATAATGAAAAATACCCCCTCTCATCCACTATAAATACCACCCTCACTCCCCTCTTCTTCACACACCTCTATAGACTTGATCCATGCCTAAGTTCTGCCCAATACTAATCCCAAGGCTCTTCCTCACGTCCTAGAGCTATTGGTATCACCAAAAGACCAAAACCGAAGCCCTTAAGAAGGATCTCAAAGAGAAGAGATCAAGAGGTAAACATCCTCTTTTATTTTCTTTATTTTCTTTCATTTTATGTTATTCTCTTCCTTTACCTTTGGATTATGTTGGGATATCTCATTCCATATCCCCCTTACTGTCGATATTATGTATGAGTAATGAGATATTATTTTTCTCTCATCAAAATATTTTTATGAAATTTTAAGAGACGCCGTTAGGCTGTCGAATTTTCGTGAGAAATTTCTCAAGTTTTCTTTTATTTCATGATTAATTTTTCTTATTTCCTCACCCATTGTTATACAATGGTCATGAAATATCCATAATCATGTATATTCTGGATTTTCTCATGTTCATGGAAAATCCATCATCATTTTTCTTCTCCTCTCCCACTTATTCAAGGAATTAAAAACATTGTCCATGATGTGTTGAATTACCGACATCGTGGAGGATGTGATTTCATTTTTGTTTAAATCCTACAAGTCTGTTCATGAAACCATTTTTACGATTGAACCAGATTATAGTATATGTATTATTTCTCATCAATGGTTCTGGAATTCGTTTTAACACATTTTTTTAATTTATAAAACGAAATGAGGTCATTATTATCAAAGAACCACTAAAGTGATCTAAACGAACATCATTAATGTTTTAACTTAAGAATCATCCTCATGAAAGATTTCAAAATGATAAATGGTATAATTTATGTTACTGGATATATGTAAATACTACTCCATTCCAATTCTAGAGTTTCACTTCCAATCAACAAGAACATCCATCATGAACCTATCTTGGAAATCATGTAAAGAACCCACCCAAAAACAATGCAAGGAGAAAAATACTAACAATTAAAGGGTAAAATGATGTTATGAAATGATCATATAAGATTTTATAAACATGAAAATATTTATTTAAAATACTAATAACACTCTTTTAACCATTATACAAGAGGTTTAAATGAGTTGGAAGTAAGACAAACCCGAGGTAAGGGAATTCTTAACCCGATTTCCATTCTTTGGGTTAGCCTTCTACTTAATTATTTATGTTCTATTTAAATTCTTTGTGTGATGGGTTATATTTGTATTATGTTTTATTATGTGTATTTATAGTATATATACATACTCCATCCACTCTATTAAGTCTGTCTTTAATTTTATGATATTTATAAGGGGATTTTCTTTAGAAATCCTCATTTTAAATTCGTTTTTACGAAATTCCAAAGCAATGTTTTTATGGAAATATTTATGTTGTATGATTATGTTTTGGTTCTTGGTAATTATTTATGATGAAGGTTGGGACCTATATCTCCCTCCAATGAATTGGGTTTGAGTATGTTGGAGGTCGGTCGTATGGTTACACCAAGTGTAACTGCGTTGGTTACACAAAGTAAGGTAGCCGTGAGGGTTACAAATTATAAGGTAGCCAAGAATGGTTACAAGATTATGTAAGTAATTCCCCAAGATAACTTTATGATTATATTTATGTTCTCATTTTTGTGTGGATATTGTGTAAATATCATGTTAAACGAAGTATATATGAGTGACAAGCATGTCTTTTGAAAATGTTTTCATACGTTACAAGTATTCATGGACTAATGCGATCTTTCCTTCTTTTTCATCCCTTACTAAGATTTTGTGCTCACACCAAGTTTTTAAATGATTTTCATAGGTTAATTGATGTGTAAGAAAAGGACGTAATCCATGTTAAATGTTGAATAATTGTCAATGATTCTTGTTTTAAGTTTTAATGTTTTATATTTTGAAAAAAATGGAAACTATTTTTATGGTATCCACTCGGTAATAATGTGTAACGTTATGAATATATGGTCCTAATACTCTAAATATATAAACTTTAAAGGATCCTCAATGTAAAAGGAAGTGTTTTCTTGACTAAATTCAAGATTATGTATGTAATAAGGTAGGGTTCTTATAGAGTAAGTCTAGGAAAATCTTCTAGAAAGACATAAAAAACTCTTATATAGTAGGAATATCTTTGATGTTGAGTTTCTACCCAAATATATGAGATAAATACCAGTTATTAATAGTAATCAGGATCCATTAAATGGGTGTAATTTCCATTGGAATATCATTTTCATCCTCACACTGATAAACAATCACATGTTTATTTAGAACATGAAACGTGAATTCCCTTGAAAATTGATATGAGTTCTATGTAGAGAGAGCCAATACATGGCCAAAATTGCCTCAAATTAAACTATATGGAGAATAATAAGTTTTATAGGAATACAATTCATATAAAATTCAATCAGAGAAGAATCATAGACTTATGATGTGATCATCATACTATTAGGATTTTTCACTTCTAATTCAACTTCTAATCATTAAGGATATGAATTATAATTTTTAGAGAATTTTCATAATTGAAATTAATTCATATGACTAAGATCAAATAATATATTAGACATCTAACCATACCTATAACCACCACAACTTCATCATTCTATCTTCAATCCCTTAATAAAACCAAAGTGGTTAACATGTGCATTGACCATCATCAATCAGAGTAAGCAATCATTTGGTCATGAAAATCATTCTTATGATATCCTAAATTATGATACCTTATTTCAGCCTATGAAACTTTAAGTTCATCCTATATAACTTTTGGTTTTCATAGGTTGTCATATATTCTATCCACTCAATCCTAATGATGGTTCATAAATAGAATGTAAATTAACTAAAGAATATACCATAGGAGTGTCTATACGGGCATGAAATCTTAATCCCACTCATTATATACTTATGATGATTGAGTTAATACCTAATATTCCCCTTTTAAATTTGTTTCCCTAAGGTTCATCTATTTCATAAACATATCCACATTATAGTATCTATTCAAGGATACATTTTCTAGTAAAATTACATTAATTTATTTACCATAATATAGGACGTTCTCCTATACCTAGGCTTATCATAAGGGATATCACTAAATTTTTATATTATTAATCTAAAAAATTAACTAAATCATGATACAATACCAACTTAGGCTACTAAACATTACATATATAAATATTACATCATTCTAGATGAATATTCAATACATTTTACAAAATTATATGCTCATGTACTATAAAGTTTTTGTATCCTGGAGACTATATATATAATAATATTATCTTTTAAAAAACCATTAACATATGCCATAAATTATTCTCATATAGTTCACTTCTTAGTCATACCTTACTTAAAAACATTCTTCATAACATGGGGAAAGAAAACATAATAAATGGTGAGTTAGATGAAAAGTAATGCTAAACAAGGGAGATATTATCCAATGATCTTATGTGATCATAAGATAAGTATAATGGTATGAGAGCATGATATTAACATTAGAAAAGTATAACCAATAATTCATAGATCATAAACATGAATCTCGATATAAATATTTGGTAGTTTAAAAGACATGAATCATAAGAGAATAAAAAATCAAGATCTATAGGAATACAACTTTAGCATAAGAATGTGTCATAAAAGAGTGAAATAAAGTGTGTCATAATCATAATCATATAAATAATTTTTAATTCTCTTTACCAATACATTTATTGCATGTTGGGTATGGAATAACCACCCATGTACCCACTTTGGGCTTGGGATAATCTTTTATATACAACATTTCAAGCTTAAAAGAACCTCCAATGTACTCTTTTTTTGGATTGAGATAACCTCTCAAGTTCCATTTGATCTTATAAAATATAATCATTACTAAATTAATTGTATGTATTTAATGGAACCACCTATCACATAATCATAATCCAGTCATATATACACCACAAGATCGTAAAAACATTTATCATTTTAATATAGCTTAACCATTGAAAAATAAAATGGGTTTCATCAAGATTTAATCATTACAATCAATAACTATATAGAGAAATAATAAATATGGTAACATTATATCATATCCCTATTAAAGTAATAGAAACTTCATAGGATGTTGTTATAGGAAAATATTGCTAAATGGTCACTAGAACATTTCATGAGGAAAATTCCCTTCTCATTTTGAAATCAATTATTTGAAATATAAAAATTTATAGAATTCAAGGGGAAACATTTTTTTAAAATAAAATTGGAAAAGTATGAATTAATATTCAAATTAAAGAGTATTAATGATGGTGGATAAATCTATTTGAATGATAATGTTTAAAACAAATATTTCATCCACACCATTGGTAAAAAGTACATCATTTTGAAAATGATAACAAAATTCATTTTAACTGTTCTTAATAAAAGTAAAACATGGTTAAAAATTAATTTAATTAATAATTAGGTAATATTAAAAACATTTTTCAAAATATTATAAAGATAATATGAACCTGGAAGAAAAATATTTTCGATTTAATGAAAAACATGGTTTTCCATAAAATAATTATTTCATAATTTTGAGTAACTAGTGAGAGGAACATGAAATTAAAATTGGTAATTTTTATAAATAACAAATTTATGATAAAATATATATTTTTTGAAATATATATCATATAATTTCATCATAAAAAAATTTAATCATAAACAATCCAGATAAAAAGTGAGATTGTAATATAAAACATTTACCTCTTTGATAATACTAAATCGTAAGCCCATGAAAGAAATTACTTCAAATGAAATTTTAAATGTGATTAATATAAATATATTCTTGATATAAAATATTAAATGGGTATTATATATACTACATTAATGAAACTAGTGTTCAATATGACATATGTATCATGGAAACAAAAGTGATACGAGAAACACTTACCTTAAGCCTAACTTGCTTCGTAAGCACAGTAACCACATGTATAATAAATTTAAATTTATTATATGTATTTAAAAGAAAAATATTCATACTTATAATACAATATATTTTTTTATTACAACATATAATCACCCATTCACTAACAATATATCATTATCATCATCATTTCAGGTGCAAACTGCTTTGTTCTTCATGTATGTTTCGATTCAGCAGTTATTGTCCATGCACTTTGATCATGGTTTCATAATATCAAGAATAATAAACATGTTTTAAGTATTATATTTAATCATTATATACAATTTTATAACCAATCATATAATTCATTGATGAAAACTGAATTACATCAATGTGTGGAGATGATGGTGCATACACAAGCATGAGTGATGTTTCCACTTTTCAATGGATGGAATAAAATAAAGGTAAATAAAAATATAACTTTATAGAAATATTATTATATCATTAATATCCTATATATTCATTAAATATATTCTTATTACCATTCATGTAATAAAAAATTGAAAAATTATTCACATCACTTCTTAGAGGCGGTAGTCCACATGTTTGAATGAGTGATATTATTATTTTCTAAGGGATATGAAGGTAATAAGTTAGATAAGATATTTAAATTATAGAATACAAATTATTTCCTAAATATAATATATAAAAATTAAATATATCACTATACCAACCTTGAAATATGTTTATGGAAAATGAATCATATTTCTATGTGGAGGTTCTAGTCCACATATACACACAAGCGATTATTTTATTTCCCATTTGATGGAAAAGAGTTTGAAATGGTTATATCATAATTAAAATAGAATCTATATATAATTATTATAATTTATTAATTATTTTATAATGGATAAAATATATTTATATCAAGTATAATAAGAAATAAACTTTCATTGAGTTAGGTAAGGTGATTACATATTCTTCTAGAGACCTCCTTTGGCTTACACCTTAATCCTTCTTAGGATGGTATTAGGATAAGTAAAATATATCAAGAATGAATTTAATGAATCCAAGATGTTTTTTGGTAGGTATTTTATTATCTATAAGGCATGCATTTTTTTAATAATATAGGATAATATATTCCCTTTTATAAATGAGGGGAGATACACAAATGGAATAACTTAAAAGATTTTAATAATATAATTTCACTTTCATGTGAATATGAAAAATGGTCAACAATTTGAAAATAATATAATATAAGGTCTAAATATATTAAAAAAATAATATTTAAAAAAATTTATGTAAAACTTTTACCCATATCTCTTAGTTTAAGCCTCGATAAACCCATTTTAACACTATCCATGATAATATATTTTTACTATTTTTACAATTCATTATGCAAAAAAATATAAGTTAGATCATTACACAATTTCAAAATACTGATTCAAAATATGGAATTAATTTTATCAAATTAAATTCCTATAAGTGGCATAAATTCATTTTAAAATGAGCATGTAAAGCACAATAAAATCCATTTTTTAGAAAAATACATTTTAAGCATAAAAGTGAGTTTAATTTTAATCATTTCATAGTAAAAACTATTATTTGAATGTTAAAATATTTGATGGAATATATATTATAAAAATTTAATTAAAAAAATTAATAAAAAAATATTTATTTAATTTATTATGATAAAAATTATTCCACACACAAAACCAGTTCTATAAAAAATAATGCTTTTTACATTAAAATATTTTTACCTTCATTCCTAACCATTAGATAACTAATGTATGCATGATTATTCAAAAATTATAACAAATTTCATTAAAAATATTTTTTAAATAATTATTAATATATATATTTTTAATCATGAAATGATTTTATTAAAAATTTAATGATTATTTATTAGGAATTAATCGATAAATTTTAATTAAGGAAAAAATTTCTATATATATTTTATATTGTGGTTAATACTATTAATACCTTATAATCCAGTATCATGGTTATAAAGTACATAATATATATTTTGGTTCATTTATAATTAAATTTTCATATAAAGGATTCTATAATATACTTCAAATTTATTTCAAAGTAATACATATAAAATCTTGGGGTGTTACACTTTCTACTTTTTATAAAAATTAAAAAATGTATTATTTTGAGAAATCTAAAAATATTCCCTTTTAACCACTATAAATAAGTCAAAGTTAGTGAAAATGGACATTTTATCACTTTTAAGTATAGTTAAAAAATATCCAATTTTTTTGAAGAACTTTTATATGGAATAGAAATATTCTTGACCCAAACCGAAGAAACAAGGTCTTCTTTTCTAAAAAAATTATTTTATTAATTTTAAGAACCTAAGTGAGGAGAATTAAATTAAACCTTGAAAATACCAAAAATAACTATAAGATAAGAAAATTTATGGGATTTAATAGAGAGATAACATTTTATTCCCCCAATGGAAATTTAAACCTAAAAAGTCCTAATTAAAAATTGGATTGTAACATTAACCCTTACCTCAAGTCTAGATTTTTTTTGTACATATTCTTAACCTCATTCATATTAAATATATATTTATTATAAATATATTCCATTTACATAATCATAATTATATTTAAATATATCATTTATTTTATATTACCTATTTATTAAATTTTTTTTATTAAAATTATAATTTGGGTGTTAACTATTCCGTTTCAAAAGCATGTTTCAGTTCAATGGTTCTAGTACTTGTACCTTGGTCCTGGTTTCATTATATATATAATATTAATAATCTTATAAATATCATATTTATTCACTAAAAATACTTTTATAAACATTCATATAACACAGATATTAAAATTGAATTTCACCACTTTGTGGAGATGGTAGATTATATATTCGCTTAAGTGTTGTTTTAATTTTCCAATGAATGAAAAAAGAAATATAAACAATGATATTTTAATTTATAATCATAAAAATATTGAAAATATTATATATATTCATTAAATTTATCCTTATGACTATCCATGATAAATAGAAATTAAAAATGAATCACATCACTTCCTAGAGGTGGTAGTCACATACTAATGAGAAACATTATATTTTTCTAATGGATGGGTGGGTAAGATTGAAAATAATATTTTATATTTAAAAAATAATAATTATGTTATAAATATTTTTATATATTCATTAAATTTATCTATATAACCATCCATGTTATTCTGTGATGAAAAATGAAACAGATCACTTCATGGAGGTGGTAGTTTAAATGTACGCATGAGCGATGATTTCATTTCCCATCAGATGAAAAATGATATGAAAAAGTGGTATATGATAAATATAATTGTGTGTTAGTATATTATATATAATTATTATTTTATATAATCTTATTTATTATAGGTTTTAAAGAGGTTTAATAATTAATAAACATGAATGAACTCAGTTTACAGTTAACCCTCTTCTTTGGAAAACCTCTTTTGGAATACAACTTAAGCCTTTTAGGTTGGTATTTTGGTGATAAAAAACCTCTAGGATGTGGGGAGAAAATTTATAAAGGTATTTTTATAGGTATTTACAAAACTATAGTGATTATGTGTTGTGGATAAGGGAAAGAGGAATTTCCCTTTTATAAGTGACGGGAGTGACACACATGTAATTATTCTTAACTTTTAAAAATTATATGTGCCTTACTTATGGTAAAGTGGAAATAAAATAATTAAAATTAGAATATAATTTTATACAAGTCTAAATTTCCTCATTCAATAAGAATTAATATGATACTTTTTACCGCATCATAAAAATTTTACCTCAATTAACCCGTTTTACCATTTTATCGAGGTGACAACACTTTTATGAGTGTTACTATTCATAATGAAAAAATGAAATTAAAATCAATATTAAAACTGAACCTAAAAATTAAAATTATTAACTACATTTTACATGATTCAATTTGAATAATAAAATGAAATTATTTTAAATATAAATTAACAAAATAAAATTAAAAACAATTTTAGAAAAAGGTTTTTTAAGCATAAAAATAAACATATATAAAACTTCAATATAATATTGATTCATATAGAATTAATTATATTATGATTGATAAAAGGGATATTAATCTAATTTAAAATAAAATCAAAAATATAATTTAACTATTAAATTACTTGACTTAAAGAAATTAAATGACACTTATGAAAAAATCGACATTTGTCATTATTCCATAAAAAAATATTATTTTCAAAAAAAAAAACCAAAACCTCACTCTAATATAATTTTATAATGATTATTTTAAAAATTATATCCATTTTTTCAAATAATATATCTAAAATTGGTATAAATTACTTATAATATTCATGTAAAAAATACAATAATTTTTTAAGAAAATATATTTTTAAAGCATAAAATCAATTTATTCTTATTCCTTGACTAGTAACCATAATAAAATGATTATTAATTAATTTTATTGGATTTATATTATTCTCATTTAATTATAATAATTTATAAATATTGATTAATTCAATCTCTTAAGATAAAAATATATTGTGCAAATGAAAACTTTTTTCTAAAAAATGACCTTTTAAGGTTCAAATTTTTTATCTTTATTAATAACCAGTTGATAATAAATGTATGATTGATTATTCAATTTATTAAGGAAAAAATTTCTACATATATTTCAATGGTATAGTGTGATTTATCTAAACTCTATGTTTCATGTAAATAAACCTATCAAAAAAATCAAATTTAATAAAAGGAAAATATATATTCTAAAATATTGGGGTATAAAAAAACCCATTTTAGAGGCTGTAGTTATGGATGTTTTAAGTGGATATTTTAACAACCCGAGATTTTATGAAAAATATTCTTTTTAATTTTATTAATGTCTTGTGTTGTACGCTACACCAAAAGGAGCTTGCACAACACACATCCTTGACTTGCCTTGCATTACACGTAATCGAGACCTTCCTCGATAGCGTGTGTAGTACGTAATACTGAGTTTCACTAAACAACGATATGCTATTAAAATATTATTAAAACTAGCCGTTAAGAATAGTAATAACCACCTTTTAAAATTTTAGAAATTTTATCTCTTAAAATGGACTTCATTTTTGGATTCGGAGTATCGAATTTAGCCTAAGGTGAAATTTTGGTGATTTTCGGATAACTTTCATATTTTGATGAATAGTGAAAATTACTAAATTTTAATTAAAAACAACTTTTTCAATCAAAATAATTAATAGTGATAAATTATTAATTTTAGTGGTTTTAAAGAATATTTAGAATATATTTTTACAATTCAATACAATGTTGGTCATTGGATGTAATTTCACATTTACACCAGACATAAAGAAGTGTTAATCTTTTGATAGTTATTATCTCTTAAAAACATGCTATTTGTTGTGACAACGGAAATTAATTATAAAATTAATTAATGAAACTTATATGTTGGGAATTTTTTAAAATAGAAACCATTTTTGAATTCGTAATTTCAATTATAGATTAGGGTGAAATTTTGGCATTTTTCTGAAAAACTTCAATTTTTGATGAATAGTGAAACTACTAAGTGGTAGTTAAAATTAATTTTTTCATAAATCTTAATTTTACCGCTTCTGTGAATGAAATTTCAAAAATCCGAGAGACACGGTTGATGTCAGTAAGTAAAATGTGGTTCAATGAGATGAAAATAATTTTTGGTGAATAGTAACTTTTTACTTTTATTTACCACGGTTAAAAGTAAATAGGGTAATTAAGGGTAAAAATGATATTAATATTACCCTAACACATGTCCTAATCCTATGGGACAAGTGTATTTCGACCAAAAACAAACTTAGGAATAAAATATGACCATTTAGGCCCACTTGAATTAGATTAGGACATTTATTATTATTTAATTCAAAGAAGAGTTAAAAGAGTTAAAATCAAAGTTTATTTAATAAAACATTTTTAATATAGGGTTATAAATAAGATAAATTCAACTATAAATATTCATTAGAAAGATAAAAAGATTTCCTACATAATGGTAATTTATTTTTAATTTTTAGATATTAAATAAGTTAATTTATTTATGACACAACGATGATGCAGTAATTATCTTATTAATGAAATATTGACATAATTGATGTTATAAATACCCAAATAAATATAATTTGTGATTTTTTATGAATTAAACTAATTTTATAGGTTAATATTACATGTTATTATTGATTTAATTAACTTTTTTGAACTTATCATTCTGTTATGATTTTCACAAAAATCAATTACTAAATAGTGTCAAAATTGACATAAAATAGTTTCTTAAAACAAATATTATATTATTAATTGTAATTTTATTCCTAAAAATATAATCTTCTGCCAAATGACTTATATAAGGTTATATATATTAATAATAAACAATTTGGGGTTCTTTTGGCTTCTTATAGTAAGTTTATTAACCTTATAGTGTAAGAACACAAGAAGACACGGTAAAAGTAAAATTATTTAACTTAATGTTAAATCTAAATGATAAGGTTAAAATAGGAACCTAAACTTGTTTAAATTATATTGGATGAGATGATTTCGACCCATACCCACCTTATCCTCGAAATAAATTAATTTGGAGCTATTTAAAACCGAAATTGACTTTATAATAAAATAATATTTTTAGTTATTCCAAAGGTTCCCCTCTCCTCCCTTATAAAAGGGCACCTCCTCCCTCTCCTCCTCACACCAATTTGAGCATTCAAGCTCGACCAACCCATGAAAAAATATCTTCTCCACTTCTCTAGTATCATCCTAGAGGTCTTGGTCTTCTTCAAAGACCATCCTTAGTTCCTTAACTGGTGGTTAAGTGAAGGCGCGTCAAAAAGAGGTAATATCCATTACCGATCTTTTTCAATTTCTTTCTTCTTAAACTTTTTATTATTTAGTTGTTTCATGATAAAGTAATAACATAAGTATTTATTATATACTGATATGTTAATATAAATATGAAATAACTCTAATTAACCTTCTATCCATTCTACGGAAAAGGGAAATCACCACGCGTGCGTACGTACGGAATACCGTCTCCACGCCGTGGTGTAATCTATTTTCCGCCACCACCTTAATTGGATGGGTATAATGGTATAATTAGTAACTATATATGATTATTATAAAGTGATATTGATACTGAAACAGTATACATACACTTCAACATAATTCCACGACCATGGGAATGATATCATCGCTCGTGCGTACGTACGGACTACCGTCTCCACGACGCGATGAGATTCATTCTCAATGATTAACCATTCATGAATGATTATAAAGTATATATAATAAGTACTAATGAAATATATTACATAATAATGATACTGGATTTATGTATATTTATATTTATGTCATCTAGTTAATTCCATTCAATTCAATAAGGAAACGAAAACAACGTTCTTGCGTACGTACGGACTACCATCTCCATGAACGGTGTATTTCATTCCATTTATCGATATATTATATATATATATATTCTAAATATATATTATATATATATCATGTTTTACATTCTGGATATAATTAATCATGATCCAAGTAATCATATTAATAATTACAAGTTAAAAACACGAACGACAAATGAGATGATTTTACCCAAAATGCTACTTTAACATGAATTTACAAAAGAACAGGTAATATAAAGTCATAAGTGAACCATATATGATATAATAACAATGAATATGATTCTGTAATAAGTCAATGACATTATTTAAATCATTATACAGGAGGTTCGGACACTTTTGAAGCAAATCGGACCTAAGGTAAGGGAAATATCACAATCTCATTTTTATCCGAGATTGTTTATACTTTGGTATTTACTGGGGTGTATTTTATCATCCACATCCATGTTTCCTCAATATGTAATAATATTTCCATCCACCTACATTTTTTTAAAACCTATTTTACCCTTTGTTGAGTTTTTAGTAAAAGATATGAAAGGAATCTTTTGTCGTTTTTCGTTTGAGGTACTTTTTGACTTTTCCGAAAAAAGTTTGGGAAGAATATTTTTTTAACTTATACAGAATGAATGGATTTTTAAAACATTATTTACAAGAAGCTTCCTTTACAAGTTTTCAAGTTTATTTTTAATCAACTTCTTTTAGTTTATAATTGTACGACATGTTAAGAAAGGAAAAGTGTTTTTGAAGCAGAAAGGATATTTTCCTCAAGAATGGAGTTCAAGTGTTTTATCAAAATTATTTTCCATCTAAGATAATAAATGGTTTCTGTTTTTTATCCCTATTTATTTGATTATGTCGTGATGGAATTATATTTTTATGAATTCCTTTATCTTATATGAATTGTTTTATGATGTCACGATGTTTAAGATTCCCATTTTTATTACATGGGTTATGCAATGATGTATGATTTATGATTTTGTGGCACACATAAGAATGGTATCATTATGAGATGGGTGGGACCTATATCTCCCTCCAATTCATTGGGTAAAGATTTTATATCTCATGAGATAGACATGGCTGGAATGGTAGGTTATACCGGTTCAGTGAAACAGGACTGAAACGAGGGTGACTCGGTTCAGAAAGGGACTTTGTCCACTAAGATAGTCTTGGCAATGAGTCTTGACTAACAAGAAATGATTCTATATGATAATGTGTGTATGCCAATGTTTCATGTTTTAAGTTATGATTATTGGGATTACATTTCACTTCTATGATTTATCCCATGTTATGATATTATGAGCTCTTTTGCAGGTTAAGATTTACAAAAGCTATGTTATTATGTATATGATGTGATTGATATTTCTTCTGTTTACCCTTACTGAGCATTTGAGCTCACCCTTTTATGTTTTCTTTTCCCCAGGATATAAAGAAAGGTTTTAGGTATAAAAAAAGGAAGATCTTTATGGGCGATGTTGAATATCTTTCACTGCGATTAGAAGATTATATTCCGAGTTTCCAAAGACACTAAACTATTACGGTCCTTGTGTGTGTGTTTTGTTATGTACTAAGTTTTCCGCAAATGAAATGTAATGTCAATGTACGTTAAGCTTTGGTTCTCTACATATATGACTATTTTTGGGATTTTTCCAAGCCTATTTCAGGTTTACAACATGGACTTGGGTGTTTTTAATTATGATTATTGGATGAGGTTAGGAGGAGTTCATGTATGAAACGAGGAGGTACATAACAAAAAAATCTCTCCCTATGAGTAGCCTTTACATGTTGGAATTTTTGAAAATAAAATTTTTATATTCATTGTGTAGAAAACCTTATGTATCATCCTTTTTTTGGAGTGATAATTTTATAAATAACCATTATATATCCTTCTATTCTATCATTTTTCTATTATGAAATGCATAGGTCATCACACTTTGGTGTTTTTATTTTTGGTGACTGTAAAAGATTTGATATTTATTGTAAAATTCCTTTGGGAAATGAGGAAGGTAAAACAATATCTTTCAAGAGCCTTAGTGGTGATCTATTGTGACATTTTTGATTTATTGGTCCTGTGGGTTTATTAGTATAAATTTTGAGGGTAGTTCCTCTACACCATTGTGGGAGCCATGGCATCTTCCTAGGGATCAACATTGAATCTACCATTCTGTAATAATTCAATGATAGTTTCTTTATCTAGGAAACATTGAGAAAAATCATACCTAGATAATTAAATAGAAATGTTGATTCATGGTTGTTTCTTGGGGTTAAATACTTGGAGTCATATTCTATGGCACATATGATGGTGAAAAGAGGAAATACATATCAATAATATCGATGGAGTACCACGACATGATGATAGTGAAGCCTATTTTAAAGTAGCTAAAATTAATATCAAGAAAAGGCGTGATCATCCATTTTAAGGCATAGATTTTTGGAGAAGACTTTGACCAAGTCCACCATGTGTTTTTATAAGTATTTGTCCCATGGTAGAATTAATATGGATTTTTTTTATAAATTTGAACCTCATATCCCCTCAATCATGATTTTATTATTTTATCTTGAGATATAAGAAACCAAAGAGGATTCTTTTAGCATCCATAAGTTTCTCTTTCATTTCTATTGGATCCCTAGCTTTGATGGTCATTTCTCATTAAATTTTAGGTTCCTTTCTTATCTACTTTCTTTGTTCTCCATATTCCGCTTCTAAATAATGATGAAACAATGATTATATATGGTGTTAGAGGGTTTTTGATGTGTATTGACACAAAGTTGGTTCAATAAAACTTATTGTGGATTAATTGGTTCTCACGTTCAGTTCTCTTAGCATAAAATTGACTGGGTTCATTGAGTAAGTGTATTTATAATTACTCTTCTATATTTAGGTATATATATTTTTTGATATGATGTGAAATTTTCTAATCAACCTCATTGATACCAAAACCATTTATTTTTTATCCCATAAAATATAATGATACTTAATCTCTTCAATTGTTAACCCTTTAAAATTGATGATTATATTTACTATCATTCTCATTGATTAAAACCATCCCATTAGACCTTATAATTTATGCCTATTTTAACTACTTAATCCTTTGATGACCTACCCATATGTTGAACTTTGGAGAGACCATACAATATAGTTTGTTCTTACTCTTTCCTCATGATCGGTGTATATGGTTTAGTTTAGGGGAAGGATTTGTTATTTACTTAATCCTTTAACTATCGAAATATTCCCTTGGGCATAGTGATAATGATTTGGTTGTGGGGAATTAGTTATTTTATGCTTCTATTTTCTATATTTCTTATATTTATTAGGAATTATTATTATAATTTTGTACTTTATATTTATGAACTTATTTCCTTTAAATATATACAATAGTCCAAATTCATTATATTGTGATGTTGTAAAAATTAAGTAAGATTCTAATATTATAATTTATTTGGATTAGATATATATTTATAAAATTTAATTTAAAAAGATAATTTTGTGTGATGATGGAGGATATAAAAAGATGAATTTGATTCCTTATTATTCTGCCATTAATAATTCTATATTGCATATAGGATGTTGTGATGAATTACTAAAATATTAATTAATCATGAATATATCATACTATATTGTGTTGATTATGATATGATGAAATATATGTGTAAATGGGAAGTGAGTTAAAGATTTTAATGCCATGTAAAACTGTAATTATAATTAATATGATATAAAGTACCTTAAGAACGAATGTTTATAAGAAAGTAACTTGGAATTAAGATTTTATAATGTGAGTAATATTATAAGTGATGAATATTAGGAACTTATGGATTCAGTATGATTATTTAGGTTTTATAGTATTGTGGTATTAATAAGTTTTTTTGTATTGCTAAATATTTTTGAATTAGGTTTGATTAGAGTGTTGGTTACTTTTAATATTGGAAGCTTAGTTTGGCTATGATCTGGTTATGAATTTATTCGTTTGACCTCATTAATGAATCTTATGATAATATAATTGATGAGTAATGGATAAATATTATCAAAATTGAAATTATAAAGGTAATTTAGGGTGGAAATGGAGGATATAGGAAGTTGAATTTGGCTCATTATTATTATGTGATTAATAAGTATGTATTGTATATATGATGCTATGAGTAATTGATGAAATTATAATCAATCATGCATATGTTATACCACATTGTGTTGATTATGATACGATGAAATATATGTGAAAATGATAAGTGATATGAAGATGGTAATTCCATGTAAAACTCAAAGTATAATTTTTATGATGTAAAGTACCATAATAATGAATGTGCATAAGTAATTTGGAATTTAGATTTATTAATAAGATTAATTTTAAAATTGATGAACATTAGGCCCTTATAGATTTGGAAGGATTGATTTTCTTGATTAAAATTTTGGTATTAATATGGTTTTTCATATTAATAAATATTTTTTAACTGGGTATGATTAGAGATATGGTTGATTTCATTCATTCAAGGTTAGTTTAGCGAAGAGTTGGTTATGATATTTTTTAGGTGATACATGGTGTGATATTAGTATCCTGTGATACCTTATTATCCTATTATTAATAATTATATATTGTATATATTATGTTTTTCTAACTTTATGAAATTATAATGAATAATTTTTATATAAAAACTAGATTGTTTTGATTATGATAAGCTGTATTATATTTGTAAATGGGAAGTAAAAAAAATATGGCAATGACATGTAAAAATGGAATTATGATTAATATGTTGAAATTTACCCAATAATGAATGTGTATAAGAAATTCATATGGAATTAATATTGAATAATGTGATTAATTTTATAAGTGAGTAACTTTAGGAACTTATGGATTCATGAGGATTTCTTAGTTTGAGTAGGACTATGGTATTAATAATCTTTTTTGTATTGATAAAGATATGTGAACTGGGTATGATCAGAGTATTGGTTCCTATTATTCCTTGAAGGTTAGTTTGATTAAGAATTTCTTATGGTATTAATAAGGTTTTTTTAATCTAGTGCAAGTTCATTTTGTGTTCTTTGTACTCACTCACACACACCCTTGGAAATATCTGAGGAGGTCACCCATCCTGACACTAGTCTAGGTGTATATTTCTTAACTGTGGAGCTCTAATCAGGTAGGATCCTGTAAGAAAAGTAACACCTTGTAGACATGGGTATTAGAATTTAATATTTGAACCCTTTAAATTTATATGGTTTTATATTCTCCTCCATTTAGGGAACAACACCCCCATTGTGAGATTTATATTCCAACAAAGGAAGTTCTAGTGCACTTCTGTCTGGATACCGCTCTAATACTATCTGTCATGACTTAAACTCTACAGGACATGAAACTAATCATATAACCTCATGATTATCCTATAATACTACGGTTTCCTTATTATAACACCATATAATATTACCCACCATAATCACCTATCAAACTAATGTGCATCACCACTTTCCAACATGTGTTATTTTAATGTACTTTGTCCTCACACACACACACCCTGGGAAACTTCCTGAGAGATCACCCATCCAGAAACTACTCCAAGGCAATATTTATTAACTATGGATTTATAATTAGACAATACCCCAAGGATAATGTTGCACCATATTTAAATGAGTAGTAACATTTAGTTTTTTAATCATATAATTTTCTAGGGTGTTACATAGCCTCTCGAGGGTAGTTATTGCTTTACCAAAATTTCCTTTCCATAGGGTAAAGACTTTGGGTTTGGGAGGATAATGAGAAGTTTGATGTGAATTAATGTGTTAAGTGTACCTAATTATTTGATACAATTAGTTATGTTTTAGGTTAAGACATACAAGGGGTTATTTGAGTTTTCGATGAGAGAGTTAGGTAAGACGTTTAGCCCAAGAGGTATTTAGAAGATGTTGAGAACTTAGAATGATTGTTGAATTTATGAAGAAGAAGGTTTTAAGTGAAATATATTTGAAAATGATGTGTTTCTTATATTGGATTTTGTTTTCAATTCATAAATAATATTTAATCTCACATAAAATAAAGTGTAATATATTTAGTGAAGACTGCTGAATTGTTTGAAATTGTTTGGATTTGATATAGGGAAGGATAAAATGAGTTTGGACATGTTCTAAATGAGTTTGGATTAATTTATAAATGAACATATTTGAATTTAAAAACTGGCTATGTTCTAAACCATATCACTTGGTTTAATAGAACTTAATAAGGTCCCTGAATCTTTATAAGTCTAAAGTAAAGTTTATAATGTTCCTATAATTATAAGAATTCAACTTCATAATGTTGATATGAGAAGTTTATAAGACTCAAATATTTGATAAGGTTTATTTTTTCAAGGTTTAACTTTTAAATTCGATATCTTTATAAGGTTCACCACTTAGAGTTCTTTTTTGAGAAAACAAAAAAATAAAAAATCTAAGTTTTCTTGAATAAATTATTTTTAAGAAAATATTATATGATATAATGATAGTGTTGTTATTTCATGGATTAAACATTACAAAATGGAATTTTTGATTCATCCAAAGTAAGAATAAGGTCTACAAAATGAAGAAAATATTTATTTCAAATAAGATAGTAGGTGTTATCAAATAATGACTTGGTCATGTTGTATTTAGTGCTTCTATGCCATAGTGTATTCAAACTGAATTCAAAAAGAAGAAAAAAGTGGGAAAATGAAAAAGAAAAAGTTAATACTTGACACAAATAATTATATATCTATATTTTAAATTTTAAATTCAATTTTAGTCATAGAAATGATCAATAATGGAAGAAAAAATATTTTTTAGTGCTATGTAAAATAAAAAATTATTATAGAATAGTGAGAATAAGATATAGAGGAATAAGGAAAAGTTAATACTATATAAAATTAAAGAAGAATATTATTATTTTTAAAATAATAGTAGTGTGGGAGTGTTTTTTTCATTCCAATTCATGAATGAAGAATAAGTATCTTTTTATTGTGAAAGGGGAAGAAAAAATAATTACAACATAGTGAAAATTTGAAAGAAGTGTAATATGGTCAAATAAAATTTTGTTTTTAAAATTATTTCATATTATTGTATTTATTTGGGAAGTACTAAAACACTATTTGGAGACTTGTTGTAAAATAATACTAGTGGATTGTATGGTCTTTTTAAAATACAGGTTATTCTAAGGATTATTCTTCTCATTTTGATAGGTAAAATATTTAAATCTGTTGTTCCCTTCATAGATGTTCTTTTGACCGTGATATAATATCACATTGATAGGTGGTGAGGGTAAATTCAACAAGGAAAATTAATAGGAATTAAAATTACTAATTCACACCCCTCTTAGTAATTTCCACTAATTTTATGGGATCTTTTTGAGGGGGTATCAAATCCCAGTTCCCCTTATTTGTGATCTGTTGGATGAAGTTTAAAATATTAGAGTATATCTCTAGTTGTGTAAGATCTTGACCTTTTATAGATTTTTCTTGAGCTCATTTATCAGTAATATTGTTTCCTTGTGTTGATCATGTTTTTTTTGGGTTTTACCTTGGGGTGTGTTTGGATTGAAATTTGATATAAATGGAAGAAATATGGCAGTGCATGGTTGACACACAGTTTTCCATAACTGTGCTCCCATACCAGCAAATTGTGCAACCCCAAAGAGAGGGGAACTGCATGGCTAGTGCACGATTTTTCAAACCATGCACCATTTTAGGAGTAAATTTGAACCCCTGTAAAATCGGCAGACTGTTTAGGCATATGGTTAGGGGAAACTGTGCGCCCCTTCCCATCAAACTGTGTGTAAGAATTAAATTAACTTGTAAATTAGTTTTAAAAATTCACAAACCCCCATTTTAATCCCAAATCAACCCCATTTGACCCTAACAAATATTTTATAATTTTAGAGCCTCACAGATAGATTCAAAGCCCACCCAACCTTTGTTCTTAGTGATTTTAAGCCTAGATTGAAGATCTTCACCCCTCCCGATAAGAGGATCTCATCCCAGTTTCCTTCTCATTCCTCCTACTTTCTTATATATTTCTCTAAGGGAAGTTATTATATTTTTTTGGTTAAATATATAACTAGTTTTATGGATATAGATATAGGATTTTAGATCTATATCTTGATTTAAGAGATCTTGAATTGTTCAGTCTTGATTTAGGTTATAGATTTTGATATCATTCTATCTATTTACTCTGCTGAATTTTGATAATTTCTGTTGGGTGATTATTTATCGATGAATAAAGGTAGGTGGTATATTATTCAAATCCCATAATCATAAAATCAATTGTGTTTATTTGATTTTATAATTTCTAGGGTTCTTTTATCAATTGAAATTCCTAATTGAATTAATTAATGTGGTAATTTAATTAATTGAGGAATTGGAGATTTGATTGAATAATTTAAATATGGAATTAAGGATAATTAATTGTGGGTTAATTATAGGAATGTTCAATTGTAAAGTGGAATAATTAATTTTTGAATTAATTATTGAATTTTGAATCATGAATTAGAATAATTAATTGTTGGATTAATTATTGAATGTTGAATTGTGAATTGGAGTAATTAATTATTTAATTAATTATGGGATATAGAGATTTTTATTAATTAATTATTGAATTAATTAAATTTATTAATGTGATTAATTAATCATTGTGTTAGTTAATGTAAATGGGATCCTATATTAATTGTAGTATTTATTAGAGAAATTAATGTGATTAATTAATCATTGGATTAATTAATGGGAATGGGTATGATTAATTAATTTTTGAATTAATTAATTGAATGTTTTGTGAAATTTATATTTGTTTTATGTCACTTGGTTTTGATTATGTTGGAATATAGTAGCACATGGGTTAACTAGGGTGTGAGGGAGAGATTTCTTGAGGAAGACCGTGAGAGCTTCTATTTTTATTTTTGAAGGACTGTGGGAGACTTTGGGGTGGAAGAGCATGAGAGATTATATTTTGATTTCTAATTTACCGTGAGAGATCTTTGAGTTAGTCATGGGAAAGATCATGAGATCTTCTCCCTTTTCCTAGAATTATATTAAGATTTGTTTAGTCTCACTCAGAATATACCCTTGAGGTTAGATCCCTATGTGCACATTACTCATGCCGAGATGGTTTACATGTTTTATTCATTTTATCAGATATGAATTTTGATATTGATTGGTAAAAATTTAATTCATATATGTGATATCCTTTGGGGATAATTTTGACTTCGACCCAATCCAAAGCAGGTATTGAGAGTTTAGGTGTCCTTAGGAACCCGAGTGCTATGTGGTAAAATAATGATTAATTGAGTAAATGTAAAATGTTTAGTTTATTGATTTTATTTTATTATTAATATAAATGCATACAATGTTATTTAATGGATATTGTTTTAGATGCCATTGGTGGTGGAATACTGATTTTTACTCACCCCTAACTTGGGCTTCCTGATTGGTACACAAATAGTTTTGATGTTTGCAGGACGTGATAAGGGAAAAGGCCCTATGTTAGATGGATGATATGGGGAGAATCATGGATGATGGATCCATACATGATTAAATACCCATTTTAGGGAGTCTTAACTAAATTTATTTTTGGGTTTTCATTGAGACACTTGCCACTTAATTTAGCATGGAATATCTACTATTCAATTTTGATTTTTTTAATTATTGTTTGGTTGTCTTGTGGTACTAGTATTTTCTTGTCTATGATTATATGTTATTCAATTAATGTCTCTTATTTTTCTCATGTATTACTCTTATAAAAGAGGGTATAGTCTCCCCATGATTGATATATTAGAACCTCACTGCTAGTCCGTGACATCTAGTATATGGGGAGGCATGCCTGTGGTCATGTGGTGGTTCAGCTTGGGAAACCATGGAATAGAAACTAGTTCAGGATGATACAAAGTGGTATCAGAGCTAAATTTTATTTTATTTTTTTTCATACTATTTGGGAAAGTTAGACATGATTTTAGAGAGATTCAGGCCTTGTACATAAGCTTATACAAGGGAGTTTCAAACCCATGTATGGGGGAAAACCCAAGTACCCACGGTGGGATTGCTGTTATTGATGTGTGTTGTTACAGTTGGATATTATTTCATCTTGGGTGACACACTTGTTGTGTTATGAGATTGTTTTTTATAGATTTGTTGAGTTTTTTTGAGTTGTGACTTATAGACTGATAAGGCATGAGATTTGAGTATTCATGCTTCATTCTAGGCACTCAAGATTATTTTGTGACATGCATCATTTTAGGAACACATGGGAAAATGGGTTTTGGGTAAGTTGTTGAGCATGAACTGTTTTATCTACATTTGAAATTGAATTGAAAATAATGCCTAATGTTGAATTAAAAATGGTAAGATGATGAAAAATGTGAATAAATGTGTTTCTAATATAATGTGAATAATGAGATTGTGTTTACCCTTATTAACCAGGATCTAGGTGTTGGTTGGTTAAGGTTAGTGATAACACCTTAGTTTTGACTGTGTGGTGAGATTTGGGGAAAATACATATTGTTATTCTCCTCTTACGTAAATGTGATAATTTTTTTTATGAGTTCTAAGATGTGTGTTAGGATTTGTAGAGATATGCCTCCATGAAAACATTTGTTGAGAGGATGAATGGAGGATATGGATGGGGATGTTCCACTAGTAATGGAACCTAAGGCACCGATAATGCTGTTTGAGGAATTATGGGATCAGTTCTGAGGGAAATTCACTCACTTTATGCAATTCATAGAAAGAGACCGGGGGAGGATTGTGAAAATCATTATTGATCTGAAGAGGGAGTTTCAGTTGCAGTACCCTCTAACTTTAATTGGATAGGGAGGACCTAAGGGAGATGAGTTCTAGATTGAGTATATCATGACTTAACATGACCACTTAGAGACTCCCATTGAGAAGCGAGTCAATTTTCCTACCTATATCTCACATGGTCAGGAGAAGCGATGGTTGGACATCCAAACTCAGGATGGAGAACTGGAAGCTATGGAATATAAGGACTTTCAAGAGAAGTTCCTGGAGCACTTTTATACAGACACACTGAGACCATAGAAAGAAGTTGAGTTTATAAAGTTGAATTAGGGGAGTTTGTCCATAATGGACTATGCTAGATGCTTTGTGAAATTTTAGTGCTTTTTTCTGGTGTTGGAAGGAGATGAGGCTACTACAACAAGTAGTTTCAGGACAAACTTAAGTGTGAAATTAGGTACCTGGTAAATATATTAATACTAAAGAAGTTTCCAAAGGTCGTTAATTAGGATCTCATATCTGAGGAAAACTAGAAAGATACTTACAAAGGCGGACATGCTGTTTCTTCTGCACAGTCATGAGGTATGACTTCTGAAAGCAGTAAATGTCTTTATGATAATTTTTTCCTAGAGCTAGTTATAATAGTATCCTGGGGGAATTTTCAGTTACACAAGACCGTACCCATTTAATTTTCTACCTATGTGGTAGGTCAAAATACTTTCAGAAATGATAACCTTACCACCAATGGAGTGTCAATGATATGATAGGATGAGACATCTACATAGGTTATATGGGAACCCATGACATATGGTTAGTGATGGAGGATATGGACATAACCATAGAGCATAAAGGGGGTCTTATACACCATGTCAACCTAGAATATGGATTTATACGAGCCAAGGTGGTAGAGGCAGTGGACGTGGTGCTTCTGGGAAAGAGCATCCATATCAGCAAAGTGGTGTAGCTCAGGGGATTTAGACTGCATCATATGAAAGAGGGGAAATACAGTTACATGAAATTATACCTACACTTATGGATAGTGAGTCTATACTATAAATAGTGATAGATACTATTATTATATATTCTACATTAGCTAGTGCATTATTTGACACTAGTACCTCTCATTCCTTTATATCTGTAAAACTTGTTAATGGTTTAAGCCTGGGGGAGGAGTTTGAGAGTGGGGTTATGAAGATAGTTAACCTGTTGGGAATACGGTCTAGAGACATCTCCTTGTGCAATGGATGTTCTATCAAGGTTGCAGAGTATCATTTATGTGGTATATTTACATAATTTATTTTTTAGGCTTTAACTTAATTTTGGGTATGTAATGTTTAGTATCATACTGACCCCACATTGATTTTTATCATAGGAGAGTGAAATTTATGTCTCCTAATAGTGAAAATTATGTTCACTATGGATAGTGGGATATCCAGGTGGGTTGAGAAGGGACAATTACTCAGCAACTGAGAGAGATCACAACCTATGTTGTAAGTTTGTTGCTAGATGATGGAGGAGTAAAGCTTGGTGCCTTCCCACTAGTAGTGGATCAGTTTCAGGATGTGTTTATTAAAGAATTATCAGAGATTCCACCTAAGAGGGATGTTTAATTCACTATTGAAATCCCTCACGAGGCTGATCCAATTTCTATTCCACTATAAAAAGTGTCACCAATATAGATTCAAGATCTCAAGAATCACCTAGAGTTGTTGGAGTATAAAGGATTTATCAATCTGAGTATATAAACTTGGGTTTATCCAATATTGTTTGTAAATAAGGTTTATAGGAGTTTATGCTTATGTGTTGATTACCAGAAGTTTTACTGGATGAATGTGAAGAACTGATATCCACTTATGCATATTGATGATCTTTTTGACTAGTTTAGGGGAGCTTGTGTCTTTTCCATGATTTATTTGAGATCAGGGTATCATCAGTTGAGAGTTTGAAGGTATGATATACTGAGGAAAACTTTTTAAAGAAGGTATGAAGTTTATGAGTTCATCGTAATTCATTTTATGTTGAAAAACACACTATTAGTGTTTATGGCCTTGATTAATAGAATCTTACCTTAATTCCTAGATTAGTGTTTTGTAGTGTTTTTGGATGAAATATTTTTATACTATAAGACTCTTGAAGATCATGAACAACACCTTGACATCATCCTGAGTGCACTGAGAGAGCATTATATATACACTAATATATCTAAGTGTCAGTTTTGGATTTATTATATACACTTCTTGGGTCACATCATCTCAGAGGAAGGTGTGTCTGTGGATCTAGAAAAAAGTTTAGGCTATTGTTTCATAGGAGTATCCTTATAACATATTTAATATCTATAGATTTATGGGGTTAGCTAGATATTATAGGAGGTTCATCCTAGAATTTTCCCTTTTGTAAGTTCCACTTTTGGACTTGACCAAAAAGGGTATAATATTTGAATGATCCGAATCTTGTGAGGATTCCTTCCAGGTGTTGAAAAAGCATTTGAAATCGGCACCAATATTGATTCTACCTATGCTAGGTGAGGAGTATACAATGTATTATGAAACTTCTAGTCTCATACTTGGAGTTTTGTTGAGACAATAAGATCGAGATGTGGCCTATGGGTCTCAGAAGTTGAGGGAACATGAATGAAACTACCCTACACACAACCCTGAGTTGGCTATAGTGGTTTATACTTTGAAGTTTTGGTGGCCTTTTCTATTGTGAGAAAATTTTACAATGTATATAGATCATAATATCTTAAAGTATATATTTTCACAACAAGAATTGAATATTGAGCAGTGGATATGGGTTGAGTATATACAGTTTTTTGATTTCGAACTAGCATATATATCCTTAAAAGGAAACTGTGTAGATGACGCTATGAGCAAGAAAACTCATAATTAGGCAGTTTATAAGTATAGTGCTGAGTAGAAAATGATGTCTCTACTAGAAGAGATTCCTGTGGTAGTTCGGGGGAGTCATGAGGAGATGAATCTCGTATTATTTTCAATGGAGTCTACACTTTTGAGAAGTATTAGAGACAAGCAGGATGAGGATCCATTGTGATTGACATTGAGGGAATGCCATGAAGGTGGGGAGTCACCTTCTGTTTAGATCATTGATCTTGATGAGTTCATCTACGTCAGGAATCAGGTTGTTGGTCCTTCAATCATAGGAGAGGAGATAATTTGTGAGTTTCATGCCTCAAAGTGTGTAGTATAGCTAGGGGTGATAAAAATGATCCATGACCTTCAATGATAGTTTTGGTGGCTGAGCATGAAAAAGTAATTGCAGGGTTTGTGACAAGATGCTACACCTTTTAGCAGGTGAAGGCCGATAATCAACAACCTGTAGGTTTACTATAGCTATTGACCATTCTATATTGGGTGTGGGATGATGTGACCATGGACTATATGGTCAATCTCACAAGGACACCTCTGAAGAATGATTCTAGTTGGGTTGTTGTGGACCGAATGATGAAAGAAGACCATTTCTTTCCTATACGAGAGTCTTTCTTAGTGGATCTATTGAGATATTTGTATGTTAAATAGATAGTCTATATAAATAGGGTGACATGAACTATAGTTTCATACTAAAACTCACACTTTATGTCACACTTATGGTAGGGATTACAGAAGGCTCTTGGTATGTAGGTTTTATTGAGTACAAATTTCAATCCATAGATAGATTAGATTTCAGAGCATACTATAAAGATGCTTGAGGATATTCTCTGAGAATGTGTCCTAGAATTGAAGTATCTTGGAAGAATCACCTATATTTAGTAGAGTTTTCAAATAACAATAGTTCTCAGAAAACAATATAGATGGAACAATACAAGTCACTTTATGTTAGGTCAGGAGGATCACTTATATGTTGGATGGAGGTAGGTGAGTCTGAGATTTTGGGACAGAGTCTTGTACAGGAGAAATTAGAGCATGTAAAATTGATTCAGAAACATATGTCTACGACTCAGAGTAGACATAAGTTATATGATGATATACATATAATACCCTTAGATTTTACTGAGGGTTATTGTGTATTACTTTGTGTGTCACATAGATTGGGTCACCCTATGATACAGAGATAGGGCAAGTTGGTGCCCAAGTTTGTTAGACCATTTGAGGTTGTAGATAAAATCATGCTGGTGGCGTACTGATTAGGTGTTCAACAAAAATACAGTGATATGTATGACATTTTCCATGCATCACAACATTTTTGGTATTATCCTGACCCTTCTCATGTGATTGAGGTGGATAACATTGAGTTTGAGATATGTTTTTCTTTTGAGGAGCATCCGATACATGTGTTGGATCACAGCGAGATAATGTTGCGGGGAAAGCTTGTACTGATAGTTCATGTATTGTGGAAACATGGGTGTTTGTGGGGTGAAACATGGGAAAGGGAAGCAGATATTCAAGCTCAGTGGGCCAATATTTTTGACTTGTAATATTAGAGATGCTTGGGAGTATAGCTGGAGGACGTTCTGTTATAAAGTGGGGAGATTGTAAGATCCTAAACTTTTCTGTATTTGTCTCGGGCTCATTTGTAGGTACTATTTTTCCTTGTGTTGAGTTATTTTCATTTGGGTTTTTCCTTAGGGTGTATTAGATTAGAAATTTGACATAAATGGAAGAAATATGGAAGTGTATGGTTGGCGAAAGATTTTACCCAATCGTGGGCCCCAACCCAGCAAACCGTGCAAACCTGGATAGAGGGTAATTACTGGGTTGGAACATGGTTTGTCAAGCCGTGAGACCTCTTAGGAGTAACCTTGAAACCCTATAAAATAGGTTCATGGTTTAGGTGCACGGTTAGGGGAAACCATGTGCCCCTACCCAAAACACAGTGCATGAGTATTGAATTAACCCAAAAATTAGTTTTAAAATCTCACAAAGCTCTATTTTAATCACAAATCAACCCCCATTCGACCCTAATTCATACATCATTATTTTTGAGCGTCCTAGATATATTCCAAGCCCTCCCAACCTTCGTTCTTTGTGATTACATTCCCAGATCGAAGATCTACACCCCTCCTGATAAGAGGATCTCATCTGGATTGCCTTCTTATTCCTCCTCATTTCTTCTCTCATTATTTAAGGGAAGTTATTCTCTATTTTGGTTAGATCTATACTAAGTTTTTGGATCTATATCTAGGATTGTAGATCTAGATCTACATTTAATACATCTTGAATTTTTAAATCTTGATTTAGGTTATAGATCTAGATCTCGTTCTATGCTGTTACTTCACTGAATTTTGGGGATTTCCATTGGGTGATTGTTTTTTATGAATTGAGGTAGGTGGTATATTATTAAAATACCATAGTATTGATATCAATTACATGTATGCGATTTTAGAATTTATAGGGTTCATTTAGGAATTCTAATTCATAATTTAATTAATTAAAGTTGTCAGCTAATTAATTGAGGAATTGGATATTTGATTGAATAATTTAATTATGGAATTGGGGATAATTAATTGTGGGTTAATAATCAATTTTTTTAATTTTTAACTGGAATAATTAATTGTGAAATTAATTATTGAATTTTGAATCCAAAATTGGAATAATTAATTTTTGAATTAATTATTGGAAGCTGAATTGTGAGTTGGAACAATTAATTATTGAATTAATTATGCGATATTGAGATTGTTGGATTGTATTAATTAGTTTTTTAATTAATTAAAGGGATTTATGTGATTAATTACTCATTGGGTTAATTAATGTAATTGGGGTGATTAATAAATTATTGAATTAATTTATGAAATTAATGTGATTAATTAATCATTGGATTAATTAATGGGAATGGGTATGATTAATTAATTATTGAATTAATTAATTTAATGATTTGTGAAATGGTTATTTATTGTATGTCAAATATTTGTTATTATGTTTTCATGGAGTATCACATGGGTTAACTGGGGTGTGAGTGAGGGTTTTCCCAAAGAAGACTGTGTGAGCCTCGTTTTTTATTTTTAAAAGACTGCGAGATCCTTCAAAGAGGAAGATCGTTAAATTTTCTATTTGGATTTCCAAGGTACCATGAGAGATCTTGGAATTTGGATAGAATAATACTATGAGAGCTTCCCCTTTTCCTACAAATCCTTCAAGTTTTTTTAGTCTCACTCACATTAGACCCTTGAGGATAGAGCCCTATGTGTAGATTACTCATGCTGGAATGATTTAAATGTTTTAGTAATTTTATCATATTTGAATTGATATAATTAATGTTAATAATGGAATTATGATATATGATATTCCTTGGGGATAGTTTTGACTCAAGAATTATCTGAAGCTAGTATTAAGAGTTTGGGTGTCCTTGTGAACCAAAGTGTTATTTGGTTAAATAAAGATTAATTGAATAAATGTAAAAAGTTTACTTTATTGATTAAATTTTATAATTTATACAACTACATATGCTGTTATTGACTGGATGTTTTTTTAGATTTTGTTGGTGGTGTCCTACTGAGTTGTACTCATACCCTACTTGGGTTACCTAATTGGTATTTGAATAGATTTCATGTTTATAGGAAAGATTTAGGGAAAATTACAAGTGTTATATTACTGATATGGAATGTAGCATGGATGAGGGAACCAAACATTATTAAAGACCCCCTTGGGGAAGTCATTAGTGTATTTATTTTGGGTTTTTCATTGATACAATTGATACATACTTTAGCATGGAATATCTACTCTTTAGTTTTGATTTTGTAATTTCAGTTTGGTCATCTTGTGATACTGCTATTATCCAAGTTATGATTATATTTTATTTGGTTATTGTTTATTATTTTCTATTAGTGTATTACTTTGATAAAATATGGTATAGTCTCCCCATGATCGATATATCAGACCCTCACTTCTAATTTGAACCCTCTGGCATACATGGTGGTGTGACTGAGGTCATGTGGTAGTCCCACTCAGGGCATCGGGGCATAACACCCAGGCCAGGACATTACATGTTATAATCTTGATTACAAAATATTTATCATTATAATGGATAATCTCAATTCAATGAATTAAAATTGGATTCCTAGATTTTATGAAATTAATTAAAATATTTTAAAAGGAAAAATGATAGCTTATCTTTTTCCAGAATCTTGGATATGTTCGAGGATATAATTGATGGGTTTCCACCCTTTTCTAAAAATGATTCTATATTAGCAGATGATAGGAAGAATATGAAGAATGATGGTCATGCTTGAAACTACCTTCTTCTATATTTATCCAAGATGTAATTTCTTAAAGTAATTTTTTTTAATATGACTAAGTGAATATTGGGTAAATTCATGAATATCTATGAATAAAATTACAAAATGAAGTAAGAAAAACTACAAGTTTTGAGGATTAAGTATGAAGACCTTGTAATAATAAAATATGAAACTATAGATGAATTCTTTATAAGTATTAATGAATTATTGAGCATGGGATTTTGTTTAAATATATAGGATAAAAAAATTACCGAGAATATAATTCACATTATAACAGATATGTTTGATGAAAAAGAATCATCATATAAAGATTGATATCCTATTACACTCTTTTTAGATGAATTAAAAAAATATTCTTATTGAAAATGAGATTATTAATTGAAGTGATTTCAATAATATAGTTATAGTTGATAATAAAATATCCTTTAAAGCATCAAATAAAGATAAGAATAAGAAATATGTTAATGATATAGATGCTTGATATTTATATTTTATAGAATATATTGATGAAAAGTTTGGTAAAATTGTGTACTATATCTTTATAAGTGTGAGAATAGGTAAAATAAGATTGAAAGAGATTTCTCCATTATTAGGTTTCAAGTGTGGATATGTGGGTTCTTGGTTTCAAACTATCAAAAATTGAAAGAATATGAATCTAATGGAGATGAAGAGGAAAGACCACAAAGATTTTCTAAGAAAAAAGAAACTAAACTTGATAAATAAATGTTTTTTTTCAAAATAGAAGAGAAATAATTTATATAAACACAAATATCAAAACTTCTTATCTAAATGTGAATTAATTGATCACAATGAATATGAATAAGAAGTTTAGAGTTTATGTGTTTAAGTTAATGAGAAAATACTCACTACTAAGGTGAGTGATGAAATTTTTACAAGTGATGTAAGAAGAAATTTATAAAGAGAATAAGAAGAAACTTAGATGAAGTTTATGTTGAAGGGATAATTTAAATAATTTATCTTAAAAATTTAAAATCTTGAATAGAAGAATAAGAAATGAAAGAAATATGATAAATCAACCAGTAGTAAGAAATATGATCATGTATATGAAAAATAAAAGTTTCTATAATATTTTAATGACATAAAGAACTTACTTAATATTGAAAAACTTTTGAACATTAAGATAGAATTGAAAATTAAGGAGAAAGATAAGGATTTTGGTCTTTTATAATATAATTTATTAAAATATGAAGGGGTTCTAAAATAATTTATATCTAATTTCTATGATTATATTCAATAATTTAATTAATGTTCAAGGAATAAATATCCTTATAAAGATAAGAAAAATAAATTCTCAAAGAAATAAAATATTTTTGGAATATTGGTGAAAATTATAATAAGAAAAATCAAGTTAAGAAGATCAAGTTTATGGATAAGTCAAGTGGATTTCAAAAATATGTAAATTTTGAGAATGAAAAATTAAACATAAAAGCTTTTATAGTTGTATAATTAGAAAAATATGAGAATAAGCCTAAGTTAAAGAAGAATATTTCTAGAGTTCACGATAATTTTTGGTTCAGAAAATGATCCAATATTGGTAACACAAAAAAGAAATAAAAAAAGTTCAACTTCCAGGTAGCATGAATTATTCAATGGTAAGTATGATTTCTATGGTATTTTTAGAACCATGGAGGATTCAGGAATACATAAAAGATATGTTGGTTACAATACCTATGTCATAATGATCCTGGTAGGCTTGAGAGATATATCTTAATGGGATTCAGTCCACTTTGAAAAAAATCCAAAAAAAAAACAAACAAAAATATCTTTGTAGAAACCACAAAAAAAATTTGAAGTAATTATATAAGAATATGGGAGATATTACCAACTAGGTCATGTTTCTATATAATGCCTCAAAATTATGCTACCATAACCTAGTAGGTGTTATAATAATCTTGAGTCTCAAAAATAGAATATTAAATGCAAGGATAAAGCCTTAGTGGTTGAAGTGGTACTTAAAACATTAAAAAGAGAAAATATATTGATTATAGATGTTAAATGTTCCTCTCATATGAAATGGGATTAGAACATATAAAATATGTTAAAAATATCCAATAAGGATCAGTGAGTTTTGGGAATGATGTGGCACTCAAAAATAAATGTGTTGGATCATCAATGATCAAGAAAGAGCAATTGAAATACAAAAATACTTTACTTATTGAAGGATTAAAACACAATTTTCATAGTGTGTATTAGTTATGTGATGAAGGAAATGAATTTTTCCTTAAAAAATATAGATTTATGGTGAATATATTAAAATATGAATGTATTTTTATAAGAGGATAATAGATAAGGGTCAATCTGTTTTAGGTTAGAAATTCTGAAAATTCTTGCTATTTAAGCATAAATATTGAAAATAATTTATGCATTTAAGGTTTGGTCATCAAGGACAAATAAATAAGAGTAATACTACCATATTTCATAATTTTCCTGATTTTAAAATTTTTAAAAGACAAATGAATTGGATTCCCTCTATATGTTAAAATGGAATTATTTTGAATTCTCCACCCAAGAAGGTAGAGATTTAATATACTCATCCTTTCAAGTTTATCCACTCTGACATTTTTGGACCAAAAGGAAATAATAAATAAGTGTATATAATTATTTTATTTCTTTTATTTATGAATTTAATCAAAAAAAATTATGTGTTTGTGTATGTGCATGTTTTCTTTGTTTTTTGATTACATATGATTTTACATTTTTTAACCTTTTATGATTTTGTTTGATTACATGTAATTTTATTTTAAAAACCTTTCTATATTTTAATGATATCTCAATATAAAGTATTTGTATTTGTTTTATTATTATAATGTTGTATATATAATATATTTATCTAAATTTCATTAGTTTATGAGGAATTCTGAAAATGATTTTTTAGTACTCCAAAAATTCAATTAATTTTCAAATGGAGTTTTAGAACTTTTAAAGTATATTGTTTTAAAATGTTTCTGTATTTATTTTACTAAAACTTATAAAGATATAAAATTCACTTGAAACATGATTTTATATAAATTCAACATGTTTATATTGATTTGTTATAAATCTAATACATTTTTATAAATAAATATTCTTGACCAGAGTCTAAATCTTCTTCTCCGAGTCTTTAAAAATTCGTTGAATTTTGTTAAATTTTGTGTTCAGTTTTTTCATAATGTATGGTTCATCATCCATACACTATATTACTATTCATGAATAGTAAAAATTATGAGTCATCAACTGCAATTTATGTTTCTTCAAGCCTATATTACTATTCATTTCCTCAAAGTATGGTTCATTCCCTACATTACATTACTATTCATGTATAGTGAAAAGTATGGTTCATCTTCCCTAGGTTACTGTTCATTATCCCTAAGTTACACTACTATTCATGAATAATGCAAATTATGGTTCACCGACCCTAAATTAATGTTAATACCCAACATTATGTTACTGTTCATTATGTGCGTTTTTGTAAAAAAATGATTTTTTTTATATTTATGGATTATTTTCAATTGTTTTTCTATTGGATAAATTCTCATTAAATATAAGGATTTTTATCAAAGATATTTTAATATTTATGCCTCTTTGTTTAGAGAGAAAATTTAATAAATTATTTCAACTCCTTTTTTCAATTAACTTGGGGGTTCCAAAATTATTTAAATTCAAAAAATTTAATTTAATTTTGGTTTTTTCTACTAATTTCATGGAACAATTTTGAAAAAATATAAAATTGGTTTGAATGGATTCAAATAGATGTTTTAAATATTTAAATGCTACTATTATTTTGGATATTTTATTGGAATGCATTTTCAAATTATTTTGAATACTTTTATAAGAGATTTATTCTACAGAAATAATGAGGCAATAATGTTGTGATTTTTATAGAGATATTTATGATAGCTATTAACTCAATTGATTTTGAATATTTGAAATAAGTATAGATGCTACAACTATTGAATATTTTTTCTATATGTATATCATTACTTATTTCAGGTGATATACACAAAAATAACAATACACAAAATACAAGAGCTAACATATTTGATACTCTATTTTTTCAAATAGAAAGTACTATGAACTTGAAACCTGCTATATAATTTGCAACATCCTACAAAACTCTGTTTCATCTCCTACATGATCTCTCAAGGGTCAAATTACATATTCTTTTACTAAAATTTCCTTGATTATATGAGAAAATAGAAACCTCAATAACTAGTACTGGTTCTTTAATATTTTATCTTCTCATTTGTCAGGTTGTGAGTTTATAACACTATTTCCCATGTCTCACACACACTCTATTTTTCTATTTATGATTTTACATAGAAAAGCATTATTTTTTGTTCTTTTTATTCAATTTTTGACTCCCTTGTTCTAAATTTGGGATCTAAGGGTTTTGACTCCCTATATCTAAAGTTAGGTTTATTCAGGTTGTGACTCGCTTTATATAAAGTCAGGTTGTAAGGGTCGTGATTCTCCAAAAAAAAGTTAGTGTCATGGTTATCCATCCTCTAGAAAAGGATTTTTTAATTAGGTTATGATCCCCACTTAAAAATCATTTTTAGTTCACACATATCCTTCGACGAGCAGAGAGTTATAAGAGTAGAGTAGGCGCACTTTGGACCGAACTACTATAAAAAACAACCTTTTGTTATTTAACTTTTACACTACTAATTAACCTTAATAATTAAATTTGATTATTGATTTAATTAAGCAATTCATTTGATTAAATTTTTTAAATTTGGTATATTTACCCCTCTCTAGACCATCTTCCATTACCCTATCCACATAATAATTACAATCAGAGGGCAATCCTTTTTAGAATTGATTTGCTATGTTGTTCTCCTTCTAATATCTAACAATTGGTTTCAATAGATAACCTTATTAAGAATATTTTAGCTATATCATTATCTTTATCAATACCAAACATTAGTATCATTGGTTTTTTCCTTTTATAATTTATCCAACCCTTTTATAGAGTTGACTTTTATAATTAATTTTTCTAACATATTCCTAGAACTCACTATCAAAGAATAAAGATCTTATAATATGGAATTATTCAACCTGAATGATGTTTGGATTCCTCAAAAGACACCACACTTTGATGGTAACGATTCTGGTTTCTGGAGATTCCGAATGGAGGGTTACCTCAAACAGTTGATCATTGAGCACTTGTCTATCATGTTAAAATAGTACAGACTACCTGAAGCTGACCCATATACTCATACCAGAAAAGATACTACTAGATATGTTTTAAATTATAAAGTTGTTAATATTTTATGTTGTTCTATTAAAAAAAGTGTTTTTAGACATGTGTCTACTTGTAAGACATATCATGAAATATAGAAGATTATACAAGTTACTCACCTTGGATCTGATAAACTAATCTGTACCAAACATGGAGTCCTTCATAATGAGTACAAAGACTTCAAGATGGATGAAGATGATATAGTAAACAAAATGTTCCACAGATTCACAAGCATTATAAATAGAATGAATTCGCTTAGAGAAGCTCTAGAAAACCAAGTTCTTGTTGAAATATTCCTATGAAAATTACCAAGCAAATGTCATGTAAATAAGGTTGTCATAGAGGAAAGAAATAATTTCAAAGATTACAACCTAGATGAATTGATTAGATCACTCATTCAATATGAATTGGAACTGAATGAAATATCTACCGAGGAAACAAAAAGAAAAGGAAAGGTGTGGCTATTAAATATTTTAATTTTTCTTCTAAAAAATCTTTGGATTCCGATCTATAGGATTAGGAAAAAGAAAATATGGCTTAGATTATGAATGTAGTTTACAAAATGATGAAAAATAAAGGATTCAGAAATCAGTTTTGAAGAAACCCTCAAAAAGAAAAATATAAGGGATATAATAAAGGTGATATAACTTATAATGTTTTAGATGTAACCTGTTATGAGCGTAGAAAGAAAGGTAATATCAAACCTGATTGGTCAAAACTAAATAATAAATAACAATACAAAAAGAAGGACAAAAAGGCTTTGAACACTAACTGGATTTGTACAGAAGAATATAATTCTTGTGAACAATACCGAAATTAAAAAGAATCTGATAACTTGTTATTCATGGAATCACTAGATGAGGTTAATAATTGTTGTTTTTATTCTGAATATTCTGATTCTGAATGTGATTTTGAAAACTCCAATGTTTTCGAATTAAATAAATAAATTTAAAGATTAAGGAATGATATTTTCAAAGCTGGTTATTTATATAATAAGATTAAAGGAAAAAATGAGAAACTTATTTCTAAAAATAAAGTAATTTTACAAGAAAATGAAAACCCAAGAAACTTTTCTTTTACTTCTCAATCATAAGGTTATAAAAATTTTAAATCTGCTCAATATTTGAGTGAAAATTTGAAAAAGGAAGCTGAATTTCTTAAATAATGTTTATCTAATTTTATCCAAGGTCATGAAAGATATCATAAGATGATGTCTTTGACTAAAATTGGTAAAAATAAATATGGTTTTGTCTATGATATAATATTACCTCAAATATTTAAAACTATTTTTTTAAATGTAATAATTGTTGTACTTAAACTATTACATGTTTTAAATGTGGCATGAAAGGTCATTATGCAAATGATTGTTCTCTTAGATTTAGAAAGTCCTTGGGATTTACAAAAACTAATATATCAAAATACTTATTATCTAGAGTACCATATAATACATGTTTAAATTATGTCTTGGTACCTAAAAATTATATAACTAATAGCATTGTACCCAAAGTAGCTTGGGAACCAAAACTGTCAAATAATTGTTTTCTTAGTAAAAATGCCTTGGATGTCTCAAGAATGACATATGTTACATGTAAAGTGGATTATCTTGGTATATGAGTACAGTACCATCAAAGTTTACCAATTACAATACATGTGATGGTGGCACTATTACTTGGGGAAAAAATTCCAATGGAAAAGTAAAAGGTTTTGGTAAAGTTGGAATTTCAAATTCTACTTTTTTGTTTAAATTTTTATATATTGATGTTTTAAAATATAATTTAATTAGTATATCAAAATTATGTGAAAATGGAATGGAAGTTTAATTTAAAAATGACAAATGTTTACTTTTCAAATACGATTCTTTATTATTTTATGCTAATCGAAATAATAATATTTATTCTATTTACTTTTCTGAACTAAAGATTCAACATATAAAGTGTTTGAATATTGTATAGAATGAAAACATCATTTGTCATCAAAATTTAGCTCATGTTAATTTCAAAATGCTTCCTAAGATCTCAAAACATGAGAATGTGTTACAACTTCATTCCTTGAAGAAAAGACATGTTCTTATATGTGATGCTTTCCTGAAAGGGAAGCAACATAGAAATTCATTTAGACCCATCAATAAGACAAGTACTAATATACCTTTATAATTAGTACATATTGATTTATTTGGACCCACTCAAATTTCCAGCCTTGGTGGAAAGAAATATAATTTATTTATTGTTGATGATTATAGTAGATTTACTTGGGTATACTTTCTAGCTCATAAAAATGATACTTTATCTAGATTTTTGGATTTTTGTAAATTAGTTCAAAATGATAAAGGCTTTATGATAATTTCTATTCATAGTAATAAAGTAGTTGAATTTCATAATTAAATTTTTGAAAAATTTTATGAAAAGAATGGATATTTTCATAATTTTTCTGCTCCTAGAAACCCACAACAAAATGGTGTTGTAGAAAGGAAAAATAGAACTTCTATTGAAATAGATCAATCTATATTAAGTGAAAAAATTTGCCTATATATTTTTGGGCTGAGGATATTTTTTCTACCTGTTATATTTCAAATATAATTATTATTATACCATTATTAAAGAAAACTCCTTTGTAATCATTTAAAATTAAAAAACCAAAAGTTGGTTACTTTAGAGTTTTTGGTTGTAAAGTTTTTATTTTAAATTTAAAAGATAATTTAGATAAATTTTATGCTAATAGAGATGAAGGTATTTTTATTAGATATTCTAATAATATTAAAGCATATATAGTTTATAATAAAAGAACTATAGTTATTGAATAATCTTTTCATGTTATGTTTGATGAAAATAATGTTAAATTAAATTATGATTCTAATGTTATTGATGATGAGTTTAGAGATTTTAATTTTGGTGCAGAATTAACTCAAGATAAGAATGAATCAATTTAGGGGGAGCATAATCTTTCTCAAACTGATCCAAAATCATGGAAGATTCACAAAGATAATCCTATTGAAAATTTAATTGTTAATGTTGATTCTGGTGTGAAAATTAGAAATTATATTTTAAATTATTGTTCCAATTATTATTTTATTTATGATTTTGTTCCTTTTAATGTTAATGATGCTTTGAAAGATTAAAATTGGATTGTTTATAAGCATGATGAATTTAATCAATTTTTTTTGAAATAATGTTTGGAATTTAGTATAATTTCATAAGGATATGTTGGTAATTGGAACTAAGTAGATCTTTAAAAACAAGATGGATGAATCTAGAAAAATTGACAAAAATAAAGAAAGGATTGTTTCTCAAGGATAATCTCAAGAAGAATGTATAGAATTCAAATATTTCTTTTCATATATTTATAGGTTAGAGGCAATTTGAATTTTATTTGATTTTACTTGTTTTCAAGGTTTTAAATTATATGAAATGGATGCAGAAAGTTATTTCTTTAATGGTTTTATTACTGAATAAGTTTGTGTTTATTAACCCCTTGGTTTTGAAAGTGAAAATTTTCCTAACCATGTTTTTAAATTATCTAAAGCTTTATATGGTATCTAGAAATCACCAGATGGTTAGTATGAAAGGGTTTCTTTGTTTTTGTTAAATAATGATTTCAAAAAAGGCAAATTTTATCCAACACTTTTTATTAAAATAATTTCTGATGATATTTTATTTGTTAAAATTTGTGTTGATGATATAGTTTTTGGTTCATCTAGTGAAATACTTTTCAATATTATTTCTTATTTTATGTCTTCTAAATTTGATATGAGTTTAATAGGAGAATTTAAATTACTTCTTAGGCTTAAAATTTTGTAAAGAAAAGATAGAATTTTTATTAATCAATCTAGGTTTGCTAGACATTTAGTTAAAATATTTAGTCTTTATTCTACTAAATATATGAAAACTTATATGGGTACTAGTTTGAAATTAGATATTGATACATCAATTAAATCTGGAAATTTTAGATTTTATAGAGGCATGATTGGTAGTTGCTATATTAAACTACATCTGGACTAAACATCATTTTTAATGTTTGTTTATGTGAAAGATTTCAAGTTGATCCTAAAGGAAGTCATATTAAAGATGTAAAAAGAATAATTAGATATGTTAAAGGAACCGATGATTCTGGTTTATTTTATGAAAAATATAATTGTTTTGATTTAACATCTTGTTCTGACTCTGATTTTGGAGGTTGTAGAATTGATATAAAAAGCACATTAGGTATGTTTCATTTTCTGGGAAAAATTTTAATTTCCTGGTTATCTAAGAAGTAATTATCTATTGCTTTATCTATTGTAGAGGCTGAGTATATATCTTCTGCTAGTAGTTATGCTCAAAGTTTATAGATTAAGAAAACATTCTGTGATTTTGGTGTTTATCTTGATAAAATACCTATTTATTATGATAACACTTATGCAATTTATATTTCAAAAAACCCCTTAAAATATTCTAGAACAAAGCATATTGATTATAGATTTCATTTTATTAGATATCATTTGAATAAGGGTGATATGTTTTCAGAATTAATACCCTCTGAAAATTAGCTAACAAATATTTTTACAAAGCCTTTAGACTCTACTAAGTTTGAAAAAATTAAATTTGAACTTGTTATGTTGGAATTTTAATTTTTCATTGCTTTATTTATTCAGGGAAAGTTTGTTTTCATGTTTTTTTATTTACAAAAAGGGGGATAAAAAAATTGGTATTAATTATTTTGAAACATTAGATTTAGGGAGAAATAACTTAGTTTTAATTGTTTTAAAACAATGGTTTTGGGGAGAAATAAATTCATTTTAATTGTTTTTAAATTTAGTTTAAAATTGATTAAAAGTTTTGTTTTTTTAATCAAAAAAGGGTGATATTTTTTGTGCATGTTCATGTTTTATTTTTTTTGATTACATATGATTTTACATTTTGTTTTATCCCTTTATGATTTTGTTTGATTATATGTAATTTCATTTTAAAAATATTTCTATATTTTGATGATATATCAAACTGAAGTGATTGTATTTGTGTGATTCTTATCACATTTTATAGATATGATATTTATATTATTTTCATTTGTTTATGAGGAAGACTGAAAATGATTTTTTAGTACTCTAAAAATTTAATAAAGTTTCTGCTACAATTTTCAAACTTCCATAGTCTATAGTTTTAAAAAGTTTTTGTATTTATTTTAATTAAACTTATAAAGATATAAAATTCACATGAAACATTATTTTATAGAAATTCAACATGCTTATATTGATTTCATTAGTTTATACTGATGTCTAAAAAGTACGTTTGGATAGTGAATAAATTTTTGGAAGTTCTACTTTGATTTTCCAGAACTGCAGATTTTACAGAATGTTTTAGTGATGTTTTTCAAAGATATCAGGAGCAGTAGTCTTCTAATTTATTCAATTCTAGATTAGTTAGAAATCTAATATGTTTTTTTTCTAAACATAAGTATTTGTGAACAAAGTCTGAATTTTCTTCTATAAGCCTTTTAAAATTCGTTGAAGTTTGTTAATGTTTGATGTCTAGTTTTTTTCGCAAAGTATGGTTTCAACCCAACTTTTTCAAAGTACGGTTCATCATCCCTACATTACTATTAATCATCCCTACACTATGATACTATTTATGAATAGTGAAAAGTATGGTTCATCAACCCTACGTTAATACTCATTTTTGGAAAGTATGGTTCATTCCTTACGTTACATCACTGTTCATGAATGATGAAAAGTATGGTTCATCAACTTTATGTTAGTATTCATTTTTGCAAAGTATGATTCATTTCCTACATTAGGTTACTGTTCATGAATAGTGAAAAGTATGGTTCATCATCTGTACATTTCTGTTCATCATCCCTACGTTACATCACTATTCAGGAATATTGAAAAATATGGTTCATCAACCCTTTGTTACTGTTCATACCCTATGATATGTTACTATTCATTCTTGAAGTTTTTATTCATTCAACACATTTTTGCTGAAAATTAATTATATATATATATATGGATTATTTTATAAGTTTTTTCTACTAAATAAATTCTCAATAAATCTAAGGATTTTTTTCAAAAAGATTTTAATGTTTTTGGTGCTATATTTAGAGAGAAAATTTATTAAATTGTTTTAACATCTTTTTCCAATTAAGTTAGTGATTTCAAGATTATTTAAATTCAAACTTTTTAATTTACTTTTAGTTTTTCCTACTACTTTCTAAAAACTATTTTGACTAAATTTAAAATTGGATTGGATGGATTTAAACAGAAGTTTTAAATATTTCAATGCGGCTATCATTATGGACATTTTATTGGAAGATTTATTCAAAGTATTTTGAATTATTTTATTAAAGATTTATTCTACAGGAAAAAAGAGGAAACAATGATACTATTTTTATAGAGATATTTATGATAGCTCTTGACTGAATTTATTTTGAACATTTGAAGGAAGTAGAGCTACTGAAACTGCTGAATATGTTTTCTATATAGATATAATTATTATTTTTAAATGATATAAAAAACAATAGCAATAAAAAAAGACATGGGATAATATATTTGATACTCAATTTGTTTAAAGAGATAGTGATGTGAACTTTGAACCTACTATGCAATTTGCAATGTCCTATGACACTCTATTTCATCTCATATAGGATAACCCAAGGGAAAAATTACTTTTGATTTGATTACAATTGAATTGAAAAGACTAGATGATCCAATCCTCAACAACAAGTACCCGTGATTTATTATTTTATCTTCTCATTCGTATGGTGTGGAGTCTATAACACTATTTCGAATCTCTCACATGCACTATATTTTTCTGTTTATTATTTTACACACAAAGCATTATTTTTTTATTCTTTTTCTTCAGGTTGTGACTCCTGTATTCTAAATTCAGGATCTAAGGGTTGTGACTCCCTGTATCTAAACTCAGGATTATTCAGGTTGTGACTCCTTTTATTTAAATTCAGTTCATAAGGGTTGTGACTCCCCATACAAAATTCAGTGTCATGGTTATCCCTCAACTAAAAAATTATTTTTTATTTGGGTTATGATTTTCTTTTAAAAATCATTTTCAGTGCACATGTATCTCTCACCGATTAGGGAGGTATAATATTAGAGTTGGCCTAATTTTGTCTCGACCTGTCCTCGGGGCCCGTGCCATGACTACCGCAAGCCCACCTTCCATAGGCCATGGGATGACGACTAACACCAAAGGCGAATCCCTGATAAAAAGGGAAGACATTGCCTTTAAGCCTGTAACTCACACAGTCTGAACACAAGCAGTAGAAGCAAAATTTACTAAAATAGGAAGAGAAGTGTGCGGAAAGTAAGTGGTCCAGTATACAAACCCAACTGAACAACAAGTACAAGTACAAGTGAAAAGGAAAAATAGCTCCTGGATTGTCCACTGGGGATCCTACCTAAAGGGTAGGTACAGATCTTGAACAACTCGTACCTGAGGTATGTCTCTTCTCGTCCAGCTCCAAGCAGCCTCCTGTCCGTCACTCTCAGCCTCGATCACTACTGACCATCGTATGCATAGAACACAACAAAGTGTGGGAGAAGCCCATGCAGGGGTGAGTATAACGATACTCAGTAGGGGACCTCAAGACCCATGAAGGTGTCCTAGAGTCCACTAAGGATAAACCACAATAGTAAGATACAATCATGAAGTATCAAACAACCTTACTTAGGTATATGCCCATACATATACCTAAGTTACCAAACACAGTCCGGCTCCAACTCTCGAGCCCAAGCACAACCCATTACACAAAGGAAGTAAAGTCAATCACCTAGATGATAATGATTGAAAGTCAAGACTCATCTCACATAGGTATAAAAAACATGAAGAGGGTTAGAGATGATTAGATGTAGCCTCTGAATCATCTCCTCTGTCGAACCCACGTAAGATCCTGGAACAGTATCAGCGCTGTCGAACCCACGTAGGATCCTGGTAGAGAAGTCATCAAAATCGAACCCACATAGGATCGCGGTACAGAAGTCACTACTGTCGAACCCACAGAGGATACCGGTATAGAAGACATCAATGTTGAACCCAAATAGGATCCTAGTACAGTAGTCATCACTGTCGAACCCACGTAGGATCCTGGTACAATAGTCATAACTTTCAAACCCACGTAGGATCCTGGTACAATAGTCATCGCTGGCGAACCCACGTAGGATCCTTGTATAATAGTCATCACTGTTGAACCCACGTAGGATCCTGGTATAGTAGTCATCACTATTGAACCCACTTATGATCCTGGTACAATATTGTCACTGTCGAACCCATGTAGGATCCTATCATCTAAGTCGCAGCCGGCCCTAGGGTTCCCGTACACAGCACACTCGATTCTAGGAGGGTCCACTCCTCCAACCAAGTGTTGATACATCAAATACCACGAATTCTTGAGTTTATGTATCCCGTAGTTCTGTATCATCAAAAGGAACCCAACGCGACAGATGATGCGTCAATCGGACACCCGGTCTATGAGTTATAGGCATTTCTGTTCGAGGGGCCTGGTTGGTTTCTAGGCTCAAACCAACCCAACCATATTCCAACTTTGTCCAAAACCTCAAGTAGGATATTCAAAAAATAATCATCTCGCTCTAAGAATTTCATCATCGCAGACGGTTCATCGATCGAACACCGTATCCCAAGATGCAGGAAAAAAGGTGTAAATGACTATAGCGGGTCTAAGTCCGGTCCGACCCAGTCGGACCGACCCGACCCGACCTAGTTCGAACCCGGGTCTGACCTAGTCCTCAGGTGCAGCCCGACCTGAGTGGTCTACCCGACCCAAAGGTGCGGCATGACCCAAAGGCGCGACCCGACCTGAAGGGTAGATAACGATTCATTGACGATCTCCGAAAAAGGGCGGATAACGATTCGTCGATTTCCATGTTCATCACACACTCCCAATTCTCACGCTCATGCGTCGAAAAGGAAGAAGGGTACCTGTCATTGGCGGAAGCGCGTTCGGAGGTGACATCGTCATTGGCGACGTTCTTCACGGGTGAAGTTTTCTCCATTGACGTGGTGGAAGGTCGTTTGAGATGTCGTGGGCATCGCTTCCCTTTCCTTGCTTTGGTGGAAGAATTATCAAGAAGGAAGAAGATGGTATCCCCGTGCTTCGGTGGTGGAAGATACGTTCTTTGTGTTCTTCGAGGGAAGAATTCTCTCTCCAATAATTCTCCCAAATCTCTCCCAAAGAGAATCGGAAACGCCAAAATAAAATAATAGCTCCACTATTATTTTATTATTGACATGCAACCAAAAATAATTCAAATGAATTCAAATCAATTCAAATTAATTAATTGGCATTAATTAATTCTTAGATGTGTTGGCACCATTATGAGGGAATGTGGAAAGGCTCCACAATAAATTGGGAGTTCCACGGGTTAAAGGGGGGTTAAGGGCGGTTTGAGCTCATGTGTGCCCTACCACTAAATATCCCTCCAAGGGAGGTTATGCATGGGTGGAACCCACCTCTAACCTCCCCTTGGAGGATTTAGCCACCACAAAAATAAATATATGTTGCATATATTTTTATTTATTTTATTTAGAAAACCCCCAAAATTAACTTCCAGTCTCGCTAAAGTGCAACTACGGTAAAGGTCTTCTTAAGTGAATATTGGTGCTGCGAGTTCAATAGTGTCCTCAGATTTCAATTATGAGTACCGGTTCGAAAGATATAAAATCCCGCTCGTACTTTTACTAAAAGTACCAGAAAAAACTTCAGAAATTGATTCCGAGCACACCGAGCCTCGGAATCAAGTACCGTCAGAAATTGAGGGCTCGTAAAATTACCATGTATAAAAAAAATTTACACAGGATTTTTGGGTCTTTAAATTCTCTCCACCTTAGGGCTTTACGTCCCCGTAAGCTATAACACACACTAGGGAAACAAATGGGGGACTAAGCATGCATCTGAGCCTCCCTCTCCCATGTGCTCTTCTGGAGGTTTTTGTGCTGCCAGTGAACACACATCAGAGGTATCAACCATCCACGCAAGACCCACTCCGATCAATTCTCAATATCCACTGGAACCTCCATGAATGTCTCCCCGTCATCGATGTCCAGCTCCCCATGGTCGATGATATGGTACGGGTCATGCATGTATCTCGTTAGATGAGATACGTGGAAGACGTCGTGCACCCAGTGCAACTGAGGTGGAAGAGAAAAGTGGTAATCCACCTCTCCTACCCTGTTGAGGACCTGGAAAGGTCCATTGAATCGCGGAGATAACTTGTCTCCTATGCCAAATCTCCATATACCTCATCAAGTTGAGACCCTTAGAAAGACGTGGTCGCCATCCTCGAACTCCAATGGTCTCCATATCCTATCATCATATGACTTATGCCTACTTTTTGTAGTTTTCATCCACTACTGGATGATCTTTCTCTATCGTAGCCTGCACTATCTCTGGTCCCATAAGTGCTAACTCCCCTAGGTCAGTCTAGCACAGAGGTGATCTACATGGCCGACCGTAAAGTGACTCAAAAGGTGTCATCCTGATGGTGGAGTGGTAGCTGTTGTTATACGCAAACTCCACCATGGGTAAGTGATCCTCCCAGCTGTGACCGAAGTCAAGGATGCATACACGGAGCATGTCCTCGAGAGTCTAAATGGTCCTCTCAGTCTGACCATCCATCTGAGGATGGAAGGTGGTGCTCAAGCAAAGATGCATCCCAAAAGCCTCCTGCAACCCCTTCCATAACAGGGAAGTGAAATGAGTCAATCAGAGATGATCATATATGGCACACCATGAATCCATACGATCTCTGACATGTAGAGGCATCCCAAACTCCCTACTGATCCCTGCTCTCTGATCGGTAGAAAGTGGGCTGACTTGGTGAGTCGGTCGACAATCACCCAGATAGAGTCATGTACTCTGGATGTACGTGGAATTCATGTCAGGAAATACATGGATATCCTGTCTTACTTCCACTCTGGGACCTCTAAGGGCTGAACCAAGCCTTCTGGAACCTGGTGCTCCACCTTCACTTGTTGACAAGTGAGGCATCGTGAGACAAATTATGCTACTACCTTCTTCATACCTGGCCACCAGCGCTGTCGTCGGAGGTCCTGACACATCTTCGCCACTCCTGGATGTACCGCTAAAAGATATGTGTGGAACTCCCTCAACACTTCCTCTTTAAGTTTAACTGGTACCATGGTACGTCCTCTAAAGATAATGACATGCTTCCCACCTTTAGAAAATCCATCAGGTGCCTACCCTGTGGATATCTAAGCACGTCGTGTCTCACAGTCAACGTCCCCATGATGTGCCTCCCTGAATCATGGAGGAGTGACTGTGAGAGACTGCAGAAAGGTTGATCCATCTCTATCCACAAAGGATATCTGCAACGCGACCAGCTGCTCCGTTAACTCTCCTAGCAGCAGAACGCCTGATCTCCTACTAAGAGCAACGTCTAAAACGTTCCCCTTTCTAGGAGTGTAGACTATCTTGAAGTCATAGTCCTAGAGGAACTCAATCCATCACCGCTGTCTCAGGTTCAGGTCCTTCTGAGAGAAGATATAACTGAGACTCTGGTGTTCAAAGTAGACTGTAAAGCATTTGCCCAAAAGATAGTGCTGCCACATCTTCAAGGCAAAGACCACTGCTGCTAACTCCATGTCATGGGTAGTGTAGTTCTGATCATGCTGTCTCAACTGTCGAGAACCATATGTGATCACTGATCACTCCTGCATCAAGACACACCCGAGTCTGGTACCTGATGCATCGCAGTAAACCACGTACCCAACGCCCTCCTCTAGTAGCCTCAAGATGGGTGCACTAGTCAACCTCTGACTCATCTCCTGAAAGCTCTACTGGAATATCTATGACCACATGAAGGGTTTCCCCTTCTTTGTCAATGCTGAAAGTGGTTATGCAACTTTGGAGAAGTCTGGCACAAAGGTAAGTATGGCCAACTCATGAGTGATAGACTGCACCCTCTTATGCATGATTCCAACTTGCGCTGCCTAGGTTTTCCTTCTCACCGACCAAGGAAAATCCCATCCCAATGTTGTAGATAAACCACAAACTTTTTTCCTAATACAGTCAATCTGTGTATGAACTGTGGTTGCCCAGTCCATACCCAAAATGATGTCGTAAGGCCTCGATGTTTCCACCAAGAGGTTCCAACCGAAACTCTCACCTCAAGGGTCAGATCACACCATCAGCGTATGTGTGATTATCGAGTCTCCTCCCAAAGGTATTTCCAAACATGAGGGTCAAGTCAACGGTTTAACCGAAAACTCTAGGTCTAGGACAAGATTTGTGGAAGGAAGTAATGATTGGTACCTATATCTATTGATACGGCAGCTAGTAGTTGACATAGAACCTACCTCAAAACATTCTTAGAGCCCTTGGGTCACACTCCTTAACCGCATGCAGCTACTCTCTTCCCCAGTCCTCCAGCTCCCTGAGCCTAGCGGGGACTACAAAGGTGGGTGGTTTCAACATTTCAAAATGTTCACCACCTCATGCTGCTCTCCTAGATCTACTTCCACGTCTTCTGCCATGCAGATTCACCTTTCCTTAACACTTCCTCTTCCTAAAACATCTCACACGACCAAGTCTCTAAGACTGGTGCCAGTTCGCAGCTTCCCACTACTAACATTCACTGGCTGTATCCCTTCAGCCAAAGAACATTCAATCACAGAGGTTCTCTCTAGCACCCTAACGTAAGTAGGAATGTATAGAGGAAAAAGTGTTGGCTCAGATGTACTTAAACACACCTCGATCAGAGGTCCGAGCTCTAAATAACTATTCGCATCATATTCATCAAGTCCCAGGAATGGTCGGTATGCCTTGATGAATACTCAACTATCGACATGTCATCCTGCCGAAACTGTATAAGCTCTAAAAACCCTCAACCAAATCCTCAAACTAGTCCTCAGTGGCATGTGGGTAAGGCTCACCTCGGAACATGAGGAATATCTGGTTCTGAAACACAAGTATAACACTAATCCTACAGGTGTCCCCTACCGGTACCGCTCGTAGTGTCTGCAAACCAATGGGAAGTGATATCGTTGGCACACTACCCGTAGGTACCATCTAGGAAAACGGTCCAAGTACCGAAACCTCATCACTACGAGGACCATCCTCATGGTCACTCACTAAAAAAGATTAGTATCTAAGATCAACATCTTCTCTACTAGTGTCTCCACTAGGTGGAAAAATCCAGTAATCTCCTCCATCCAGTCCTCTACTGCTTGGGAATCTGTCTCGCCTCATAACCTTGGAGGCCTCTACCATTGGAACTCGTGAAACAATCTTAGTCAGCGTACACCATACTCCAATGTGACTGGTGGAATTTACTGCCTAATGGGTGGTGGTGCTGCTGGTACACCACACGAAGGTGCCAACATAATAAGAGGGCCCTACACCGGAGCCTCATCGCTCAGTGGGCTACTATCACGTACAAAACTCGGAAACCCTAGCTGGCTGTCTACGCAGCGGCATCCTAGTAAGGAACAGGTGTGCCATAGTCAATAATTTATACCTGGTGAGTTGACTCAAAGAGTTCACAAAGAAGACTCTTAGAAACACACTCATAATCGGTGTTTTCATGCACTAAGTTGGAAATCAGAAGTCAGGATACTGGTGTATGGATACGTCAGCCGCCGCACCAACACTGGACTCCCCGGACTGAAAACCATACTCAATACTCTTAACACTATTTCTTAATAGTAATACAAATTATATTCCTAAGTTCTGTGGTAGAATTGACTCCTATAATACCAATTTTTCACGACCCGCCCTCAGGGCCCGTGCTGTGACTACCCCAAGCCCGCCTTCCATAGGCTAGGGGATGGCGACTAGCACCAAAGGAAAATACCTAATAAAAAGGGAAGACATTGACTTTAAACCTATAACTCACACAGTCTGAACACAAGTAGTAGAAGAAAAAAGTACTAAAATAGAAAGAGAAGTGTGCTGAAAGCAAGTGGGCCAGTATACAAACCCAAATAAACAACAAATACAAGTACAAGTGAAAAGGAAAAACAGTTCCTGGATCGTCCCCCAAGGATCCTACCTGAAGGGTAGGTACAGATCTCGAACAACTCGTCCCTGAGGTACATCTCATCTTGTCCAGCTCCGAGTATCCTCCCGTCCGTCACTCTAAGCCTCGATCACTGCTGACCATCATCTTCACAGAACACAAAAAAGTGCGGGTGACACCCGTGCATGGGTGAGTATAAAAATACTTAGTAGGGGACCCCGAGACCCCCGAAGGTCTCCCAGAATCCACTAAGGATAAACCACATTAGTAAGATACAATAAATAAGTATCAACCAACCTTACTTAGGTATATGCCCATACATATATCTAAGTTACCAAACACAGTCCAACTCCAACTCTCGAGCCCAAGCACAAACCATTCCAAAAAGGATGTAAAGTTAATCAACTTGATGATAATGATTTAAAGTCAAGACTCAGCTCACATAGGTATACAACACATGAAGATGGGTAGATATGATTAGATTTAGCCTCTGAATCATCTCCTCTATCGAACCCACGTAGGATCCTGGAACAGTATTAGCGCTGTCGAACCCATGTAGGATCCTGGTACAGAAGTCATCATTATCGAACCCACGTAGGATCCCGATACAGAAGTAGCTTTTGTAGAACCCACGGAGAATCCCGGTAAAAAAGTCATCACTGTCGAACCCACATAGGATCCTGGTACAATAGTCATCACTGTCGAACCCATGTATGATCCTCGTACAGTTGTCATCACTATCGAACCCACGTATGATCCTAGTACAGTAGTCATCACTGTCGAACCCACATAGGATCCTGGTAAGTAGTCATCACTGTCGAACCCACGTAGGATCCTGCTATAGTAGTCATCACTTTCGAACCCACATAGGATCCTGATACAGTATCGTTGCTTTCGAACCCACGGAGGATCCTGTCATCTCAATCGTAGCCAGCTCTAGGGTTCCCACACACAACACGCTCGATTCTGGGAGGGTCCTCTTCTCGAGCCAAGTGTAAATACATCAACTACCATGAAGTATTGATTTGAAGTATCCCGTAGTTCCGTCTCATCAAAAGGAACCCAACGCGATAGATGACGCGTTAATCGGACGCCCGGTCTATGAGTTATTAGCATTTCTGTTCCAGGGGCCCGACTGGTTTTTAGGCTCAAACCAACCCGACCGTATTCCAACTGTGTCCAAAAATCAAGTAGGATATTCCAAAAGAATCTTCTAGCTCCAATAATTTCATTTCCGCAGACGGTTCATCGATCGGACACCCATAGCCCAAGATGCGGGAAAAAGGTGTAAATTGTCATAACGGGTCCGAGTCCGGTCCGATCCAGTTGGACCGACCCGGCCCGACCCGGTCCGAACTGGGGTTTGACCCGGTCCATGGGTGCAGCCCAAACCGTGTGGTTGGCCCGGCCGTTTCGGCCCAACAGAGGGGAGGCCCGACCATTGCGGCCCGATAGAGGGGCGGCCTGGCCGTGGGCGGCCCAGACGTGGCGGCCCGGTCGAGGGGAGGCCCGGCCCTGGGGCGGACGGGCTGTGGGACGGTGCGGCTGTGGGGGCCCGGCTGTAGGACGACCCAGCCATGGGGCGGTGTGGCCATGGTGACCCAGTCGTGGGTCTTCCTAGGCATGGCGCGACAATGCCGCACCGTCTTCGTTCGCTGCGGCCCGCATGGCCGTGACCCCCTTCCTCTGGCACGACATGATGGCACTACACCTCTTTCGTCCGCCACATCCCGCAATGCTGTGACCCCCTTCCTTCAGCATGGTGCATCGACACCACACCCTTCGGGATTCACCTCCGTCGTCAACCAATCAAGAACCAATCGGAGGGATGTCAGGCCGTGTTTGTTCGGCCCGCACCCTCCAAATTAGGTGATAACAAGTGGCCATCATCGAACCAAAATAAATGACAAGGAATGAGGGTATAATTCATATATTAAAATAATCAAAATCCCCCTACCTCATATTTTTCGTTCGTTGACGATCTCAGAAAAAGGGAGGATGACGATTCGTCGATTTCCACGTTTGTCACGCACTCCCAATTCTCACGCTCATGCATCGGAAAGGAAGAAAGGTACTCATCGTTGGTGGAAGAGTGTTCGGAGGTGACGTCGTCGCTGGCGATGTTCTTTGCGGGCGAAATTTTCTCCTTTGACGTGGTGGAAGGTCGTTGGAGATGTTGTGGGCGTCGCTTCCCTTTCCTTACTTTGGTTGAAGAACGATGAAGAAGGAAGAAGATGGTATCATCATGCTTCGGTGGAGGAAGAGACGTTCTTTGTGTTCTTCATGGGAAGAATTCTCTCTCCAAGAATTCTCCCAAAGCTCTCCCAAAGAGAATCGCAAATGCCAAAATAAAATAATAGCTCCAATATTATTTAATTATTTTTATGCAACCAAAAATAATTCAAAATAATTCAAATCACTTCAAATTAATTAATTGGCATTAATTAATTCTTAGGTGTGTTGGCACCATTATGAGGGAAGGTGGAAAGGCTCCACAATAAATTGGGAGTTACAAGGGTTAAAGGGGAGTTAAGGGGGGTTTGAGCTCGTGTGTGCCCTACCACATAATATCCTCCCAAGGGAGGTTATGCGTGGCTGGTCCCCACCTCCAACCTCCCATTGGAGGATTTAACCGCCACAAAAAATAAATGTATGTTTCATATATTTTTATTTAATTTATTTAGAAAACCCCCAAAATTAACTTCCAGTCTCGATAAAACGCAACTGCGGTGAAGGTCTCCTTAAGCGAATAACGACGCTGCGGGTCAACGGTGTCCTCATATTTCAATTCCGAGCACCATTTCAAAAGATATAAAATCCTGCTCGTACATTTACTGAACGTACCTGAACAAAACTTCAGAAATTTATTCCGGGCATACCGGGCTTCAGAATAAAGCGTCGTTAGAAACTGCGGACTCATAAAATTCCCATGTATATAAAAAAATAATTCCACGAGATTTTCGAGCCTTTACAACTTTGGACCGAACTACTAAAAAAAATATTCTTACGTTATTTACTTTTCTCACTATTAATTGACCTTAATAATTAACTTTGATAATTGATTTAATTAATTAATTCATTTGATTAATTTTTTTAAATATGGTATATTAAACCCCCTCTAGACCATCTTCTATTACCCTATCCAACCTAAAAGTATGATGTTGATAAAACATGAATCAAAGTTTCTAAGAATTTTGAAAAATTTCATAAGTCTAAAAAATTAATGTGGATTTTTTTAAGAGAATTTAGATAGATAATGGTTCTGAGTATGCAAGTAAAAAATTCAAATCATATCTTGAGAATCATAGTATTAATTAAGAGCTAAATGCAACATATACACCAAAAAAATGTTGTTGCTGATCGGAAGAACATAAGTTTAGAGGATTTGGCTTAGACTATGTTACTAGAGCATGGAGCTTCTCAATATTTTTTGAGACAATACGTTAGTGTAACAATTCATATTTAAAATATTTTCTCACATAGAAAAACTCAGATATGTCTCTATATGAAATATATTAAAAAAAATATTCATGTTTGAAGTACCTAAGAGTGTTTGTGTTCCCCTCCATTATCAAAGATAAAGGTGAAAATGTGGGAATGATTTAACCAAGAAGTGTTTATGTTATCTTCCAGGGTTATCCTTTAAATGAAAGAGGATACCATTGCCATAATCAAGAAATATTAGTGATTATTTATTCTTATGATGTGAAGGTGATGGAACACTCACTGAAAGAAGTTATAATTCAATAAGAAAGCCCTATAAATTATAGATATGAATAATTTTTTATTAAATAGATGGGTGGAATTTATGAAAATTTTGAAAATTCATAAGAAGTTCAAGAGAAGATGACGATTCATCTAATTAAAGTGATGAATAAAGACCTTTTTCATATAATCCATTGATGAGAAAGAAAGGTAAGATCTGAAACATCATTTGAGATTAAGGACAATAGGTTCAAACCATGAGAACTATGGGAAAAGCAACACATACCTCACTATTTTCTCATGTTGAACCAAGATATGTGTAAGATTCTCTGGAGCATGAAGATTGGATTGATGTTATGGATGAATAATTGGATAAAATAAAGAATAATGAAACATTGGAGTTGGTTTGAAAGATTTCAAATATAAATTTAATTGAAGCTAAATGGGTATTCTGGAAAAAGTTGAATGAAAAGTGTAACACCCCAAAAATTAAAATAATTTAAAGGTATGATATTTTGTTTTGCAAGTATCCTTGAACAAAAAATGAATAATATTATAATTAAAATTTTTCCATTATAACATAGTCATTCAATCAATTGATTTAAATATAAGTAACTATATTATAATATCAATATATTAATTATAATAAATGGAATCAAGTATTATGATCATTTTATATGAAGCACATTTTCCCATTCTTTAAATGGAACTAACTTCTTTAGGGTTTTCCCTAGACCAATCCCAAGTCGTACTCTAACAAGTACGGATTAAGTTAAATCAGTTGTGGGAGAATTTCATGATTTTGGAAATATCCACGGGATATATGTTACATTAACCAAAACCCATGATGACCGTTGTTTCTTATCTTATCTATAATCCATATACAAAACCATCGAGGGGTTTTGTAAGTAGAAGTTAGGTGGATATAAACATGAAATTACCAATGTAATAAATTATATATAAATATGTATATAATATATATTTTTATACATTTTTTGTTTCTAATATTAAAGGAAAATAAAATATATTTTTAATACAAATTTATTGATAATATATACACCCATCTAATAGTTATTACTAGGTAAGTTGTAAGAATTAAATCATTTTATGCATAAAAGATACGTTTTTCCTTAAATTGTTTTTATATGTGCACTTATATTAAAAATATTTTTTTTATCAATTTTAGATATATAGACTAATAAAATTATTTTCAAAATTTTAATCCAAATATATAAATTTTGTAATAAGTAATATCGATTTTTATTGTAAAAAATAATTTACAAAATTAAATACTAGTTACCAAACATTTATTTATCAAATAATTATTTTGATAAACATTGTGTAATTTTATCTAAATAAATTAAATCGATATATTTTTATGAATCTAATATTATGTTAAAACATATAATCAAATTAATCAATACTAATTTAATTTTAAATTGATAGGAAATAATAATTATAACAATTAATATTTAAAAATCAAATTTTCATTGAAAACTGGGTTATATATATATCTTATATTTTAATTTAAAATATTTTTTTATCGAATTTAAATATTTAATTATACTAAATTAAGTCTTAATTAATTATCATCACTTTGAAATTTTGTGATAGGTTTCAACTTATAGTTTTTAAAAAAATGACTTCCATAGTAAAAATTTAATCAAGGTTAATCAGTGTAAAAATGGGTAACTTTAAATGGCATAAATTTTTTTAAGTTTATATTATATGTAGACCTTATATAAGATATTTTTAGGTGTAAAATTCATACCCCCATGTCCAAACAATATTTCTTCCTCTAACACACCTAACTCCCCTGGGATTCCACCATTACCACTTACATTAATTTTGTTTTCAAGGATTTGTCCCTCATTATCACCTATAAAACGAGCATATCTACACCCACTTCATTCAAAAATTTCCATATAAAATTACCTTGAAACAATATTCATTTAAATTTCTTTATATCCCTATTCCAAAGTTTCATCCCTTTTTAAAAATAAAATGACTCAATTCCCACAGTTATAAATGATCCTCTAAACTCTAAATATGATTATGACCTACACTTTAACATTATTTTTTCTTTTTTTTATCACCCAAACACCACCAAACATTTTAAAACCATTTTAATATAATTAAATAATTATAATTAGTATAATTAAATGTTATTATATTAATGTAATAACCATTATCTATCTCCCTACCAACCAATATGAAATGAAAACATCACTCGTGTTATCTAAAAATTGCCACCTCCATAAATGATGTATTTTATTTTTCATCACCTACTTACATGGATGGAAATAATAATTTATTTAATTGTTAAAAATTTTATATATGACATGATTAATATTCATTAAGTTTAATACTAATGTTTAAAATTTTTATTAATAAACTGCCTTTTTTTCATTAAAAATAGCTGAAATAAGATCACTAACAATTTTATCTTCACGAATCATAAATAAAACTCTAATGGAATGGAATTAAAACTTTATTAATTATTATAAGACATATATTATAGTATCTTGAATAATATAGGATTTATTAACTTGGTATTAAATCATAGGTATTGATATGGACATTACAAATAGTGTGCGGAACAATCGAAACCACTAACATCCAATGATGAAAATAGACAGTAGCCAACTAATAAGTGAATAATTAATGATTATAATTGGATATTATCAAGGTAGTATATATAAATAAGGTTATTAATTATGTTATTAAAGTGGTTATTTTTTTATACAATATATTAAAGTTCTTCTGTGGGAGTCGAGAATAAAGGTAAGGGATTTTCTTAACTTGAATTTTCTTTCTTTAAGTTATTATGTTAATTCATTAAATAAATTCTTATAAGTTTAATATATTATAAAATTTCCTCTTTCATATGATATTTATTTTTCTCGTATTGGATAAAATTATATTTTTAATCCAAATATTCTTCCTTGAATAATTTATTTCTCAAAAAAGTATAACGTTGTCATGAATTATTCTCATCTTCCTTAAAGAATTTCCCACTCTTTATGTTTCACTTCCATTTTCATATTTAACTCCAAAATATATGTACCATATAGATTTTATTTATGAATAACTCTATAAATTACTTTGTAAAATATTTTTTTTGGGTGATTGATTTTTTTGTATCAACCAATATAATTCCTCAAGTCCTTTTATGTGACAACATTGGAAATGTTACATAACCAATATTCTTTCCTTAGCCTTTTCAGGATATGATATATGGTTAAATTTACATGGTACACATATGTATGGATATTTAAGGGTGGTTTAATATATCTCTATACAATGAATTATATAAGGTTATATATCTCATGTTATAAAAATGGGCGATAGTTTTTTGATGCCTAAGACACTAATGGTTTATAGGTTTGTGATATCGATGCGAATATTTAATTGGCCACAATATTGAAATTACTATGCCACCATGTAATGCGTATCTATGATTATATTTATTCCATAGTTCCTTATTATTATAATTTTCCATATTTTTACACATTTCTATTCTATATACCTATATTATGCTCTATGGATAATGATTCTACATACTTAGGTTGTGGTATATGTTTGATTATTTTATATTACATATGATTTTATTATGTTTTATGGAAAACTATTATTGTTCTATATTCATTTTAATCATATATTTCTTGCATTCTCATGTTTTATTATATGCTTATGATCGAAACCTTAATGGGTTGTTGATATGTTTTCCCCTTATTAATCTTTTTATCTAACCCCTTATTATGTTTTCCATTACCCAAGTTATAAAGATGAGTATAACATATGATACATTTAAAAGTAGGTATAGTATGGTTGAATTATGGATAAATATTCATAATTATGTGAAATAATATTTTTATGTAGATGATCTAAAAAGACACTATACCTTTGGGTTTTGGGGTTGTGTTAGTATTTTTAAGATATAATTTTTAAATTATGGAATTATCATAAAATATATTCATGTTTAGGTTATTCCATATCAGTTAGTATTATAGTGGTGATTAGTTATTTTTTGAGATTATTTTTTTGGGGATTGATACTAGAGAATATTATTGAAAACACTAGGGATAAGCCTAAATGTTTTAAAACATCCTAATTTTTTTTAAATTATAAAATGTTTGGTTTCCAAGAAGTGAAATCATTATCAAGATAAAAACTAGTGGATACAGGCTTTAAAAATGATCCACTTAGGGATTATAACCATGAAAAAGGATTCTTGAGTATTAAATCAATCACCACTCAGTGAAAAACAAGTGGTTCTAAATTTACACCTGGTTTATCACTCATTGGGGATATCATTTGGTTGATTCAATGGTATTTATAAACCATTATAGAGGATTAAAATGAAAATTTAGGATGAAATATATACGTATTTAGGTTAGATAATATAATAAGAATATAACCATAGATAACCTTGTTTTACACTTAGAGATTCATATGTTAGGTTTTGCACATAATTTAGGAGTTACTTATTATATCATTTTAGTTTCCTTTTATAAATTTACTAATTTAAGTATTCTCACACCTCAAATTTTCTTTATTTAAAGCAATAGTTAGATCTTGGAGGAACCATGTTAATAATGGCTGTGATGGGAAATGAAAAGATTTTCTCAAAAAGTAACCTATCTAGATATTGATTAGGGTAAAAAATCTCATGGAAATGCTCGGTCAAATCTCCCAAGTGTTGAATAATAACAAAAATCATGTTGGTCTTCTAAATGCACTGAGGATAGAACAAATGGATATGGACCCATTTAATTGGAAATGCACACCATCCTTTAGTGGAACTTCTAACCCAATAATCACTGAGAAATAGGTTAACAAAATTGGGAAGATATTTTCATTTATATAGTGATCAAAACATGATAAGGTCATATTATCTATTTACCATTTGGAAGGTAAGGCTAACTAGTGTTTGAATCTCGTTAAGAATACGATGAATAATGAAGCAATTGAATCCATAGAATGAGAGTATTCGAGGAAAATATTTTTTACTAAATATTTTCCCTGAAAACTTATAATTAATAGAGTTAAAACAAAAATATGAAGAATCAAGGGGTATTTATGAATAAAACATCACAAGATCATGAGTCCTGTATCCATTTTTATTACTAACCTTAAGAGTTAGATCAACTGATTATTTATTGTTCTAAAACCAAGACTTCTAAAGGAACTAGCTATAAGAGACTTTGGTAGCTATAAATAAATTGTTTGATGTGAATTTAAAGTGGAAATGGAAATTTAATACTCTAAATATTCCAAAGACAGGAAAAGGAATATGAAGCTTCATAGAAGCTAAAATGATAAATCTCATCGAGGAAAGAAATTAAAATCACCTATATACCAAAAATACGAGAGGAATCACCCAATAAATTTATTTAATGGAACTAAAAAATTATTCAAATGTGCGATGATCAAACATAAATTTCACAACCTAAACCCTCAAGGCCCACCATGATGAAAATAAGTTGTGAGTGACACCCCAATCCCACCTCTAATAAGGCAGGGGCCGGAGACCAGCATCGAGTAGGTATAACACACACATAAGAGGCCTTAGCCTAAAGTACCTGTACACACTCACACATCTCCAAATACCCATACAATACTGGAAGGTAAAACAAAAATGATAAAATAATGCATTTATAACATCTATCCCACACTAGAGCATGATAGAAGTACATGAAATAATAAAATTGAAAATATAAGTCCACAATAAAAACTAAAAAACCCCAACCTAATAAGAAAAAGGGGACCAATTTCTAACAAAACACTTGTCACAAACCACGATATTTCTAGAAAATTATTTTCCTCCTACCCCTATCCCTCCTAGAAATCCATCAAATAGTCTTTATTTTGTATATAAAATGACATGTAAAGGTAGATACCATGCATGGGTGAGTATAAAAATACCCAGTATGATACCCCCAAATCACCAAACACACAACATAAAGAGAGTAGTCATCTCATCATCACATAGGAATGTTAATCAGAATATGATACATAACAGTAAAAATAATATCCTATATATACTCATGATAATATCCAAGTATCATAGAGGTATCAACCATATTTCTAGCCATAACATTTTACAAGATTATTGAAGTAAATGGTATTCCGAGAGAACCCAGTCTATGTACTAAGATATAACTGATGGTGCTTATTCAAGAGGCTGTGCTCATTAGGCATGGCCAAATAATTACCGATTGAAACTCTAAATTTATTGATACTCAAATTGGGGATCAAACCCATATCTGAATGGTGACAAAGAAAAACCAATCTAAAATAACCCACTAAGTATGGGATCATACACCCATGTAATTTAGTCACAATGATTCCTCAAACCCCACCTAGGAAATATGATACAATAGAGGATATAAACCTAAAAATCATAAAAGGGATTATTGAAACTCTATTACAGACAAACCCATAGAGCTGATCACAATCCTATGCTGAGGATATAGCTCCACACCGTACCCTTGTAGGGATGGACCAAGGAAACATACCTAACTAAAACTTTTCTAAATTGAAGTGATGAAGGACCTCAACTTGAACAATAAAAAGTATATGATGTGTACTGGGATTACACGATGTGTCTTGACTACCCAAATCCTTCTTATGTCTCCCATCTTGGATGGCATGTATTTTTCAAAATATATGGAATTTTCTTTTAGATGCATGGAATTTAGAGGTTGTTCTAGTTCTCTGCGTTTCGCCTACCCAATTTTGTGTATACTAGTTTGTTCCCATGTAATTTGAGCTATTACTATGTACTATAACCATGCCCAAGTACCTAGTTGTTTCTAACTACTTTATTGTACTTGAATACTCTATCCATGCTTGTGTGCCTTCCCATGTTCATACCAATGTACCTTAAGGGTACACATCAATCCTCCAGCATCAAGTCACACAACATGTAACATATGGAACACAACATGCTATATTTTTCTCTATGTGTAAACCCTAGAACCAAAGAAGAAGACTATACGACATGTGTTCTTTAGATTACATTCCATATAGTCAATAATTTCCCAAAAATTACATAAAGATTCATGAATTTTACTCACCACTGATTCCTTGGATTCTACTATAAAACTCACCATTAATCAATGTTCTTAGTCTATCCAAGCCCGTCAACCATCATTCACTAAATTACAACCATTGATTCACCCAAATTCAATCATCCATCACTTTTGCATGGTAATATTACAAAACCCACACCCCATGGATCACTAAATTCAAACAAAATCCTCCATCGATGTCATATACCAAAAATGTATTTTTGATCTCAATATTGAACCAATAGTAACAATTACATTATGCCAAAGATTGTTTGTGAAATGATTGTTCACTGCATAATTATCGAATCACTAGATAATTGAAATACCAAATAATATCACACGTAGAATGGGGAGAAAAATTCAAAAAAAAAACACAAGGAATGAACCTCAGGAAATGATCATGTTGGCCTCATTTAATTATCATATGAATAGTGAATTAAGATGAATAAATAAACAAATATCAATTCCAAGATTCTTTGAAGTTAAAAACATCAACCTTAAATCATCCATCAACCTACGAATCAAAATTTTAGAATAATTAGTTCATATTCGATGTGGGATAATAAAAAACTAGATAAATAAAAAAAATTAACATCTTAACTCAAGTTTGGATCAATCATAGATGGAGTATGTTTCTATGTCATCATCATTGGTGAGATCCACAAATTCTATTGGAAAAGAAACCCTTTGGCAATCTATCATGATCCTCCAACCATTGTTGTTTCTCCAAGCTCACCTCCATACTATTTTTAAATTTCCTAGAATTATGTAGATAACCCTATGATTTGGATATAAACATGTATTTATATATAATATTAGGTTTATAGGAATTAATAAAATAAATAAATAAATAAATAAATGAATCAATTAATTTATTTATTATTCTACCCCTGATCATGATCAACCCTAGAACCCAGTATGCTCCATGGTTATGTTTCACCTAGAGTAAAACCCATATTTTGGATTTAATGGTGGTATTTGATTTATTATATGAGAATCCATTCAATACGTATTCCATTATTTTTGAAAAAAATGGCACACATGATATAACATATTTATTATTTGTATTTTATCATTACCAACCCTCCCTAGGCCTTAGAATCTTATGATGAATTAGAATATAGATCCAAAAACATTTCTTAAAATATTATAAAGTATTACAATGGAAAAATATTTGTTACATCCCCCCCCACCTTAGGGATTTTCATCTAAAAAATATTAAATCCTACTAAAAAATATGAGGGTGTTGGGTTCATATCTATGTATTCTGTTCCCAGGAGCTCTCCTGAACATTCCCATGCTTCCATTGAACATGAAATAAGGGAATTGCTTTTCTAGGTAGGATATTATCATAATTATCCTTGATCTCTATTGGGTACTCTATAAAGGTAGATCCATTCTCAATATCCAGCTCTACCTAGTCGATAACACATGATGGTTCATGACGTACCTCCTTAGCTGTGACATGTGGAAGATGTCATGTAACTTTCCTAACTATAGTGGTAGGGATAATCGGTACGCCCCGTTAGTAACCCTACATAGTATCTGAAAAGGGACAATGAATCTTGGAGATTACTTTCTACCCCTAACACATCATCACAATCCATGCCAAAGAGAGACCTTAAAAACAAATGGTTTCCCTCCTTGAACTCTAAATTCCTTCACTGTCAGTTCACATCATACTTCTAATAGATTTGGTAAGTCCTTATCCATTCATGGATGATCTGCACCTTCTCTGTTTTCACTCACACAAACTCTGTGCCCATGAGTTCTGACTCACCATGATCAGTAAAAGATAGGGGTGACTTATAGATTATCCCATACAAGGCCTCAAATGGTTCCATACCAATGGTGTAATGGTATCTTTTTTTGTATGTAAACTGCACTAAGGGTAGGTGATCCTCCAAAATACTACCAAAATCTTACATGAAATCCCAAAACAGGTCCTCCATAACCTTAATTTTCCACTTGATCTAACCACTAGTCTCTGGGTAAAACTCCATGCTCAAATGAAACAGATTCCCAAAGTCCTCCTATAATACTCCCAAAAATCACAATTTAAAGTGAGCATCATGTTTTGAAATGATCATCCTTGGAACTTTGTGAAGCTGGAATATATCCTTCATGTAAAGGTATCCCAAGCTCTCAACTATACTCTTCTCTCTAATAATTAAGAAGAGGCACAACTTGATGAATTAGTATATAATCAAATAGATATAATCGTGTACTTTTGAAATTTTTGGGAGTCTCTTTATGAATTACATAGATATACCAACCCAGTTTCACTTTGGAACCTTAAGGGGTTGAACCGGCCCTTTCGAAGCTTGGTTCTTAGTATTCACCTACAGAAAAGTGATGCATTATGAGACAAAATCCGGGACACAATTATTCATCCATGGGCACCAGAACTAATAGTGAAGGTCCTAGAAAATATCTAACACACCTAAATATACCGCTAAGGGGGATTTATGAAAATACCTTAGAACCACCTCATGCAACATCACTAGCACTATCATCCGTACTCTAAAAAGTATAATGTGCTCACCATATTCAGAGAATCTATCTAGGAATGTCTAGAAGATATCTAAATACACAGGGTATTATAGTTTGTATATCAATTATGTTCCTCCCTAAAACATTATAGAAGTTGTGGGAAAAAATCATTGATTGGAGGTAAGATTCACTATCATCATCCACTAAGGGAAACTACAATGAGGCTAACTGATCTGATGCCTTGGTCAATAGTTGTGAACAAGATCTTTTACTAAGATAATCTTTCACCACATTCCCATTTCTAAGAGTATAGACTATCTCAAATTCATAATATTGTAGGAAATATATACATTTACTATGTCTCAAGTTAATATTCTTTTATGAAAAGATATACTTGAGACTCTTATATTTATAATAGATGATAAACTGCTCACCCATAAGGTAGTATCACCACATCTTCAAGGTGAAGACTACCACTGCCAACTCTAGATCATAGGTCATGTATTTTATATCATTTAGACTCAACTATCAGGATCCATATATGATCACCACCAACCTCTTCATCAAGACACATCCAAGCCTGGTCCTAGAGGCATCACATAACACTATGTAGTCAACACCCTCCTACGGTAGTCTCAAGATGGGGGCCATAATAAGCCTTTGTAGTCACTCCTAAATTTTTTTCTAGAACCACTATATAAAAAAAATTGATTCCCCTTTAGAGTCAAATAATTCAAGTGTTCCAATATCCTAGAGAAATCAAGCATGAATCTCCTATAGTAACCAAAAAATCCAACGAAGATCTGCACCTCCGTCACGCTCTTGGATGGATACCTAGCTACAAATAACTCAAACATTTCTTGGTAAACTACCATATTGATATGAAATGTCCTATAATGTGGACCTCTAAAATCTAGAACAGACACTTCAATAGATTTCCATAATTCTTGTGCTCTTGAAGTATGTCCAAGTCTATTCTCAAGAGATTTGCGTGATCCTCCTTGGATGCTGAATACTCTAGAATTTCATCGATGAAGACCACCAAAAACTGGTGTAAGAAAGTTGAAATATCTGATTCATGAGTCCCATGAACACTATTTTGGTGTTCATCATTTATAATGACATCATCAAGTACTCATAATGACTGTAGCGACATTAGAATGTCATCTTGGTATATCCATATATCATACTCAGAGCTAATGATAACCCGATTTGAGTTTAATAATTGAGAACAATCTCACCCTTTAAACTGATCAAATTAGTTTTTGATACTCGATAGTAGATACTTATTATTTATTTTTAACCTGATTCACCTAATGGTAATCCATACACAACCTTAAGCACCCATCCACCTTTTTAGTAAAACAAAGTTTGGGTTTCCTAAGGAAAAATACTGGGCATGAGAAATCCCTTCCTCTATAAGGCCTCTAAATTCAACTTCAACTCATGAATCTATATATGATCTACTAAATATAATTTCATAGATATCAGGGTAGTACTTAGGTGTAAGTCTATGAATAAGTCTTCTCATTATGGGGAGGTTATCCCATCAAGTCCTCTGGAAAGACATCCTCACACTCTGCCACCATTGAAAGAAGCTAAAAGACCATAGAATCCACTAATCCAATGATAATACTATCCAACTAACAATTAATCATATGTATCCTTCTATATATGAGTACATCCTTCTTTAATTAGGTTTTCTTATCACCCATGAAAGAAAAAATCATTCTATCATCACAGACACACCACATCCTCCACCTGAAATAGTGAATATAGGAATAAAATGTGGATATCCATTCAATGCCTAAGATGATGTTTTAGTTCCTAATTGATTCTATAAATAGATACCATACGAATCAATATCCTAAAATATTTAGATCAATCTTTTAGTAGAATCCTTTGATCATTTAATCACCTTTGGTAGGTGTCTCCAAGGTAAAACATTGAGCCAATGGCTCAACCAGAATCTCTAAATCTAGAACAAGAGATGTGTAAATAAAAGATTGGATCACCCCCATTCCTATTAATACTATAAATAAAGTATATAAGACACACATCATACCTTTAATCATCCTGAGACCCTATGTTTCAAAGGCCTCTATGGCCTACAACTGCCCTCATCCCTGACAACCAGCTCCCTGAGCTCAATGTAGACCAACCAGGGGTGGTGGTTACAATAAGTGAAAATCTACTCCAAATTTATCTACTCTATCTAATCATATATCATGTCTTACTCCCTAAAAACCTTCATTCTATGACAATTGTCTCTTCCTGGTTGGTTTATCGACCACCTCTCTATCATCTCCATAGCGGGTTAGACAATCCTAAAAGAGATGTCCCCAACCATCATAAGATAAGAACCACCTCTCTCTAGGACTTCTAGAACCTTACTAAGAGACCAGAACTAAAAATACTCTTTCTTGAGAGTATATATTGAAGCATATTACATGATTAGATCTCTGTTTCTATAATCAGATACCAACTACTAAGGTTTGATATCATGTGTTCTGACTGATATTAATTTTTTTTGATGTTTGCTCATCCAAAAAGCTATCCACCACTATGGTTTCCTAAAGTACCCTATAATAGGTATGAATTCAAAGAGATATCATTGAATTAAAAACATCTTTGCAAATGACCTGGTAAAAGGTCCATTAATGAAATAATGGATCTCTAACTATATCCAAAGAGCATCATTAGAGGTTGGTGAACCTTAATGAATACTATTCTATGAGCATGATGACCTACAGAATCTGTAGAAGCTACTAGATCCACACAACTCACAACATGGATAGATAGAATTCCACTATGAAGATTTACTAAAATTATGACTAAGAGAGATTCATCTCATCATGTTTATGTGTCATTAGACTCCACCATCAACCTAAGGATCCCTGAAGAAGACTTTCCACTAGGACTATCATCTAGTTTGGAGGTGTCACCACAAGGTAGAAAAATCATGCAATTTCCTCTAGCTAGTCCTCAAATGATTGGGGTTCCAAATCACCATGATACTTGGGAGGATTATTCCTATGAAACTCATATAGTGTACTCATACTGCACATATCCTTGACTGGTACTACTATCACAAATTGGTTCTCTATGGGTGGTGTAAAGATTGACAAACCATATGGAGGTACCAACTCTTATATAAAACCCTATAGTGAAGCCTCATACCTAATTAAATCATCATTTTGATCCTGATATGGAATCATGGATTAAAATCATTATGAATAAATCTTAAAACAAAATCAAGACATACCATAGTCAAAGAGTATATCTTAGGAGCTAACTCAATAAAGACATAAAAACCAAAACCTATTCCCATATGATGTATGTATCAATGTTTTTCCCTACATATAGAGACTATATATACTGAGTCAATAATTAGTCTATCATAGTCTTAGTTAATGGATATCTAAACCACTATACTTACACTAGAGTCCCGAGCCTATGATCCACACTCGAAACACTTTAACACTATTTCCCTAATTTCCAAACGAATCTTATAGGTATAAAATCTATAAATTCTTTTCCTATGATAGAACCTACTCTGATACTACTCTGTCATGAACAGACCCACCAGGGCCCACTTGGATGGTTATAATCCTAGTGTGAAACCCCTATCTCACCTCTAATAGGCCCAGGGAAAGTGACTAGCATCAATTAAGCATAATAGACTCATAGAAGGCCTTATCCTATAGTACCTGTATACACAAATATGTCTCTAAATACACATACAACGATGAAAGGTAAAATAAACTGATACCATAATTCATGAATAAAATCTATCCCACATCATATTATGACAAAGTAATTGGAAATAATTAAAGGTAAAAATATAATCCCACCATAAAAACTGCAAAAAAAAGATCAACCTACTAAGTAGGAGGGGACTGCTATCTAATGAATCACTTAACACATACTACATTTTGTCAAGAACACTATTCTCTTCCTTCTCCTAGTCCTAATAAAACTCTATTAAATCTCCTTTAATCTACATAAGACATGACAATGCAGGTAGATCCCATATAGGGGTAAGTATAACAATACCCAATAGGACATCCTGAAATCACCAAAAATAAAACATAAAGAGAGTATTTATCTCATCATAATATATTAATATCAATGAAATATATTAGAAATAACAATAAATATAGTATCCTAGGTATACTAATAATTATCTCCAAGTCTCAGAGAGGTCTCAACCATAATTCTATCAATAGTATTTTGTTTAAGAATTCACGGTAATGCTCATTCGAGAGAAATCACTCCAAGAGACATGATATCACTGATGGCGCTCATCCGAGAGGTCATTCTCATTGGGCCTCACTATATAATTACTCACTGAAAATTTGAATATCTCGATACTCAAAGATAGTATCATAACCATAGATCACAGGGGACATATAAAATATAATCTAAAATAACCTACTAAGTAGGGAATCATATTCTTATATAAGATAGTTATGATAATTCATCAAATTCCACCCAGGAATGATGATATGATATAGGATCCCACCCTTTCCATCATAGAGGGATTCCTAAAACTACATCCAATTAAAAACTATATAGGGGATCACAATACTATAATGAGGAAGTAATTACATACTATACCCTCCAAAGGATTTCCTTCCATCCCTATTCCTTCCCGTGTCTCACTATATCCCATGAAATTTATTTATCTAAATAAATGATGTGTACTTTTAGATACATGGAGTGTAGAGGTCAGTCTAACACTCGGTGTAATGCCTTCCCATGTCTGTGAACACTAGCCGGTGCCTGTGTACTTTGGGCCATGCCTATATACCTAGCCATGTTTGAGTATTAACTCATGTCCATATACTCTTTTTATACTAATGAGCTTAGCCGTGTCTATGGCTGTATACCCTGAGGTTACATGTCAAGCCTCCAACACTGAGTCACATGGGGTGTGGAATGTGTCACATACTGTGTGATATTTTTCTCTATGTATAGACCCCGACATTATATTTGGGGACTACATGGTGTGTGTTCTTAGGAATACACAACATGTATTTATGAATTTTTGAAAAATTCAAGAAATATTCACATGTACACTCAAGTCACTACCACCTTGGATTCCACCACAAAACTCATTGTTAATCATGGATCTCAATCTGACTGAGCCCATCAATCTCCAGTGACTAGATTCTTACCACTAATTCACCTAGAAATATTCATTTGTCACTTAAACATGATATATTCCAAAACCCATGAATCATGTATCTCCAAATCCAAAAAAAATGCTCTAACAACATCACAAACCATAAACACATCTTCACTCTTGATCCTGAATTTGAAATAATGAGGCCATTGAACGAAATATTGGTTGCACAATAATAGTTTATCAGGTAATTATGGAATCATTGTCTAAATAAAATACCAATGATGATCACACTTATAACGGGGAGAGAATTTAATAAAAAATATATATAATAAATGAACCTCAACCAATTCTTATTTTGGAATTGATTCATTATTATAGTAATGATGATCAATGATGAATTAATAAAGTAATATAAATTATGAGATTTTAGGATGATAAAAACATCAATCGTAAAAATTCATTGACCTATTAATCAAACTATTAGAAAAGTTAATTTGAGTTCAACATGGGATAATAAAAAATGTGATAAATCCAACAAAACAACATCCTACCTGGAGTTTTGATCAATCGATGTTGAAGAAAAATTCTATGTCATCGTCTTTGGATAGATCCACAAACTCCATTAGCACAGGCGACCCTTTGATAATCAATCACTATCCTTAACCCATTGTTGTTTCACCAAGATATCCTCTATTATATCCTCTCAAATCCCAAGGGTTTTGTATATAACCATATTATTTGTCTATAAACATGTATTTATAAAGGATATTAGGTTTATAGGAATTAATACACAATAAATCAATCAATGAATTTCATTATTTAGTATTCTTCCCATGATCGCGATCAACCCAAGCGCTAGACACGATCTAAGGTTATGTCACACCTAGGGTAAAAATTGTGTTCTATATTTAATTATAGTATTGAATTTATCATATAAGAATCTATTTTGGAGCTGTTCCATTATTTCAAAGAAACTTCATGCACATGATATAATAAATTTAATATGTTTATTATATGATTTACAATCCTCCTTGGGACTCAGAATCTCGGTCTGACTCTACACTTGGATCCAAAATATTCCTTGACATTTTTTAAAGTCTTACAAGGGGAAAAAATAGTCACTAAAATCAATATCACAATTACTTATTAGGGTTAAAGAGGCTGATAATTTCAATGAAGAAAAAAAGGTCCCATATAATGGTCTATCCATAATCTAATGATTCAATTTCATGGAGTTTGGGAATTATACAAATCTATTTTTCATTCAAAGAGAAAATGAGGATAATAGGAATTAACAGCCTCCTAAACCAAGGAAAAAATGGGAGCCTATGAAATCACTACCCTTGAGGTGGATCATGATAATGAAATGGTGAAAGGTACACTTATTCTATACTTTATATATATATATGTATTATTTGATTATAGTTCTTCACATTATATCATATCATACAAATATCTTAAGAATTTTGATTCACCACCTCAAACCTTGGGTATAGAATTATCAGTGAAAACACATAGTGGTGAATTGATTTCATGTTTGGTATATAAATCCTACCTAATTAATTTTTTTGGGAAGATACTTCCTGTGGATATAATTATCCTTCCCCCAGAAAAATTTGATTTGATACTGGGCATGGAATAACATTCTTTTCATATGTCTCATATCAATTTTCAGGATAAGGAAATATCATTTTATATATGTAATCATCTTATTAACAAATATTAATGCAAGGATGATTATGAACTCCCTTTGTACAAAAACTCTCTAATTTATGTTTTGATAACCGATAAAAATGGATATTTTTCTTCAATTATGAAGGAATAATTTAAATTTTATACATGACAGTTGTATAAGAGTACATAGATGTATTTACTAGTGAATTAACTAGCTTCCCCAAATCTTGATGTTGAGTTTTCAAATGAACTCATAACTAGTTCTATACTTATATTAAAGAATCATTATAGAATTGATCCCTTTGAAAATAGCTTTATATGCCATAGTGCTTCACTATTGGGTGCATCGATCCACTTTTTCTAGTATAAGGATTGAGTAATATGAATTTTCATAGACAATCATGATCTTAACGTATCCACAATGAAGAACAAGAATCCTATACCCCATATTAATGATTTTTTTTCATATTAGAGGATATAAATACTTATCTAAGTTATATATTTAATATGAATACCATAAATTATGGGTAAAGAGATAAGTTATAACCAAGACAACTTTCCACACAATGTTCTCACACTATGAATTTTTAGTGATGTTATTTAGACTCACAAATTCTATTGTAATCTTTATGGAATTGAGGAATATAATATTAAGATTTTACTTAGATAAATTCATGGTGGTATATATTGATGATATTTTTATATATTATATAATTAAGGAAGAACATGAAGATAATTTGAAGATTTTTAAAAATACCCTACAAAAGGAGAAATTATATGGCATGATCAACAAGTTTTAATTATGGTTATAAAAAGTATCCTTGGAAATTATTATCACAAATGAGGGTATATCTATAGATCCATCAAAGATCAAGGTGATTAAGGAATAATAGAGACCAACCAATGTGACAAAAATAAATATTTTTTTGGATTAGTAGAATGATACAAGAGATTTTTGAGAAATTTATCATAGTTATCTAATCCTATACCCAAGTTAACATGGAAGGGAGTAAAATTCCATCTGAAATAATAATGTTTAGAATGATTTAAAGAGATGAAGAGGTAATTGTTCAAGACACTTATAATTAAATTACCATATAGTGGATAAGGGGTTTCATTATACAATGATGCTTCATTAAAGGTATTGGGATGCTTTCTCAGGAAAAATTACATGGTAATAATTAATGATTTATATCAATTAAGGATTCATGAGAAAAATTTCCCAACACATCATCTGGAGTTGGTGGGAATAATATTTATGTTTAAAATTTTGTGGCCTTATCTATATAGTAAAATCATGATATATATACTAAAAAAAGAGTTTAATGTATATATTTTTATCATCCCAAGGTTTTAAAAGGAAACACTATGTTTGATATAATACATGATATGCCACAATGAGCTTAAATGAACAACTAAATATTATTTTCTAAATGTTTCAGTTATAACCAATCCGTTATAATGACGGGTATGACCATTATTAAATGAATTTTGAAAATATAGATTACACATGTATATATAATTAATTATTCAGTGACTAATTAATTTTAAATGAATGTGACACCCATTTTAAAATAAAAGGAAATATTTTCCTGAAAAAAATATTTAAATGTTCAAAAGTATGTTTTATACCAATAAGCAAACAAATCACCCTTGTTGGATTATATTAATGATATATATATATATATTTATAATATATTTAATAAAATATTTAAAATTCATATTATATGTTTTCTAGACATGATATAAGAGAAAATTCAATTTTACGCATAAAAGATTTTTTTTTTCAAAAAGGCAGTTTTACTGTCTTTTGAGGGTGTACCTATTTCAAATATAGTTTTTAATACTTTTATAAATTATATTTGAAAAAATAAACTTATTATTTTATTGAAAAGTATAAAAGTTTACATTGGTTTAAATTTTGATATTTTTTTGATAAGATTCAATTTTTGATGAATAGTGAAAAATATTACATTTTAATTGAAAATAACTTTTTCATCTGAATAATTTATTATGTTAAATTATATTTTTGATTGATTTTAAAGTATAATTAGATATTTTAATATCATTTAATCCAGTTTAGGTAATTAGAATAATTTTCACAATGAAATTGGATATAAAAAATTCATGAACATTTGAACATTATTAATTTAAAAACTCATTTTTCTCGTTCCATCAACGAGATTAATTTTTAACTAATTTATGCGATTTCTCTTTTTGTAATTTTGAAAAATGGATTCCATATTTGGAATCATAATGTACAAATTTAAAGAATAGTTACGTTTTATTTTTGGACAATATGAATAGTAACTTTAGTAAATTTTTATTACCATTATAAAGGGTAAATCAAGTAATTACTGGTAAAAGTAATATTATAAATATTATAAATTACCCTAACACTTTTAATAATTTTATTGGATGATTTTTTCATCACTAAGCATTAAATTATCAGTTATGTTTCCTTTATGACATTTTCGAAGAGAATATAACCTTTATAATATTATATTCAAAGGAAAGTCAATTTTTTCATACTTTTGTTTTTAACAAGAGAAATATTTTTAATATAGGGTAATATAATGGATATATTCAACTATAAATAGTATTATGAAATATAAAATGTTTATCTACATCATGGTAATTTATTTAGAATTATTAGTGATAAAATAATTACCTTAAATAGCAAGAAAATGATGATGAAGTAATTGTTTAATCAAGAGAAGAATCAAATAAATGATATTTAAAGTATTAAAATAAATATAATTTGATATAATTTATTTCATCTATGAATTTTATGGATAAAATTGGCGTGTTAGTGATGTTTTAGTGTCACTGGTTCAAATTTATCTTGTTTTTATGATATTTTTAAAAAGTCAAGTAATGAATAGTGTCAAAATTGACATTATTGACATTTTAAAATAAATAATATTTTATTAAATTTTAAAAAATTTATAAAAATCTTAATTTTAGAAAAATTATTCAGATAATTCTAAAAATTTAATAAATGACTCATTTATTTTTCTTTTTTCATTTTATAGTAATTATATTAACCTTCAAAATTGAAATTACATGATATGATGATAAGAGTTTAAAGGGTTAAAACAAAAAAGATAAGGATTAAAAAAATAATAAAAACTTTTATAACTTTCATTGGATTAATTAATTTAAACCCATATGAATCCTATATTCTAAATAAATCAACTTGGTTCCTTTTAGAATATAAAATTTATTTATATTAATTTAATATTTTGAAGAATTCCAAGAGTGCCCCTCCCCTCTCTTATAAAATGAAACCCCATATTCTCTTTTATTAATACTTAAAAACATTTTTGGTTCAGAAAATATATATTAAAATACCATAATATAATCCTTACTATATTCTATAGGCCTTATTTTAGGTATAACACCCTCCTTAGATGTGTTAAGTTGTTAATCAAAGGAGATCATCTGAAGAAGAGGTATCATTTTTAATTAATTATTTATATTATCATTACCGGAAAAATCACTATTTACGACGGGTTATTTGCGGCGGGATTTCTTCTCGTCGCAAATAACCCGTCCAGGAAGCTATTTGCGACGGGAAAATTTCCCTGTCGCAAATAACCAATTATTTGCGACGGGTTTTCGTCTCATGTCGCAAATAGTTTTGCGCGACTTGCGCGCCAAACCGCGCAGGGGTATTTGCGACGGGATCCCGTCGCAAATACCCGATGACGGCTAATAAGTTTTTGTGACAGGATGTCGTCCCGTCGTAAAAAGACTGTTGGAAGGAACTATTTGCGACGGGACCCCTCACAAATATTCTTTTAATCACCGACTGTAATTAATGCGGGCGAGGGTATTTGCGACGGGTCTCGTTGCAAATACCACCATTTGTGATAGGAAACCCGTCGCTAATAACCCCGTTGCAACTAATCTAACCTATATATACCCCGATCCGTTTTTTCCCAAATCATTCAGATCTTGCTCTCTCCCTCTTTCCATTCTTCAGTTTCAAAGAAAAATTTTCTTTTAGTTGAAATTTTTTATACGAGAGCAATCAGAGGGCGTCAATATCTTCAGAATATCAAAGTTTAAGGTATTTATATTTTATTATTTTAGTATTTATTCTATTTTTTATGTTAATTTTAATTGTTGTTTATTAGTTGTAATTTAATTAGACTTCAATTGATTTTTATTTATATTTATTTTTACTAAGAAATTGATATTGTTAGTGATAATTATAAATAATTAGTCATAATTAATATTAATTAGATATAATTAGAGATAATTAGTAATAAATAGATATAATTAGGAATAAATAGATATAATTAGCAATAAATAGATATAATTAGCAATAAATAGATATAATTAGCAATAAATAGATATAATTAGCAATAAATAGATATAATTAGCAATAAATAGATATAATTAGCAATAATTAGATATAATTAGTAATAATTAGATATAATTAGTAATAAATATTAATAATTAGTAATAAATAGATATAATTAGTAATAAATAGATATAATTAGTAATTATTAGGTATAATTAGTAATAATTTGACTTAATTAGTAATAATTAGATATAATTAGTAATAATTAATAATAATTAGTAATAATTAGTAATAATTAGTAATAATTAGTAGTAAATAGATATAATTAGTAATAATTAGATATAAATAGATATAATTAGTAATAATTAGTAATAATTAGTAATAATTAGTAATAATTAGTAATAATTAGTAATAATTGTTAATAATTGGTAATAATTGGTAATAATTAGTAATAATTTGGAATAATTAGCTATAATTAGGAATAATTAGCTATAATTAGCTATAATTAGGAATAATTAGCTATAATTAGCTTTAATTAGACATAGTTAGCTATAATTAGATATAATTAGATATAATAATATATAATTAGATATAATTAGATATAATTAGATATAATTTGAAATAGTTAGGAATAATTAGATATAATTAGCATTAATTAGGAATAATTAGCAATAATTATCAATAATTAGCAATAATTAGCAATAATTAGCAATAATTAGCAATAATTAGGAATAATTAGTAATAATTAGTAATAATTAGTAATAATTAGTAATAAATAGATATAATTAGTAATAATTAGTGATAATTAGTAATAATTAGTAATAATTAGTAATAATTAGATATAATTAGATATAATTAGTAATAATTAGTAATAATTAGATATAATTAGTAATAATTAGTAATAATTAGATTTAATTAGTAAAAATTAGTAAAAATTAGTAATAATTAGTAATAATTAGCGATAATTAGCTATAATTAGCTATAATTAGTAATAATTATCTATAATTAGTAATAATTAGGAACAATTATTAATAATTAGTAATAATTAGTAATAATTAGATATAATTAGATATAATTAGTAATAATTAGTAATAATTAGTAATAATTAGATAAAATTAGATAAAATTAGTAATAAATACATATAATTAGCAATAATTAGTAATAATTAGCAATAATTAGGAATAATTAGGAATAATTAGAAATAATTAACAATAATTAGTAATAATTAGCAATAATTAGCAATAATTAGCAATAATTAGGAATAATTAGCAATAATTAGTAATAATTAGAAATAATTAGCTATAATTAGCAATAATCAGCTATAATTAGAAATAATTAGCTATAATTAGAAATAATTAGATATAATTAGAAATTAATAGATATAATTAGCAATAAATAGATATAATTAGCAATAATTAGAAATAATTAGCAATAATTAGGAATAATTAGCAATAATTAGCAATAATTTGATATAATTATGAATAATTAGTAATAATTATTAATAATTAGCTATAATTAGCAATAATTAGGAATAATTAGTTATAATTAGAAATAATTAGGAATAATTAGGAATAATTAGAAATAGTTAGCAATAACAAAGTTATATTATCAATATTTACAAAAAAAGAATATTAATATTATTAAAATAATAAAAAATTTATAAATTATTAAAATTACCAATATTCGCAATAGGATTTTCTCTATTCTTAACATGTTCAAATCTCAATGGGTCGCCAATTGTCAGGTCATGCGCAATAAAACGTTTGTGTCATCCATGTCCAATGTAAACTCTATAATTGTCCTTGCATGGTTGATCACCTCATAAGTAGTGTTGTAATAGGACAACCCAAGTCATGCCCTTCTTATCTATAAGAATTATCTCACATGAACCTTTACATAGAACATTCTTCCTTGAAAATTTAAGGGAAAGATACTGATATCTACTCAAATTTTTAAGGAAGAATGATCTATGTAAAGCGTCATGTGAGATGATTTTTAGAGACGAGAACGTCATTACTTTGGTCGTCCTATTGCAACACTACTTGCGAGGTGATCAACCATTAAGGTAAAATTATAGAGTTTACATTGGACATGACTGACACAAACTTTTTATTATGCCTGACTTGACAATTGACGACCCTTTGAGATTTGAACATGTTAAGAATAGAGCAAAGCCTGTTGCGAATATTGATAATTTTAATATTTTATAATTTTTTTATTATTTTAATAACATTAATATTGTTTTTTCTTAAATATTGATAATATAATTTTTTTATTAGTAATAATTAGTAAATGAAATCTTCTTGGATAATGAAGGGAAAATTTGTAATCATCTCCACAACGGTGATTACCAAATTTCTTTTCATTATTCAAGGAGTTTTCATTTTGCTAAGAATTGTAAAGTATTGCTAAATTAGTAATAAATAGAAATAATTAGTAATAATTAGTAATAAATTGTAATAATTAGTAATAAATTGTAATAATTAGTAATAATTAGTACTAATTAGTAACAATTAGTAATAATTAGTAATAATTAGTAATAATTTTTAATAATTAGCAATAATTAGGAATAATTAGGAATAATTTGCAATAATTAGCAATAATGAGTGTGAGAAAGATGCAATTAAATGAGCCGTCAGACAAAAGAGTAGTCGTCAATCCACTGGAAATTGTGTCTCCCTTAATTAATGGTAATTATTAAGTAGTTGTAATTATTTATCTTATTTTTTTAGATAGTGATTTTATAATTTCAAATTATTCAAAAATAGTGATGATTTTTTATTTTATGTAGAAAAATATGGAATAAGGAAGTCGACATCAATCATTATTTGATGATCGAGCTTGGATAAATCAGCGCAGAAATCCGAATGGTTCTGGTTTAAATCATGTATATATTGAGGGTGTTGAACCTTTCTTAGAATTTGCATCATCAAAACCAGAATATGGTTCAGAAGGCAAAATTAAGTGTTCTTTTAAAAAATGTGCTCTGAGAACGTTTGACACATTTGACATGGTTGGGGGACATCTCTTGCGGTTTGGTTTTCAACCAAATTATGTTTTTTGGTATCTACACGGTGAACGAAGTTCCAGATAAGATCCTAATAACTTGATTTCGGATCCATCACGGTTTCAAAATTTAGTACATGATGTCGCAGGTCCATCTATGCAACAAACTGAAACTCACGAGGATATTGATTTAACTACTGAGTTGGCACCATCCAAATTTTATGAGTTGTTTAGGTCTGCTGAGGATGCATTATATCCTGGTTGCAAGATAAGAAAATTAGAAGCAGTTGAAAAATTTATGGCTATTAAATAAGATAATGCAATGTCAAACAACTATTTTGATTAGATATTTTCTTTGGTTAAAACACTGTTACCAGAAGGAAATGTGTTGCCTTCAAATTACTATGAGAGCAAGAGGCTGATTCGTAATCTAGGCCTTAGTTATCAGAAGATTCATGCATGTACAAATGATTGCATATTATATTCTGGTGAAAATGAGTCATTGGATAGTTGACCCACATGTGGACAATCGAGGTATAAAGATACTCAACCAGGTAATTCTAGATCGATTCTAGTAAAACAGTTGAGATATTTCCCCCTTACACCCAGGTTTTAGTGTTTATTTATGTCTCAGAATAAAGCTTCAATGATGTCATGGCACAAAACCAAGATTTCAACTCATAAAATGTTAAATCATCCATCTGATAGTGTTTCATGGAAACATTTTGACCGTCTGTATCCGTCTTTTTCTATAGAATCCTGAAATGTGCGATTGGGTCTTTCTACTAACAGTTTCTGTCCATTTAGTTCTTATGGTAGCCAGTATTCATGTTGGTATGTCTTTATAACTCTGTACAATTTTCCTCCATGGATGTTGATAAAGGAGCCTTATATCTTTTTGACTCTATTATTCCCAGGACATCCAAAAAATAATATTGACGTTTATTTGAAACAATTTATTGATGAGTTAAATTTATTGTGGAGTGATGGTGTTAATACATATGATGTTGTTGCAAAAAAAAAAATTCATATTAAAAGCTGCATTGATGTGGACGATTAGTGAATTTCTGGAATATGACATGTTATCTGGTTGTAGTACACATGGTCCGAAATCATGTCCTTACTGTATGAAAGAAAACAAAGCCTTTATGCTCGTCAATGGAAAAAAACCTTGCGATTTTTGTTGTCACCGTAGATTTCTTCCAACCGATCATCCTTTTCAGAGGAAAAAATCTTATTTAAGAAAAGGTAAAATTGAAAGGGATGAACCTCCAAAGATGATCTCAGTTACAAAGTTAAAATCATTTATATTTGCATTACCCCCATCACATTTGGACCAACAGTAAACCAAGAGAAAATTCATGGCTTTGGAAAAGAACAAAATTGGATAAAACATAGCATTTTTTGGGATCTTTGATATTGGTCTGATTTGTTGGTCCTCCACATGTTGGATGTTATGCATATTGAGAAGAAATGTTTTGATAATTTATTTCATAGAGTTTTGGATACACCAGGTAAGACCAAAGATACTGTAAAGGAAGGATTAGATCTTCCCCAAATTTGCAGGTGACCAGAACTTGACCTATTTGAAAATGTCAGATCAAAGAGGTTAATGAAGCCAAAAGAAGCTTATACACTGTCCAAAGAGAGTTGCTTATTATTTTGTCAGTGGATTGTAGATTTGAGACTTCCAGATGGCTGTGCTTCCAATTTGGGAAGATGTGTTAAAAATGGTTATATCACTGGATTAAAAAGTCATGGTTGTCATGTTATAATGGAAAGACTGATGCCGATTGGATTCAGAGGTTTGTTGAATTCTATGATTTGGGATTCTATAAGAAACATATCATATTATTTTCGAGACATTTGTGCAGCAACAATAGACTACAATGCACTAAGCATACTAGAAGAAGATGTTTATGTAATTATATGTAAATTGAAAAAAATATTTCCGCCGACTTTCTTTGACTCAATGGAACATATGATATTACATTTTCTAGATGAAGCTAAATGTGGAGGTCCAGTACAATTTCGATGGATGTACCCATTTGAGAGATGCATGCAGAAATCGAAGAAAAATATATATAACAAAGCATCAGTTGAAGGCTCAATTGCTGAAGCTTATTTACAAGAGGAAATTTCTTTTTTCTGCTCTCATTATTTTGAATCTCAATATCTCTCAAAACACAATCGCATGAGACGAAACGAGGGGAATATTAATGAAGAAATGGAAAATCAATTAACATTTTTTAATCATCCAAATCTTGGTTTTAGTGGAGTTCATGAACGATGGCTTTCAGATGATGAACATCACAGAGCTCATACATACGTTCTGCTCAACTGTGAAGAAATGACATCATTTGTCCTGTGAGTGATTCTGTCACTTATTCTATAATTTATATTACATTATTTAAACTTATTTTATATGTAGGTTATATGATAATCATTTTAAGAAATAACTTCCACAAATTACAGCAGCTGCTCTTGAAGAACACAGTCAAATTTTTTTTCTCAATGGTTTCAAAAATTGGTAACATAAATTATTGATGGTTTAATATCAATTCTATTTATTATTTATTATATTGATAATTGTTTTACAAATTTTCAGGTGTCTCAATATGATGATAAAATTGATAAGCGACTGTGTATATTGATTAACCCACCATCCAAAATGGTAAAATCTTATAATGCATATGTGGTGAATGGTTTTTGATTTCATACACATGCATATGGGGAATTAAATAAAACAATGAATAGTGGAGTTTTCTTGAGAGGATCACATCACAGAGAAACTGAATTTGACTCATATGGCATTTTGGATGAAATTATTGAGCTATGTTTTCTAGGAAATAATTACATAACAATGTTTAAATGTCGGTGGTTGGATACTAAGAGACGCTTGCATGTTCATCCGACTCATGGAATCGTCGATATTAAATATAAAAGTCTTCTTGCAGTAAATTAACCATTTTTACTATCTCAATAGGCACATAAAATTTATTATGCAAAGTACTGTTCTACTTCAAGAGAATTGAGTGATTGGTGGAGCATAATAAAAATGAAATCTCGGGAAAATTAGTTTACTCAAAATGAATGTGGTTCCGCTGAAGTATAAGGAATTGAAATTTTTCAAGAGACTGCTCAAAATCCATCTGATTCACAAAGAGAAATGAATATAGATGATGACACCCCATAATTAAGGATTGATGGTGATGAAGATGTTAATGATGTTACAAATGAATTTGAAATGACAAGAGATGCTGAAACTGAAACTCATATGGATATTGATGATGTTGAGGAGGAAGATGAAGACATTGACATTGACAGCTATGGAGAAGAGAATGAAGATGAACATTGACATAGTTAAATACTGATTATAATCATAACTAATATATATCTATATATAATAGTTATTTTTAACCATCAGCTAATAATAATCATTTTTTGTTTCAGATGGACCCTGATCTATTTCGTGAGTTGCAGGAGGCTGACCTACCATTGGATGAGGGGGATTTTGGATCATCTGACCCTCAGCCTACTGGCGGTTCCGGGGGTATGCGAAGGGAGCATGGTCTTTCAAGACTAATGATTCCTGACCCTATCCCCGAGCGACGTCCACATTTTGGTTTCGATCCACGCACATGGAGGTATGGTAACCTATATATTTTAGTTAGATTTCATTAATTTATTTTTATATATACTAATTGTTTGATTATTTATTCATTTTTCATAGTTTTGTGCATGTAGCTATTAGACAGGGGAGGGCTATCTTGTGGAATTATTTTTCTCAGCCATGGATCACGTGGGAACAGATTCCCGTTGACGTGCGACGCGACATGTTCCATAATTGGCTGGTACGCAAATAAATAATATTTATTTTGAAATTGATTTTATTAATAACTTGATATTATAAATTATTTTTAGGGTTTATGGTATCCTATTGATGATAGCATGTGCGACGCTATCCACACGGCATGGAAGGTTTCTATGCGTGACTGTTTCCGTCAGTTTTTGCACAATTTGAGAAGGACATCTATTAAGAAAGTAGGGGTGGAAAAATTTGATGATTCGTGTAGAGCCCACCAACCAAAGTACATTTCATCTCACGTTTGGGATAGATTTTGTTCACACTGGTTGGGTGGTGGATTTCAGAGGAGATCTTCAGTGGGACGACAGAACCGGGGGTGACCGGAGGTGATGCATCGAGCTGGTAGCCGTACATTCAGTTCGCATAGAGAGAATCAGGTAATTATATTTTTTAAATATTTTATATAACTTTAAATATAAATAGTTTATTTTATATTTCTGTAGGTAGTCGAGTATCCTGATATTACGGAGTTTGACGTTTATCGGAGGATGTACAATGATCTAGCCACTGGAGAGATTAGAGGTGATCGCCAGCCTCAGATTGTGGTTAGTATTATTTTTTCAGTTTGACAATTAACTAAATATAATATTTTCATAATTTTAAATTTAAATTGGAATTGAAGGAGTCATATGAGGCTACAACCTCTCAGACACAGGCTGAGGGTCTGGATGAGATGACTGAGCAAACCAGTGCTCACCATTTCGATGAGGCGGCATGGATGCAGGTGACTCAGTATGGCTTTGAGAAGGGTAGAGTAGTTGGTATCGTCCCTCATTTGACTCCTGGTACTTATTATGGTACTGCTACGATGTTGGCGTCCTGCTTGAGAGGAGCTCATGTAGAGGCATCATCCTTTGGCTCACAGTATCAGGAGTAGTTGCGAGTTCAGACTGAGCTTATAGAGACTTTGCAGAAGCAGCAAGAAGAGATGTGTTTGCAGCAGTAACAGTAGGAGCAGTATTACGAGGAGAAGATCCGTCGATGGCAGCAGCAGCATTACGAGCAGATGGAGTACATGCGCCGTCTGACTCATAGTTTAGGGATGAAATTTCCTCCACCAACTCCTTCAGCTCCTCCACCTCCTCCAGAAGACGACCCCCGTTGATTTTTTATGTTACAAAAATTTGAATTTAACATTGTAATATGAATTATTTACATTTTATGTCTTTTATATCGATGAAAATATTACATAACTTAATTATTAATGTTTTATTATTTTTTTATATTTTTTTGTGAATATTGAGAATTTTAATATTTTTTGTTTTTTTATTGTTTTAATAATAGTAATATTATTTTTTCATTAATCATTATTTTATTAAATTTTATTTTTTTTTAAATTAATTTATTATTTGAGAAGAGACCATTTGCGACGGGGCCCCATCGCAAATAGTCTAACTAAATATTTTTAAAAACATATTTCTGACGGGCCCATCGTATAAATATCGATCGTGTGTACGACGAACTACCGCCTCATGAACCAATATAAATAATTTTCTATTACCATATATCAAGAATGGTTATAATTATGGAATTAACATTTATATATTATATTAATGAAATACTTATCATTATGAATTAATAATATATTATTAACATTTTTTTCTATGCACATAAAAATGGAAATGTCGTTCGTGTGTACATGTGAACTATCCCCTCCATGAAGCGATGTGATTCATTCTTCATCACCACATTACATGAATTATATATATAAGTGTATTCAAATGTTTGATATAATATAAGGATAATTTTGGAAATATAAAATAGTACTTACATTCTTTCAAAAATTACCATTGAAATATGGAAACGTTCCTCAAGCGTACATACGACCTACCATCTCCATGATTATAATGTTTTTCATTTTTCATAAACATACATCAATGGTTTGATTTAAAAGTATAATTTATGTATAAAATTTATTATTATTTCATTAATATTCTTTTGGAGATTATGTACGAATGACCACTTTGACTATTGACAACAAACATAAGTCATTTTGGATTCAAGTACCGAATATCGACAAAAAGTACGACATTAACTTAAATAATTATGTAATTATTATAACATGATAATAAGTGATATAAATGGAATAATAAATATTTAAATTTTATTATGAATGTAATTAATTAACCTAAGTTTGTTATTCTGGAGGATAAATATTGTACGTGATGAGTGGACACAGGGTAAGGGACTTCGTCTCAATTTTCTTTCATTGAGGCATATATTAATGTTATACACCCACCTTCATTTATGAGGAGTATATACATAACCTTTGTCATATAATATCATGATTTTAGTTATTATGATGGTATTTTTTTTAAATGTTAATCCTTCATGGGTCTTATGATTTAAATATTCAAAGTGGTATGAGACAGTTTGAATGTTTAAAGATTTAATTATCAAATATTTTTCTTCAATTCAATATTCTTGAAATTAATTTACATATTCATTTATATGGATATAAAAGGATTATAAAGAAAATTTTATGTCTATTTTTAATTTCATTCAAATATTTTCAAAAATTAATCTTTTTATGTTTTCTATATGAAAATTTTGAATTTATTTACAAACAATAAAATGAATGTTTTTTAATGTAAACGACAATAGAAAATTCTCCTCCAATATAAAAATTAGTTCATATTTGGATTTATCTACTAGACTTCTTGTTTTTAAAAATAAAAGGAAACTATTTTTCTCCTTTTTGGGGGTTTTTTTGAAATGGTTTTGGTAAGGGATTTCTAAACTCAATTTTCATTCATTGGGTTAAACTTATTTTTCAATGATTTAGTGATGGTAATGTTATGTGTGATATGAATTTTTATTATATTATATTATATTTAAACTTGTTTTTTGCGGAATTACAATGGATACACATAATTATTTAATTTAATTAATGATATAATCTTTGTAAGTGACTTTCTTTTATAAACATATTTTAAAGTTACTCTTTCAACTATTTTTACAAAGACCAAAAGGAATGTTTTGTTAACATATACGGCATGAATGAAATTTCTCACATTAATGTCACTTTAGTTTTTTTGATGCTTCCATTACAGGTTTACAATTTTATTTTCAAATAAAGTGTTTTCATTTATGAGTGCATGAATTTGTAACGATGAAGAGTGATTTAAAAGTGGAAAAGTTATTTCTCTCTTGTGAAAGATTTTTGTGTTATGATTATGTTATGGTTCTTGGGAATTGTTTTTGAGTATGGGTGGTTCCACGATAGACCAAGGGCGAGAGATCCTATTATAGATCTTCAATTAATTAGGTAATAAGATAGAGTTAACCAGTAGGTTTTCTCCTAAGAGATTAAGGGAATATGATACAGTAGGTATTCCAAATGTAACCATGAAGGTTACTCCCTATATAGTAGTGATAGTTATAGTAAATGAAAGAGTGATATGGACATTATGACACAAGTTAACGTTATGATTTAATTTTTGTATTGAGTTTTAAAGGAAACTTATGATTTCACGAGGTATGTTAAGAGCTTATGTTTTATGGTTGAAAAGTATAAATTTGTGAGAATTTTTTCATGGGTTTATAAGTATTCATAGACTAACAGTTTCTTTCTTTCTTTTTATGAAATTTAATAATATTTTTTGATCATCTCAATTTTTATATTTTTTTTCACAGGGTTTAGAGAAGAGTTGGGAAAAATATTAGATCAAGGGAAAATTGGGAAGATATATCAACATAGGAAATCATGTTTTAATTTTATGATTTTTATTTTAATGGACAAATAGATATAGAGTATAAGTGTCCACTTATAATGTATGAGTTTAATATATAATAGGTTTTACTAATTATCTAAAACTATAGACCTAAGATATCTTTGGTAAAATAAAGTGATTTATAGGTTTAAAGATAACAAGAATATTTTATGATTAAGGATGCTTTCTTATAGTTGGAATTTAAATATGGTTTAGACAAATTTAAATATTAGGATATTTTCTTAAGAGTTGTGGATATCATAATGAGTTTATAATTTTTAGGTTTATAATAATTTTAATGTCTTCAAAACCCCTTTTTATGCTTTAAGTTATGAAATTTTAAGGTTATTAATAGTATTCTTGGAGACATTTATTTTTGAGGTGATTATGGGTTGTTAATTGTTTGGAAGAAAGATGAAAGGTATGAGATAATCATTGTGGTTAAGACATGTTAAGGTTATTTTGATGATGTTACAAAGATTAATATAATTTTTTAAGGATTATATTAATATAGTTTTAGAAAAAGGACGACCCACATGATGGGTGACAACTTTTTATGTTCAGTAAGGCCACATGAATCGAACACGCAACTGAAGGGTAAGAAGTGTGAATTGACTGCCCCTGGCCTACATGAAGTCCCGATTAGTATAATTTTTTTATTAAATGATTTTATAGATAAAGAATAAGTTTATTTTGGTAATATATATATTTTGAAATATATTTCCATGGAATGGAAAATGACTTGTTAATTAAGTGATTAATATTGTTTTGGAAGACATTCACTATTTTTAGAATCCAATAAGATTAAGGTAAATATAATACTATGGGATTTTATTTTAGGAGTAAATATGTATTTATATTTTGGAAGATTCTATGATTTTATTATGGACTAATGGTGATTTTGGTTATTTTTGGAAATGATTAAACTGTCTTAGAGAATATATGATTAGGGAAATTTCTTTTTAGTATAAGTATTCATGAGTAATTTAAATTACTTGGAGATTGTTTCTAAATTTTTTCTTGGAATACTATGTGATAAAATATTTATAGATTTTGGGTTTCAATATTTTTTTGGATTATTTTGAAGAATTTTATGAAAAATTATTTATTGAAAGATCTATGTTGATCTATGGGTAAATATTTAATTTTGGATATTAAAGTATTTTATCATCATTTAAGGTTTATTATTACACGAAATTATCTTACCTTGTACTAACCATTTTTGTTTTGGTTATTATATAAATATAGGATAAATAGATAATTAATATTTTGTAGATTATGTGATTATCTTGAAGTTGATTCTAGTTATTTAGGCATGAAAAATTCATCTTGTGTATACATCACATGGAGAAAAGGATTAATTTATGGTGGAGATTGATTCAAGGATGAAGCTCTACTTTTCAAGTAAGTATATTTACTTATAATCTTAGTATAGTAAGTAAATGAATTCCTAAACACTATGAAAAGGATCTTGAAACAAAAATATTATCCATATACTTTTATCCATGGTCTTTTAACCCACTTCATATTTATGGTTTTGTGATGGTTAAATTTACAATTATTATGATCTCTAAAACTATCTATGTAGAGACCCGGTTTTTTCCATGTAAGACTTTGGAATATTTATAAATATATTTCTAGAACTGGATGCTGAGATGACATGGGATTCTAAGCTGTGATGTGCTTAGAATTAATTTTTTTAAAAATATTAAGTTTATTTTATACAATTCATACAAAAAATGGGATATCTCTTAAAAGGCATCCAAGATCCGAAATTTTAGGGCACAATTGAGTCCAGAACGTGGAATTTACCCTAGGAAGGACAAAACTATAAAGACCCAGCTTTTTCCATATAATTTTTTTTAAAAATATATGGAATTATTACGAGTCTGCGAAAATTAACGATGCGTGATTCCAAGGCTCGGTGTGCCCAGAATGAAATTATGAACTTTTTTTCAGGTACTTTCAGTAAACGCGTGAGTTGCATTTTCTAACTTTTGAACCGGTGCTCAGAATTGAAATTTGAGGACACCGTTGAACTCACAACACCGATATTCGCTTAAGATAGTCTTCACCTCGACCAAAGTTTGTCAAGGGTAGAAGTTGTATTTTAGGTATTTCGTGGGAGAGTTAAAAAAATAATAAAATAAAACAATTATTTTTAATTTATTTGAAACCCCTCATTTGAATTTTTTTTGTGGGGACCACCTGACATTGAAACCTTTGTAACTCTTGGATCCTCCCTAATTAATGAGCCAAAATTAATTGAACAAGTAATTAACTTTAACTTAATGAAGTTGGATCCTCAACTCTTGTGGTGGAGGAATCATTGGAAAAGGAGAGAAATTGTGAGGGCCTTTGAGGAAACATCCTCCAATGAAGAACCTACTCCAATGAAGAACGAACCTCCGATGAGGACGACACTCGAGCTTGGAATGGGAGCATGTTTCTGGAGCGATGAACGTCGATGTCTTCATCATCTTCCTCATGCCATCTCCAAAAAATGAATGAGGTAGGGAATTTTGTTCAATTTGTTCTTCATGGTAATTCATTGTTTCCAATATATGAACCACCTACTATCGATCTAACGCGGTGGGTATGAGCCAAAAAAACACAACCCGATCCCTCCAATACGTCTTAGTTAACGTGTTCTTCATGGGCAGATCGACGGTTGAGAATAACCCGACCATGATGCCAGTGACTGATGCCAGCAGGTTATGGGCGGTGGCCAACACACTGGACAGTTGCGATGACAGCGGCGACACAACCATGTCACCGAAGGAGGCTGCATCCCGTCGACCGCTGCAGAGGAAGGTGGTGGTTGGCAACAGGCTGGCCGCGTGGAATTGGGGCGACACGCGACCACACCGCCAATAGCGAGGGAGACCGTGGCCCATCGGCCGCAGCGGTGGAAGGGGGCGGTCGGCACCCCGACTGGCCGTGTGAAACCGGTGCAACGCACGTCCACGCCGTCGGCTGAGGAGGAGGCTGTGAGTGCTGAGCCGTGGCGGCACACCAGGGCGGCCGACAATCAGTAGACCGTAGGAGGAAAGCAGCGTTGTTGCGCCACTGGTAGGGGGAGGTGACCCAACTTTTGGCCGGCTACTTCATGCTGAGCAGGACCAATCCGGTGGGTCCCACATGCCAGTTGGCGGTGCCACATGGCGCCGCCAGGTTGGAAAAGCCGAATGGTCCACTAGACCATTCAAAATTCTAGGGGGTGCTTTACCCTCAGGTAGTGGCTAGTGCAGGTCCCTCCATGACATACCTCACCCAGCCGAGTGGGCTGAGCCCCACGAGCTATGCCCAGCGGGCCGGGCAGTCCCCTTTGTGGGTTGGGCCGTCCCCTTTGTGGGCCGGGCCGGACCGCGACCTAGCGAGCCAGGCCCTCCGTGGACCAACCCATCTAGGCTGAGCCCAAGATGGGTCGGGTCGACGCAAAATGGGTCAGGTCGGCTCATATCGGGTCGGGACGGGTTGGTACGACCAGGTTGGACCGGACCCGGGCCCAACTAGACCGAGATACACCTTTTCAACGATATCTTGAGAACCGTGCGTCCATTTGATGAACCGTCTGTAGCAATGGATTACTTGGATTGAGAAGTTCTTTTGGTATACTCCACATCAGTTTTGGATAAAGTTGGAGTACGTCTAGGTTAGATCGAACCCAAATCCAACCAGGACCTCGGAACGGAGAGACTAATAACTTACAGACCAGGTGTCCGATTGATGTACCATCTTTTGCGTTGGGACCCTTATAACGTGGCAATACATTGAGATACTTATTCATGGGACTTTGTGGCAGTTTAAGTATCAAATGATGGATTAAGTAACAGATCCTCCCAGAATCAAGTGCGCTTAGTGCGGGAGCTCCATGGCTGGCTGTATTTGAAGAATCTACAGATCCTGTGTGGGTCATCTTCAGATCCTGTGTGGGTCATCCTCAGATCCCGTGTGGGTCATCTTCAGATTCTGTTTGGGTTAGCATCTTTATATCATGTGTGGGTCATCTTTAGATCCTATTTTATTCATCTACGATCCTATGCGGGTCAACAGCAGAGCTTCTCAACAAAGTAAGATGATCTAGCGATACAGATAATCATCTATACTTCCGTATGTAAGTTTTACATGGTGTGAACTGAGTCTTTACCTTTGTGGTACACTTTTGTGTGGTGATACCTCTATGGTAATATTCTCTGTGGCGATACCTTTTTGGTACTTACCTTTATGGTGTTACCTGTGTGGTACTTCTATATTCGTGGTGCTACCTGTGTGGTACATTTACCTTCACGGTGTTACCATTGTGGTATTCTTCCCTCATGTGTGAGATAATTATATATATTGATGACTTAGGTATATGTATGGGTATTTACCTAAGTAGTGTTGATGACTATTGCTTTTGTGCTTTGAGATTGGGGTCTTGCTTTGTGGTTTATCCTTTGGGGATTTTGAGAGACCATCGGGGGTCTCGAGGTCCCTACTGTGTATTGTTATACTCACCCCTGCACGAGCTATGCCCACACCTTGCCGTGTCTTGTGAAGATGATGGACAACATTGATCAAGGCTGGGGGTACCAGGACTGGAGTCCACTCATAGGTGGAAATTATAAGAGACGATCCATAGAGATGACCGTTCGAGAGCGGTACCTACCCTTCAGGTAGGATCCTTGGCGGGTATTCTCAGGAGCTGTTTTAAGTTTTACTTGTACTTTCTAGTTGGACTTGTATTCCATCCCCTTTACTTACTATACACACCCTGTTTACTATATAGTTTAATTTTTGCTTGTATCCTGCTATGTGTTTGGTTTTTGTGAGTTTACAGGTTAAAAAGGCAATGCCTTCCTGGTTTTAGGGATATACCTTTTTGGTGCTAGTCGCCAGCCCCTGGCCTATGGAAGGCGGGCTTGGGGAAGTAATGTTATGAGCCCTGGGGGACAGGTTGGGAAAAATTAGTATTATAGGAATAAGTTCTATCAAAGAACTTGGACTTAGATATTTTAATCAGTAATACTGTTAAGTGTAATGAGTGTGGTTATCGGTTTGGGGAATCCAGTGATGGTGTGGCGGCTGACATATCCATAAACTAGGACCCTGACTACTGATTTTTGACTCAGTGCACGAAAACACTAAATGTGGGTGTGTTCTGACAAGTTTTATTTGTGATCCATTTGAGTTATCTCACCAGGTATAACTTATTGACTGTGGCACACCTATTTCTTTTCAGGATGCCTCCACAAAGACAACTTTCCAGGGTTCTAGGTAGAGTATGTGATGAAAAACCACTGAGCGATGAGGCTTCGATGCAGGTCCCAGTTTCAGAAGTTGTACCATCAGGTGATGTTCCAGTAGCCCCACTACCCATTGGGAAACTGATGCCACCAGTCCCAGTAGAAGAGGGTGCACACCACTTGAGCGCGCTGCACGAGTTTAAGCACCAGAGGATACCAAGGTTCTGGGGAGAGATGGATCCATAGGCAGATGAGGACTGGCTGTAGTCCGTGGTTTGTGTTTTTATACGGGTAGGGACACCAGCTGATCTAATGTAATTCTTTCCGCTAGTCTTCTTCTGGAAGCAGCGGGCAGATGGTGGAGCTTGATGCTCCAGGTTCACGACGAGGTCACTCTCATCTAGGCAGACTTCAAGAGCCTTTTTCAGGGAAGAGTTCATCTCAATGACCATATGATCTATGCACATACATGAGCTTCTCCACTTATAGCAGGGTAGCATGCCCGTGGCTCAGTATTCTGTGAGGTTCACCGACCTCTTGATATAATCCACTGACATGGTGCGAGACCCTTTATTCAAGGCCCAAACCTTTGAGAATGGGCTCAGACGGGAGATTAGAGCTTCAATGAATTCTCTCAGCATCCTGACACAGGCTGGGGTGTAAGAGCGAGTACTCTTAGTGGATAGCTTCCTTGTTGAGCAGTCACTAACAGTGATACCCACCACCGGACGTCATGTAGCAGAGTCATCTACAGTTGGAAACAGACAGATGATGAAGAGGTCTAAGAGGACCAGACCTACAGGTGGACGACATTAGGATATAGGGTTGGTTGTGTGGGACTCTCGAGATAGAGTAGGACAGGCAATGAGCATGCAGTGTTACTCATGCGGTGGGTAGGGTCACATGGCTCGCGACTGCCCGACCCGCCGTATGGATGACCAGAAAACTATCGAAGGACCTCCTGGGCAGAGGTGAAGATTCGATCTAGGAGGTCTACAGGCAGTAGGTGGACGTGACAGAGGAGCTGGCCATGCAACAGGCGGTGGGTGGTGATTTGAGGTTCTACCGCCACCACCTCCAGGTGGTCCACCCTGACCACAGGGAGTAGGTGGACAAGGATGAGCTCAACCTCAGCTATCCGAGGCCTATAACCACGAATCTCGAGATATGATTCAAGGTATGATCTGTGTCTACTCTACCTTATCTGCAGAACTTATTGACATAGGTTCCAGTCACTCTTTTATTTCCACGACCCTTATTCAAAACTCAGAGATTCTGATGGAGACGTTGGCTCAGTCCTTATGGCTAGAGACTCCTACGAGAGAGGATTCAATAATTACAAACTGGTACCGGTAGTGTGAGATTACTCTAAGAGGTGAGAGATTCGATTGGGATCTTCTAGTAGTGGATTTGATTCCCTACAAAGTCATCTTGGGTATGGATTGGTTATCTACAGTCCATGCTAAGATCGATTGTATTAGGTTCAAAGTGCAGTGTGTCCATAAGGATGGGACCAAGTTTTCCTTCACTGGTGAGAAGGGAACCTTTGCATCACATGATGGACTTACTCGGAGGAGGCTGTAGCTGATCTCACATCAATTGGTTAGCCTTACCCTCGAAGTGGTTGATGTTGAGAGTCCGAGCTATCCTGTACTGGTGGACCAATACACTGATGTTTTCCCTGATGATGTTCCAGGTATACCTCCTCATAGAGAGGTGGACTTTTATATCGACTTGTACCCCAAGATGGCACTAATATCAACACCAGCATATCAGATGGATCCCATGGAGCTTTGAGAGCTGTGATTATAGCTATAAGACCTACATATCAAGGGGTTTATTAGGCCTAGTGTTTCTCCTTGGGCAGCCCCAATTTTGTTCATCAAGAAGGCAGATGGGAGTTTGATACTCTGTATGGACTATCAGCACCTATAAAAGGTGGCCGGGATCAACAAGTACCCACTACCGAGGATTGACGATATTTTTGATTAGCTGAAGGGAGCACCGTTTTTTTTGAAGATATACATCAGATCAGGATATCCCCGGCTCAAGGTACGAGATGAGGATGTGTAGAAGATGACCTTCAGATGTCGGTATGGCCACTATGAGTTCTTGGTTATGCCATTCAGCATGACCAACGCCCCAGCAGTGCTCATGGGACTCATAAACAGGATCTTCCAGCCATACCTCGATCACTTTGTGGTAGTCTTCATTGATGACATCCTAATATACTCATCTACAGAGGGGGAGCATGCCTATCATCTGCAGATAGTACTTGAAACACTCTGAGAGCACCAGGTTTATGGTAATCTCTCGAAGTGCCTGTTCTAGATCTGAGGGGTTCACTTTCTAGGACACGTCATCTCAGGGGCTGGAGTTATAGTGGATCTAGTGAATATTGAGGCTGTGCTTTCTTGGGAGCCACCCTGGAGTGTGACGGAGGTGCAGAGTTTTCTGGGTTTGGCTGGTTACTACTGGAGGTTTGTGCCTGAATTTTCTAGAGTTGCGACACCCTTATCCGCATTGACGAATAGGGGGAATCCATTCGTGTGATCAGAGAAATTCTAGTGGAGTTTCTAGGAGCTCAGGTAGAGACTGAAAAGTGCCCCCATCTTGAGGTTACCAGAGGAGAGCGTTGGGTACGTAGTCTACTGTGACACATCAGGGACCGAGATTGGATGTGTCCTGATGCAGGAGTGAGTAGTGATCACGTATAGTTCTCAATATCTAAGACAACATGAGCATAACTATACTACCTATGACCTGGAGTTAGAATCAGTGGTCTTCGCGTTGAAGATGTGGTGACATTACTTGATGGGCAAACATTTAAAGTCTACTCTGATCACAAGAGTCTCAGGTATATCTTCTCTTAGAAGGACCTGAACCTGAGACAATGGTGTTGGCTTGAGTTTTTCCAGGACTATGACTTAGAGATATTCTATACTCCTATGAAGTGGATCATGGTAGCAGATGCACTCAGCATAAGATCTGGTATACAGTTGTTGAGTGAGGAGATAGAGCAGCTAGCCACTTTGGGATATCCTATGTGGATCGAGATGGAGCAGCTTATCTTCAGTCTCTGACAGTCACTCCCCCACTCCTTTAGCGAGTCAGGGAGGCACATATTGGGGACACTGACTGTGAGACTCGACGTGCTCAGATATCTACAGGACATGCACCTGAGAGATTTTTTGAAGGTGGGGAGCACGTCATCCTTTTCCAAGGGTGTACTATGATACTAGTGGCACTTTGGGAGGAATTGTTGAGGGAGTTCCATACATCCCCTCTAGCGGTACATCCAGAAGTGGTGAAGATGTAACAAGACCTCCAGCGTTAGAATTGGTGGCTGGGAATGAAGAATGAAGTGGTGGAGTTTGTCTCATGGTGCCTCACTTGTCAGCAAGTGAAGGAAGAGCATCTTATTCTAGTGGGATTAGTTTAGCCACTAGAGGTTCCAAAGTGGAAGTAGGATATAATTTCCATGGACTTTATGACATGAATTCCACACACATATAGGGGTTATGATTCTATCTGGGTGATCGTTGACTGAATCACCAAGTCAGCCCACTTCCTAACTATTAGAGAGCAGTGATAAGTAGAGGGATTGGGACTCCTCTACGTACTGGAGATTGTACGGATTCCTAGAGTGAATTAGACGATTGTATCCGATCATGATTCACATTTTACTTCCTAGCTACGGAAGGGGTTGCAGGAGGCATACATGACATATCTTTGATTGAGAACCACCTTTAATCATCAGACGGATGGTCAGACAGAGTAGACCATTCAGACCCTTGAGGACATGCTGCGTGCTTGAGTCCTTGATTTCAGCCATAGGTGGGAGGATCACTTACCCTTGGTGGAGTTCGCGTACAACAATAGCTGTCATTCCACCATCAGTATGGCACCATTTGAGGCATTGTACGACCAACCTTGAAGATCTACTCTATACTGGACTGACCCAGGGGAGTCATCACTCATGGGACCAGAGATTGTATGGGTTACCACAGAGAAGGTGAACATCATCTAGGAGCGGATAAAGACTGCACAGATCAGGCACAAGTCTTATGCTGACAGGAGGCATAGATCTCTCAAGTTCGAATATGGTGACCATGTCTTCCTACACATATCACCTCGATTAGGTTTGCAGAGATTTGGTCGGGGCGGAAGGTTATCTCTGAGGTTCATTAGACCCTTCCAGGTCCTCAGCAGAGTTGTCGAGGTGATGTACTACTTAGCTCTTCCCCCTCAGTTGCACTGGGTGCACAACGTTTTCCATGTATCCCAGCTGAGGAGATACGTACATGATACTCCACACATCACTAAGTAGGGCGAGCGGGACATCGAAGATGGGGCGACATTTTCAGAGTTTCCAGTGAAGATTGAGGATCGAGAGGAGAGAGTCCTTTGTGGGTTATCGATACCTTTGGTGTACGTTTGTTGGTAGCACAGAAAACTCCAAGAGTGAACATGGGAGTCAGAGGCTCAGATTCATGCTTAGTACCCCCACTTGTTTCCCTAGTTTGTGTTGTAGCTTACAAAGACATAAAGCCCTAAGGTGGGGAGAATGTAAAGACCCATATTTTCCATGTATTTTTTTTAAAATAAACAGAATTATTATGAGTCAGTGAAAATTAACGGCGCAGAATTATGAGTCCCGGTGTGCCTAGAATGGAATTCTGAAATTTTTTTCGGGTATGTTCAGTAAACACATGAGTGGCGTTTTCTAACTGTTGAAAAGGTGCTCAGAATTAAAATTTGAGGACACTATTGAAATCGCAGTGCTGATATTCGCTTAAGAGAGTCTTCAACTTGACCGCAGTAGGTTAAGGGTGGAATTTGGATTTTCGGTTTTTTGTGGGAGAGTTAAAAAAATAATAAAATAAAACAAAAAAATTTTATTTTATTTTTTTGAAACCTCTCATTTGAATTTTGGTGGTGGGGACCACCCAACATTGAAACCTTTGTAACTCTTGGATCCTCCCCAATTAATGAGCCAACATTAATTGAACAAGTAATTCACTTGAACTTATAGAAGTTGGTTCCTCACCTCTTGTGGTGGAGGAATCATTAGCAAAGGATAGAACTTGGGAGATCCTTTGAAGAAACATCCTCCAATAGAGAACCACCTCCAACAAAGAACGAACCTCCGACGAGGATGACGCTCGATCTCAGAACGTGAGGGTGTTGTGGGAGTGATGAACATCAAAATCTTCATCATCTTCCTCATGCCATCTCCAACGAATGAACGAGGTATGGAATTTTGTTCAATTAGTTCTTTATGGTAATTCATTGCTTTTAATCTACGAACCACCTGCTATTGATCTAACGTGGTGGGTGCGGGCCAAACAAACACAACCCGATCCCTTCGCTTCCTCTATGTTGATGTGTTCTACACAAGAGAATCTACGGTTGAGTGAAACCCAACCCTGACGTCAGCGACTGATACTGATAGGGTATGGGTAGCGACCGACACACCGGATGACCTTGATGAGGGAGGTGGCGCAACCGGTCCGCCGAAGGAGGCCACAACTCGTCGGCCATGGAGGAAGAAGGTGGCGGCCGGAAACTGCCCGACCGCATTGAACCGAGACGGTGCACGACTGTGCCGCTTGTAGTGAGGGAGGCCGTGGACAATCGGCCGCGATAGTGGAAGGTGGTGACCAGCACCCTGGCCGGCTGTGTGGAACCGCGACGACGAGCGTCCGGGCCACCGTTTGAGGAGGAGGCTGTGGCAGCTGATCCACGGTGGCGCACCAGGGTGGCCGACAACCGGCCGGATGTGGGAGGACAACAGTGTTATCGCACCGCTGGAAGGGGGAGCCTGCCGGACTTTCGGCCGGCTGCGTCACGCCGAGCGGGACCCCTAATGTAGGTCCCCTATGCCAGCGAGTGACGCCACATGGCACCTCTTGGTTGGACAAAACGAATTCTCCACAAGACCGTTCAAAATTCTGGGGGGCACCTCCCCCCATGTAGCGGCTAGGGTGGCCCCCTCCATGGCGGACTGCACCCAGCCGAGCGGGCCGAGCCCTGCGGGTCGCACCCTGCGGGCCGGACCATCCGCTTTGCTGGCCAGGACGGACCCTAGCCCAGGGATCTGGGCCCGCTATGGCCCATCCCATCTAGGCCAGACTCGGGCCGGGTCAGGTTCGGTCGGTACAATGGGGTTGGACCGGACCCGGGCCCAACTGGACCCAGATACGCCTTTTTGGCCATATCTTGAGAACCACACATCCGTTTGATGAACCGTATATGGAAATGGATTCCTTGGATCGAGATGGTCCTTTTGGTATACCCTAGTTGAGTTTTGGATACATTTGAAGTATGAATGGGTTGGATCAAACCTAAATCCAACTGGGCCCTCAGAACAGAAACGCTAATAACTTACAGACCAGATGTTCGATTGATGCGCCGTCTGTTGCGTTGGGACCATTATAACGCAACGGACCTTTGAGATACTTTTTCTTGGGAATTCCTGAAAGTTGAAGTATCGACTGATGTATTTAGGAGCGGATCCTCCCAAAATCAAGGGTGCTTAGTGCGAGAACCCTGTGGCTGGCTGTACTTGAAGAATATACAGATCCTATGTAGGTCATCTTCAGATCTTGTGTGGGTCATCTTCAGATCCTATGTGGGTCAGCATATTCAGATATTGTGTGGGTCATCTTCAGATCTTGTGTGGATCATCTATAATTCTGTGTGGGTCAACAGGAGAGATTCTCGACAATTTAAGGTGATCAAGCAATACAACTAATCATCTATACTTCCATACTTAAGTTATACCTGGTGTGAGCTGAGTCTTTAACTTTTTGGTACACTTCTATGTGGTGATATCTTTGTTGTAATATTCTGTGTGGTGATACCTTTGTGGTACTTACCTTAGTGGTGTTACCTATGTGGTACTAACCTTCACGGTGTTACATGTGCGGTACTTCTATCTTCGTGGTGTTACCTGTGTGGTAATTTTACCTTCGTGGTGTTACCTTTATGGTATTCTTCCCTCACGTGTGAGATTAGTATATATATTGGTAATTTATGTATATGTATGGCCATATACCTAAGTAGTGTTGATGAATATTGCTTCATGCTTTGAGATTGGGGTCTTGCTTTGTGGTTTATCCATTGTGGATTTTGTGAGACAATTGAGGGTCTTGGGGTCCCTAATGAGTATTTTAATACCCACCCCTACACGGGCTACACCCAAACCTTGCTGTGTCATATGCAGATGACAAATAGAATTGATCGAGGCTGAGGGTACCAGGACAGGAGGCTACTCAGAGGTGGACATTAGACGAGATGATCCGCAAAGACCACCATTCCAGAGCTATACCTACCCTTTAGGTAGGATCCTTGGCAGGTGTCCTTAGGAGCTGTTTTCAGTTTTACTTGTACTTTCCAGTTGGACTTTTATTACAGCCCCTTTACTTACTGTACACACCATGTTTACTATATAGTTTAATTTTTGCATGTATCTTGCTGTGTTATTGGTTTGTGTGAGTTTATAGGTTAAAAAGTCAATGCCTTCCCAATTTTAGGGATATTTCTTTCCAATGCTAGTCGCCAGCCCCTGGCCTATGGAAGGCAGGCTTGGGGTAGTCAGGAAATGGGCCCCGAGGGACAAGTAATGAGAAAATCTTTTGTCAGCACGAGACTTTTGTTGAAAAAGTCACAGGGGGGGGGCATAATTATCAACAAAATAATTAAATTTAATTAATTTATCTCAGATATCCTATCGAATAAATTTTTAACAGGGACTTCTATTGGAAATCTGAGATCGTCATTGAGTTCATAATGGAGTGTTTTACCTAAGATAAATTTAAAATGACATGGTGCAGGACGTTTGGTTTTCATGGCTGTTGGCGGGTATTTCTTCATTTTTCTATAAACGGGTGGTTGAGAGGATTGATTAGGGTTGGATAATAAATCCTTCACCAAAACCCTCATCTATCTACCTCTTCATTCTTTGATGGATCAATGAAGAAATAAAAAAAAATCTTCACTGGATCAAAGCAAAAGTGCAGTTGATGTGTTAGTCAATGTCAATTAGATCCAAATCAAGGTAGGATCCTTTCATTTGAGTTGCATATCTCTGATTGATGTTTTCACTTTAAAAATACTTCCCTTTTCATTTTTTCCTCATTTTGATATCAACCATCGATGGTTGAGCTAACATGGCCATCGATCCATGCTTGAACCCTATTAAATTAAAATGTTCTTTGCATGTTCTTTGTAGAATCATCATTTAATTTTTTCTACATAGAAACGTTGATGAAAATTGAGATAATCATGATTTTGGAAAGAACTTGACCCAATGATCCCAAATATATGCTTGTTTCTTCATTTCGAGTTGAATCAGTGGTGGTACCACATGCGAAAGGAGGAGACTGTGCGACTCCAGTGAGGCAGCAGGCCAATAGTGATGTGCGAGGTGACCGATGGAGGTGAATCTTGATGCATGGAGCGGAGCTCTAGTATATGGTGGTAGAAGACCGCAAGAGGCAATTTATGAGCAGGGAATAACCCGAATGGCCGAACAGTGTGTAGAGGTGGCCTACATGGCTTGGTGTGAGGCAGATCCATGAGTGGGGAGGCGAAGTTGGGATGTGGGAGCAACGCTGCTGAGCGGAAGAGCCAAGGAGGTGGGTGGAGAAGCTGAGGTGTCTTAGAAGGTGGCAGGTGACATTGACCTCAGCGGATGGATCAAGGTGGAGCATAGGGTGAATGCTAAGGCCGGCCAGATATCACACCCCATCCCCAGACTACCCCGAAGCCAGTACAGTTTAACTAAAACCTGGTGTGTTTTTTTTATAACAGGAAAAGATGAATATTACACATCATGTTCAACTAAATAGGATCATTTTTTGGTTTAGGTCATGGAGAATTAGATACAATTATTACAATTCTTTCAATACTGAAAGGTAAAAGAAACCCCACAAAGCTTCCACCAATCTGAGTAACACAAATCTACTAAACCTGTAAAATTTAAATTAAAACATAGGGTGAGCATATGAATGCCCAGTAAGGGGGTTTTAAAAATAAAATAGTATTTCAATTGGAACCTTTGAAAAAATTACATTTTAATTATCCATAAAACATTTTATTAAGAAAATATGCAATACATGAATCATAAAATTACATTTTTTCGAAGGATTATAAGTGAACATTTTAAGGAATACTAACAGGGTCATAAGGGAACATGTTATAATCATAATCATGCTCATACAAAATATAGGGTGTGAAACATATAAATTAAGATTCATTCTAACTTAAATAAGTGTGAAAAGTGAAAGTGCTAGTACCAAATTTACAACTGATAGTAATACATGATTAGAGTTGCGCCAAAAATGATAACTACAAATTATTTCTTTACTATCTGTAAATCGTAAACTCGATAATGAATCTCTGAATAAAAAATAAACTTTAATCCATAAGCATTTACTTCTTTTGATACTCATAAGTACATGATCTTATCAATGAATATTCTACTAGTCAAATATACACTTGGAAAATTAATTATCACAACATAATGAGGGAAGTGCATATGCTGGACAGTTTCAAGGCCTCATGCCAAGACTATAAACTCTCTGTCAAGGCCTCGTGCCAAGACCATAAATTAATTTGGGAATGACCTCAGCCAATTCCACATCTATTTTTTTTGATGAGACCTACCGATGTATTGAGGGGCAATAGCGGGCCCCACCCGTCACATACTAAGTCCAATGAATTCATCATTTCTTTAAATCAAAGTGCCTCATACCACTTTGATTTATTAAATTTCTCATTACTTATCATTCCAAGTGTCACATATTACTTGGATTCTCATTTAACATTATTCAAAGTGTCCCATACCACTTTGAATAATTTAGTTCTTAATTCCATAAAAGGCCATTTGAGTTTGATTAAATTCTTTAGGATTTACGTATACAAAGTGATTCATGCATATAAGTGTTAATAACAATACTAACTACTGCATGGATATGGAAATAAATGACAAGTATGATAGGTATATTATATCACATGTGACAATAAATAAAGTACATGAATCACAGGTTTGTTATATAAATTAATAACCCTTAAATTCCAAAATTCATAATGTGTGAGTCAACATTTTAGGTTCCAAAAATGCATAAATCCAATTCATCATGTATTGAATACACACTGATTCATGGAAAAAAAATATTCATATGGGGTATTAAACACATAGTTTTCTAAACACCCATTACTTGCATGTTCATGTATTAACTTACCACAAGGGTATTCTCAATTATTTAATCACAATGTTAAAGATTGAAAAGCATTCCAATCAACCACACCACATAACTATTGCCATTTAATATTTATGAAAATAATTATGTCATACATATATATTCATATACATAATTTACATAATTATAAGAATATCGAAATAACACAAGTCGGTAGATAAACACCCACTTTATTAACTTAAAGATAATTATTCTTTGAAACAAGTTATGGAATCTGTTTATGCAAAAAATAATTTTTCCAGTTTAGACATATGTGTATAGGAGTGGAAAACCCCAAAAATTATTACTCATGAATTATTTATAATTACCAAATGAATCAGAAGTATAACATTTGGAAAATCCAAAATTATCTAGGGTTTAGTTTTTTGTAATCCGTTTATACACAAGGGTGTATATAATGGATTTTATTTTTAAATTGTTCCTTAAAAACCTTTCATATTTCAGAAAAAACATTTTCTATTCATTATCAACAATATTCGGAAAATCTAAATTAGATTTAGGATCCAAGTGTATATATATATACATATAACTGAATATACATGGTGTATATAAGGGTCTTACCCCAAACATTTAACGAGACTTACTTATTTTGAACATATTAGGAATATTAGTTAAATATGGGTTCATTAATTTCAAATCGTGCTAGAAAAGATAAATGGTTTTCTTATGAAACATATACATATATATGCTTATGTTTACATCAATATATATATACATATATATATATACATATATATATACATATATATATATATATCAAACACATAATATCTCAATCCCTTGTTTGGTAAAGGATTAAGAACACATTTAAGACTAAAGATTCACCATCATATAATAAGTTAGTGGGTCTTATACTCAACCATATTTATATATGTATATGTGTATACATATATGTACACACACACACACATATATATATGTATATAAATATGTATATATATATATATATCCAAACTGAAACAAGGTAAGACAAACTAGGTCCCTTACTTGGTTCGAAGGAGGAGAAGAGGTCTGAAGAAGCTTGATGGAGGCAATGGAGAGGATGAACACCATAGGGTTCATGTGAAAAATAAGATATATTTATAAATCATTTATAATATATTTTTTAAGGCCACTTTTATGGAAAACCGAGGCATCTCAGTTTAAAATAAGACCGAGGGTGTCCGGTCTTGTGGAAAACAAGTGAAAACAGGGGCCACCTAGTCACAGGTGTGGAATGAATTTAAAAGAAAAAGTATCATGGATACCGTTGCGGTACATGCAGGAGGAAGAAGATGAAGAAAGTGGTGGGTTAGGTGCAGAAAAAGGATGAATGAATCAGATCATCCAAGACATGATTTGACTGCTGAGAAAGATCTTAAAACAAATGAATGGTCGTGATTAAAATAGATTTGATCGTATGACTGCAAGTAGTGCATCATTTTAAAAATACCTAAACTGTCGAGATTAGATTTGTGGTAGATCGGACGGCCCAAGGAAAAAATGGAGGGAAACTGCGGTTGTGGAGATTTGATGGTCCGACCGTTCGGAAAATCCAGATCGCACGTGGTGTGATCGGAGGGCTTGGATTGAGTTTCACATAACAAATCCCATCCCACATAGAATTAAGAGAGTTTTTGAGCTGTCTTTATAAGCCCAATGATCCCAAAATTCAATCAGAAATCCCCCTCCTGCTCCTGGTACCACCCCATACTGGTCACTACGGGTGCGCTTTGTGCCTACCGCTACCTCCGTGCTGTCCTACACGGTGGCACGCTCTGGATCCCATGCACATGGATGTCAATGCACACTTAGGTATTACCATGCACACCTATGCATGTGACTTAGCGCGTAGCTTACGCACAACCCTGGGCCATTTTTCAAGGGATGTTAGTGAGATTCCCAGCAAGGCCTTGAGTGGCTGGCCGACCAGGTTGCCCTCCGCTTGGTGGGGTACTCACCCATTTTTTTTGGAAAAGTAAAAGTTATTTTTATTATACAGAATATTATAAACAAAGGACATAATTTCATAAAACATGAACCCTTCTTAATTTAACACTTTGGGAGATTAAAGTACACAAATACTTCAGAAATTCTAGATGATTTTATACTAAAAAATACTTGGTTAGAACATTATTTGGTACATTTAAAATGGAATATTTAATATAAACCTAGAAAATTAATTTATAAAATTGAATACCATTAATTTAAAACATCTTTAATGTATCATTATAAAATATTTAAAACATTTGAAACATTTAAAAAGTATTTGAAATAATTACCTAATTTTTGAAAACATACTATGTTTTATAGAGTAAACTTTTAAATTTAAACCCATGATGTTCAAGATAAAAATTAAGATATGTTAAACATATCAAAATAATTAAAATTATTAAGGAAGTTGTATAGGTTTTATGAAAATTTATAAAATGTATCTGAAATTTTTCACTTAAATTATTTTGGTTTAACAAGATTGTAATAGTCACTTTATTTTAAAATCCAACTGCCCTAAAAGGAAAAAAAACGGTCATATGTATCTCCAACGGTCAAAAATACCTTTATAAATACATGTTTAGGGTAATTCAACTTCTACACAACTTGTACTGATGTTCATTGTGATGGATCCGAAGGACCCTTACTATTATCTTGGGATTTTTGTTGTATTTTTTGGTATCCTTGTGATTTTAATATGTATTTTAGTGGTTATACTAGGGTAGTGAGGTTCTTTGGTCTTGTTGTAATGTAATCATTTTCACTATTTTATTTGAATAAATAAAGTCTTGTGTTTATTTATTATTATTGTTTTCGATAGTATGGAAATTAAATGAAGTAAAAACAATACAATAGTGTTATTCCATAAGAAACGAGTTCGAGGTGTCACATTATTCCACCTTTAAATAATTGAATCCTCGAAATTTAAAAATACTCATACACAAACACCAGAAAAACCAGACACACATCACTTCCAACATCCCCTCACAAAGTCATCCAATGTGGACAATCTGCCAAAAAACCACAAGTGGATCCCTAAATTGGTTTCCAGTCCCACGACTTCTTTGACCCAAATACACTAAGAGCACCGAGAGTAGCTAGGATCATACTTTTGCATAAAGAATTTGGGTTTCTAGAGGAAGGCTTGAGAATTGTGATGATCAGAGATTTGAAAGTGGACTAGATCTCTATAAATCCATCATACTATGTCGTGCATGAAAACTTCAAATTCATAGAGAATTCCGTACATAGTAAAACATAAACTTGAAAGAGATAGACCACCTGAAGGTCACCCTCCAAATTATCTTCCTGAAACTGTATCAATGATTTATAGTTATCAGATAGGGTGAAACATAAGAAAATAACTTTGTAGTACTTTCCCATTTTCCTAAACTCTGCACATTGAGTATTTTAAATATGGCGATAGATGTTGCTCTCTATTTTATAGGAATAGAGGATATTTGAGCCGAGGGACACTTTATAATGTCATTTGAAAGTCAGGCGTAGGTTTGAAAATGGGTCATAGTCTTCTGAACATGACTTAACAATTATGCGTTCTAATAATTCGGTATGGAGAGATAAGAGGTTGGTTGGAGAACTCATGTCTTCCATCTGAAAATTTTCAAAAGACATGTTTTATTATGTAATACATAATCATATTAAAACAGAGACGTTATTTGTAAAATCATGTGAAAGTACTAAACAATAAAATATAACATTATCCAATTATACAAGGTTTATAAAACCAACGGTGTAACATAACCACTCACTCTATCTCACAATACACTAGTATGGATTTCCTGATGTCATCGAAGATGAAACTTCACCAGTTTTGGCGATTTCCCCAATTCCCAGTTAAAAAAATTCCTAAAGCGGTTCCAAACTCTTAAATATCTTTGGTCCAGATGCAACATGGGAAACTAGGATGAACTACATGTAGACATCTAAAATTAAGTGTGAGAAAAGCATGTTGTGTATCTAGTTGAGAAACATCGGTATGAACTTGATGTCAATAATGCAATCGTGAAGACTCATCCTCAAGGACTTCAAAGTCCATAACTTGACCACGGAGACTGTAGGTCAAAATTTGACATAGGTATGCTGCTCAGAGGTCACCCTCTAGGGAAGCCTCTTGAAAGTCCTCTTGAGATAAATCATTCCAGTCTAGGGTAAAGCATTTAAATATACCCTCAATGTATTCCCCTTGCTGTGCATAGAATGGGAATTGAGCGTTCATCATAAGAAAATAGTCGAAACCTCCTCCTTAGTGAAGTTGGAGTACACTAGGAGAATTGGATATATGGTAGATGTCTTTTCATGATAAATGAAGGCTTTAAAAAATATCTTTGCCTTCTGAACATGATTTCCCACTATATTTTCTAATACATCCATTGGAAGAGACAAAAGGCTTGACTCGTCTTCCATCTAAAAAATTTAAGAAAACTTCTACTTAGTAATTCATAACCATGTTTTTAATCTTGTTCTAATTTTCCATGGTTGTCTAAACCAATGCTCTGATACCAACTGTCATGCCCCAGCCCCAAACTACATTGGAGTCGGTGCGGTTTCACCAAAACAAGGTTTATTTTTTTATAAAAAGAAAAGCTGAATATTTCACATCATGTTACACTAAAGAGGATATTTATTTTTGGTTTAGGTCCTGGAGAATCAGATACAATTATTACAATTATTTCAAAACTGAAAGGAAAAGAAACTCCACAAAGCTACCACCAATTAGAGCAACACAAATCTACGAAACCTGAAAAATTTAAATTAAAAAGTAGGGTGAGAATATGAATTCCCAGTAAGGGGGTTTTAAAAATAAAAAAGAATTTCAATTTAAACCTTTGAAAACATTCCTTTTTAATTATCCATAAAAAAATTTCTTAAGGAAAGCTGCAATACATGAATCATAACATAATATTTTGTCCAAGGATTATAAGTGAACATTTCAAGGAATACTAACAGGGTCACAAAGTAACATTTTATAGTCATAATCACGCTCATACAAAATATAGGGTGTACAACAAATAAAGTAAGAGTCATTATAACTTAAATAAGTGTGACTAGTGAAAGTTCCAGTACCAAATTTACAACTGAGAGTAATACATGATCAGAGTTGCACATAAAATGTTACTAAAATTCTTTCCTTACTATTTTTAAATAATAAATTGGTCTATGAATCTATGAATTCTGAATAAACATTATGTCATAAGCATTTACTTCTTCTGATACTCATAAGTGTAGGCTCTTAACCATAAATATTATACTATTGGAATATCCACTTGGTTAATTAATTATCATAACATAATGGGGGAACTTCATATGCCAGATTGTGTTAAGGACTCGTGCTAAGACCATAAACTCTATATTAAGGCCTCATTCCAAGACCATAAATTAATTTTGGAAAGGCCTCGACCATTTCCACGTCTATTTTGTCTCATGAGACCTACCGATGTTAAAGATAAAACGTAAGATATGTTAAACATACTAAGTTTTATACAATACGGTCTTAAATTTAAACCCTTGATGTTAAAGATAAAACTTAATATATGTTAAACATATCAAAAAAATTAAAATGCTTAAGGAAGTTTTATGTGTTTTATGAAAATTTATACAATTTATCCTCAATTTTTTACTTAATTTTTTTTGGTTTAACAAGATACTAACGGTCAGTTTATTTTAAACTCTAACTGCCCTAAAAGGAAAAATGGTCATATATATCTCCAAAGGTCAAAAAGACCTTTATAAATACATGTTTTTTTTGTAATTAAAATTCTAGACAACTTGGAAAAAATGGTGCTAATCATTCATCTAATGCTCAACATGGTTTCTACGGTCCTAGATGTACTGATGTTCATTATGATGGATCTAAAGAACCGCCACTATTATCTTGTGATTTTTATTGTATTTGGTGGTCTCCCTGTGATTATAATAGGTCTTTTAGTGAGTCTCCTAGGGTAGTGAAGTTTTTTTTCCTTATTGTAATGTTATCATTTTCAGTGTTTTATTTGAATAAATAAATTCTTGTTTTTATTTATAATTATTGTTTTTGAAAGTATGGATATTAAGTGAAGTAAAAACCCAAAAATAGTGTTATTCTATAAGAAATAATTTGGGGCATCACAATTTCCCCCTTCAAAGAATTTCATCCTTGAAATTCTAAAATATTCATACACAAACACTAGCAAAACCAGACACACATCACTTCCAATATCCCCTTACAAAGTTGACCAACATGGAAAATATGCCAAAAACCCCAAGTGGATCCCTAATTTTATTTCCAGTCCCTCGACTTTTTTGACCCAAATACACCGAGGGCACCAAGAGATTCTCGGATCATCCCTATGCATAAAGTATTTGGGTTTCCAGAGGAAGGCTTGGGAGGTTTCAGGATCAGAGATTTGAGAGTGGACTAGATCTTTATAAATCCCCCATACTATGTCATTCTTGTAAACTTCAAAGTCATAGAGCACTCCATACATAGTAAAACTTAGAACTTGAAATAGATAGACAGTCTCAAGGTTACCCTCCAAAGAAGCTTCCTGAAACTTCATTAAAGCTTGATAGTTCTCAGATAGGGTGAAACATAAGAAAAAACATTCATAGTAATTTACCCTTTTCCTAAACTCTGAAAATTGAGTATTTGAAATATGGTGACAGATGTAGCTCTCTACTTTGTAGGAAAAGAGGATATTTGAGCTGAGAGACACTTTATAAAGTCATTTTCAAGTCAAGCGTAGGTTTTCAAATGGGTCATTGTCTTCTAAACTTGACTCAACAATTATGCATTCTAATAATTTGCTATAGAGAGATAAGAGTTTGGTTATTGAACTCATGTCTTTCATATGAAAATTTTCAAGAGATATATTTTACTCAGTAAGACATAATCATATTAAAATAGAGATGTTATTTATAAAATCATGTGAAAGTACTAAAATATAAAATATAACATTATCCAATTATACAAGGTTCATAAAACCAAAGGTGTTACATAACCACTCTCTCCACCTCACAAAACACTAGTATAGATTTCCAGATGTCCTCCAAGATGACACTTCATCGGTTTTGGATATTTCCCCAATTCCCGGTTAAACAGATTCCCAAAGTGGTTCCAAACTCTTAAATCTCTTTGGTACAGATAAAATGCGGGAAAATAGGATCAAATGTATGTGGAAATCAAAAATTTAGTGTGAGAAAAGCATGTTTTGTTTCAATTTGAGCGACATCGGAATGAACATGATGTCAATAATGAAATCGGGAAGACATGTCCTCAAGGACTTCAAAGTCCATAACATGACCACTGAGACCGTAGGTCAAAATTTGACATAGGTATGCTGCTCAGAGGTCACCCTCCAGGGAATCCTCTTAGAAGTCCTCTCAATATGAAGCATTACCACCAAGGGTAAATCATTTAAATATACCCTCATAGTATTTCCCTTGCTATGCATAGAACATGAATTGGGAATTCATCATAATAAAATAGTTGAAACGTCCTCCTCGGTGAAGTTAGAGTGCACGAAGAGAATTGGATATATGGTAGAGGTGTTTTCATGACAAACGAAGGCTTACAAAAATATTATTGCCTTCTAAACATGATTTTACCAATATAGTTTCTGATACTTTTATTGGAAGATACAGAAGGCTTGAATCCTCTGCCATCTGAAAACTTTAGGAAAACTTTTACTTAGTATGTTATAACCAAGTTTTTAATCTTGTTCTAATTTTCCTGGGATGACTAAACTAGTCCTCTGATACAAACTGTCACGCCCTAGCCCCAGACTGCCCTGGAGCCGATACAGTTTCACTAAAACATGGTGTGTTTTTTATAAAAAGAAAAGATGAATATTACACATCATGTTACACTAAAGAGGATATATTTTGTTTTAGGTCTTATAGAATTAGATACAATTATTTCAATTCTTTCAAAACAAAAATGGAAAATAAACTCCACAAAGCTTCCACCAATCTGAGTAACAAAAATATACTAAAACTTTAAAATTTAAATTAAAACGTAGGGTGAGAAAACGAATGCCCAGTAAAGGGGTTTTAAAAATAAAATAGTATTTCAATTGAAACCATTGAAAAAATTTATTTTTTAATTTTCTATAAAACATTTTCTTAAATAAATCTACAATATATGAATCATAACATAAATTTTTTTCCAAGTATTATAAGTGAACATTTCAAGGAATACTAATAGGGTCACATTGAAAAATGTTCTAATCATAATCATGCTCATACAAAATATAGGGTGTGCAGCATATAAAGTAAGAGTCATTATAACTTAAATAAGTGTGATAAGTGAAACTGCCAGTACCAAATTTACAAATGAGAGTAATACATGATCATAATTGCGTATAAAATGCTAACTAAAAATTCTTTCTTACTATCTGTAAATTAGAAACTATCTAATGAATATCTGAATGATGAATACACATTATATGTAATGCCCCGACCCTAGATACCCAGAGTCGGTGCATTATTACATAACATTGGAATGATCACAAAGGATCAAGTCTCGAAAGACCAATTAGTTTATTAGTCTTGGAAACACTATATATATTCATAAGTCTTACATTACATCATAAGGTAAAAAAAACTACAACAACATCTTGTCTTCATATCAACTCATACTATCCCTACAGGTTATTCATAAATTACTTCTTCATAATCCTGGGAAAAATAAAACATTGAAAGGGGTGAGCTCAGATGCTCAGTAAGGATAACATTATAGTAGAAGCTTTCATAGATAAGCATAAACACTTAAGGCAGTTTATAACTAAAACGAAAGCCTTTTAAACTTGAACTACAGCATAAAATGGAAATGATAAAAAAAATAATGCCATTTACTTACTCACATGGATATTCTACTAGTCGAATAATCACATGCAATATCAATAACAACTTTCATAATGATGGAATGCATAATGCCAGACTATCATAACCACATAGCCAAGGCCTCATGCCAAGACTACAAATAAGATTTTGCCAAAGCCTTGTGCAAAGACACTAGTTTGTCTCATGAGACCTAACGATTCATCGAGGAGATATAGCGGGATCCACCTATCACTTACTAAGTCCAATGCATTCCTCATATGAAAAGTTTGAAACATAACATAAACATTCATATTAAAACTAGCATACGAAATGTCAATACCTTATCCAAAAACCATGAATGGTATAAAAATAGCACATCCATAGTCAAACATAACTCATTAGATACAATATGAAAGATTGTATTGTATAATATTAACCTCAATCGAGAATAATGAAGGATATTGACATAGATGAAAATAATCATCAAAACTATTTGAGAGAAATATCCCCCTTTTTCTTGAAATCATTTAAAGTCACACTATTTGTCAAGAAGCTATTTAAAAATAGATTTTTGAATCAAAGTGTCCCATACCACTTTGAAACTTTTAAAAGGAGTTTTAATTTTAAAACTTTAATGTCCATATAAATAAATCCTTAAAACCATTTTTAAAACATGGACATTAATGAGCAAGATTTAGAAGAATAAGTCTTTAAAACATTTAAAAATGGTATTTTAGTTAGAGTTTCTAACCAAAAGAGAGACACTTGAATACAAAAAATTGAGGTAATAAAAACATTATAATATCATGAGAATAAAGGAATTTATGATTAACTCTGTCAAAGTACATTATATACACCACATAAAATTGATTTGGTGTATAACATCAAAGAAGTCTCAATGGAATGTAAATTGAGATGAAATCTCTCATAAAGGCCGTATCCTTAGGTTAAGGATAAATCAACTACATAATTATGTGTGACAAATATAAATACACTAAATATGATTGGATATTAAGTGTAAAACAATCAAAGGACATTCACACATATTCTTGTAAAAACAACACCAACAAATTGGATATTTAACTCAACAAATGGAGATTGAGTTAAAATTACTCTTATCAAGTTCAAATCGACGACTTGAGAATTTACGAATGGAGTGATTATGTGTATAAAAAATATATCCACAGAAATGAGAGTGGAAATTATGAAATAATCAAATGAATAATGATTCCACACATATTCTTGGGGTAATATAATCAATGAAATGTGGGTAAATCCGAATGAGTGGAAATTGAAATTTCAAATTCTCTTATCGATTAGGTAACTTATGAAAAATACTCCCATGAAAGAAGGATCATACCATGATGATGTCAATATCCATAAATTAAAGTATATTACACAATGGATACAATCATGGGCAGTACACACACCACATGCAATAAATAAGTGGTGAACAATGGAATTCTCACGGAATTAAAAGTGAGATAAGAAACCCCTTACCTTGTACTTTTCCTTGGTTGGGGGTAGGTTAACCACCTGTATAATGTTGAAATAATTTTTATTAAATTATTCATGAATCATATACATTAATATGATATCATATATGATATTTTAACATTGCTTTGTTAATAATATCTTAGAATTATCGTCATTTCAGTTGTTAACGGGTTCATTTTACTTTATATTCTTTGTTATGTGAGCCATATTTGTTATTAATGGGATGTATATTATTCATATCCAGAATGATATCAAGTTCTTAAACATTATTTTTAAATCATCAAATGATAATTATACTTGAATGGATATGATGGAGAATGAATCTCATCACGTTCGTGGAGAAGGTAGTCCGTACGTACGCACGAGCGACAATACCATTCTTTTGATATTAAAATAATATATACTTGGATGCTATATCATATATACAGAATCATTATCATGTTATATTTATTATTTAAATGAGTTACAAATAAATATTATACCCACCCAAATAATAATATATTGAATAACAATTACACCACGACGTGGTGACGGTAAGCCGTACGTACGCATGTATGGTGACATGTTATTCAAAGGGTGGATAGAATACTGAATATGGTTGTACCATATTTATAATAACATCACAGTATATATAGGATACTGGAGTTATTATTTTAGAATAGTAATAAAAAATAAAGAATAAGTGGAATAAGAAAGGAACTTGAAAAGGGGTGGTGAAAACATTACCTCTTCTTCGAGTTCTTCCTTTTGATTTGATAAAAAGGGCTCCTTAGGTTGGCTTTATGATCAAAATAATGCCTCTAGGTTGTATTCAGGGAAGTTGAGAGAGTATTTGGGCAGGGGTTGGCCGAACCAAAAGGCTTTGAAGGTGTGAAGAAATGATAAGGAGGAGTGCCCTTTTATAAGAGGGGTGAGGGGCACCTTTGGAAAAGCTAGAAATATTAATTTATAATAAATTCATATTCGGTTTCTAATGGCTCCAAAGTTGATTATTCAAAGGTTAAGGTGGGGATAGGTCGAAAACCATTCAACCAATATAATTTAGACAGGTTTGGTGTAACGCCCCGACCCCAGCTACCCAGAGTCAGTGCATTACTTCGTAACATTGGCATGATCACAAAAGATCAAGTCTCGAAAGACCGATTAGTTTAGTAGCCTTGGAAACACTAGATACATTTGTAAACGTTACATTACATCATAAAGTGAAAAAATACAATAACATAGTCTCCATAGTCCACACTTCTATCCTCTTTAGACTATCCCTGTAGGTCATTCATAAAATACTTCTTCACATCCTGGAAAATATTAAAACATTGAAAGGGGTGAGCTCGGATGCTCAGTAAGGTTAAAAATATAGCGGAAGCTTTCATAAATAAACATTAACATTTAAGGCAATGTATAACATAAACAAAAGCCTTTTAAACTTGAAATTCAACATAATATGGCAAAAGTAAAATGAGATAATGCCATTCACTTCTTCACATGGATATTCTACTGGTCGAATAATCACATGCAATATCAATAACCACTTTAATAATGATGGAATGCATAATGCCAGACTATCATAACCCCATAGCCAAGGCCTCGTGCCAAGACCACAAATAAAATTTTGTCAAGGCCTCGTGCCAAGACACTAGTTTGTCTCATGAGACCTACCGATGCATCGAGGAGCTATAGCGGGCTCCACCCGTCACTTATTAAGTCTAATGCATTCCTCATATGAATAGGTTTAAACATATCATAAACCATAACATAATTGTATCACATAAAACATGCGTAAAGGAAACATAACATTTCCACATTTCAAACACAAGATGTCAATACAACACATTGATATAATAAAAATGCTTTCAAAACCATTTTCAATACCAAAATAAAAGCAAGTTAAAACATTGTATTTATTTTTCATTAAAAAAAGTGATGGCTTGTAGAGGAAGCCGAAACTCAAATAATGGCCACGGCGGTGGAGAAGTCGTTATCGCCGCATAAGTACGGAAAGAAAAACATTCCCTTTTTGTCGTTTAGTAAAACGCTTCGTATAAAAAAGATTCCTTTTGAATAAACGTAAAAGTCAAATGGGTTTATACACTGTATAAAAGATAGTTGTGTATAAAACCAAATATGCCTCAATGAAAGGAGATTGAGACGAATTCCTTAAAAAGATTATTTTTAAAATAAAATAGATCTATTATATGTATTCACTATAGGTACACATAAAGAAATTAAAAATACAAAATAGGACATAATAATATCATGACATAATTTGAAAGTATAAGATTAACCCAAAGAATGGAAGTTGGGTTAAGAAGTTCCCTTACCTCGTGTCTGACTTGACTCAACCGTTCTTTAACCTCCTGAATAATAAAGTAGAGTTAATATATACCTTATTAAGAACCATTTTCATTTTCATTCTCCTTATTATATCACTTATTACAATGATGAGAACATTATGTAATTATTTAAGTTAATAACGGCTGTTTTGTCGATCTTTGGTATTTAAGTCAAAAATAAACTTTTTATAATTACAAGTTGTTCATGTGGTGAAATATCCATTATATCCAGAATTATATTCATGATGTAGATATCATATATATCATATATATACAGTATATACTTCATTCATAATGTCACGTAATATTTAGAGGTTAGAAATGAAATGCACCGTTCATGGAGACGGTAAGCCGTACGTACGCATGAACGCTACTTTCATTTCTATTTCATATTTAATGGAATGAAATCATAATGATATAAATTTATAATATAATTAGCGTATAATATAGTGTATAATACCATTTAATCCATCCTTTATACATCCCACATATGGCATTAACGATTCAAATCACTTTGAGGGGGCGGTAGTCCGCACTTCCTAAAATGAAATTATCGCATTTTACCCATAATGGAAATCATAAAGTTTGCCATAAATGAGAAATACAGAAGCATAAGTAAAACATAAACATATTTTATATCATATATAAATATAGTGACATCTTAATGGCCACCTTTGAAGGTGTTATATGAGTGTTGAACAATCATCGTTTCGTGAGGCAGAAATTCACCATCCACAGAAACCGTATGTTCTTAAACCAATAGATGTAGGTGTGTGTAAGTGTAGCTCGAATCCTTCTTATAACAAAATACTAGTATATTGAGGATACTAGTGTTGTTACAAAAGAAATGAATAAAAAGAATTTATGGGGTTGGAGAAGAAAAATAAAACAAAACAACATTAGAGAAGACATTACCTCAAAATCGGGTAACTCTTTTTGATTTGAGCCAAATGCTTCCTTGGGAAGAGTTCTTCCCAAAGTGAGGCTTCTAAGAGTAAGAGGGGGAAGTTGGGAGAGTATTTGGGAAGAGGTTGGCCGAGCCAAATGTCTTGAAGGTGTGAATAAGGTGGGAGAGGTGGGGGCCTTTTATAAGTGGAGAGGAGGGGCACTCTTGGAACGTAAAGAAAAGTCACTTTATTATAAAATGAGTTTCGGATTTTAGAGGTCCCAAACTTATATAATTATAGGATAAGATGATAAGGGTTCGAAATATACTCATCCAATAGGTTTTTGACAAGTGTACGCTTTGTATTTTACATTATCTTTCCATTTTATTTAAATCATTAAATAATGAGGTCATCACTGTATCATCATAATGTCATAAATAATTTAATTTATTTAATGTCTAAAAATTATAAAAAAAATACTATGATGTAGGAAATCTTTTTAGATTTCTAATGAATATTTATAATCAAAATTTAGACTTTTGTAACCCCACTTAAAAACTGTTTTAGTAAAACAACTCATGTTTGTGTCAATTTAATTTTAACATTAAATAAATATATATTAATGTCATTTTCCAACTAAAGTGGCTAAATGGGGTCCCCAAGTTGACCCATGGGTTGTATTGGTCGGCCATGACTCATCCAATAGGAGTAGGACAAGTGTCATTCTAATCTCATATTATTAAAACATTATTTGTACCTTAAACTACACTAATTACCTCTAATCGCGATTAAGAACTTAAAAGTTACTATTCACCAAAAATTTATTTTAATCTCATTGAACCACATTTTACTTCTTAATGAAAACCATGTATGTCGGATTTTGGAAAATCAAACCACAGAAGTGGTAATATTTCATTTTAACGAAAAAATCAGTTTTTAACAACCACTTAGTGGTTTCACTATTCATCAAAAATTGAAGTTTTTCAGAATAAGGCCAAAATTTCACCCTAAGCTATAATTGATATTCCGAATTCAAAAATGATGTCTATTTTAAAAAATTCCAAACATATAAGTTTCATTAATTAATTTTATAATTAATTCCCGCTGTCACAACAAATAGCGTGTTTTTAAGAAACAATTTATATCAAAAGATTGGCAATTGTTTATGTCCAATTTCAATGTTAAATTAATTATAATGACCACCATTGGACAAAATGGTAAAAATATATTCTAATTATACTTTAAAACCACTAAATAGTATAATTTATCACTATAAATTATTTTGATTAAAAAAGTTGTTTTTAAGTATTTTTCACTATTCATAAAAAATAGAAGTTCTCAGAAAAATACCAAAAATTCAACATAGGCTAATTTCGATATTACGAATACAAAAATGAAGTCCATTTTGAAATATAAAATTTCTATAATTTTAAAAAGTGGTTATTACTATTCATAACGGCTACTTTGATTAGTCGCGGTGTTTTAGAACTCGAAGTTGCGTACAATGCAAGCTATTGCATTATTGAATGAGAAGCGTATTGTGGAAGCTCGAGGTGTTACATTTGGGTTACTATATTAACCTAATCTTTTAGTTTTAACTCTTAGTTAATTAGTTTGACATTTACCATGTCACTTTGTATTTTTATATTATATAGTTAATAAACATACTATATACATCCAATAGACCCCCAAGTGGTCCATTAATGATATAAATATCATGATATAAGTCTCTTGGCCGAGCCTTAGATTTTTAGGAATTTAATATCGATTAATAATATAATATTTGTTTTAAAAACTATTTTATGTCAATTTTGACACTATTCAATAGTTTATTTTTTTGAAACTCATTACAGAATGATTACTTCGAAAAAAGTCACTTAAATCAATCCTAATATGTCATATTATCCGAGAAAATTAGTGTAATTCATTAAAAGTCTTAAATTATATTTATTTGGGTATTTATAATATCAATTATTTTAATTTTCACTATTATGGTAATTACTGCATCATCATTGTGTCATAAATATAATAAATTATTTAATGTCTAAAAATTATAAACAAAATATAATTATGTAGTAAATATTATTATCTTTCTAATAAATATTTACAATCAAATTTATCTTATGTATAACCCTATATTAAAAATGATTTAGTAAATAAACATTGATTTTTACTCTTTTAACTCTTCTTTGAATTAAATAATAATAAATATCCTAATCTAATCCAAGTGGACCTAAATGATAATATTTTATTCCTAAGGTTGTTTTTGGTCGATATACACTTGTCAAATAGAATTAGGACATGTGTTAGGGTAATATTAATATCATTTTTACCCTTAATTACCCTATTTACTTTTAATCGTGGTAAATAAAAGTAAAAAGTTACTATTCATCCAACATTATTTTCATCTCATTGAACCACATTTTACTTCTTGATATTAACCGTGTCTCTCAGATTTTCGAAATTCCATTCACAGAAGCGGTAAAATTATGTTTTATGAAAAATTCAGTTTTTTTAACTACCACTTAGTAGTTTCACTATTCATCAAAAATTGAAGTTTTTCAGAACAATGCCAAAATTTCACCCTAAGCTATAATTGATATTCCGAAATCAAAAATGATGTCTATTTTACAAAATTCCAAACATATAAGTTGCACCAATTAATTTTATAATTAATCCCCGCTGTCACAACAAATAGCATGTTTTTAAGAAACAATATATATCAAAAGATTGACAATTGTTTAGGTCCAATTTCAAAGTGAAATTAATTCTAATGAACACCATTGAATAAAATGGTAAAAATATATTCTAATTATACTTTAAAACCACTCAATAATATAATTTATCACTACAAATTATTTTGATTTAAAAAGTTGTTTTTAATTAAAATTTAGTAATTTTCACTATTCATCAAAATATAAGTGTTATCCGAAATGTTCCAAAATTTCACCCTAAGATAAATTCAATATTCTGAATCCAAAAATGAAGTCCATTTTCAAATATAAAATATATATAATTTCAAAAAGTAGGTATTACTATTCATAACGACTAGTTTGATTGGTTGTGGTGTGTTAGAACTCGATGTTGCGTACAAGACATGTTATCACATTATTCAAAGAGAAGTGTACCGTAGAAGTTTGGGGTGTTACATTCTCCCCTCCTTAAATAAATTGCGTCCTCGCAATTTTTAAAATTGTGCTTGGGAATATAATGGAAAGTCCCACATCGGAAAAAGAGTCAATAAAACTATCATTTTAAAATAAATAAAGAGAGGTATAAAGGTCAACCAAGATAACCCATAATTGGATTCCATGTAGGAAAACATGGATATGGATGATAAACTAAGTGTCAAGTTCTGATGGAGAGGGATAGAAATCATGATCAGGAGAAAGTTAACAATAAGAAAACCACAAACTTGTGTTGGGACAAACACCCATTAGTCTCCTAGTAGGAAAGTAAACGAACAACATTTTTTTGTTTTAAGTTACATTACATATGGATGAGGAATTTATTTATGATATTGACTAAGAATATAAAGATATATACTTACATTTTATGTATAGTTTCATTCTTTAATAAATTTCCACCACTAACTCATTTTTTTAAACGATGAGTATTCAAGAAGACTTAGTCACACTGGAAGAGCTAGAATAAACTTCTATAGAATCACATGATCCATGCAGATGAACTATATATTTACATTGTCTTTAGAGATTAATCAAAACCAAAATGGTTAGTACAAGATCTAATGATCCCCCAAAAGGATATTCCTTGAGAGAAATAAACACTAATCTTAATTTCCAAAATTAAACCAACAATACCCCAAAGTTAAATAAATACCATTCAATAATCAATGGTCCTTAAAATCCGTTAATATAATGAAAACTAATATTGAAAACCAAAACTTATTAAGAATGTAGTCTTCCACGTTAAATTGTATCTCCAAATGACATTAATTACTCTTAAAGTTACATACTTAAAAGTAATTAACCTAATCATTTCCACAAATAACCCAAATCATTATAAATCCACAATAAAAACATAGATAAAAATCCACCATTACTCCTCAAATGAAATCCCATACTACTCTATTTTCCTTTGGCATATAGTGTTCTCAACAAAGCGAACAACTTCCAAAATAACATTTATCACTTAATCACCAAATCATTTTCCTATACTAAGGGTATTCATTTGATAAGACATAAGATCCCAAATCAAATTATTATTGATCAATAAAATCATTTCACTAAAAATAATAGTCACACTAACGAGGGACTTCATGTAGTCCAGTGGTAGGCAATAAATCCCAATCACACTTTGGTTGTGGGTTCGATTCCCACAGCTTTGTCCGACACGACGGGTTGTCACATGGTCTACATGTTGTACTTTTTCAAAAACTATATTTTATAACATTACCAAAATGAGATAATTTTTTCAAAATAACCATAAAATAATTTAAGCACAAATGTTATATCATGCCTTGCATTTTCATCCAAAATTATAATAACTTATAATTCTCTCAAACCCTAATGATCATATAAAACCAAATGGTTATTTATACCAATATCCATAAGAGAAGAGATAATTCTTCCTCAAATATCATTCTCACATGGAAAACTGTGGTGTTACAAATACAAGAGAAAATTATTCCAAAGTAAACCCATCAATAAGGAGCACTAATATTTTTTTAAACATTTCTCCAACCATTTATTTCCACACAGCTTCTTCTTTGACCAAGAAAATATCCTATAGAATAGGGAATTCACTCAGGTAATGGCCAGGTCCCCTACATTTACGGAAAATTACTATAAATGGATTCTTGGGACCATTTTTATCTTCTTCCATCGTACTCTTAATTTTTCTTCAGCAATTCTTAACTTTATTTCCTTCCTTCCCGCACGTAAAGAATTTCTTTGTCCCATTGAGACACTTTCCTGGGTGTCTTCTTCCACATTTCCTGCATGATGGAAATTGAGGATTTATTTCTTCATGGTCTCCACTACTGGAGCTCTTATCATTCATCACCTTTCTCTTCTTTGTTGAGTCCGGTAATTGGTTAATATATATATTATTGATCATATTTTTGTAAAATTGATTTGGCATAAAGATGATATCTTTTACGCCTATAAACATTCCATTTTGTTGCTCATTTCCACCACCGTTTCCACCTTGTATATCATTCTCAAAGTCACTATGAATTCCTTGGAATCCATCCATTTACTAAAATCAGAAATCATTGTGTGAGTAATAGTAGTCATAAAATCATTTAGAGATTAACATGTCACCATATTCTCAATTTGAAACACATTAGGATTAACCAAGGTCATTTACTCTCATCTTATATATATAATTCTTTTAATCAGTTTCTAAAGAAAATGTGAATTATCCTATGCATATCCCCCGAGAGTGTCGTAACCGAGAGTGCAGCAAGGCCCGTTATCGTGCACCAGTTCCCGTTCGAGTCTAGCTCAAAGCGGTGTTTTCGGGTTTTACCCCTAGGTACATCTATGCCAGAGCCGCCTCTACCTGCTTGTATCCAGACATGGATGTATTGCTCGGAAAACTCACAAAACCTCTACAATACCAAAATTCTAGGAAGTTCTTCTATACTAATCCTCAAAGTTCATCTTAGGTATACGTGTTCTAATCAGAGTTTATCTAAATCTAGCTTCCAAGATTTGTACTAAACTTCCTCTGATACCAACTGTAATGCCCCGACCCTAGATACCCAGAGTCGGTGCATTATTATATAACATTGGAATGATAAAAAAGGATCAAGTCTCGAAAGACCGATTAGTTTAGTAGTCTTGGAAACACTAGATATATTCATAAGTATTACAATACATCATAAGGTAAAAAAAACTACAACAACATATTGTCTTCATATCCCCTCATACTATCCCTGCAGGTCATTTTTAAATTACTTCTTCATAATCCTGGGAAAAATAAAACATTGAAAGGGGTGAGCTCAGATGCTCAGTAAGGATAACATTATAGCAGAAGCTTTCATAGATAATCATAAACACTTAAGGCAGTTTATAACTAAAACTAAAGCCTTTTAAACTTGAACTTCAACATAAAATGACAAAGATAAAATAAAATAATTCCATTTACTTACTCACATGGATATTCTACTAGTCGAATGATCACATGCAATATCAATAACCACTTTCATAATGATGGAATGCATAATGCCAGACTATCATAACCACATAGCCAAGGCCTCATGCCAAGACTAAAAATAAGATTTTTCCAAGGCCTTGTGCCAAGACACTAGTTTGTATCAAGAGACCTACCGATGCATTGAGGAGCTATAGTGGGCTCCACCCGTCACTTACTAAGTCCAATGCATTCCTCATATGAAAAGTTTGAAACATAACATAAACATTCGTATTAAAACTAGCATACGAAATGTCAATAATTTATCCAAAAACCATGAATGGTATAAAAATAGCACATCCACAGTCAAACATAACTCATTCGATACAATATGAAAGATTTTATTGTATCATTTTAACCTCAATCGAGAATAATGAAGGATATTGACATAGATGAAAATAACCATCAAAACTATTTGAGAGAAATATCCCCCTTTTTCTTGAAATCATTTAAAGTCACGCTATTTGTCAAGAAGGTATTTAAAAATAGATTTTTGAATCAAAGTGTCCCATACCACTTTGAAACTTTTAAAAGGAGTTTTAATTTTAAAACTTTAATGTCCATATAAATAAATCCTTAAAACCATTTTTAAAACATGGACATTAATGACCAAGATTTAGAAGAATAAGTCTTTAAAACATTTAAAAATGGTATTTTAGTTAGCGTTTCTAACCAAAAGAGAGAAACTTGAATACAAATAATTGAGGTAAGATAAACATTGTAATATTATGAGAATAAATGAATTCATGATATACTATGTTAAAGTATAGTATATACACCACATAAAAGTTATTTGGTGTATAACAACAAAGAAGTCTCAATGGAATGTAAATTGAGATGAAATCTCTCATAAAGGCCATATCCTTAGGTTAAGGATAAATCAATGAAATAATTATGTGTGAAAAATATAAATTCACTAAATATTATTGGATATTCAGTGTAAAACAATCAATGGACATTCACACATATTCTTGAAAAAACAACACCATCGAATTGGATATTTAACTCAACAAATGGAGATTGAGTTAAAATTACTTTTATCAAGTTCAAATCGATGACTTGAGAATTTATGAATGGAGTGATTATGTGTATAAAAAATATATCCACATAAAGGGGAGTGGAAATTATGACATAATCAAATGAATAGTTATTCCACACATAATCTTGGGGTAATATAATCAATGAAATGTGCGTAAAGCCAATTGAGTGGAAATTGAAATTTCAAATTCCCTTATCGATTAGATAACTTACGAAACATACACCCATGAAAGAAGGATCATACCATGATGATGTCAATATACATAAATTAAATTATATTACACAATGGATACAATCATGGGCAGTACGCATACCACATGCAATAAATAAGTGGTGAACAATGGAATTCTCACGGAATTAAAAGTGAGATAAGAAACCCCTTACCTTGTACTTTTCCTTTGTTGGGGGTAGTTTAAACTCCTGTATAATGTTGAAATAATTTTTATTAAATTATTCATGAATCATATAAATTAATATTATATCATATATTATCTTTTAACATTTCTTTGTTAATAATATCTTAGAATTATCGTCATTTCGGGTGTTAACGGGTTCATTTTACTTTATATTCTTTGTTATGTGAGCCATATTTGTTATTAATGGGATGTATATTATTCATATCCAGAATGATATCAAGTTCTTAAACATTATTTTTAAATCATCAAATGATAATTATACTTGAATGGATATGATGGAGAATGAATCTCATCGCGTTCGTGGAGACGGTAGTCCGTACGTACGCACGAGAGACAATATCATTCTTTTGATATTAAAATAATATATACTTGGATATTATATCATATATACAGAATCATTATCATGTTATATTTATTATTTAAATGAGTTACACTTCATTATTATACCCACCCAAATAATAATATATTGAATAACAATTACACCACGACGTGGAGACGGTAAGTCGTACGTACGCACGTATGGTGACATGTTATTCAGAGGGTGGATAGAATACTGAATATGGTTTTACCATATTTATAATAACATCACAGTATATATAAGATACTGGAGTTATTATTTTATAATGGTAATAACAAAGAAAGAAGAAGTGGAAGAAGAAAGGAACTTGAAAAGGGGTGGTGAAAACATTACCTCTTCTTTGGGTTCTTCCTTTTGATTTGATCAAAAGGGCTCCTTAGGTTAGCTTTATGATAAAACTAAGGCCTCTAGGTTGTAGTCAGAGAATTTGAGAGAGTATTTGGGCAGGGGTTGTCCGAACCAAAAGGCTTTGAAGTTGTGAAGAAATGATAAGGAGGAGTGCCCTTTTATAAGAGGGGTGAGGGGCACCTTTGGAAAACCTAGAAATATTAGTTTATAATAAATTCATATTCGGTTTCTAATGGCTCAAAAGTTTATTATTCAAAGTTTAAGGTGGGGATAGGTAGAAAACCATTCAACCAATAGAATTTATACAGGTTTGGGTTACTATATTAACCTTATCTTTTAGTTTTAACTCTTAGTTAATTAGTTTGACATTTATCATGTCACTTTGTATTTTTATATTATATAGTTAATAAACTTACTATATACATCCAAGAAACCCCCAAGTGGTCCATTAATGATATTACTATCATGATATAATTATCTTGGCCGAACCTTAGATTTTTAGGAATTTAATATCAATTAATTATATAATATCTATTTTAAAAACTCTTTTATGTCAATTTTGATACTATTCAATAGTTGATTTTTTTGAAACTCATTACAGAATTATTACTTCGAAAAAAGTCAATTAAATCAATCCTAATATGTCATATTATCCTAGAAAATTAGTGTAATTCATTAAAAGTCTTAAATTATATTTATTTGGGTATTTATAATATCAATTATTTTAATTTTTCACTATTATGGTAATTACTACATCATCATTGTGTCATAAATATAATAAATTATTTAATGTCTAAAAATTATAAATAGACTATAATTATGTATTAAATCTTATTATCTTTCTAATGAATATTTAAAACCGAATTTATCTTATGTATAACTCTATATTAAAAATGTTTTAGTAAATAAACTTTGATTTTAACTCTTTTAACTCTTCTTTGAATTAAATATTAATAAATGTCCTAATCTAATCCAAGTGGACCTAAATGATAATATTTTATTCCTAAGGTTGTTTTTGGTCGATATAAACTTGTCCAATAGAATTATGAAATGTTTTAGGGTAATATTAATATCATTTTTACCCTTAATTACCCTATTTACTTTTAACCGTGGTAAATAAAAGTAAAAAGTTACTATTCACCAAAAATTATTTTCATCTCATTGAACCACATTTTACTTCTTGATATTAACCGTGTCTCTCGGATTTTAGAAATTCCATTCACAGAAGCGGTGAAATTAAGTTTTATGAAAAATTCATTTTTTTAACTACCACTTAGTAGTTTCACTATTCATCAAAAATTGATGTTTTTCGGAACAATGCCAAAATTTCACCCTAAGCTATAATTGATATTCAGAATTCAAAAATGATGTCTATTTTAAAAAATTCTAAACATATAAGTTGCATTAATTAATTTCATAATTAATTCCTGCTGTCACAACAAATAGCGTGTTTTTAAGAAACAATATATATCAAACGATTGACAATTGTTTAGGTCCAATTTCAAAGTGAAATTAATTATAATGAACTCCATTGGATAAAATAGTAAAAATATATTCTAATTATACTTTAAAACCACTGAATAATATAATTTATCACTAAAAATTATTTTGATTTAAAAAGTTGTTTTTAGTTAAAATTTAGTAATTTTCACTATTCATCAAAATATAAGTGTTATCCGAAAAGTTCCAAAATTTCACCCTAGGATAAATTCGATATTCTGAATCCAAAAATGAAGTCCATTTTGAAATATAAAATATATATAATTTCAAAAAGTAGGTATTACTATTCATAACGGCTAGTTTGATTGGTTGTGGTGTGTTAGAACTTGATATTGCGTACAACACATGCTATCACATTATTCAAAGAGAAGCGTACCGTAGAAGCTTGGGGTGTTACATTATCCATAATCATTTACTTATTATGATACTCATAAGTACATTCTCTTAACCATGAATATTCTACTAGTCAAATATCTAGTTGGTTAATTAATTATCATAACATAATAAGGGAAGTTCATATGATGGATTGTGTCAAGGCCTCGTGCTAAGACCATAAATTAATTTGGGAAATGCCTCAACCAATTACATGTCTATTTTGTATCATTAAACCTAGAGATGCATCGAGGGGCTATAGCAGGACTCACCCGTCATATACTAAGTCAAATGCAATCCTCATTTATTTAAATCAAAGTGCCTCATACCACTATGTTTTATTAAATTTCTCATTATTTATCATTCCAAGTGTCACATATTACTTGGTTTCTCATTTTATATTATTCAAAGTGTCCCATACCACTTTGAATAATTTAGTTCTTAATTTTATAAAAGGCCATTTGAGTTTGATTACATTCTTTAGCATTTACATATACAAAGTGAGTCATGCATATAAGTCTTAATAACAATACTAACAACTAAATCACTAGGTAAATAAATAAAAAGTATGATAGGCAGATTATACCACATGTGACAATAACTAAATCACATAAATTAAAGGTTAGTCACATTAAATGGTAACCCTTAAATTCCAAAAATTATTACTGTGTGAGTAAACTTTTTTAGGTTCCATAAATGAATAAAGTAAATTCATCATGGATTGAATACATAACTGATTCAAGGTAAAAAAAATATTCATTTGGGGTATTAAATTCATAGTTTTATAAACACCTATTACTTTCATGTTCATGTATTAACTTACGACATGGGTATTCTCAATTATTTAATCACAATGTTAAAGATTGGAAGGATTGTCAATCAACCACACCACATAACTATTACCATTTAGTATTTATGATAATAAGTATGTCATAAATATATATTCGTATAAATAATTTAAATAATTAGAAGAATATTGAAATAACACATGTGGGTAGATAAACACCCACTTTCTTAAATTAAAAATAATTCTTTTTTGAAACAAGTTGAGGAATCAATTTATGCAAAAACTCATTTTTCCACTTTAGACATTATTATATAAGAGTCCAAACCCCAAAAATTACTAATCATGAATTCTCCATAATTACCAAACTCATTAAAAGTATAAAATTTGGAAAATCTAAAATTATCTAGGGTTTAGTGTTGTGTAATCCGTTTATACACAAGGGTGTATATAAAGGATTGTATTTTTAAATTGTTCCTTAAAAACCGTCAATATTTCAAAAAAAAACATTTTCTATTCATTCTCAACAATATTTGGAAAATATAAAGTAGATTTATGATCCAAGTGTATATATACATATAACCGAATATACATAAAAATATAAGGGTATTACACCGAACATTTAATGACACTTACATGTTTTAAACATATTAGGAACATTAGTTAAATAGGTGTTCATTAATTTTAAATCATTCCAGAAAATATAAAAGGTTTTCTTATGAAGTATATAAATATATATGCTTATTTGTACATCGATATATATATATTTCAGACACATAATATTTCAATCCCTTGTTTGGTAATGGATTAAGAACACATTTAAGACTAAAGATTCACCATCATAGAAGAAGTCAATGGGTCTTATAATCAACCGTATTTATATATGTTCTGATTTTCATTATGATGAATCTAATGGACCCCCCAATATTATCTTGGGTTTTTTTATTTGGTGGTCTCCCTATAATTTGGATAGGTCTTTTAGTGGGTATCCTAGTATAGTGAGGTTCTTTAGTCTTGTTGTAATGTAATCATTTTCAGTGATTTATTTGAATAATGAAAGTCTTGTGTTTATTTATGAGTATTTTTTTGACAGTATGGAAATTAATTGAAGTAAAAACTATACAATAGTGTTATTCCATAAGAAATAAGTTCGTTGCATCACACCGGAGGGCCAGTGGGCTGGGGAAGTGGGCCACCTAGGTGAGTGGGCCAGACCATGGTGTAGTAGGCCGGAACGGGCCAGGTCAAGGTAGGATAGGCTGGAGTGGGCCAGACCATGGTTCAGTGGGATGGAATGGGCTAGGCTAGCGGACTGGGCTGAGTGGGAAAGTGGGCCTTCAGGCAGCAACTTCAAACCCCCATATCTCTTAAATAGAGAATCAATTTTGTATTCCATCTACGATAATGCATTTCTATCTTCAAGATGGAATGTTTTCAGGTTAGTTCATGAATTTTATGATTTGGACTCATGGCTCATTTGAACAAAATGCTGTAATGTAATAATAATAATATAATTATTTTTATTTAGAAACTTTGTATCAGACATATATTCTAAACAAGGCGACTAATTGATGTTATGTATGTGGTGTCGTGACCCTAAAATTTAGGCTAACATTTCAAGACTAATTTTAGGCACTTTAACTAAAATCAAGTTGTGGTTCCAAATAGGCTTGATTTGGGCGTTTAAGTTGAAATGTAACTTTTTCACTGGGTGTCCATTTTGGAAGAATGAATATCCTATCCCATGTGTTTTTTCTGCGAGGATTGAAATGGTGGGATTTATATAATTTATTTCTAAATATAGGCATGCTCCCCATGAGATGTCATCTAAGCATAATGTCGCATCATACAACTTTTTCACTGGGTGTCTAGTTTGGACAAATGAATAGTCGATCTTGTGTGTTTTTCTTCAAGGATCGTAACGGTGTGATCCGTTTGGATGTGAGGAAAAAAATTTGTGATATAATTAAATGTAGAAAAATTAAAGGAATATCAGTGGAAGGTAATTTTAATGGTTTAAAGACCATCCATAACAGTGATCAGATAGGTTCCCCGATGGAAGTTCCAGGCTTACCCTCTAGTAGGATTGGGTAGTGGCATTCCCTGATGGTAGTTCCAGGATTACCCTCAGTAGGATTGGGAAATGGAATTACCCAATGATCATTCCAAGTTACCCTCTATTATGATCTGGGAATTAGAGTTCCTCAATGTTCTAGGCTTACCCTCCAGCTGGGATGGGAAGTGGCATTCCCTGATGAATTTATAGGCGTAACCCTCCAACCGAGTTGGGAAGTGGTGTTTCCCTGATGACTCACTGAGCTTACTCTCCATTAGTTTCTAGGAAGTGGCATTCCCCGATGACTTTCCTAAGTGGTACCCTCTAGCCAGGCTGAGCAGTGGAATTCCTTGGTGACTACCATATAAGACCCTCAGTTGTTTAGTATAGTGATGAGGCATAGTTTGACGTACCTTTGGACTCATTAGGAAGAGGGGAAATTTACCCATCGACCCACATCCTTGTGACATGACCTAAAAATCATTCAGGTGAGTCAGTTCCACCAAAATTGGATATTATCATTATGTGGTGACTATAGCCCCTTTGACTTATGCCATAGAGGCAGACGTGTGGGATGCTGGGCATCATTTATGGATACTTCTGGAACTGTTGGCCACTCTTCTTCTTGGGTTGAGCTATGATATGGAGATCCCCTTAATCTCTCCTTTGGGGTCTTTTTGTCCAAGCACGCACACACACACTCATATATATATATATATATATGCTGTTTTAGTACCTAATCCTTGTTTTTTTGGTTATTCACCTTTTGGGAGAGGCGAAGACACATGGGGAATGCGATGTGATTTCTGTGTATAGATTCTCATTGTTGGAAGAGTATACTCTCCAACTATTGATAGAAAATAATTGATGATAAGTTCACCTTATCACCATTTATAGCTCCTTGTGTTTGGATGAGTTTACTTCACTCTCTTGTTAGGTTGAGATGCACTCTTTTACTGCACTTTGTTTTATCTACTGCTTTCCTCTTCCGTGCATCTGTCACTGCCTACCCATTCACCTTTTCAGGGTATCCAACTAGGTACATTTATACTCACCCCCATATGGGCTTTACCTGTACATATCATTAATTATATAGATGATGAATAGGTTTGATTTGGACTTCAGAGGATCTCAGGGATACAAGTACTTAGACTACGTGTGATGGTCATGACATGGGATACAAGAGTGGGGATCTCTTGGCTATTTTACTTTTACAGTTTTCTATAAGGTTGGGACACTTTTCTGGTTGGGTGTATATTTTTACCTTTTTTCCTTTCAGTTTACATTACTATAATCATATTGTTTAATGATCCATGCATGTTTGGTTTATTTGTAGTAGTGTATCATCTACTAATATTTTCTATCTGCACTTTTTCGTTGAGTTACTATGTGTGTAAAGGTACTTAGGAAAATAACTCCCTATGTTTTTTGTGCCTTGAGTGCTTGCCGACACCCTTATCTTATAGAGGTAGGATTGGGGTAGTTACAACTCGAGCCCTAGCATGGTTCGGGTGATGATAGATTGGTATCAGAGCAAGTTCATTCCTTGGGATGTTGTTTGGATGCTTTCTATTAAAAGGATTGGTTGGGTTTAGGGAAACAACGTCGAATTATCTTGAGAGAATCTCTTAGGATAGGGAGTTCAGTGATGGTACAGGAGGCTGATGTATCCATTCACCAGGACCCTAATTACCCACTTTTTGACTCAGTATGATGAGACACTTATAGTAGGGGACAATGGTAAATGCATCATATAGGATTGAGTCTCTGACTATGCTTCTTGAGTGAGCTACCCATTATTGTTATCAATATATATATATATATATATATATATATATGATAATCTGACCATAGTATTCCTTGATGACCATTAGGATTCCTCCGTGATAATAGAAATCCATGATACCAACTCCGAATTGTGATGAAAAATATGTGATTGATGAGGCCTTAGTTCAGGTTCCATCAAGAAATCCCATTCCTCCAGGTGGATAGGTAGAAGCACCTCCACTCGTTGAGAAGAATATAGTCCCAGAAGATCAGGTTGAGGACAACCACATGCTGATCACGATCCACAAGTACCAGTGCCAGATATTGCTGAGGTTCTTTGGTGAGCCATATCCTTAGGCAGTAGAGGATTTTCTGGAGTTGGTGATCCATGTTTTCATGCTTATCTAGACACCGACATATCATATGGTTGTTTTGGTAGCCAGTCTTTTCTAGGGAGCGGCTGGACGTTGGCGGGATTTGGTTATTCTGATGCATGAGGAGTTTCAACTCTCATGGGTTGAATTCTAGTAGTTTTTCTGTGAGGAGTAGTACCCCTACAACTTAAAATCTGTTCATATTTAGGAGCTTCTGGTGTTACATAAAGGATTGATGATAATGGCAGAATATGTGGTAAGGTTCAAATAACTTATACACTACTCTCTTGACATGATCATAGATGGCTACTTCTGAGAACAAAAGTTTGATAAAGGACTCCATAGAAATATCCGAGCCAACTTAGTTCCCCTATGAATCCCCACCTATGTCGGTGTGCTAGAGAGGGAACTTGTGACATAGAGTTTCCTAGAAGAGTGACTCCAGATAGTTAGAGTTGGAAGTATACATGATAGAGAAGATTCATCTTTTGTAGTATGCAAGAACCATAGATGGCGGGATATGAGACCCTTTCATGAGAAGACTTAGGGGCGTGGTCTTACGGTGCAAGGGAAATACAGAGCACTGGGGAAACCCAAATAGAGATAATTCTATACTTTTTATGGGTGAGGTAACACAACATTGGACTACCAGACTAGGTGTACTGAGCATCCCAGTAATATAATAGGTGGAACACCGTGGAAAACACAGACCCATGATCATGGATCCACCAGGTGGGGAGAGGGTGGTCCCTAGGGAGGCAGAGCTAGTAGAGGAGATGGAGGAGTTGGAGGTGGGGTATGATGATAGGAGGTACACCCACCAACACCACCACTATGTGTCCCACATTAAGATGAGGGAGATAGAGGCCAAGGCCATAAGCAGCTACATGATTTGGATGTTCGTGATCCCGCAACACACATGATGATCATAGGTACTATCTGTGTTTATTCTATTCTTACTTCAATATTAGTAGACATAATATTCAATCACTCTTTTATCTCATTAATTATGGTATGGGAGTTGGACCTCCTAGTAGAGGTGCTAGCACACTGGATTTCTATCGAGGATACTATGGGGAGTGCTTCTTCTATGACTTTCATCTTCCAACAGTGAAATCTATTTCTTTAAGGAGAAAGGTTCACGTGGGACCTACTAGGAATCATGATAGAACCCCATGATGTCATCCAAGGCATGGATTTACTTTCCATTATTCAACCCCAAATCGACTATCACTGCATAATAGTCAGATAACTACGTACTGATTGGATGATGATATCCTTTCTTAGTGAAATAGACCTTATAGCATAGGAATCTAGAGCTATGAGCAGGAGGCTACAACCTTATACTAACTAGTCAGCTAGAGTAACCCTTGGTGTAGTAGAATATTTATACATCTGGGTTCCTTCAATTGTGGAAGATTATATGGAAGTTGTCACGACCCGTCCTCGGGGCCCGTGCCGTGACTACCCCAAGCCTGCCTTCCATAGGCCAGGGGCTGGCAACTAGCACCAAAGGCATAAAATCCTGATAACTGGGAAGGAATTTCCTTTATAAAAGAAAACAAGCACCATAGAGTACAAGAGGAAGCAAAACACTAAGTACAAAAGAAATGCTGAAAAGTAAATGGTCCAGAATACAAACCCAAAAGAAAGTACGACTACAACTGAACAAGGTACAACAGAAAAAAGACAAACAGCTTGAAGTAGGAAGCAGCTCCTGGGTCGTCCTCCTCGGATCCTACCTGAAGGGTAGGTACAGATGGCGCAGCTCCGGGTCGTCCACCACAGATCCTACCTGAAGGGTAGGTACAGATAGCCTCCTCCACGCTCTCATCCGTCAACCTCCTCTGTGAGTCGTCACGTCGTGTAGTCCACCTCTGGGTACTGACTCGTCATGTGGTCCACCTCCGGGTACCGTCGAGTCCTCGAACACTCGGCCTCCGTCAGCACTGCCCGTCTTCTGCAACTAACACAATGAGGTGCGGGCATAGCCCGTGCAGGGGTGAGTATAACGATACTCAGTAGGGACCCCGAGACCCTCAAGGTCTCACTAAACCAACAAATATAACCACAAAGAAGATATCAACAGATAACCTCTACTTAGGTATATGCCCATACATATATCTAAGTTATCAAGTAACCCATCTCAATCATGAGGAAACACAAGGATCATGAAATCAACGGATAACCACTACCCAGGTATATGCCCATACATATACCTAAGTTATCAAGTGACCCATCTCAATCATGAGGTAAACACAAAGGTCAAAAGTCTCAGCTCAAACCAGGATTTTCATTATCGAAACTGTAACTGCTGAAGAGCTCCGTCTCTAGAGTGTATAGTGGTCCTATCACGAATCCGAGGTACTGATCACTAACCTAAGACTGCTGAGGTACTCCTCCTGTCGAGTACAGCAGGCCTGCCACCTCACACAGTAGTGCTTCCCGCCGGGGTCTTCCACCCAACACAGTAGTGCTCCCCCCTCATAGCCTACAGAGGTACTCCTCCTATCGAGTACCGCGGGTCTGTCACATCACATAGTAGTGCTCCTCCGCTATGGGTCTGCCACCTCACAAAGTAGTGCTCCCCACTGGGCTATGTAAGTCACTCCGAATCGAATCGGACAAGCAGTCTTCAGGTCTCGGCCGACTAAACGGTCTCCGTACTCCGTACGCTCGTCTCTGGGAGGGTCCGCTCCAGGAGCTACAAGTCGATACTCCACGTATCTCAAAGTCTCATGAAGAAGTATCTCAAAGGACTGCCTCGTCATAGGGGTCTCAACATAATAGACGACATGTCAATCGGACGCCCGGTCTGTGAGTTATTAGCCTTTTCGTCCCAGGGCCCCGGTTGGTTTCGTGAGCGAACCAAACTCAGCTATATCTCAACTGTACCCCGAAATCTCATAGGGTATACTCATAGGGACCATTTCTCAATGATATCACCAACGCCGCTGATGGTTCGTCAAACGGACGTTCTGCCAGAAAGGTATCAACTTTTCCGTTCCAGGGGCCCGGTTGGATTTCGGTGCAATCCAACCCGGCCACTAACCATCTTCATCCAAAACTCGGGAGGAGAATGCCAAAAGTTCCGTATCGTCAATAGGAACTCAACACAACAGACGGCGCGTCAATCAGACGCCCGGTCTGAGAGTTATTGGCCCTTTCATTCCAGGGCCCCGGTTGGTTTTTAAGGCAAAACCAACCCGACCGTACTCCACCTGCGTCCAAACCTCGGGCAGAATATTCAAAAAGATCCGTCTCATCAAGAGGAATTCAACGAAACAGACGAAGCGTAAATCGGATGCCCAGTCTGTTAGTTATTGGCCTTTCCGTCTCACACCCACCCTGGGAAACTTCCCAGGAGGTCACCCATCCTGATCACTACTCTAGGCCAAGCACGCTTAACTATGAAGTTTTAACCACGTAGGCTCCCGAAAAGGAAGGTGCACCTTGAGTATAGCATACCGAAACGACCGTCTCGATCCAAGGATCGCGTTGTCGCTGACGGCGAGTCGTTTGGAGGCCCGTAGCCCAAGATACGAGCATTTGACCAAAAGTGGTCCGAAATTAGGGGTCTGTGCCCGGGCCGACCCCCCCCCCCCAAGGGTCGGCCGAACCGGGTCGACCCGGCCGAGGCGGCGACCCGGCCCGACGACCCGGCCCGGCTGGGAAAATCCCGGCCCGACCGGTGGCGCGGCGGCGCGGACCGGCACGGCGGCGCGGCCTGGGCGCCGTTCAGGTCCTTCCTTCGCCGACACCGGCGGCCCGACGCCGGCCGCCGGTCATCTTGCCCCACCGCGGCCCGGAACCGGCCGCGGCCTACGCTGTTCGGCGTGATGCGACGGCATCGCTTCCCTCCGCCGCGGCCCCGCTCTGGCCGCGACGCCTTTGACTTTCTTCGACGCGACGTGACGGCATCGCGTTCTTGGATTTCTTTCCACGGCGCGGCGCGTCTGCGCCGTGCGTATCTTCCGCAATAAATCGCGTGGTGCGACGGCACCACGTTTTCTCGTATCATCCTCAAGAAATCATCACAAAAAACAAAGGAGGAGGGTCGGCCGTGTTTGTGCAGTCCGACCCCCTCGAGTTATTCGATAACAAAAAGGATTTTAATCCACGATCATCACCATGTTTGTATTCATGAACAATTAAATAAATAAAAATCCCTCAATCATCAACCGCTTGATCGGACGATCCGTGGATCAACCCGGTATTGGTTGGTCCGCGCTCGTCGTTTTTTCTCAAAAGATAAGAGAATTCCAAAATAAATTCCCCTACCTCGGCTTCAAGAACGAAGTTCTTCAACGAACCGCGGAAGACAAGCGTCGCGGAGGTCGGGCGTCGTTCCGTCTAGGTTGGTGGGAGAAGAGCTCGGTGAAGTCGAGCCGAGACGTCACCCTCTGTATACTTTGTAGGCGGCGGTGCTTCCCTTCCTTACTCCGGTTGAAGATGGTTGGAGGTGTTGCTTCACGTTCTTCGGAAATGTGGAACGTTCTTCCTCGAGAGGTTGGTGATCTTCCAAGAGTTCTTCTCCTCTCCTTAGTTCTCCCCACAAGGTTTATGCCAACCCAAAAATAAGAATATAATCTCTCTTTTTAATGTTGGCAAAATGAATTCAAAAGAATTCAAACACTCAAAATAATTAATTAAGTTGGTTTAATTAATTAATTGCAAAGTGTTGGAAAGAATTTCAAAGGATTGAAATTCAAATAAACCATACTTAACTCACCTCATTAATTAATCAAGTTGTCAAATATTAAAGAATGTGAGTTAATGGGGAGTTGGAATGTGAGGGGTTAAGAGGGTTAGGGAGTTTAAGGAATTTGAAAAGGTGGGGGGGGGGGGGGGGTTCATGTGGGCCCCACCCTTTCAAATATCCACACATGGGAAGTTGGATGGATGTGGGCCCACCACCAACTTCCCATGGGAGAGTTAACCACTTAACATTGTTAAAATTTGATTTAACAATTTTATTCACCTTTTTTTAATTAAACCCCAAAAATCATCTTCTCCTCCCGCACAAATGCAACTACGGTAATGGTTCTCTTAAGCGATTACCGGCGTTGCAAGTTCATCGGTGCAATCAGATTTCAATTCCGAGCACCGGTTCAAAAGATAGAAATTCCCGCTCGCTCGTTCACTGAACGTACCTGAGCCAAACTTCGGAAATAAATTCCGGGCACATCGGGCCTCGGAATCAGGCGCCGTCAGAAACTGCTTTCTTGTAAAATTCCAAAGATAATTAAGAAAAAATTTTCTTTGAAATTTCCGGGTCTTTACAGAAGTATTCCCCAAAAACATTTTAGGACTACCTCCACGGTGTTAGTTGGAGTTTTTCATTGACTTGAAACTAGGAATTTCCCCGATATCTTCTATGGAATATAAAATGGCACCCAATGAGCTCCAGGAGCTTCAGTTATAATTGGAAGACCTTTGTAAGAAAGGTTTCATCAGACCCAGTGTGTCCCCTAGGAATCTCCAGTTCTATTTGTGAAGAAGGAAGACGGGAGATTATGACTTTGCATGAATTATAGTCACCTAAACCAGGTCATGATAAAGAAAAAGTACCCCCTACTGAGGATTGATGACCTATTTGACCAGTTACAATCTGTGAGGTTGTTCTCCAAGATCGATCTCAGGTCAGGCTACCACCGGTTGTAGGTTCGTGAGGATGATATTATGATGTTAGATTTTTGATGTCACTATGGGCAGTACGAGTTCTTAGTGATGTCCTTTGGTGTGAAAAACACCCCTGCCATTTTTATGGAATTGATGAACTAAATCTTCCATTATTACTTGGACCAGTTTTTTTGGGCCTTCATCGATGTCACACTCATCTGCTTTGCGTCAGAGGAGGAGCACACTAAGCACTTGAGGATGGTCATTGACGTACTTTGAGAGCACCAGATTTATGGGAAACTCTTGACGTACCAGTTTTGGATGTAGGAGGTTCAATTTCTGGGGCATGTCATTTCCAAATAGGATTTATCCATGGATCCAGCAAAGACCAAATTAGTACTTTCTTGGGTGATACCCAAGAATGTGTCCGAGGTATGAAGCTTTCTTGGATTGGATGGGTACTAAAAGATTTTTGTAGAAGACTTATCTAGGACCTAAGCCCCTTTGACCGCGCTTACGCAGAAGGGAAAACCATTTAACTGGTATGAGCGGTTCCATAAGGCCTTCAAGGAGTTGAGGAAGAGGATAGAGATGGCCCCAGTTTTGAGACTACTAGAAGAAGGAATTTATTTCATAGTGTATAGTGATTCCTCAGGAGCTGGGATCGGTTGTGTACTAATGCAACAATTGGAAGTAATCACATATGGGTATAGGTAGTTGAGACCTCGTGAGAAAAACAATGTGACTCATGACGTAGAGCTAATAGTGGTTGTATTATCTTTAAATATGTAGAGGCACTACCTTATAGAAGGGTGCTTTGTGGTTTATTCAGACCACCAGAGTCTCAGGTACATATTCACCCAAATAGAACTGAACCTAAGGAAGTGACATTGGTTGGAGATCCTATATGTCTACAAATTTGAGATAGTCTATAATCTAGGAAAGAGAAATGTTATAGCAGATTTCATTAGTAGGAATTCCCAAGATCGCTTAGTGCAGGATGCTTCTGAGAAGTTAGCTTCCCTGCAGCTAACCCTGGTGGAGTAGGAGGGTACAATGTTTTGACAATTAATGGTGCTGACTCCTATGCTCCATGATTGTGTGAAAGAGTCCCAACTCGGAGGCATCAACTGTGATGTTTTTTATTATCAGATATCCACATGTGACATACTATATAGATATTCTGAAGGAGAGAATCATGAGATCTTCTTCCGTGGGAAAATAGTTGTTCCAGTAGTGATGCAGGAGGAGGTGATGTAGGAGTTCCACACATCTCCCTTAGTTGTACATCCTGGTGTGTGGAAGGTATACATGGATCATCAGTGGTAGTTTTGGTGGTCTGGAATGATACTTACCGTATATGAGTTCGTCTCACGATGCCTCACTTATCTGCAAGTGAAGGCTAAGTATCAGGTTCTAGTGGGTTTTTTGTAGCCTCTTGAGGTTCCAGAGTGGAAATGGGATGTCATATCCATGGAATTCATCACAAGGATTCCACACACAGCAAATGGCCATGATGATATTTGGGTGGTAGTGGAATGAATCATGAAGTCAGCACACTTCCTTAATATTAGAGAGTAGATTTTGGTGGAGAGTTAGTGGAAGTTTTATGTACGGAAGATTTTTTTCCTTCATGGGGTACTCTTGACGATTGCGTCTGATCATGAAATGTGGTTTACATCATGATTTTATAGAGGCCTATAGGAGGCCTTTAGAACACAATTATGAATGAGTACAACCTTTCACCCTCAGACATATGGGCAGACTGAGTGAACTATCCAGGTGTTGGAGGATATGATAAGATCTTATGTGTTATATTTCAGTCAGAGATGGGAGGATCACCTGCCTTTGGTAGAGTTTTCATAAAACAACAGCTACCACTCTACCACTAGTATGGAAAATTTTGAGGCCCTATACAGGATACCCTATAGGTTATGTTTGTGCTGGACAAAGGCTGGGGAGTAATCCCTCATGGGTCCAGAGTTGGTGGATCCAACAAAGTAGAATGTGTAGGTCCTCTGTGCATCAGTGTAGATGGCCCATAGTAGATATAAATCCTACATAAATCATTTTCAAAGGCCCTTGGAGTTCGGGTAGCAAGACTATGTCTTCTAGAAAGACTCCCCACGATGTGAAATGTGGAGGTTCGACTGGGGAGGTAAGATATCCCTGAATTTCGTTGGGTAGTTCGAGATCATGTGGAAGGTTGGAGAGGTTGCCTACTGCCTCACCCTAATCCCACAACTAGATTAGGTTCAAGACATATTCCACATGTCATAGTTGCGGTGATACAGAGATGATCCTATGCATTCCATCGAATGAGGTGGGATGGAAATTGAAGATGGATTCACCTTTATAGATCACCCGATGATGATTGAGGATTGGTAGGAGTAGATTTTATGTGGATGGACCATCCATTTGATTCATATACTGTGGTAGCATGGAAACATGCAGGAGAGTTCCTGGGAACTGGAGTGCCAGATGCAGATTTAGTATCCCAAGTTGTTTTCCTAGTTTTTCTTTTTGGGGATGAAAATATTAAAGGTTGGAATGATGTAGAGACAACATTTTTTCCTTGTAATACTTTAGAATATTTGTATATGCATTTCCAGAACTAGGCATAGAGAAAATGTGAGATTCTGAGGCCCGATGTGCCTGAAATTAATTTTATAAAAATATTAAGTATATCTTGTACTTTGCATGTGAAGGAATTAGGATAATTCCTAAATGGTAATCTAGATCATAAATATGAGGGCGCAATTGTTTCTGGATTTTGGCGTTTATCCTAAGTAGGACATAACTTTTTTCCGCATGAGACTTCTATAGAAAAATTAACTGGGGGTGTAATCATTTATTAAATAATTAATTTTAATTATTTTATCTTAGATATCCTATCTAAAAAATTTTAAATGGGGGCTCGAATTGGAAATATGATACTTCTATTGAGTTCATAATGGGGTGTTTTACTTAAGAATGACCTAAAGTGAGAGGGAAAAGGACGTTCAGTTTCCATGGCCGTTGGTATACATTTCATCATTTTTCTATGAAAGGGTGGTTAATAGGATTGATCTGTGTTGTACCCTAAAACATTCAAAAAACCCTCTCTCTCTCCCTCTTCGTTCTTTAATAGATCAATAAAAAATGACTGAAAAATATCCAGTTGATCACAGAGGAAGTACAACAGATGTGTTCGTCAGTGAAAATTGGATACAAATAGAGGTAGGATCCTTCCATTTGAGTTTCATATCTTCGATTGAAGTTTGTACTTGAAAAATCTTTCCCTTTTCATTTGTTTCCTCATTTTGATATCAACCATAAATGGTTGAACTAACACAGCCATCGATACGTGCTTTAACGCTGTTAAATTTGTGCATTCTTTATGATTTCTTCACCGAGTCATCGTTTAATTTTTACTAAGTTGAAACATTGATGAAACATCGAGTTAATTATGATTCCATGAAGACCATGACCTTATGATCGTAAATCTATGCTCTTTTATTTGTTTCGAGTTGAATTAGATGTGGTACGACAAGTGGAAAGAGGTGGTGTTGCGTCTCCAGTAAGGCGGCAGGAAGATGATGGTGTGAGAGGTGGTCGAAGAAGACAGCTCCCAATGAGGGTGGAAGAGCCGTGATAGATGGTGGAAGCAAACCAGGGGAGGCGTTTGATGAGTAGGGCACAATCCAAATGGTATCAAAACATGTGGAGGCGGAGGCGCAGCTGGGTATATGGTGGAACCACAGGAGGAGAGGTGAAGTAGGGCTGGAGGAGCAACAATGTTGGGTGGAAGACCTGAGGTGGAAAGAGGAGTAGCCAAGGTGGCTTGGTGGGAAGTGAGAGGCATTGAACCATGCAGATGGATTGGGGAAAGGCATGGGGTTCAAGTTGAGCTGGGAGGAAGGGCCAACGAGCCGGTGAATCAGGCTACCCAAGAGAGCGGGCTAGACTATGGTGCAGTGGGTTGAAATGGGTCAGGCCAAGGTAGGTCGGTCCAGAGCAGGCTAGGAAGGGGCGCAGTACATCGGAATGGGCCAGGCGAGCAGACTGGGTTGAGTGGGCTAGGTGGATCTTCAAGTAGAAACTTTAAACCCCCATATCAACTAAAATGAGTGCTGGTTTTCATTCCACCTACTAAAACACGATCCTATCTTTGATACGTATTTTTGAGACTATTATAGGAATTTTAGGATTTGGACTCATGGCTCTGTTGCATGAAATGCATAACTATAATAACAATAATATAATTATTATTATTTAGAAACTTTGTTTCAGAAATATCTTCTTAATGATAATTAACATGCTTTATATGATATCAAAAACGTAAAATTTATGTGGAAATTGTAAGACTGATTTTGGGTGCTTAAACCAAAATCATGGTGTGGGACCCCTGAGGCCCGATTTGGGGATTTATGGTGAAATGTAAGTTTTTCCCGGGGTGTCCGTTTTAGAAAAATGAATAGCCAATATTGTATGTTTTTTACAGGAGGATCACAATGGAGTGATCCATATGATTTATTTTGGGATCAAGGCATGGGCCCCATGAGAAGCCTTCCGAGTGTAATGCCGTGATATACAAATTTTTCAATGGGTGTCAATTTTGGATAAATTAATAGTTGATCATGTGTGTTTTTATTCAAGATTCATAACTATGTGTTCTGTTTAGATGTTCATATTCTTATTGATGATCTCATTAAATGTGAAAAAATAAAAGGAATATCGATAGAAGATCCTTTTGATAGTTTGAAGAGAATCCACATCGACGATCAAATAGGTTCTCCGATGGCAGTTCTGGGTTTACCCTCTAGTAGGACTAGGCTGTGGCATTCTCTGATGGAAAATATAGGATTACCCTTCAATAGGACCTGGTAGTGGGGTTCCCTAATGATATTTTTGAGTAATCCCCTAGTAGGATCTGGGTAGTGGAGTTCCTCAATGTTTTGGGCTAACCCTCTAACTGGGCTGGGCAGTGGCATTCTCCAATGACTTTCCTGGCGTAAACCTCCAACCAGACTCAAAAATGGTATTTACATGAAGACTCATTACTATTAACCTCTAGTAGTGTTTGGGAAGTGTTGTTCCCCAATGAATTTCTTGAGTGGTACCCTCAAGCCAGGCTGGGCATTGGCATTCCTCAATGAATACCTGAGAAGACCCTCAGCTGTACGACATAGTGATGAGCCATGCTTTGACACACCTTTAGTCTCAAGGGTATGAGGGAATATTTCCCCACCGAGCCGCATCATTGTGATGTGACCTAAAAACCATGTGGGCAAGTAAGTGCCACCGAAAGTGGATAGTATCAAGGTGCGGTGATTTGATCCCCTTTGACTTGTGTCTCCTAGCCAGACCTATGGGATGCTGGGCATAATTGATGGATACTTCTGGAACTATTGGTGACTCTTCTTCTTAGGTTGAGTTGTGAGATGGATATCCCCTTACTCTCTCATTTGGGGTTTCTTTTGACTAATTATATATATATATATATATATATATATCCTATTTTAGTACCCACTCTTTTTTTGGTTACTATCCTTCCAGGAGTGGTGAAGACGCACATGGTATTACACTTGCTTTCCCTGTCTAGATTCTCATGGATGGATGAGTCTACTCCCCTACTATAGGTAGTGAAGACATAATGATAAGTCAATCTTCTAATCATTTATAGATACTTGTGTTTGGATGAGTTTAATTCACTCCCTTGTTAGGTTGAGCTAGACTCTTTTAATACACTTTTTTATATCAACTTCTTTCTTATTTAGTGTATCTCTCCCTGCTCCCCCTTCACCTTTTCAGTGCATCATACTAGGTATGTTTATACTCATCCCTACATGGGTTTTCTTGCACGTATTGTGTCTTATGATGATGAAAAACATGTTTTATAGGGACTTCAAAGGATCTTAGGGATACAAGTGATTAGACTTCATGAGGAGGTCGTATCTGGGATCTAGGAGTGGGGATTTATCGGATATTGTAACTTTTTAGTTTTCTATCTGGTTGGGACACTTTTCTAGTTGGGTGTGTATTTTTCCCATTTTCCTTTCAATTTACATTACTATACTCATACTATTTAGTGGTCCATGCATGTTTGGGTTATTTCCAGAAGTGTATCATATTCAACTCCTTTCCTTATTCACTTTTGCATTGAGTGGCTATGTGTGTGTATAGGTAATTAGGCAAAGGCCTCCTAGTGTTTGTTGTGCCTTCAGTTCTTGTTGCCACCCTCTGGCCTATAGAGGTTGGCTTGGGGTAGTTGCAGCTTGAGGCCTGACGTGGGTCGGGTTATGATACTCTATTAGTTTTTAAGAGTTAGTTTTATCTTCAATGTCCATGTTTTACTTCATATAAAACTAGAATGTGTTATCTCAGGTGATGATTGTACTTCACTTTCTTGATTTTAAAGTGGAAGTTTCATTAATCCTTATTCCAATGTGATGTTTTTAGAAAGGTCTTTTAATAGTTAAACCCTGGATTCCATGCCCAAGTTCAAATTGAGAGGTGGAAATTTATTAAAGGGGGGATATTCTAACATTATGAGATTTTAAAAGGAAACACAATGTTCGATAGTGTACATGATATTCCACATCGTGCTTAAACGAACAACTAAATATTATTATTTAAATGTTACTTTTATAACCTAGCTACTAGAATGGTGGGTATGAACATGATTAACTTAATTATAAAAATAAGGATTACACATGTATACATAATTAAATCAATTATGAAAAATGACTTATAATTAATGTAAAACCCTTTTTAAAATAAATAGAAATGTTTTTTTTTCAAAAACTATTAAAATGTGCACAAGTGAGTTTTATAATAATTAAAAAAGAAATCACTCTTATTGGATTATATTAATGATATATATATATATTAAATATAATGTTTAAAATTCAAAAAATATATTTTCTAGATATGATATGAGAATAAATTAAATTTTACGCATAAAATATGTATTTTTCAAAAAAGGCAGTTTTGCTGCCTTTTAATGGAGAAATTGTTATAAATATAGTTTCTACACATTTATAAATTATATTTGAAAAAATAAACTTTTTCTTCGAATAAAGTATATAAAAACTTACTTTGGTTTTATTTTTAGTATTTTTCTAATAAGATTAATTTTTTGATGAATAATGAAAAATATTACATTTTAATTGAAAAAAGTTTTTTTATCAAAATAATTTATGATGTAAAATTATATTTTTATTTGTTTTAAAGTATAATTATGTAACCTCTCAGATCCAGATTTAACTAAAAGGTTCCCCGTACTAATTTGGCCACATGGCCTCAAGCACATTTCCCCAAATGATATAGGCTGCTTACTAGCTGTGACGGCCTAGGGTGTGATAGTGGAAAAACTATTCCCTCATTGGTAGAGTGTAAAACAACTGAATAATTAATAATAATAGCAGAAGTAGTAAACAACATGCAACTAAATATAGAAATGGAGGAATAAAAGATAAATATAACAAGAATTCATATAATATCAAAATGTTACAGCATGTCACACATTCTAGAAAAACAGTGAAAACATGATACACTGCAATCAAGTACAATACAATACCAAAATACGGTAACATAAAATTAAGCTCAGAAGCATCGTAATCCTTGGCTTGGTCCCATTATCTCCTACGCCTAAGCAGCAATCAAGTACCTGTGTAAGAATCACTACCCCTATCAACACCTGCAACAATATAGTTTTTTTGGGCCAAAAAATGTGACCCAAATAGAGTGTGAGGAATAAATCCTAGTAGGCAACCATCTATGGTCTCTTTCAATATTTCAATGAGTATATGCAATAATAGAATACAATAATGAAAATATAGTAAACTAACATAGAATCAAAAGTAACCAATACTACAAGTACTGGAATTCATTTACATTCATTTAATGTTCTTTAATAAATTCAAATTCATTAAATTATATAAGTCTTGGGGTCCCTCCTAATCCTGTCAATCCCTTTTATGGAGTAAATAAAATAGATACTTCAATAGTATATCTAAATAGTAGAAGTGTAGATCGAATCCAAACTTATGCTTTTTCTTCGAAGATTCATCATAATTCATTCCATTTCAATATGTCTTAGGACTAAGATCGATGTATCAACATTTCAGTATATTCAAATCCGGGAAAATCTCGGTGCATCAGTATTTTAGTATATTAAAATTAGGGAAAATCTCAGTGTATCATCATTTCAGAATGTTTCAGAGCCAAGCCCAGTGTATCAGTATTTCAGCATAGTAAACAACACATGTAAATTACACTATTACATGGTTTACAAAAATAACTGCTCATGTGACAAAACATATATAACAAGAATAATATGTGAATTTAACTATCACAAGGATTTAACAACCATATTAATATATAAACCATTTCATTAAAAAATTTCATATTAAACAACCCTTAAAAGGGGAAACAAAGGCATTCCCATTGGCATCCTAGGCTAAACGACTAAACAATGGTCATCTGAGGGAAAGAACACCGACGAGTGGCCTTTAATCAAACCAAAAAAAATATTAAATTATGACTCAATTAATTTACTCAATCACCTCAAAATCATTAGGTATTAACATGGGTCAAAGTAACAATCAAGAGACAACCTAAACATGGGCGTACGACACACTGACACTTATAAAAAACTTAACATAAAACAATTAACACGATACCACCTACCTTGTCATAGTATGACTCTCCTTGTCCATCCTTGAGTTCCAATTCAAGATATAATGGTATAGATATATGAAACAAGGAAATTTAATCAAACTTAAATAACTTATTCGAGAACTAAAATCACTAAGAATATATCAAGAGTAATCGAGAGCTTACCAATTGGGTTTAAACAAGACCGACGGTGATTGATTCAGAGTTGAGATGATCAACTGGGAAGAGGATGAAGTTTCGACACTCCTCTTGAATTCCTTGGGTGAGCCTTCTATCCAAATGATAGAAGAACGAGGATACTACCCATTATAAGAGAAAAAAAGTACATGGCATGTATGTCTATATACACAACGTGTATATCATTTTACTATTCATTTGGCGGTTGACTTCCGCCAACTTACTTTCCTAAACCTACCGACATGACAACACAGTGTATACTATAAAGTACATGAAATGTAGTTGGTTTTTCCTCTTTCCCTTGATGACATGCCCACATTCCATGTATTCCCTTCATACATGGTTATGCTACATTGTTTGTGCTTGGGAATACACGATGTGTTTCCCATTATTCCTTATTTTTTATCATAAGGTATGAATTTAGTAAAAATTTCCCTTTTATTTTTTGATAATATGAATAGTATCTTCAATAGTTTTTTTATTACCACTATTAAGGGAAAATTAGGCAATTAAGGGTAAAAATAATATTATAAATGTCATAAAATTACTATAGTACATTTAAAAATTTTATTTAATGATTATTTTTTATCCCTAAGAATTAAAGAATTGGTTATGACACCCTTTATGGAATTTTGGATGAGATTATAACCTTTATAATATTATATTCAAAGTAAAGTCAATTTTGTCATAATTTTGTTTTTAACAAGAGAAATATTTTTAATACGGGGTTATATAAGAGATATTTTTGTCTATAAATAGTATTATGAAATCTAACATTTTTATCTACTTAATGGTAATTTAGTTATAATTATTAGTGATAAAATAATTACCATAAATGGTGACATAATGATGATGTTGTAATTGAATAATTAATGGAAGAATCAAATAAATCATATTAAAAATATGAAAATAAATATAATTTGATATAATTAATGTCATAAAAGAATATTAAGGATTAATTTTACATGTTAGGGATGTTTTAGAAGCATTGATTTAAATTTTTTATATGATATTTTTAAATAATCAAGTAATGAATTGTGTCCAAATTGAAATTATTGATATTTTAAAATAAATATTATTTTATTAAATAGTAGAAAATTTATAAAAATATAAATATCCAAACAATTATTCGTATAAGTCTAGAAATGTAATAAATGAATCAATTATTGGTTTTTTTGGCAATTTATAGTAATTATGTTAACCCTAAAAATGTAAATTACATGATATCACAATAAGAATTAAAAAGGGTTAAATGAGAGTTAAAAAAGATAATGATTAAAAACGTAATAGAAAATTGTCTAATTTTTTTTGAATGAATTTATTTCGAGATATAATCATCATATAATTTAAATAAATCATAACAGTCTCATTTTTAAGAGAAAATTAATTTATATTAATTTATTATTTTGAGAAATTCTAAGAGTGCCCCTCACTACTATTATAAATGGATACCCCTTCTTCTCTTTTATACACACTTAGAATTTTTTTTTGGACAATATCGATCCAAAAAACTTCCTATAATCCCTTAGATTATTCTAGAGGCCTTATTTTTGGAATAACACCCTCCTTATAGGTGTTAAGGTGTTGATCAAAGGAGATCATATAAAGAAGAGGTATCATTTTTAATTAAGTATTTCTATTATAATTCTTCTCCCAATTCCTTAAAATATTATTCAAACATGATGAAATAAAAAATCCAGTATCCTCAATATAATGATATGTTATTATGTTAATATTATTTCTTAAATCTATCTCCACTTCCATCAAATGGGAAATGAATTATTGTTCATGTGTATGGAGAACAACCGCCTCCGGAACCGATATAATTGTTTTTCCACCACCATCTTTTAAAATTAGTTATAATGACATAATTAATATTAATATATGATATTAATGATGTAATTCTCATTATTAAAAAATTATATATCATCTAAATTCTTACCTTTCCATGCACACAAAAATGATAACGTTATTCATGCGTACATGTGAGCTATCACCTCCACGAAGCAACGTGATTGATTTTTCATCACCACATCACATGAATTATATATATAAGTATATTTAAATGTTTAATATTATATTATGATAATTATATAAATATAAAATAATACTTATCTTATTTCCAAAATTATCATTGAGAAATGGAAATGTTACTCATGCGTACGCATGAATTATCCTCTCCATGATTATAACATTTTCCATTTTTCATAAACATAAAAAATGGTTTAATTTAAAATTATGATTTTTATATTAAATTTATTATTATTTAATTAATATTATTCTAGATATGTACTAATAAACACTTTTAATATTGACATCAAAACAAATTCATTTTGTACTCAAATACCAAATATTGACAAAACATCTAACTTTAAGTTAAATAATTAATTAATTGTTATAACATGATAATTAGTGATATAAATGGAATAATAAAGATTAAAATGTTATTATAAAGGAAAATAATAAAACTAATTTTTTTATTTTGGATAATAAATATTGTATGTGATGAGTCAGACCTAGGGAAAGGGACTTCGTCTCAATCTCCTTTCCTTGAGGCATATTTTTATGTTATACACCCACCTTATTTTATGGGGTGTATATATAGAAAATTTGATATATTATATCATGAATTTATTTATTATCATATTATTTACATTTTTGTTAACTTTTAATCCTTCAGGGGACTTAGGATTTAAATGATCAAAGTTGTATGTTACACCTTGAATGTTTAAATATTTAATTATCAAATCTTTTTCTCTATATAAATATTATTGAAATTAATTTACATATTATTTTATATATATATAAAAGGATTATAAAGGAAATTTTTTATCTATTTTGAATTTTATTTAAAGTTTTTCAATAAGTATTTTTTTATTTTTTCTATATGAAACGTTTGACTTTATTTACAAATAACAGAAGGAATGTTTTCTTAACGTATACGATGACAAAAAATTCTCCACTACTATGAAATTTATTTTATATTTGGATTTATCTATAAGAATTAATGATTTTAAGGAGAAAAATAAACCCCATTTCCCCCCTTTTTGAGGTTTTTTTAAATGGGTTTTGGTAAGGGATTTCTCAACTCAATTTTCAATCACTAGGTTAAACTTCATTTTCATTGATTATGTGATGGTAAGATTATGTGTTAAATGAATTTTTATTATATTGTGTTGTATTTGAACTTGTGTTTTTTGAAATTATAGTGGATACACAAAATTGATTCATTTAATTAATAATATAATCTTTTTAAGGGACGTTTATTTAAAAAACCCTTTTAAATTTACTCTTTAAACTATTTTTACAAAGTCTTAAATGAATGTTTTTAACAAATATGGCATGAACGAAATTTCTTTCTTTTTTGTCACTTTAATGTTTTGATCCTTCAATTACAAGTTTACAATTTAATTTTGAAATAATGTTTTTTTATTTATGAGTGCGTGGATTTCTAAATATGAAGAGTGATTTCAAAGTGGAAAGTTATTTCACTTTTATGCCAGATTTTTATGTTATGATCATGTTAGGGTTGTTGGGATTTGTTTATGAGTATGTGCGGTTCCATGATAAACCGAGCATGGGTGAGCCCGTTATAGCTCTCCAATGCATTAAAAAATTAAACTAGCTTAACTAGAAGGGTTTCTCCAAAGATATTAAGGGAATATTAGATTATTAGTATTACAAATATAACCATGAATGTTACTAAATATAAAGATGTGACATAATAGTAAATGTAAGAGTGATATGGAAATGATGCCACTAGTTCCCTTTATGATTTAATTTTTTTATGGAGTTTTACATAAAACCTATGATTTCATGAGGTGAGCTAAGAGATTATGTTTTATGGGTGAAAGGTATAACTTTGTGAGAATATTTTCATTAGTTTATAAGTATTCATGGACTTTCAGTTTCTTTCTTTCATTTTATTCAACTTACTAACATTTTGTGCTTATCTAATTTTTTAAAATGTTTTTCACAAGGTTTAGGGAATATTTGGTATAAGGATGAAATCAAGGGAAAATTGTGAAGAAATATTAGTATAATAAATCAGTTTTATTTTAATGATTTTTTTTAAAAAAAAATGGATAATGAGTATAAGTGTCCACTTGTATTGTATGGGTTTAATAAGTAATATTTTTTTAATAATTTTCTAAAACTCTAGAACTAAAAGATATTTTGAAAAAAAGTGATTTCTATTTTGAAAAAAACAAGAATATTTAATGATTAAGGTAGATTCATTATTTTATTCACATAAAGTATATTAATATGTACTAAAGTAGATGGTTGGGATTGATCAAAGACTCTAACTGCGTAATACATTGCCACCCTCGGAAGGAGATAGAAGGTGAAAGATATTATAATAAGAAAGAATCATTTTACCCAATCATTGATTAGGATTAAAAGGGACATGATATATATATATATTCAAATAATGTATATGGATATCATAAAGGAATTAATCAAAAATAGGTCTAGGAAACCATATAATCAGACAGAGACCTAGACCGTGTCATGGATAGAAGGGTGTTCCCAAACCCCAGGGGTTAAAAACTAATGTCTGGGCATTGAAGAAATCCTTTTAGAATTATTTTCCCATAATATCATTAGCTAAAATAGATGAAAGATTCATGTAATATTATAACCAACATCCATATAAAGATTACAAAAATCAAGTACAAGGACTAATTTTTTTTTTCATTTATAACTAGAGAAAAAAATTACTAAAAAGGGTAGGGGATCAACTAGATGAAAAACAATCCTTGTGAAATGTGGGTTAACACCCCCTTTTCCATTTCCATAAATATCTTCCCAAAGGACCCACTAATATTAATAACCACCCTGACCTCTATGGTAGGCCTTACCTTTACCCGAGTTATACAAAACATGGTCTATATACACACAAGGGTGTGTGTAGATTGTGAGATAAATTTCCTAATATGTTCACACTATATGTTACATACATAACCTTTATAAGATAAAAAAACATGCTAGTTTGAAAAATAATAAAATTTATTTTTTAAAAAATGCTTTAACTTTAAAAGAGAGATATAAAATAAAAGAATAAATGAAATGAGGTAAAAAAACATAATCACCATGGGTAATCCCTAAGTATATAGAGTTAGAAGGGACATAGGATACTAATACTCATTGTGATTAAATCTAGACATGAATTTTCATCTCCTACTTGAGCCAAACAATCCCCATTATTAGTGTTTTGTTAGTGTTTTATCGTAAAACTCTTAGGTAGAGTTGGTCATGCCTAGAGTAATTATCCTAGTCTTCCTACCTAGGTACCCAAGATTACCATGTGATTTATATATTTATTAAACCATGGGAAACCACCATCATTCAAAAAACTAATCCATCACATTCAAAATCATACCATTTCCATGTGGGTTTAGCTGTTTTAAAACCTCACACACACTATTTTAGAAAGCACCCATTTTCACAAATAATAAAATTTAAAGTTCATTTAGGGAACAAGATAAGGATGGAACCAACATACTTTTACTTTAAAATCACTACTAACTGGGTTAGAAACTATAATCTAAATAAAGAAGGGATCCTACGAAATATAAAACACCCAAAAATTTAAAATAAAATCCAGAAATTTCATATTTAACCTATCATAGGTCAAACAAACATTTAGATAAGAGAGAAATCAAGATGGAAGATAGAAGAAGTCAAGAGGAGAATAGAGGAGGAACTTCATTAAATAAATATTGAATAAAGAAGTTCAAATCCCTACAAAAAATGAATCTAATAGGTAGATGAGGTGGGGGATAGGAATACCTCGGGTTGGTGGAGGTCTAATGGTGAAATTTATAGGGGTTAGTGGGACACAATTTTGAAGGGGGATAAATGGTATTTCAATGGTTTTACGAATCTAGCAGGCTATACAGTTTTCTATACCATGCAGCAATTGTGTGGTGCCTTTGTTCAAGAGAAAGGGTAGGCCACATGGTCTTTGGGGACTAACGCGTAACTATGCATCTATCCGTGAAACCTTGACAAGACCAATGTCATGGGAAGTATGATTTATAGAGGCCAGTACACAGTTCTATATTACCATTCACCACCCACTTTTTGGTCTAGAAACCACCTTTTTATTATAAAACACTTAAAAAATCCATATAAAATGGTAATAAAAAAATAAATGAAAAATCCTCAAAAATAAGACCATAGGTGTGACAATTATTTCTACCATGGAAACTTTCCACCCTCATAAAGTCAAACTATAGTATGATCATTAAACAAGTGAGGTAATTTCTTCTCTACCCAAAACTTTAATTCCCAAGTCTCACTTTCATCATTTCCTTTCTAAAATAATGTTCAAACCAACAATATAGATTTTCCTTGAATTAATTTGAACTAAGAATCCACAATCCACACTGGTTTCTCAATCACTGATAGATGAATTTTTAGTTTGAGCTCTTCCCATATTAGCCCATGGGATGGATCCAAGTTGTACATATTCAATTACAATACATGTAAAATTGCACGAATTAATGAAAATTGAGAAGTAAAATCCAATTGATATGAAACATTACCAATCCTCTTGGTAATTTTTAAATGTTATACATACCTTAGTCCAAACTTCCAATGCTTTCCAAGATGAAATTGACCCAGATGAGGTGTCACCTTGAGAAAAACCCAATCCCCCACTGAGAATTCTAGGGCATTATATTTCTGAACAACATAGGACTTGTGATAGATCTAAGCTATAAAATGTGGTACATAATCATCTTAATCTTTCTAGATGTCTGTAATATAAGGATTGGTCATAGTAAATAAATCTCACCCACTTCCTTCCAACAAATAGGAGACTGACATGACGAACCAACAAGCACTATGAAATTATCCATATTGATTGAGGGTTGGTAACTGTAATTTTAATAAAATTCCTATTATCTAATATGGTTTTACCATGAGCCACCAAAGGATAATTCACACACCTAGAGAATATCCTCCAAAATTTTGTTTCCCCTAATATTTCTAACCCTTTATTTTTGGATGGTATGTCTTTCTAATCCCAGGCTATGAATCCAATGAATTATGAACTCCTTCCCAGAACAAAGGGGTAAAATGGGTGGTCCCTATTAAATATAATAGTATTTGGAACTCTATATAGCCTCAAAATCCCTTGAACATGCGATCAACCTAATTATTACACTCTATTCAAATCCTTAATAGGGATGAAATGTGTTCATTTAGTTTGGTGGTCAACGACCACATAGATAACATTACTCCATCAAAGTGTTTAGGGTAACCCGATAATGAAATCCATGGGTAATTTATTTGAATTCTATATAGGAGTGTGGATGGGTTTTAGTAAACTAGATGGATTATGGTGTTTGTATTTAATTTTATTATTGGTATAATATGAGGATTCAATGTCAGCTATGAGGTTCCTCATACCTAGCCACCAGAAATAGTGTTTTATATAATAAAATATCTTGGTAGAAACAGGATGGAAAAACCACTGATATTGATGGAAATACTATATAATAACCTTCCTTATATATAGTGGAAAACAACTCCCTTGAAGCAGAGAACACCCCAAAGACAACGACCACTTGTTAGACTCCTCCCCACCACTTATAAACTAGTTATAATTCTTACATAATTCATAATTTAGAGTCACATCCTAAATTATCTCTAAAATAGAGGGAATTATCTACATTCTACCCTAAAATATACCACTTATCTACTCCTTATCTTGTAATCACATTTGAGAAAAAATACAATTAAATCCAAATGATTTCTATATTCCTTCAAAGCTTGAGTTGGTATTTTCCTGCTTCTAGAATTAGTGGACACATTTCATTTACCTTGGGTGTAGAAAATTGCAAAATCAAATACCTGAAGGAATTGATCCATCACTACTACCTTAGGTTACAATACATTTGGGTGAAAATATAGCCCAACATTTTATTTTTAGAATAGACCATAAACTTATCTATAAAAAGATTGTGATACCAAGATTTCAGATAATGAATCATTGATTCTAGATCAACTTTATGGGTTGGTTAATTCCCCTAGTTTGGTTAGAGTTGGTGGGAACCATATACTACCACATGGTCACCTTGCATGGTCATTAAACCTTGACCTATACCAGAAGCATCACAATAAAACACATACCCCTTTAAATCCTTGGGTATAATTAAAATGGGGGTAGTGGTCAATCATTGATTGATCTTCTAAAAGTATTCATGACGCTCAGGATTCCAAATGAAAGATACCCATTCTGGGTAAGAGATTTCATCTATGAAGCAAGTTGACAGAAATCCTGTTAAATTTCTTATAATACCCCACCAGGACTAAGAAACTTCTAATCTAAAAGATGTTCCTTGGATTTTCCCATAACATAACTATCTATATTTTTTTCTAGATCAAATGAAACCCCATTATATGAGATCACATGACCAATAAAACTTAATTCAATGATCCAAAAACTACACTTAGAGATATTAATATAAATTCAGTGATCCCACAATGTGACCATAACAGTCACAATGTTTTTCCTTTGCTGCTCATCTATCCCAGAGTGGACCTGTATGTCATCAAAATCACCATGAAAAATGAATTGTGATATCTATGGTTCACCTAGATCATATGTTCCATAAAAAACCATTGTATTATTTTCAATACTAATGGAATATCTATATGCTCAAAAAGTATGTATCTACTTCAAAAATCTATTTGGGGAGCCTCTAATTCTCTTACTATGAATTTGGATCAAATTTCTAACCACAAGACCATATTAAACCACTGGAATTTTAGCTATTCAATCTATACTACCTTGATAGAGAAAAAAATAACTCGAAAAAATTATTTACATATTCCAACACTAAATGTTCTCCATGTTTAAAGTCCAAAAACTCATGGGTCTTTACACAGGAAAACGTTTCTGGGAAGAATTACTCATTTAAAATATCCTTGAAATCATTACATCCCATATGCTCATGCTTTCCTACTTGGACCACTATCTCCCACCACCTACAATTCTTACAATAATACATAAACATAATGAACTTTTTGTTGAAAACATTAGGACCCCTGAGGAACCAAAAGATCCAATCAACTGTATCAACCCAGTAATCTACTTCTTGGGGATTCGAGATTCCTCAGAAGGAAGGGAATTTATTCTTGTGTAACTTGTAATCCCAATCCCTTATCAGAAATGGTTTAGTTTAGTTAACTTGATAATGACTATAGCCTACCCCCTAGTTCAAATCTTGGAAAACCTAAACCAATACCTCAACTAATCTATGATCAAATAGTGAGAGAGAACTCTCTCTCGACTCTTCCTATGGCTATGTGGGATGCTTCTGGGGAGGCATAATGCTAAAAAATCCAAAAAATAAACAAATAAAAACATTAATATATCATCCCACAAAGAATATTCAATGAAATAATTGAAACATAAACATGGATTAAAATAAAACCATCATAATCACAAGAAAAAAAATATAAAACACTTTTCTCTACAATGTCTTTTCCCTATCTATAACCTATGAATTTCACCTAGAGGGTAATATAAAACTAATAACAAACATCCCATGGTGACACAAGGTCTTTCACGAGGTTTGTTGGCCAATCACCCCACTGAGAACCAAAACCATAACTCTTGATAGTCCTTGGTCCTGTCTATCAGGACTTCCCAAATAACAAAAATCGAAGAAGTGGAAAATTTACTTTGATACAATTTTTTCAGGAATCTTCCTAGGCTTACATACAACTCATAACTCTACCTATCCCATGGAATGTCATGAAGGAAATTCATGATTCCCATGGGATGGGAACTAGTGCCTAGGTAATGAAGAACTCATTTGGGAATAATCTCCCCTTTTTAACATTGTTTAATAATGATGTAAGATTAAAACAACAACATAACCAATATATATCAATCTTATAAAGGAAAATTACAAGGACTAAGTTAAACATTTTATATTTATAGATAGAGACAAAACTAACCAAAAAATGATAGGGGATCAACTAGACAAAAAAACTCATTATAAAATGTGGATGAACACCCCTCATGTCACCACTATCAATACCTACAAAAAGGAGTCCCTATCAATAATAACCATTTCCTCCTCCATATAAGGCCTTTACTTTACATTAGTTAGACCAAATGATATGTATGAACACCCAAGGGTGTGTGTTGGGTGTGATATAACTTTATTAGTAGGATCCCACCAAATGTTCCACACATAGACACTATAATAAAATAAACATGATGGTTTGAAAAATAATACATATTAATTTGTAAAAAATTATTTATATTTTAAAGAGAGATATAAAATGAAAGAATTAATGGAATCCTATAGAACAAAACATAATCACCTTGGGTAATCCCTATGTAGCTATGTTAACATGGAACTAGGATCCTCATACTCTTAATGATTAATGATAGACACAAAGGTTTTTATCCAGCTCCAGCCAATGAATCCCCATCATAAGTGTTTTTTTTTGGTTTTGTGTCATAAACCTGAAAGGTAGAGTGAGTCATGACTAGAATAGTTTTACTAGTCTTATTATATAGGATCGATGAATCCCCTTGTGGTTTTCAATATTATTAAACCATATAAAACCCCTTTTATTTAAAAAACAATCTATCACATAAAAATGAATACCATTTACACAAGGTTTTATTAATTTTAAAACCCTACACACACCACCAGTTTATAAATCACTTATTTTCATAGTGAAAACAATTTAAAATTCATTAAGAAACACGATAAGAAAATTTAAATCTTTAAATAATACCTAATAATTTACATAAACCTTTTCCTTTTAAATCTCCACCAATTGGTTTGGATAGCACAAGCTAAATAATTAGGTGATACTATATAAGATAAAACATACCAAAACATAAAAATACAAGACAAACATTTCATATTTAACCAAACTTAGGTCAACATAACCTCTAAGGAAGAGATAACTCAATATGGAAGGGAGAAGAAGACAAGAGGAGAACATAGGAGGGACTTACTTGAAGAAAAATTAATGAACCCATCTAAAACCCAATAAAAAATAGAGCCAAGAGGGAGTAAAAGATGAGGATAGAAAATACTAGTGATGGTAGAGTTCTAATGGAAAAAATAAGATGGGTTAGAGGGTTAAAATCAGGGAGGATCATAAATTGAATTTCAATTTTTTTAGAAATCTATCAGGAAACATGATTTTTCCATTTAGTGTTCAGGAATATGCACCAACCATGCAGATCCTATATCCAAGAGATAGGGGAGGCCTCATGGACTATGTGGACTAGCCCACCAACATGGTGCTAGTCGTGTAACCTTGACAAACCCAACATCAAGTGAGACACATTTTATAGAGGTTAACACATAGTTTCTTCCAATCATGTGCCAATAATTATTGACAACTTGTCTCGTCTAAAAAACCACCATTTTTCTTATAAGACACACAGGAAATTCATAGAACAATGAAAACGCCCAAAATAAATTAAAAACTCCCAAAAATTATACCTCTAGTGTGACATAAAATCCCAAATTTCTTTAATTATTTATCAACCATCTATGAAAAGCTCTAAGAGGAATAGAAAGATGATTTGGTGCTTTGAGAGAAGATAAAAAAATATCCACAGTTCAATATTGATAGATATAGATTGATAATATTTAAAACCTTGATATCCATACTATTTATTCCAAAACCAGTGAAATAGCTTTTGGATGATGCTCAAAACTCATATATGATGTCCCCAACCTACACTCTAGGATCTAGTTCTATAAACACATACTCGACATACTAGATTCAACATAAACTATAGATTCATAGACATAACTATCCCATAATTACATGAATTAAAGTAAATATTTCATTACATACATTCCCATTACCTTTTCGGTTTATAGATTTATATAATTAAGATAAATCTAAATCTAATAAAACCCACGTCCTTCTCAACAAATGGATATTATTTTACACTTTATAAGAAACTTCTTAATCAATTAACAACATTTATAATGTACCAAAAATTATCCACACAAGATACACATTTAGCAACATAATATGCAATACTTTTCTTTATAACCTAAGGGAATGAAATCATAATAAGGGGTTCACTCAAATGTTCAGTAAGGTAAAAGATACATCTAAGGAATTTATGGTATAAATATGGCATAAATATTATGACAGGATTAGATAATAAAAAACAATGAAATAATAGAATGAAACTAAAATTTTAATTTACCCATGGATAACGATGTAAATAAATATATCACATTGAAATTGATAACTGGATCCATAACAATGAAATTCATAATATCATATAGTTAATTCCATACCATAATCCAGGTCATCATGATCTGATACATCATGATCTTACCATCAGTGAAATATATTATTTTAGGTAGGAATACACGAAAATACCTAAGCATGTTTTTCTTGTGAGACCTACTAATTAATAAATGGGCTATATATTGTTGGGCCCCACCCATCACTTATTTTTTTATATTGTATTCAACATGTGATAAAATGAACAAAAATTTCAGAATAAACTTTTCCAATAATCATAGGTATAGGTATAAAAACATACAGAAGGCCAATACTTTTCCCTATTTCAATAAAAGGGATAACATGATCATAACCCATCTGGAGGAATAAGGTGGATGGTAAAACAATTCATATAAAATTTCTAATAATCACCCAGATTGGAATAAAAATATATTGAATGCTAGTATTTTCCCCATGTCAATAAAATGGATAAAAATATCATAACTCATCCAGAAAAATAAGGTGTGTGGTTGAAAATGAAGATAACCTAAGGGAATGATCATAACTCAATGAACTAAAGTTGAGTTATAAAAAATCCTTACTATTTGAGAAAAAATTGAATAAATAGAAAATTTAATAAGGTAATATGATTTGGATAATAAATCACATGAAATAAAAAGGGTATTATAAAAATTTATCCATAGGTAGTGAATTTACCATTCAACTAAAACCTGGTGTACAAAATGTATTATGTCTCAAAGAATCATAATTGAGACCAAGAAAACCCATAAAAATTTAGAAACTTTCAAATCAAAACAACTTGAAAGAGAGGGAATGAAATTGAACTTAAAATATCATTTTTAAAATATAATTCATGATATGATATGTCAAATAGGTATCATATACACCACATAATGTAATGTATGTTCATAATACCAAAAATGTCACAAAGAGAGGGATTTGAGATGAAAACCCATAGATTGACCCTGATTCATTCTGAACCCATGAAAATTGTCCAAAATAATTAATTTAATTTCATTAATTCCATATAAAAGAACATTATTCATAACTATAACCATTTATACTCTTAATTTATAATCATTCTACAGACATATATATATATATAAGTTAGTTATTACTAATTTTTAACACCATGTGTAAGTAATCTTTATAACTTTGAGACAGTGTAATAAAAAAGGTGTTGGTATCTATTAATTACAAATTAAATTACTATTAGAATATATAATGTTATATAATATTTTTTCCCATATAGTTTGTAAATCTATATTCTCATTTCATGGTATTTTTGGTTAGGATCTATGTGGTTGAAATTAGGGATGAGCATGTTTCAGTGTTACTTAATCAACGATGGGTGATTTCGTAATTTTTGAGTTAAATATTCATATAAACTTACCATAAAAGAATTATTTATATATTTATAATAGATAATACAAGAAAATAAGTTCTTATAGTAATCCATAATATAAATTCTTAGTATTGTTCATGTTGGTGGTTAAACTGACTCAAACATGAACTTACCATGATTAATGGATGATTATGAGGTGGTTTAGTTGTAATATAATTATAAGATAAGTACAATGATATTATTTTGTATTTATTAGTGTGATATATCATAATTTTAAATGAGTTTAAATAGAAGATAATTTTTATGAAGTCATTACTTAGAAAGAGGAGATAATTTTCATCTTAGTTCCCTCATATTAAACGATTGAATTAATGATAATAGTTTATTGATTATATAATTTATAATTTCTAAAATTTGTAATATAAAATCATTAATGATATCATAAACATCATATTTATACTTTAATCCTATCCTCATTGATATCCATGAAAGTTGATGATGAAAAGAAAAATGAAAATAAATAGTTCCATGTAGGTGGCAGTCCACATGTAAGCTTGGTTGGCGATTATGTTTTATTTAGAATGGGTGAAATGTATAATATATTTTATCATTTAAGAATATATATTTTTTAAATATAATACATATTAATTAAATTCAAAATTATTACCATACTTATAATGTGGTTAAGGAAAATGAAACAAGTTACGTCTTGGAGGTGGTAGTCTACACAACATGAACTTCCCTTATTCATTTTTCTTAATGGAAAAGGGGAGGGTGGTTAATGATTGTACCATCATTATAAAAACCTAAAAGTATAATAATTATACTTATTTAATAATTTTAATATAGTTGAATGAAATTTTAGGAATAATAAGTGTACATAAATAAATAGAAAAAGAAAGGAATTGTTAGAAATTTATACGTCATTTCTTGGATTATCTCCCTCGAAAAAGGTGTTAAGACTTTAATATGGGATATTTTGAGAAGAAAAGAACCTAATTACAGTGGATAGGAGTGTAGAGGATAGGTTTGGTATAAAAACATGGGATTTAATTTTTTTTATAGTAATTATGTCAATGTGTTTTATAGCTTATATCACACAGGACACTTAACTTAAACAAAATCATGATATATTTAGATTGAATATAAATATTTAAATATGGTTATTAAAACCAATTAATTAAATTAAAGGGAATGAATAACAGTAACCTATTTATTAAATAATTATGTAATTAATATTATGTCTACTTTTAATACGAATAAAATTCAATTAGTTTACTTAAAATGACAAATAAGATCATTCATTGTTTAGAAAAGTATTTTTTCAAAAAATCACATTTTTATGTGCTATGAATTTTTATTTCAAGAATAATATCATTAATGATGATATATTATTTTTTATATTAATATTTTTTAAATTAATTTAGTAGGTAAATTTCATGAAATAATAATAATAGTGAATATTTTAAAATATCATTTTTCAATAAGAAGCTGGTTTTCATTATATTTTATGATTTTATTCAAAAATGGATTTAATGAATTTTATAATTTTAATTTATAAAGGGTAACAACATTTTTGGATTAGGAAAAATAATATTATCTTAATTTTAATTTTTGGGTTTTTTCTAAAATAAATTATTTTTAGGTTAATAGTAAAAATGGCTATTTTGCTAAAAACTATCACTTTTATAATACATTAATGACTTAAAAGTTTATGAATATTTTTATATAAAATTATATTTCTAATAAGTAATATAAATTATTTCAAAATACTATGTTTAATTAATAAAACACATGTTTAACATTTTGGAACCCAAGTAATATTTTAGACTACAAACTGTTTTTACACACTTATAATAAAAATTAGATGTTATCACTTTTAAAAATGAAATATAAAATAATTTATTTCTTATTTAAGTTAAAGATGTAAATATTATATAAAAATTTTAATATAATTTTTTAGGTATAATGATAATATTAGTAAGATTGATGCTAATTACCATAAAAATGGTGAAACAATTATTTCATAATTATTATTTTATTAACATCAAGGAATTTCTATTGAATCAATTAAATAGAAATAATTTAAATAATTAATATATTATGATTTATAAACACATAATTAAATATATTGAAACTAATTTAATTGGTGAAAAATACTAAATAAGATTGAAAATCCATAAAGGCCAGAACGTCTTTTTTCTTTTCAAATATTTTTTATACACATTATATGTTTTAATTTAAAAGTTAAATTTATAATTTTAGAAATTTAATTTTATTAAATGTAGGTTAAATTTATTTCCATCACACCGAAATTTGGTTATATTTTATATTTTATATTTTTATAAAAAGATAATATCACTTAGTTAAAAACTGGTTACATAGTTCAAAAGTAAAAGAGTGAAATATAAAAACATAATGGTAAAAACCATAAAAAATGTTTAAAACATGTGAATAAATACTTGGTTGAGTATTTATAAAACTAAATACACCAAAAAATCCATTATTATTAATTTTTTGGCCTTTATCAATGAATAATGTCATGGAATTATTAAAATATAAAGTGTGTTTCCAAAAATTCCCCTTCCCTATCTTATAAATGGGGATCATTTCAACCCCTCTATGATTTTACTTCCCATTAAAATTTAAATTTAATGTATTCCAAAAATACCAACACTGAAAGTCATTGCCTAATACTTAAGTCCCTGTTCTCTTGAATATTACTCAAGGCATTCACTTCTGAGAAAATATCTAAGATAATATCATGTCTCCAATGTAAGTATTACATTATTCATTAATTTTTCCATTAATATCCCTCTTCTAAATATATAATATACATAAAAATATAATGAAATTAGTATAATTATTATATTTACATGTTATTATATTAATAGAATAAAAATTATTTATTTTTCTCCATCCACTAAGTAAAATAGTTGCGATATTGTGTTTTTCTGACTACCATCTCCACAAAGTGGCATTTTCTATTTTTTATAACCTCTATTCATGGATGGTAAAAATGATGTAATATATGAATAAATATGACATATATAATATAAATACTATTTTAAAATATAAAATTATCATATAATTTATTTCCCTCTCATTCATTTAGAAATGGAAACATTAATCGTGCGTACTTGCGAACTATCGCCTCACCAAGGAATGAGTTTCATTTTTTTTATCATGACCCATTAGGGTTTTATTTAAAATATATATAATAAATGAAATTTATTTAAATGAAAATATTAATATTTTTTATATTATTAAAATATTTTACAATTCTTTCTTCCCTGGTCAACAAACATAATGGGTTACATTAAAATTGTCGAAACAACCTTAAGTAACCGATGTGGGAAAGAAAAATATGTTATAAATAAATAAAATAGCACAATAAATGGACTTAGGAATTTTAAATACTATTAAATAATTTTATTAATTTTTTATCTAATTAACTTAATTTATTTATTCACAAATTTAGGGACATGAACAAAATAAATCTGGAACAAGGTAAGGGTTTCATCTCAACTTATCTTCATTGAGACATTTTTTAATATATTGAAGAAATTTATTGTTTTTGTGGTGTGTATACTACCTATGAATGTATTTTATAATAATCCATGGTTTAATTCCTTATATTTAAAAAACCATATAAATTTAAAGTTTCTTATTAATTTTTATTTAAAAAATCACTAAAACCATAAGGGTTTGTCATATCAAATTCCTCTCTTTCAGATATGTTTTGTATTATAAACTTAATTTATTTAAAGTGGTATAAATTATAACTAATTGTGATTTTGTATCATAAAATACGTTATATTCATGATATTTAGTATTTAATTTTAATTCCTCACTACTTCAATGTTTTTAGTTTGAATTTCAATCAAGTAGTAAGGTTTCAATTTCAAAACACATTTTTAAATCAAGACCTATCGAATATGATAACCCATTTAGGTAATATTTATATGGATTAATTATATGATCACAATAATTTTATTCTCCTCTAGTTATCCTTAGTGATATTTTTTTTATATTTATCTTGTTTTAAAGTGGAAGTTTTATTATCTTTTAAGTCGATGTGGTTTTCAAAATAATTGTTTTTAAAAAGGAATTCATTTTATGATAAACTCTATATTTTATTATGGACATCAATTTATATATTTTAATAATTGTAAAAGTTTATTTTCAAATAAATTTATCTTATTTCAAAATTGTTTTAAATGAAAATCACTTAATGTTTTCTATATGGGTCATTCTTTACAAGAATAATCTATTTTTGTGTTCTTCATGTGAACGTATCCTTCCAAAATATTTGTCATTTTATATGATACCTCTAATTTATTATTTTAATGACTTATAAAATAAATTATTTTTATATTAGTTTTATAAAAATATAGCTTTTAAGATTCTTTCAAAATATCAGGGCTATTTTTTATTTCCAAAGTGAGTTTAATTCTAAAACTCTTAATTACATGTTTTTCTTTTAAGTCCACATCACCTGACATGTCTTATGATTGATCGTGGTTATTCACCAAATGACACCATACACTTTATTTATATGGATGTATTATGTATTGATGTATTATATTTATTTAATGATATATTAATAAATTTTTCTTACCTAATCATGGAGTATAACCAAAATTATTCTTCCAATGCATTTCCTCTATTAAAGCCCTATTATGGATTCCATCAATTGAAGGGTGATCCCCTAGATTATGTATATCATTTGATTGTGGAGATTTATTTTCTTAATTGTATACCTTTTATCTATATATTATAAATACAATATGATTTATTAACATGATTAAATGGTTTTTTCCTTGAGAATTACTTTATGTGTTTAATTCAAACAATTTTCTTTCCATGGGTTCTTTATGATGTGTTGAATGAATCCCATTTTATTTCCATGGGTTATTTATGTTACTATGAATGATTATTTTATTATGGAACACATTTTTATAGATAAGGATGGGTGGTTATATTATAAACCAAGGATGAGTGGTTCTATTATAAACCTTAGACATGTGGTTATGATATAAAATTGATATTGGTGGGTTTGTTATATCCCTATAATACATTGGGTAAAGATTTATTTCTCATGATATTCTATGTTGGGTATTAATAAGTAAACCTAATCCACTATGGTTCATTTCCACAATTTTATGAGAATGGGGAGTGAAACCCAGTCCACCATGGTTCTTTTTACACATCTTGATTATGGTTTCGGGAGTGACCCTTGACTTATGTTTGTGGTGTCAGGTCTTAGTTTATTGTCACATAATCACTAATTTGATGATATAATTTTTTCATGTACTTATTACATGTTTCCATTCTAAGGATCATCATCTATATGATACCATGTTATACCTATTGAGTCTCATATTATAAATTATTTCCTTATTAGGATTTCTTGTTCACCCTATAACTTATTTATTTTTCCCTAAGATATCCCATCTAGTTTTAGAGGATCTATGTATGTTTACAACACTATATAGAGTTTTAAGAAATTATAATGCCTTTATGTTTATGGTGATGTATTTGTATACCTAATATTCCAATAAAACTAGACCTCTCGATCCCCGGTGTGTATTTATTGGAAACTTGTGCTAAAAATCATGAAATAATATGTGTTTAAATATAAGGTAACCATATTTGGTATCAATTTAAGGTCTAGTTATTTTTGGATATTAGGACGAAAATACATAGTGAAAACCCAAGGGATAAGTCTAAGGGATAATACTAAGTAAAGGATGACATCCTATGGTTTTTATAAAGTATGAATTATGTGTTTTTACTTTTAATTACATCACTTTCTAGTTATTTGAAAGTGGATGTAGGCTCTTACATAGTTGTACCTTAGGGTAATAACCCCAAAGAGGGTGTGTTGGGTATTAACTTAATCGTGACTTAGTACATTAAAAAAATGGCATAACTGATAACCTAACTAGACACTCATAGGGGAAGCGATTTGCTCAATTATATTATTTTCATGAACTATTATGAGGGATTTGAATATGTTTGGGTTTAAATAACCTAATAGGAAAGTGACCATGGATAAAATATATTTAAATGTAAGGATTAATAATTTATTGTAAAAATCAATTGATATTTCCATATATTTAAATGATTTTTAGGTTTAGAAAAATTTAAGAATGTTTATGGTAATTTTGGATCTCTAGTTTCTAGATTATGTTAAGATGTGTGAGTGAAATCAACTAAATTAAACTATGATAAACCTAGAATGATATTTGTTTAGATATGGATGATAAATATTGAGTTATGAAGGATATATTTTGAACTAAAAAAACTATAGGCTAAATAATATTATTAATATCAGTACCCTTAAAGATAAAGGAAACAAGAAAAAAGTATATGCTACTCCTTCTAATGGAAGTTGGCCCCAAAATTGATGGGAAGAAGGTAAAATTATCATATAGTCAAGGGTTTTTGATTCCATATTATATTCATATTCCATCCACCTTAGTATATATGAATATTTAAATGACTATTACTTATCCACCCTAATGGTTTGACTATTAAAGAGAACTAATAGTAGGAATATTTTTGTTTCCAAGTTGATGTTTAGTGAAATTTGAATCTTTTTCCCCTAAATTAGATGGAATTAAAGTTATTTTGGTAATGGATTAACTATTTCAACAAAGGCTCCATATTAATCAAATCATGGAATAATTACCCATGTCATATTTATTGTTGAAAAATGTATGAGGGTGGAAACAATTACTAGTTTCTACTATAAAGAGATCTAAATGTCACAGAAATGGTTGAAGATAAAAAAAATTCATCATTATCTTCATCTAATAATACACCGCCACCATGTATAAGACCTGATGTATCTTGAGAATTTAAAATCACTATTATAATGGTGGAAGTATAATTCAATCCCAAGCCACTTAAACTAGTGAAACATGACATAATTGGGAGGTGGAAAAGAGGGAGGCCACCCCATGATCCTGAGGCTGGGAGCAGTTCAATAATTAAGATTGATGCTCCAAAACACATGATCCCATTCAACATATTTGGTAAAACGTTTATGTCTATTTAGGATTTATTTAAGTGTAAAAAGTTCCACCTAGAGAAGATGTGGCATGAAATCCGTCTCCCACAAACATTCATCCATGAGGTTTTCATAGAGTGGGTAACACATATATCAATGTGATATACATGTGGATAGATTGGTGGTTATCATTTGAAACTGGTCACACAAGAAAGTGATATTTTAGAAAGGATTCAAGCCAATGTGTTAAAGGAAGATAGTCTAGAAAGGAATGAAATGGGTCTAAATATGGATCACAATGAGCCTTATGAGGAGGAGGATCATGCTTCATTGAATTCATCATTAAATCTCAACATCCTGCTAAATCTGCCAAGTTGAATATTCATATAGGATGAGAGATTGATGTGCGTGGTATGCCCATTTTTGTGCATTTTTATTCATACTAATTACCAAAATAAATAATCATATTTTATAGAAACCTTTGAAAATATATCACTACAAGTCTGACTACCAACTCATGGAAAATTAAAATAGGATATAACACCAAACCATGATAAGTATTTTACACAAATGGTAGAAAAAATATGAGTATATATATATATTCTTATTGGTTATTTTATAGCGTTCCCTATAGCATCATGCCTTTTTATAACATAAACTTTCATTACATTACACAAAACTGAGGATATTTAAGGTTTTGTGTCTTGGAAACCAGGAACATAATACATGAAAACAACATAAAATATTCTTCTTAAACACTTGAAAGGCTTCTCCTTAGGTTTATCCTAGGTTCATTACTGCATCTCATAACCTGGGGACATACATCAAAAGAAAGGGTGAGCAGAAGGCCCAGTAAGGGAAACACGAGAAACATTTTACATGTGAATTTGAGATACTTAAATAAGGTCATGAAAAGAACTTTAAGGCATGAGAAAGAAATCATGATGCATTTCTTAATAAAAATAACATTTTTCATAACATGAATATGTGGATACATCATTTAACATAGACAATCATGAACATATCACCAAGGTCTATCCCCAAGGTTTCATTTGAAAATTACCAAGGTTATTCACCAAGATATTGTGAAAATTGTAATCTCTAGTGGTTACATCATTACCCAATGCATTGGAGCGCTATCAGGGCACACCCTTAAATTTGCCTTTATTATCATGTGATCCACATATATCATCATCAAACATTTCATAAATAACCCATATAGCATAAAATAAATGGGTTTCATTTCATAATCATAACATTTTAAAAACTGCTTTAAAGACACGATCTTAATGTCACTTTAAACCCACGAAAAGGGAAAGCGGGTCTCATGTATGTAAATCCCAGAATTTAAAATAGAAAATTTTGATATATATGTTAATACCCTTGTATAAATATGAGCTTTGAGTGTTCACTTTATAAAATAAAATAATTTTGAGAAAAGAGAGAGACATTTTGAGACGAAAATTCTGCAGCATAACGGCTGTGTTTCGGGGTTTTAGAAAACATTGAAAGGAGAGGGGATAGGGGTCAAACATTAATAAATGACCCATAAAACCGTATATGGATAGAATAAGAAGGATATATGAACATGGTATTGAAATTTGAGGGACATACCATTTGAAATGACAAACATGGAAGGAAGACAAAAATTAGATTTCTCTTATGAAAATTCGGTAGCCTAACGGCGTTACTTAAACTTCAAAAAAATGATTTGAAAATTTAAAATAGTGTCTATCATCATGTGAAAATAAGAGTTCAGTATGATACATATAGTTATCATACACCAACATAATAAACAAAAGAACTTGAAAGACTTGACATGAAAATAGAATTTTGAAAAGAATGAGAAGGGTGAAAGAATCCCCTTAAAAATTCAGCAACCTAACGACATCACTTAAACATTCTTAAAACGAATTGAGGTGAGAAAGATGGGGTCTCTCATAATATTAACATGAAAAGGGCAGCAATATGAATATATAAGAACATCCTCCAACATAAGAACATTGAGTATAAAAGAAATGACATAAATGAGATTACTTGAAAAGAAAGGGAGAGGTCAGATCCCTTACTTTAAAACGTAACTCTGAAAACTCAAAGGTTTGGACCTTGAGGGCTTAGGGGCACCTTGGGAGGTAAGGAGACAAGAAATTAATTTGGTGAGAGTTGGGAGTGAAAACTAAAGGAGGAAAGGGTGGGTATTTATAGGGAAAGTGAGGGGATAAGGTATTAATGGCCAAGGGACACCTCACAAGTGCTTTTCTCAAAACCATGTGCTCTCCCATGGAATTTACCATGGTGTTAGGCCACATAGGGCCCCCAATACAACAATTCATCACCTTTGGCCGGCCATCCCTTAAAATATCTCATGAAATCATCATGACACAGTTATGATGTCATTAAACATACCGAAACCCTAAAACTGCATTTTTACTATTCATTGAAAAATTCATCTTTCTCAGAAAAATCCCAAAATTTCACCTTTACCAAAAATCGATGCTATAATTACAAATATGAACTCCATTTTATAAAAATAATTTTCTAAATATTTTTAATTTACTTTTTAAATAAAACACTATTCACCAAGAATTCATTTTTCTAGAAAATTCCTCAAAAATTACCATAACATAATATCGATGCTCTGAGTTCAAAAATAAAGTCCATTTTCTAAAAATAATTTTATAATTATTTTTAATTAAATTTTTAAATAAAAAACACTATTCACCTGAAAAATCTAATACTTGATTAATAATTTATGAAACCGTTATTTAACCATTTTATTGAATCACATTACTTAATCAAGGCGTCTAAATTATATAAAAACTTTCTTTAATTGAGATTACTAATCCATTTGGTCACATTACTAATCCTAAGCGTAAAATCACTATTCATAATTTACTATTCATCAAAAATCAAGTTGATCTTATTAGACTCTAAATTTCGTACTAAACATAATTGTAGAAGAACAATTTTTGAAAATCATTACACATTTTTAATTATTTAAGGTGTACATAAAAATTTTTAAAATCTCCTTTTTCTAAAATTCATCAAAAATATGCATACTATATTTATCTGGTCATTTGAAAATTCATAAACTTCATCATAAGAAGAAATTCCAATTTTTATTTAAAACAAAGGATTACACAGGGCAGTTATGGTCTCCTTACATATCCCCTTATCAGACCAGCATAGGACCTAAGTGTAATGTGTGCTAAGTTGAGAGAATCCGAGGGAGGCTCGGCCGACATCGCACGAGTAGTAATTTCTATGAGTTTGAACTTTTCGTGGAGGCGATCCCGTTCTAGCTTCACACAATGAAGTTCAGCTTAGGTTTGGTCCAGAGCAAAGCCCAGTGGTGCTACATCCTTCCCAAGTTCTGTTAGATGGGCTTCGATCGGTCCAAGACTACTGGGTGAGGCCATCGAATCTTCTTTCTATATTAATTAACCAAGATTACTTGTATTTAGAGACATTAATCGAAATGTTTTTACATCAGTCACATTGACCAATGGTCATATAACAGTCAAAACCCAACGGTCTCATTTTAATTATACTCATGTTATCAAATGAAACAGTTTTGTTGAGTATCAAAAATAAAATAACACACAAAAATTAGGAAACAAGATTTTTTCAAAATTTCGGGTCGTTACATTCCCTATGTTAGTAATGTTGTTAGCTTGATCCATTTTTACCATATAGATACCCATATATTTTTAAGTAATAATTTAAATTATGAAGATATAGTTTATTTATGGGGAAGAATATAATGATATGAAATATTAATATTATTTTTCCTCTAATTAATCTAATGTGTTTGATATCTTTCTCTACACGCAACACTAAACTTAAAGGAAACCATGATATATTTGGAGTGAATATAAATTTTTTTGAACATTCATTAGAAACTAGCCATTTAATTAACAGTAATAAATTTTAGTAAATATTTAAGAAATACATAGATAAGGAAAATAATGGCTACTTTTTAATATGAATGAATTTTAACTAGTTTACCTAAAATGACTAATAATATCGTTCATTATTTTGAAATGATTTTTTAAAATAATTCCTTTTAATTAAATATGATTTTGTATTTAAATAAATTTATGATTGATGATGATAAATTATGATTGATGTTAATAACTAGTTAACACCAATTCAGTTGGTAAGTGGCATGAAATAATAATAATAACAATTAATATTTAAAAATGTAATTTTCCAATAAAGAGTGTTTTTATTAAATTTAATAATTTTATTCAAAAATTTAATTTATAAACATTATAATTGGAATTTAAAAAATGAACATAATTTTGTTATTTTTTATAAATAAACAATCTTAAAGTTATTTTTTTGGGTTATTTCTAAAAAAAGAGATTTTAGGTGAATAGTAAAAGTACCAATTTTCTAAAAACTGTCGCTTTTGTAATACTTGAATAAGTTAGAAGTATATAAAACCATTATATATATATAAATTCTTTTTTTCATAATTATTATAATTAATTTCAAAAATACTATATTGAATTTATAAAACACATGTTTTACATTTTTGAAACTCATGCAATATTTCAAACTAAAAAGTGTTTTTACGCGATTATAATAAAAACTAGACGTTATAACTTTTAGAAATTAAATATAATAATTTTTTCCAATTTTATTTCAAAATTTAAATATTAAATATTAATATAAATTTCATTTTTTGTCATAATTATAATATTAGTACGATTAATGCTAATTACGACGATAAAGGTGAAATAATTATTTTAAAATTATAGTTTTATTAACATCAAATAATTTTTATAAAATAAAATAAATTGAACTATTTTAAATAAAAAATATAATATAATTTATAGACATAAATATCTATATTAACTCCATTTTAATTAGTGATCGATACTTATTAAGATTAATTATCCATAATGGTAAAATGCCAATTTTCTTCTAAAAGAGATTTTCTACACTTAATATTTTTTAAATTATAAGTTTATTTTATAATTTTTAGAAATTTAATTTTATTAAATGGAGGTTAAATTTAGTTCCAAAACTCCCAAATTTTTTTAGGTTAATTTAAATTTTTAATAAAACATAAATTCACTTTGTTAAAAACTATCTACATATTATAAAAGTAAAAGAGTAAAATGACATAAATTAATGTTAAAACCCTATAAATTTTTTAAAAAATGTGTTTAATACCTTATATAAGTATTTTTAAAACAAATTATATGCTAAAATACATTATTCTGAAATATTGGATCCCTTGACCTTGGAATAGTGTCTTGTAATTATTAAAATTTAAAGGGTATTTCCAAAGTTTCCATTCTCCTCTCTTTTAAATCGGATCACTTCCACCCCTTCATGGTTATAATTACCAATTTTTTTTTACCAAAATACTTTTTCAAAAATAAATATTCTATAATTAATTTGATAATTCCTATTCCCATTCCCCCTAGAAGTTATATTAAAGTCTTCACTTCTATGGAAATATATAAGAGAGGATCAATTCTCTAACGTAAGTATTACCTTCTTCATATCCTTTTTCCCTTAATATTCCTATATAAAATATCTTATATACATAACAGAATAATGAAATTATTATAATCATTGTAATTATATGTTATTATATTAATTTAATATCCGTTATTTATTCCTGTCCATCTGCTAAGAAAAACAAAAGCATTGTTCGTGCATTGCACAAACTACCGCCTCTACAGAGCGATGTCTTCCGTTTTCATCACCATAACTCATGAATGATAAATAGGTTGTAATGGATGAAGAATATCATATTTATAATTTTTCTATGATTATAAAATTTCAAATTATTATATAATTTATTTCTCTCTCATTTATTGAGTAATAGAAACATTAAGCATATGTACGTGAGAACTATAACCTCAACAAGCAATGAGATTAATTTTTCATCACCACCAATATTGGTTGGATTTTTATATATATAATATAAATATTATCTATATAACACTATTAATATTTTAGATATTATGAAAATATCTTACGATTCTTTTTACTCTTATCAAAATACATAAGGAGTTATGAAACAATTGGCCAAATAACTTCAAGAAACTGATGCAGGAAATAAAAATACATTATAAAAAAAATAATATATCATATTTAATGTTAATTTTAATATAAAATATATTTTAGTAATTTTATTAATTAAATATATAGTTAACATAATTTAATTATTCAGGAAGTTTGGCATTTGTGAAGAGCAAATCTAAAACCAGGTAAGGGTTTCATCTCAATTTCTCTTTACTGTGAAATGTTTTAATGATATGCCCCAATTACTTGATTTTATGCTGTATATAATTCCAAATAATTTATTTTTGAATAATTAATTTTTAACTCATTTTATTTATAGATTAATATGAATTTTAGGCTTCTAATAAGTTTTTGTTAAAAAAATTACTAAATACGTAAGGTTTTGTCATCTTAAATTCATCTCCTTGAGACATGTTTTATATTATGAACCAGATTTATTTTAAGTGGTATAAATGATAATTAATTGAGATTTTTTATCATGAAATACCTTATATTCTTGATATTTTTAATTACAATCTCTCTTTCCTTTAATGGATTTGACTTGAATGTCACTCAATATGTAAGGAGTTTAGTTAGAACCTCATTTTAAAATAGAGAAAACTCATATTTGATAAGGCTTATGGGGATTTTTTTTACGGAATTTAATTCTAAGATCACAATAATTTTATTCACTTTTGGTTATCCTTGTTGAGATTTATATTCTATTTACCTTGTTTTAAACTAAATTTTTATAATATTTTGAAGAGATGTGGTATTCAATAAAAGTATTTTTTAAAGGGAAATCATTTTATACTAAACTCCACATTTTTAGGGTCATAAATTTATATAAAAAAATTAAAAGGTAATTTTAGACTACTGTGATATTATTTTAATTTTTTAAAGGAAAACACCTTAATGTTTTTCATAAGGGTAATTTTTGAAAAAAAACTTCTTTTGACATTTTTCGTGTGAACATATCCTACCAATGTCTCTATCATTTTAATTGAAACTTCCTCTATATGATTTTGATAACACCTAAAATATATTATTTTTCTCGTTATTTTATTAAATATATATTTTAAAATTATTTTAAAGGATTACTGGTATTTATTATTTCCAAAGTGAGTTAATTCATAAAAATATTAATGAAATGTTTTTCATCTATATAAATGTATCTTGATATATCTTATTATTTATTGAGGGTATTAATCTAATGATACCATACAACTTATTTCATTGGATGTTTATTGTATTGATATCTTCTATCAATGGATTGATCGACCACTTCCATTGTGCTACCTAATCATTTTTAGTATACAATTGTAAAATTTTTCCAATGCCTTTTCTCGGGGAATACATATTCTTGATTAATTTGTTTAAAGGGTGCTCTCCTAGATTCCATACAAAAATTTATAAGGGATAATGTTTTATTAACCATATATCCTTTATCAATACAGTGTAAATAAAATATTGTTTATAATCTTAATTGAATGGTATTTACCTATAGAGTTGCATGGAATATTGAATGAAACCCATTTCCTTTCCATGGATTATTTATGATGTGTTGAATAAAACCTATTTTATTTCCATGAATTCTTTAGAATATAATGAATTATTTTCTTATAATATAACAAATATGCATGGACAAGGATGGTTGGTTCTGTTATAAACAAAGGATGGGTGGTTCCATTATAAACCAAGAACATTTGGTTTTTTTATAAGATTGAGACATGTGGGATCTTTATAGACCTCAAATGCATTGGGTGAAGCTTTATATAACTTGATATTTTGTGAAAGTTATTATGGAGTTAACCTAATACACAAAGGGACTTTTTCCTCTATGTTTATGGGAATTAGGAGTGAACCCAATCCACCATGAGAGTTTTTTTGACTTTATGATAATGGTCTTGGAAGTAAACCCTGACATATGTTTGTGATATATTGTATTACGATATTTCCAAATATTCCATGATCATAATATATTATGTTTCTATTTAATTATTCCATATTTTAATGTATATTATCATCCTCTCTATGATATCATGTCATGCCTCTTAACTATCATGTTATACTTTCTTGCCATGTTTAATACTTTTCTGGGATTTCTAACTCACCCTTTTAGTTATGTATTTTCCACAAGAAATCCTATTTTTTTAGAAGATCCATGTATGTTAGGATCACTATATATAGTTTTAAATAAATATGATGTTTTTATGTTTATGTTGATGCATTTGTATTCGTAATCTTCCATATGCACTAGACCTCTTGATTTATGATGTTGTGTATTTGTTGTATTTTTTTTTAAAAAACATGAAATAATATGTGTTTAAGTAATTGGTCACCATTTTTGGGTTGAGTATGGGATGAAATTTGGGGGGGGGGGGCTGTGGGAGTGAAGTGATAGAGGGGAACCCCTTTTATAAGTGAAAATGGATGGTATTTTTGTAAATACCCAAAGCCTTTAAATAATGGGAAGTCACTCTCAATGAAATTGGGTCAAAAATTGATATACAATAGAGAGTAGATGGGATAAGGTTTATTAATGCCTCAAACATCTATTCCCACAATTATTTTAACATTTTTGAGGCCTTTTAATTTTATATTATTAACTTTTACTATTGTATCTTTTAATGTGGTCACTAGTTTTAACTATGGAAACTTGTCCTATATTCCAAAAAATAAAATAGTCCTTAATATATAATTTGGTCCAAATAATTCCATATTTAAAATACATTTAATTTTATACATTTTCTAAATGTGACAAAAATTAATTTCGATATAAAAATGTATAATTTACTAAAAAAATTCATTATAAAATATTACTTTTGTTATGAAATATCAACGATGGGTTTTTAAATTAAAACAAACATTTTTAAAATTTAAAATTCATATATAAAATAATTTTTTGATCTTATAAAAATGTTTCATTAATTCAACTTTCACAATTATAAACTAATAATATCATAGAATTCATGTTATTTGTTAAACTGATATTTTACAGTATACAACTAATAATCATTTTTTTGAAAAATCCAAAAAATAAATATTAAGATTATAATATTATTCGTAATCCAAAAATGGTTTTCATTTTTTCAATTTCAATTTCTTCAATTTATAATTAAATATTTAAATAAAATACAAAAATATAGTGAAATTTTTTCATATTGGGAAATAAAATTTTAAAATGAGAATTATTATATAGTCGTATTTCCTATTAATTTCTGATTATTTTTTTAGTAATATACTATTTATATTATTAATATATTTTATTATTATTTAATCATACAAAACGTTTTTCTTGAAAACTATCAACAATTTTAGAAAAATATATTCTAAGCATTGGATGATTTTCTTAGTTGTTTTAATACCCAATCCACCTTTTTTGGGGTTATCACCCATAGGTACATCTATGCCTAAGACACCATCCACCTATAATATCCATATTGGGATTTAATTTATAGAAGAACCATATAATATATACTCTAAAAAAACTTCGATATATTTTTCTATACTTAGAATTCCCACTTAGACATATTCCTAGGGGTTTTACTGAAGTTATGTGATCTTAATCGCCAAATAAAAGTTTATTATTACATTAACATTAAATCATATAAAATACTAAATGGTAATATATTACTTTGATGTTATGACCATCACTAACTTATAAACCCTTAAATTATACTCAAAAAAATTATAGTCTATATAGTTATCTAAAACCTGCTATGATTCCAACCACGACTCCCTGAACTAACCCTCCTAGATATGATGCCATAAACAAATACTTTGCATACTGTATTCGATAACAAATATAGATTCTTATAAATAACTATCCAATAATTACATTACATAAAGAAAATAGTTCACTACATACATTACCAAGAACTTTTAGGTTTTTATGTTTAGATAATTAGTAAAGTACATAGAATAACAAAACCCATTCCATTCTCAACTAATAGATATTATGTTCCCTTTATAATAAAATACTTAATCTATAATATTACTTTAACATATCCCATAAATTCACTCTACACAAGATATTGTGTTAGGAATATCATTTTTAAAATTTTTGTTCATAACTTAGGGAAATAGTAATATAAGAAGTGGTATGCCAAATGATCAATTAGTTAAAAAATAAAATAGAAAAATTCATGGTATAAATATGGGATAAATATTTTAGTAGGATTAAATAATAAAAAATATTCCTATAATATAATAAAAATCAAAGAATAATATTCCCATAGATAAAAATGGAAATAAACCTATCACATGGATATAAATAAATAGTTACTTAAAGATGAAATTTATAATACCAAATAGTTAATTACATAGCATAAACCAAGACATCATGATCTTTAACATTATGATCTTAACATCAATGAAATATCTTTTTCTAGGAAGGCATACACCAAAATTCTGAAACATGTTTTTCTTATGATACTTATTTATGCATTGAGGGGATACATAATTTTAGGCCCCACCCTTTAATTTTTTTAGTGAAAATTATTCATTATGTTTTAAAATAAACAAAAAAAACATAATTGACATTTTCCATAATCATCTTTACATGTATAATGATATAAAATACACATATAATTTTCATCATATCGATAAAAGGGATAAAATGGTCAAAACCAATCAAGATGAAGAAGGTGGATGATTAATAAATACATAGTAAAATTTAAAATAATCATAAGTATTATAATAACAATATACACAATGATAATAATTTTACCCATGTTAATAAAAGAGATAACATGATCATAAGCCATCTAGAGAAAGAAGGTGTATGGTTGCAAAAGAATATAACCCAAGAAGTGATAAATATTTTTTAAAGGGTTTATGTGGTAGGAATATATATCCCTATAAAATTATTATATAATACCACAAAATACAAACAAATGGTAGAATGTACCCAAATCATAGAAATAAGTTTAGGAGAATGACCATAACCCATTGAATGAAATTTGAGTTACAAAAAATAATTACTACTAGCTTAAAAATGAATCAATAACCACGTGAATATGGGAAAATAATTTGTCCAATAAATAATATGAAATAAAAATGTATCCATGGATATTTAATTCACCATTCAAAGAAAACATTGTGTACAAAATTTATTATTTCTCAATGAATCAAAATTGAGACCATAAAAACCATCACGAATTTTGAAACTTTTGAATCAAAACCCCATGAAATATAGGAATTATAATTAAAATTAAAATATAATTATTAAAATATAATTCATGATTTTATATCTCAAATTTTTAGTATATACACTATATAAATTAATTTAGTTGAATAATACCAAACTTGTTTCGAAGAGATGAATTTGAGACCAAAACCCTCACCTTAGTCCTGATTCATTTTGATATTGAGTGAAATATCCTAAATAATTAAATTAAATTCATTAAATACATACCTAATAACCTTATTCATATATATAACCGTTTATACTCCCTATTTAAAATCATTATATATATATTAGTTAGTTTTGACCTATTTTCGACATCAGGTATTTGTAATCTTTATCACTTTGAACTAGTTTCATAAAAGAGAAATTGGTATCTATTATTTTTCAAATTATAAACCTATTATTAAATATAAGATATAATGATATATTTTCCCAGAATTTTTATAAATCTATAATATCATTTCATGGTAGTTTTAGTTCTGATCAATGAGTTTGAAATTGGTGACAAGCATGTTTTAGTGTTTCTTAATGAATAGAAGGCGATTTCATAATTATTGAGTTAAATATTCAAATTAACTTACCATAAGCCATTTTTTAATATTTATATAATATTATACTAGTATATAAGTTCTCATAGTCATCCATGCTATAAATTCCTAGTATTGTTTAAGTAGGTTGTTAAATCGACCAAAACATGAACTTACCATGATTAATGGATTCGTATGTGGTGGTTTAGTTATAATATAATATAAGATAATAATAATGATCATATGTAGTGTTTATTTTTATAATATATCAGAAATTTAAATTATTATAAATATAAGATAATTTATATAAATTCATTACTTAGAAATAATATATCATTTTACTCTTAGTTCACTCGTTTTAAACGATTCAATTAATGATAATATTTTGTTGATCACATAGTTAATATGTTATAAAATAAATAATTATAAAAACTTAATGATACAAAAAAATAATATTTATCCTTTAATACAATCCTAAAGGCATTAAATGTAAGATGGGTATGAAAATAAAAATGAATATCAATCATTATTTAGAGGAGGTAGTCCACACGTGCACATGGTCGACAATTTTATTTTCTGTAGAATAGGAGAAATGATTAATATTTTTTATCATTTAAAAATTTAAATCACGTTATAAATATAATACATATTATTTAAACTCTGTATTATTACCATATGTGTTTTATTTTTAATAAAAATACGGCATGTTGCATTGTGGAAGTGGTAGTTCGCACAACACATGATTCATGTATTCATTTTCCTTAGTAGAAAGGGGTAGGGTGGTTAATTATTGAACACAATATTAGTAAAATAAAATTATAATAATTATAATTGTCTTATAATTTTAATATATTGAAATTAAATTTTAGGAAGAATAAATTCATATAAAAAAATTGAAAAAGAATGGAGGGGTTTGAAATTTATACCACACTTCTTGGATGATCTTCTCTACAAAGGGGGTTAAGACTTTGAGGGATATTATTTTGAGAAAAAATAAACCTCATTAATATGTATAAAAGTGTTGAGTAGTGATTTAGGTTGGTTTTAGGATTAAATTATTGGATATTTTTTGAATGGAAGCGAGGAGAGGAGAACTCATTTTATAAGTGAAAAGGGATGACATTTTGGTAAATACCCAAAATATTTCAGTAATGGGAATTCACTAGCAAGTAAAGTATCTCCAAAATTGATAAATAATAGAGATTTAAAGGGATAAGGTCTATAAATTTCTTAACAATAGACTCTCACACACTTTTTAAACATGTTTTAGGTCTTTTACTCTTAGATGTTTTACTTTTACCATTTTAGGTTTTAATGTGGTTTCTGGTTTTTACCTAAGGTTACTTATCATTTATGCCCAAAAATAAAATGGTCAATATTATATAATATAAAAATAATTATTCCATATTTTAAATATATTTAATTAGAAACAATTCAAAAATTTAATTAAAATTAATTCTAAAATAAAAATGTATAATATATTAAAAACACTTCTTCAGAAAATATTACTTATGTTCTAAAATTTCAAATATGGGGTTTTAACTTAAAAAAAATTATTTAATTTTAAATTCATATATAAAATACACTTTTTATCTTATAAAAATATTTTTTGAATTTATAATTCATACTTATATACTAATAATGTCATAAAAGTTATGTTATTTGTAAAAACGATATTTTTATTATTCATATAAAAATAATTTTTTAGAAAAACTAATCTTAATTAGGTATTTTTATGAATATCAAAAAAATTTTGTACATTTTTTTCAAATTAAATTTCTAAAATTTTAAAAATAATATTTATATAGAATTCTAAAATATAGTGGAAAATTGTTCATATTATAATACCACTTTATAAAATGTTAACCATTATTTTTCTTATTTATTAGAAATACATAATTAATTAATTGGTAATATATTATTAATATTATCAATATATTTTGTTATTATTTATCCATAATATATTTTTTTTCTTTAAATAAAAAAACAATTTTATAAAAATATATTTTTAAGTATCTAATGATTTTATTAGTTTTTTAGCTATAATATTTTAATATTATTCATATTAAAACTAAATATTATTTTATTTCTATAAATATTTAATAAATAAGTTACCATTATTCATTCCTTCTAATTCGACGGATATGTTTTAACACACAATCTTAATAATTATTTTTTTAATAAATTATATCATTGTTGCATTTTAGTTTTTTTTGTGGAGTAAGCTATCAAACACATTGACTTATTTAAGGGAAGTCATATATTAAAATCTTGTGGTGTTACATCATCTTTCTTTATTAATACTCAAATCATAAATATGTATAGAAAACTTAAGTAGTAATTCTGGTGGTACTATATGAAGAGGGAGGTTGGGGATTATGTATATCAATTTTGGGTATTCCAGTAATTAAATACTAAACATCATCCATCTAAAGCGATAATGCCAGTAATAACAATACTGGTATGAAAATTGGAGAACAACAACATGGATTTATTCATCTATATTACTAAGACTTATAAAGGCTAGAATTCTATTTGGGTAGTGGTGGATAAACTAATATAATCAGTACACTTCAGTTCTATTTGGTAAGACTACTCACTCGATCAATTTTCTCATTTATATATAAACAAATTTGTAAAAATCCACGGAATGTGACATTCAATTGTATCTGATTGAGTTCCAAGGTTCACATAAAAATTTTGGAGGGGTATTTAATAGGAATTAGATATTGAGATAAGATTTAGAATAGATTAACATCCTCAAAATGATTATTAATTTGAAAAAACCATTAGTACGTTGGAGGATATGGAAAGATATTTCTTGATGGTTTAAAAATGAAATTGGGATTAACATCTTCATATAGTGGAGTTATCATATATTAATATTTTTTGCTATAAACTCCAAATGTCACTCTATGTGATTTTTTTTGGAAAAAGATGCTAGAATCCAACTTGTTGGGATGAATTTGGAGAAATGACGCTATTTGGACTTTACCTTTTCTAAGAAATAATGGAAAGTTTTAAACTATTCAACGACATATGGAAATAACACAAAGCTGGTAGATGATTCATGTTAATAATCATCAATGGGATCTAGAGTTTAACGTTAGTGATAAGGTGTTCCTTTGGATATCTCCTTGGAAGTGGGTTATGTGATTTTGGAAGAAAGGAAACATGATCCATAGGCACATCGGTCTTTTCAAGATTCCTAAAAATGTCAAATCTTTATCTTATCCCTTAACACTTTATCCACACCTCTCATGGGTTCATGATGTGTTCCATGGATCTCTTATAAATAAATTTATACTAGAACCATAACATGTTCTGAACTTAGAAGCTATTTAGTTTGAACATGATCTAACCTTTGAATAAAAATATGTAATGATCTTGGATTGAATAGATAAGGTCCAGCTAAAAAGACCACCCACTTGGTCAAGTTCTTTGGGGAAACCATTAGTTTGAAGAATCTATGTGGGAACCTGATTATGTAATGAAAAAAGTACCCATATCTATTTTTATTTTTGAAATAAAATATTGTGGTAGAAGTCACTTTAAGTGGGTATAATGTGACTCCCCATAAATTGGATTACTTTAATGTTTTTGAAAACTTGTTTTACAACCATCACTAATGGGAAAATGAACCATGTTATAATTAAAATATGACCATTATAACATAGTAATTGATTCAATCGATATAATATTATTAAATATACTATTAAATTAATATAAAAATTAGGATATATGGTATCAAGTAGTAGAATAATTACATATTAACCCTATTTTCTAAACTTTTTAAGGGAGGTTTCTTCTTTAGTATTTTTCCGAGACGAATCCCAATCTAAACTCTAAAAGGTACAGATTAGGTGAAATAATTTTCATAATAAGTTAAAGATATTTAAAATCACCATTAAATTCATGCTATCTGAAATGGTACACATGATTATCATTGTTTCTTATCTTATCTTTTGGTCCTACACAAAAATCTAGAGGTTTTATTTAAGTATAAGTTAGAATGATATGAACTTGAAATTATTTAAAAAATATATATAAAATCCGTATTTTATAACATTTAGAAATTAAAAATTTAAAGGAAAATAAATTTTATTTTTAATACAAATTTATAGATAATATTTACACCAATATAATATTTATTACTAGGTAAGTAAGGATAGATTCATTTTATACTTAAAAGACACATTCTTCCTAATTTTTTTAAATATGCACATATATTAAAATAATTTTTTATAAATATAAGAATTTTTTTATCATAAAATTATTTTCATATTTATAATCAGAATATCCATTTGGAAATAAGGGAATTTTTTAATATAAAAAATTAAATTACCAATGTATTTATTAGTTACCACAGAAAAATAACTATTCTTCAAAGAATTATTATGATAAACATTGTATATGTTTATCTAAATAAATTAAGATGATCTATTCTTCATGAATATAATTTTATATTAAGGTCATACATAAATATATTAACACTAATTTAATCATAAATTTATAGAAAATATGAATAAGAAGAATTAATATTTAAAATATATTTTTTCTATAAAAAATATTTCTTTAATATGTATTATATTATAATTTAAATTGTAATTTCTCATATTTATAAATTGAATTAGAGTAAATGGAGTCTAAATTCATAATCATCACATTGAAATTTAGTAATAGATATTTTCGTCAATATTTATTAAATAAAATTACCAAGATAAATGTTCAATCAAGGTTAATAAGGGTAAAAATGTGAAAATTAATGTTTCTAAAATTTTGTTAAGTTTACATGACACATAGAACTTATATAATACCATTTTATGTGGTAAAGTCATACCCCCCATGTATCACCAGAATTTCCTCTAAAAAAATCAAACCTCAATGCGATTACACCTTTACCCCTAACCTAACTTTTGTTTCCAAGTAATTGTCCCTCATTTTCGCCAATAAAAGTTTCTAACTTCCACCCACTTGAAACCACACTTTTCATTATAAATTACCCTCAAATTTTGTATAATTTTCTTTAAATAGATCCCCATTCCACTTTTAGTATCCTTTGGTTATATTAAGGTGACAGAAATTTCTCAATTTTTAAAGGTTAATTCAAGAGAAAATTCAAACTTTCAATGTGACTATTACCAAATTCCCACATTTCCATTGAATATTTTTCTCACCCACCATCCTAGAACACTATTAAGAAAATTCTAATGTAATTAAATTAGTATTAGTAGTAAACTTAAATTTTAATTTATTAATGGAGGAACCACTATCTATTTCTCTGTCATTCATTTGGAAATTAAAACATCACTTGTGTTTTATGCAGATTGTCACCTCAATGAATGATATATTTAATTTTTAATAACCACATTACATGGATGGTTTTAAGAATGTATTTAATGGGTAAAAATTATAATTTTTACCTAATTAATATTATATAATGGTAGTAATTTTAACACCCCGAGATTTTATAAGATATATTCTTTTTAATTTATTTTATATCTTCTGTTTTACGCTACACCAAGATTATCTTGCGCTATACGCTACTCCGTATTAGCTTGCAGTATATGCAAAACTAATCATGGATCGTGTTACACACAATTTCAAGTTTGTTTGATAATAGTTATTCTACACAACATTGAGTGCATATATATATATATATTCAATGTATCAATGAAATATGGTTGGATTTTTTTTAAACGCAATAACAAAGGAGTCTTTCACAACCCACAACCCTGACTTGGCTTGAATTACATGCAATCACGACTTTCTTCGATAGTGTGTGTTTTACGCAATATCAGGTTTCACTAAACAATGATATATGGTTATAATATTATTATGAACTAGCCATTATAAATAGTATTAACTAATTTTTGAATGTTATAACATTATTATTTCATCTTACTCATTTTATAGAACATGGTATAAGAACAAAAGAAATTTTTCGGGTAAAATAAGTATTTTTCAAAAAATGCAGTTTTGCCGCCTTTTGATGGCACACCCACTTTAAATCTAGTTTTTGACATGTTTATAAGTTTAATTTGAAAAAATAGAATTCTTATTTGGAATCAGGAAATAAAAATTCACTTTGGATAAATTTTTCATATTATTTTGATAAATTTTATATTTTAATGAATAGTAAAAACACGCTATATTTTAATTAAAAACAACTTTTTTCATCATAATAACTTATGTGGTTAAATTATATTATTGAATGGTTTTAAAATATAAATAGAATATATTTTTACCATTTAATATAATGTATGTCATTAGCATTGATTTTACATTGAATTCGTAGGATAAATAAATTCAATCTTTTGCAATGTTTTAAACAAACCTATTTTCTTTCGACAACGGGATTAATTTTAATTTAATTTCTGCAAATTCTGTGTATTGAATTTGAAAAAATGGATTCCATATTTGTAATCAGTGGGTGAAAATTATATTAATAGTCTACTTTTTATTTTTGGGCTTTATGAATAGTACAACGGTAAATTTTATTTACCATAGTAAAAGGTAAATTGGGTAATTAGGGGTAAATATAATATTATAAAATTATCCTAATACTTGTCTTAATATAATTGGATGATTATATTTCATCTTAAGTCATATTTGGGTCGAAATGGAATCTATTATAACCAACTTGGAGGTGATTAGGAGCTTTAGTTTATTTTATTTAAAGGAAAGTGAAATATGTCTCACTCAACTTTAATAATTAAAGTATTTTTAATATACGTTTATACAGAATATAAATTCGGTTATAAATACTCATTTGAAAGATAAATTTTCTTTATTTATCATGTTAATTTATTTTTAATTTTTAGGAGTTATTTAATTACCTTATGATCTTATACATTAATGATGCAGAAATTATTTATGTATTGAAAAATCAATAATATAGATTTTATTGAAATAGTAATATATATCAAAAGGCCCGAAATGTGCACAAAACTTATTACTAGTGTATATATAAACCCTAATCATCCAATGGCCGAATTTTTGACCATTTGGATCCTTATTAAGGTGATTATGACACTTATAATATTTTATTTTAAATGATTCCAAAGTTTTCACCTTCATAATTTAATACATATAACAATTTACATATTGTTATTTTAAGATGATAAATTCGAGTAAAATTATTATTATAAAATCTTTTATATTTATCTTCATCATAGGATTTTATTTTTAATTTTTATGCAACAAATAAGTATATTAAATAATTATACAAAAATGTTGTACTAATTATTTTATTAAGAGATATACCAAATAAATGGTTTTAAAAATATTAAAATAAATATTATATTAACTATTTAATGTACTCAAATATTTTTTAGATTACTATGACATGTTAGGAACCTATTGAATATTTTAGTTTGAATATATCCTTTGTGTGGATTTAATTTAAATTCAAATAAATGGATAGTGTTAAAATTGACACTATTGTTATTTTATAAAAATAACATATTATTAAATTGTTTAAAAATCAGAAAAATATTTAAAAATTATAAATTTAAATTTATATAGTCAACAATGTAATAAATCATCTAATTGTGGAAAATTAACATCACATAAGTAATTATTTATAACAATTTAATATTTAGAATCTTATTACCACAAATAAAATTTAATAGATTAAATAAGGATAAATCCAGTTGATAATGTTTAAAATAAATTCCCTACATGTATAATTTTTTTTTGTTGATGAGATTACAAACCTATCTCATATAATATTCTAATTGAGTCATTTTTGGAGGTTTTTATATGGGGTTTAAATTTATATTAAACTAATATTTTTGAGGATTCCAAAGGTGCCCCTCTCCTCCCTTATAAATGGGCACCTCCTCCCTCTCCTCCTTACACCACTTTGAGCCTTCAATATCGGCCAAAACCTGCCCATTTAACTTCCCCACTTCCTTAGAAACCTACTAGAGGTACTGGTCTTCTCAAAAGACCAACTCTAGTTCCATAAAGAGAAAGTTTAAAGGAGGAACTTCGAGAAAGAGGTAACACCTTCTACCGATTTCTTCAAGTTCCATTCTTCTTCTACTCCCTCTTATTTAGTTGTTTCATTATGAATTAATAACTTCAGTATCCGTCATATACAGATATGTTATTATAAATATTAAACAACACTATTTCACATTCTATCCATCCTACGGAAAACAAAATCACCGCGCGTGCGTACGTACAGAATACCGTCTCCACGCCATGGTGTAATCTATTTTTCCACCAACACCTTACATGGATGGGTATAATGGTGTAAAGAATAACTATATATGGTTATTATAACATCATACTGATTCTGATATATTATACCATCCACTCCAATTCTATTCAATAATTATGGGAACGATATCATCGCTCGTGCGTACGTACGGACTACCGTCTCCACGACGCGATGAGATTCATTCTCCATGTTAACCATACATGAATGATAAAGTTTATAAAATGAATAATAATGAAATATATGAAATAATAATTCTACTGTATTTATTTATATATATATATATGTATGTCATCTATTTAGTTTCATTGAATTCAATAAGGAAATGAAAACAGCGTTCATACGTACGTATGGCCTACCGTCTCCATGAACAGTGTATTTCATTCCTTTTATCGATCTATAATATATATGTATATAATGAATATATATTATATATAAATCATTTTTTACATTCTGTAATTATTTAAATCAGGATATAAGTAATAATATCAAGAACGACAAGTCGAAACACATACGATAAATGAAATGATTTTACCTAAAACGCTGCTTTAACATGGAATTTACAAAAGAACGGGTAATATAAAGTCATAAGTGAAACATATATGATATCATAATAATGAATATGATTATTTAATAAGTCAATGAAATTATTTAAATAATTATACAGGAGGTTCAGATCCATACGAAGCATATCTGACCTAAGGTAAGGGATAACCTTTCCAATCTCGTTCTTCTCCAAGATTGTTTATTCGTAAGTATTTGCTGGGGTTATTGTTATCGTCCATGTCAATGTTTTCTAAAAGTGGTTTTATGTATGTTTAATGTCCTTTTTACCCATTTTGTCTTTTACTGCATGGTATGTAAGGAATCTTTCTTGTTTTTAAGTTATGAGGTACTTTTTTACTTTTCCAGCAAAAGTATGAGAAGAATGTTTTTTTAACTTATACGACGTGAAATGATTTCTACAGTTTTATAAAGCCTTATTTTCATGAAGCTTCCTCCAAAATATTTCATGATTATTTTCAACAAAATATCTTTCTTTTAAAATTTCATGACGTTTTGTGAAAAGAAATTGATTTTGAAGAAGAAAGGATATTTTCCTCAAGAATTCATTTCAAGTGTTTTATCAAAACCATTTTTCCATATAAGATGACATTATTTAATATGTACATGTTTCAAGTATAATGTCTATTGGATTTACATGGTTTAACTTTTCTTATGATGATATATCCATTTGTTTTATATGGATTATGTGATGATGTGATGATGTTTATGAAACCCATTTTATTCTTTGGGTTATGATGAATGTTTTAAGTTTATTTTGTGGCATAAGTAAGAATGATTTCATTATGAGATGGGTGAGACCTATATCTCCCTCCAATGTATTGGGTAAAGATTTATATCTCATGAGATAGACATGGCTGGAATGGTAAGTTAATCCGGTTCAGTGTTACAGGACTGAAACGAGGAGTGAACTCGATTCAGAAAGGGACTTTGTCAATAAGATGGTCTTGCCAGCAATGCCTTGGCTACTATGGAAATCATGACATGTGCAGAATGGTTTCCACAATTACATGTTTTACTCCCATGCTATTTTATCATTCTTAATGTTTCTTTATGATCTATGCCTTACGTACTTCCATGTTTTATGTCATTGCTCAAGCTTTTGATCTTTAAACATTATGTTCATGTTTTTAAGTTCAAATGAATATAATTTGTTTTATTTTGTCCATTATTACCCTTACTGAGCATTTGAGATCACCCTTTATATGTTTTATTTTCCCTATAATATAAAGAAAGGTTTTAGGTAATAAAACAAAAGGGGAAGATCGATATGGGAGATGTTTAAGATCTTTCAACAGGATTAGATGTTTATATTCCGAGTTTCCAAAGACACTAAACTATTACGGTCCTTGTGTGTCTATTTTTGTTATGTATTAAGTATTCCGCAAAAGTAATATAATTTCCATGTACGTCAAGCTCCGGGTCTCTACAGTAATGATATTTAAACTTATTATAAATAAACTACATTTTTTTGTTAAAATTTATGAAATATGTTCATCACCAATTTCATCTTCATGAGACAAAAATATAAATCTTGTGTCAAAAAACTAGAAATAGTAAATAATTATGTAAAATTTATTCTAGCGACTTAAATAAACTAGTAATTATGATATTGGTATCAAATCTTGGGGATCTACATCAATAATTCAAATCATGTGTGAAAAAATTAAAATCTCTAACAATAGATATTAAAAATAAACAATAACCTACTAATAAATGTGTAATGAATGATTATAATTAAATATAAAAAATATTATTATTATGAACCAGGTTTAACATACATGTATATTAAATCATTTTAGATAAATATACAATAAATTACAAAAGTACATGCCTAATGACAGTAATAGTTTAGTGTCTTTTTAAACATGGAAACATAATCTTATATCTTAGTGAAAGATCTTAAACATCTCCCTTAAAAATATTAACCATTATTAATAATTCATAAACCATTATTCATAACCTAGTGAAAGGAAATATAATAAATGGGTGAGCTCAAATGCTCAGTAATGGTAAACAATAGCTATATGTAATTATAACATGAGCATAAGAGTATGAGAAAATGATCATAACATTATAAGATATTATCCTAAACATTAAAGATCAAAATCAAGATTTATAGAATACATATTGGTAGTTAATAAGTAACGGATCATAAGGGAATCAAGATCGTAAGATATGAAATCATAACATAGGAATAATACAAGGAATTATGGCAGACACGTAAACATATAAAATAATTACCTATAAGTCAAGGCTCATTACCAAAAACTATCAGGGCACTTCATGGGGCCTATGCCTATTAGGCGAGAGACACCACCTTCCCTAGTTGTAGCCCTTTACATATAGTGGAATGGTTTTCCTCTCCAAACAATCTTAGTAGTCAAGGTTTACTCCCAATACCATCTTAGTTGTCAAGGTTTACCCCTAGACCATCTTAGTAGTAAAGGTTCAATCTCAAGACCATTTTAGTAGTCAAGGTTCACTCCCAAGACCATCATAGTTATCACAACCTTACCCAAGATGGGGCTCAAGCTACAAATACCACAAGCCTTATTCCATAGTCTAGGGTATGGAGACAAGCACTAAAGGCTTTACTAAAAATGGGGATGCATTTTTCAAAAGTACCTATATTCAACCACCCATAGAAAACTCCATGAAATAACACAGTGATATAAAATATAGAAACTAAAATTCATGTATACATCTACCAAAAACCATATTTTAACAAAAGTAATGAAAAAATAAAAAGGGAAAAACACATTCCCACTAAAATAAATTTTCAAAAGCATCTAACATGCTTAGAAGAAATAGATCAATGTTAAATAATACTTCAACAAATCATCTCAGCCCAGCTTTGACAAACAACTTAGTTGGTCTAGCTCACTAATCTCTTCCAGCCTAGGGTCTTACAGGACTCTGTCGAAAGGCCTATGGTCTGTACAAGACACATGATGTGCAGACAAAGCCTATGTAGAGATGAGTTAAAAAATACCCAGTAAACACTATAAAAACCCAATAGAAAAGTGTGTAAATGAAAGGGAAAAATATACTCGACCTAGCTAGAGGAAACCCATCGAGAGAGATACTCAATCTCAAACCATCCTTTTCTATACATGAAATGTCACATCAGTCTACAAGTGGGTGTCAACTTAGATATGTGACAACACTGTAAGGACTCCAAAAACACCTAGATATACTCATCATAGAATCCAAGTATCATGAGGTTCTGACCTAATAGTCAACGATAAGATTATACTCGAGTCTCTAAAGGTAAAAAAACAATTATAACACACTTCATGATTTCATCCATCCCAGATGTAACCCATATGATAGATACACTATATTGAGAATAACTCTACCATTCCTAATGGTATGTTTGAGAGAACATGCTTCATCTGGAATAAGCTACTTGGTCTAGATCTAGTGTCTATTACTAGAGGTCCTACCATCTCTAACCTATGCCCTACGCAAGGATATATGAAACCCAGGTGGAGAGGCCCTACCCTCACCACTACACATAGTTTAGGGAGCTATTCTGCAGACTATACACATTTTTAATCCTATCTAACAAGATAGAACAAAGGTACCCACACCTCACCACTGCCTTAAAGTCGAGGGAGTACTTCTCCTAACTAGCCCACGAAACATCTATTGTTCCTATATATAGTGGAACAAACCTCAATGATTTGAGGGAGAACTAACTAGTAACCTGTTATCACACATATGTAGTGGAGATGTCTACTCTTAATAAATATACTAAATAGATTATGGAGCACAGACTTTAATGGAGGAACCACACCATGCTACTACTCAGAGATGGGGGAGTACTGCCCAATAGGTGAGGACCCACACCCTGGAATGATAGGGGAGTACCACTCAATGTATATAGGACCCACACCCATGATGTGGGGAGTACTACTCTATGGCTACATGACCCACACCCTAGAATAATATGGGAGTACCACTCGAAGGATAGAGGACCAGTGTCTAGGACATGGGGAGTACCACTCTTTGGATAGAGGACCCACATCCTAGAATGATAGAAGAGTACTACTATACCAGCTCAATTACTATGGGGGAAACGCACCCTAAAACAATAGTGGAGTACCGACCCCAAGATATAGTAGTCGATCCTTGGTATGATAGAGGAGTACCAACTCTATTAGAACCATACATATTAAGAATCCGCACCTTGGAACGATAGGGGAGTTCCGACTCTAATGATAGAGACCCACACCCTAACACAATAGAGGAGTGAACACTCTTTATGTATGTCATGTCTGGAGGACCCACTCCTTTAAATTATAGGGGAGTACTAACTCCATGGATAGAGGACCTTCACCTTGGTCCAATAGGGGATAACTACTCTATTTGGTCAACAATTATGGAGGGCCTATACCTTGGAACATATAGGGAGCGTTATCTCCAACTACTTAAGCGATACAGGGAAACCAAACCCTAAGATAATTGGGGAGTACTGAATGTTGAAGAAATAACCAAAGGTATAGAACCTACTCCTAGGATGTGGGGAGTCCTATCTCAACCAAATAAGAGAGGTAAGGGAAACCCATGCCATAATTCCATAAGGTAGTTCTCGTCCCATTGTCTTTCTTATAAATCCAAAATGATATCCAACAATGACTGAGCACCACAATACAAGCATCTTTCTCAAAAAACAACACTTCATATATCATAGGATTAAATAGAGGCCACCACCACATTATATGTTGAAAACTACTTATTATAGAATACTCACAAGACTAAACCCAAATTCTAGAGAATGTGATATGTAAGGTGGAATATCTCAATAAGTACTTCAAGGAGTACACGATGTGTACTGGGGTACACATGACATCTGAGCCTGTCCAAGAACCTATTTATACATCCCATCTATATATTTTTCTAACCCAGGGAAGGGTGGATGCTGTGTAAAGTGAGTAAATGTTGTGTCCCACTTCACCCGACCCCTGTCCATGTTAATCTTCTACATGCCCTAACCAACCATGTTCCTTACATGTCGTGCATCCCATACTACATGGAGTGTTCAATATTAAAAACTACATGATAGTGTATGTTTCCCATGTCTATTTATTGGACTCCATGTCCATGTACTTTGTTTGTGTACTTTTACATGACTAACCTAAGCCATGTCCCATGGTCACACGGGTTGGGGTACTACATGGTGTGTAACCCCAGTACACAGTGCATAGACTCCAAATTTCATCTTACTCAAATATATAGGGCTACATAATATGTCTCTCTATAGTATACACCATGTATTTAGTAATTATAGTTAGAAATTACATCTAAAAACATCTGATTCACCTCTATTTACCCCGAAAACTACTGATCAACCTAAGAGGGACCTCTAGAAATTCAATTTGGCACTTCATACCTTAAAAAAATAAAAATAAAGATGGAGTTTAGGAAAAAAATAAAAACCTTGTACCTAGATAGTGAAAAACCGAAGTTTTAGGTGTATATTGATGCGGGGATCATGCTTTTCCTTAATCTGTTGATGATCGACATCAAGAATGGGGATCAATAGCACCTCGTAGCTTCAATTCTGGCTCTTTTCCGTCTATAGGACAAATAGGGAGAGAAGGAGGGGTTCCTCCTACTTGTTTCATGTGTACTAAGGGTTGGGGTGGGGGAATAGATTTTAATCAATTAAAATTGATCGAATAACCTTCTAACACCACATCACCGAAATATCCTTGACAAAACTCCCAACGTAGATAACTTTAGGTCGCATTTAGGGTAAGCACAATGTTTTGAACTCAACTGTGGAATTAGAAATCCAATATGAGACACCTATAAAGATTTATTCCACATTCCAAGAGAATCTATGCATATGTGAAAAAATATATTCAATATTTTTAAATTCACCCCACTGAGGCTCTTCAGGCCTTGTATTCCTACGACGACTCAGCGCTTGGCTTCAGATATGTTGTTAGGAATTTTTCAAAAGTCTTGAAGGTAAAAAAACAAGTCACTAAATCACTACCAAGTAAAATATTTTCATCCCTCAAAAGAAAAAAGGCTAGGTACATGGAAGGGAAACTGAGTTCTATACTGGAACTCTCACACCAGTGAGCTCACTAAGGGTTCATGTGCTACTTTCAAGCACAAACTCTTGGGAACCATCAAGTCCAAACCACATTCATATCCAGATCTAACCAAATCAATATCATTAATTGAGAAGGAACATTCCACCTTAGTTGTGATAGGATGAAAATCACCATGTACTGTAGTTCCTATAAAGTGATAGGGTCTAGTAGTACACCACCTTGCTAACATGACATAGACACTTATGAAACCCCACAGTTCACATCCACCCATGGATGAAATTTTCCACAACCTCATCAAGCATATTTCATTTAATAAAGTCTCTCCATTCTCTAGGGGAACCACACCAACTAGGGTAATCCCAAATAATTATGGATGGTATGAAACCAATTAAAACTACAAAAATATCATAGGGTCTTACTCTACTACAACATAATGGTTCTATGAAAGGGTCTCCCTTCACTAGGGCCTTTAAGAAAAAAAGTCTCAAGCGGAAGAAATCATCTATAAAAGTCAGGGACTACTCTGATACTCCATCGCACAAACTCAACTTGAACTCAGAAGTTTAATGAACTCATCCACCAAACGTCGACACTATTCTCTTTGGGTGACACGGACTCATCCACCCAATTTTTATCACATTACAAAAACACATCTCAATGGGGAAAGAATCCATCTTCTTGGGGAGTCCAAATATATGTCAAACCATGCCACATAATCCTTGATCATCTCATGTACTAATATGATGTTAAGTGCACAAAAGTACTAAAAATTAACAAAGGTATTCCCAAACACTAAATTGGGTCTTACCATGACCTCTGTCTCAACCACAAACATATAACCCAAACCCAAACACACAAGTCAGAGGGACTCATCCACCACACCTTAATACTATCAAATTTGGGTGGAACTGACTCTCCCTCATGGGGTTTATCACATCACCCAAATGAATCTATTTTGGTGAATGACCCCTCTTTCTCTTTCATTTGAAGTTACATCAAACAATGCTAACACAAGGTTACACTGAAGTCCCATGTCACCCCAGTTTACACCATGATTAAGAAGCGGAATAAAAGAGTACCTAAAAACAATGTCTATAAATACTACTATAGAAAGTATAAATGATATAGATCATACCTATATTGATATATAGAGATTTAGGTAAGAAGGCCTTCGTTTCCTATAGCTATCCTTGCTCGCACCCTATTGCTCGTTGAACCTGATGTAGACCACCTGGGGGTGGTGGTGGAAACACCTTGAACCAAATTCTATAAAATAATCCTCTCCAAGATCCTCCCGCCATGTCGCCCATATTTTGGAACACCCTAATCTAAAATATACCTCTTCACAACTTTCCCATCCACCATGTCTCTATCAGTAGCATGAAGGGTTGGTCAATCCCTATAAAGATGTCCCTGATTGTCGCAAGTGTAACATCACCTCTCCTACTAATGAACTGATCCCCAGGATGGATCTTTCACCACTAGCCCGCTTTCATGAGTCTAGGAATGGTTATACATCCTACACCACTATCTAGTAATTTACCATTTGAAAACCATTGCAGATGCCTCATCCTTGAAACCACTGTTGTAGGAGACATTTGCCTATCCCTCTTCCAGAATTATCTCTTCAGCTAGAGATCCCTTGAGTGCCCATGCATAATATGGAAGCACAAGGATAACAAAAATAATCTGACGTATCTATAAATGTCTTAATAAAACGTTTTAGCTTTGAATAATGGGTCTATATCCATATCCAGGGAGTAATAGAACAGGTCTGTGAACATCGCTGAGTACTCTTCCACATAATTCTACCATACTGAAGCTATACGAGCTAATAGATATGCACTAATCTCAACCTGGATGGGTAGAATTATTCCATAAAGGGTTTCTCTAACTCTACCCTTGTGAGCATCACCTATTCATGGTACCATGCCACTAAACTCCACTATCCCCAAACCGAACCATATAGAAGGATCACCGCTAGGACCACCATATGATCGAGAGGTGTCCTCAATAGGTGGAAAACTATCTTGAATGCCTAAATCTAGTTATTAGCTTACTGGGGTTATGGATCACCTTGAAACATCAAAGTTCTTTAACTCTGGAAATCATTCATCACTCTTATCCCATGCACATCCTTGGCCTACATTTTTGAAACAACTAGCCGGTCAACAGGTGGTGGATCAACTGGAGAACCACCCTGAAGGAAACATCTTAGAACTAATTCCTTGAACCGAAGACTCATCATTGGGTGGAGTTTCACTATAATCCTGGTGTGGAACTGTACCTGTCTATCATCATGGAGGCATCCTAAAAAAAAATCAAGACACACTATGGTAAAAGAGTATATATAGAGAGATGTCTCAGGAATGATAAGGAAAAACCAAAACCTATTATTATATGATGCATGTACCACTATTTCCCCTTGACTAGTGTCGTAATATACCGATTTGAAATGTAGGTTATTTGAGTCATGGTGAATGGATCTATCTACCACCACACCAACATTGGAACCTATGTCCTTAGATCCGAACTTGAAATATCCAAGTATTATTACAATGAAACCCAACCAAATACTTTTTAGGATAGTAGTCTGAATAACATCCTAATGAATAAACTTTATCTGATACAATTATTTCCTGACCTGAACTAATATGGGGCTCGAGCCATGACAACCACAATTTCTCCTATATAGTATAGGGGTGGAAAAAGAAAAGAAGGAATAAATAAACTTGTGGAGGTATTTTCCTAAAGTACTTTTATGCAAACACCCACAAACACCTCCATGCAGTAGTATAGAGATATAAAAGATGTAAACTAAAATGCATGCATAAATCTATCCTAAAATACAGTACAAAAAATTTATAAAAGCGTAAAATGGAAAAAACAAATGCCCACCAAAATAGTACAAAAAAATAATTTAAGCTTATCATAAGAAGGGGATTACTATAAAATGAAAATGCTGGAAATCTACTCAAACCAACACTAGTAAACACCTTGGTCAGTTTAGCTCACTAGGTTTTAACTATCTCAAGTCCTCTGGGGACTCCATAGAATGTCTTGTGGTTTGACCAAGACACAAAATGTTTAGAAAAAACCCATGTAGTGGTGATTATAAAAATACTTAGAAGGAACCCAAAAAACCCTAAAGGAAAGCGATAAACTGAAAGGAAACAAATATGCTCATAATATCATGATGGAACCCCATCGAGGGAGAAAATCCTTCTCAAACCATACTCAACTATATATACATGACATGTCAGATTAGTCCACAAAGAGGTTCTCAACTTAGACAAGTGAAAACACCATAAGGACTCCCAGAAACACCCATGTATTCTCATATCAAACTCTAAGTCTCAAGAGTTTCTGTATTCACAGCCATCGACATGGTTATACTCAACTTTATAAAGAAACAAAAACCATGAGAACACCCTCCATGAGCTCATCCATCCCAGATGTCACCTGTATAAGAGATAAACTCTATCAAGAATATCTCTAATAGTATTAATGGTAAATCTGAGAGAAAGTTCTCCACGAGGAACAACCTACTAGGTCCATCTATATTTCCCAACACAAAAGGTCATGCCATCTATAACCTACACCCAATGCAAGACTATAAGAAACCTATATGGAGAGGCCCAACCCTCACCACTATACATTATTGAGGGATCTCTTCTCTAGAATATGAACCATGTGAATTATTTCTAATGAGAGGGAATGGAGGGACCCACACCTCACCACATCCTTACAGTTAAGGGATTACTCAACCTAACTAACACACAACATCTCTTTCACTCCTCTATGGAGTGGGCCGAACCACAATCCATTGAGGGAACACTATCTCCTAACCAGGTATCACACGTGAATAGTGGGGAGGCCCACTCCTCCTAACTACACTCAATATCCAAGTAAGAAAATGACTCCAATGGAGGACCTACACCTCACTACTACTCAGAAATGGGGGAGACTACTCAATTGTTGATGACCCACATCCTAGTATGATAGGGGAGTAAAACTACTAGGATTGAAGGTGGAGCTGGCACAGGGGGTGGAGAGATTCCTGTCAGACGGATTCCTGGTATCTGGAGATGGTAGTGGTTATTACATGGATGATTTCTCTCCAACAGCTAGCAGATGCTGGTCGATAAGATATCGGTGGAGGATACCTCATCATGATTATACTCAAGAACATGGTTATGTAGCCGAAGAAAAAAATATAGGACTAGAAAACCTATAGAGTGGAGGTTCTATGCTTGTGATGGATGAGGTCACATGGTGTGTGATCTCCAAACTAGACATGCTAAGGTGGGTATGTAGATAGATGATAGACTGTCATGATAGAGGTAACATTATGATAAATAATCCCCCGGGAGAGAGAAGGGAGGCCCCTAGGGTGGATAAACTAGAAGAGAAGTAGGTGAATCTCTGGGATTAGGTGGTGTGGATGGTGAATGATGCTATGAGATCCTTCCAAAACCCCCACTAGGAATACCACATCATGCTTAGGTAGCTGGCAGTCAGGGCTGTAGACAACTTCATACTATGGATGTGTATGACCCAATGACACATGATATGATTAGAGTTATGATATGTGTTTATTATACTCTTAATTCAGTATTATTAGACATAGGTGTGAGTAATTATTTAATTTATTAACTCTGGGTGTGAAAGATGGAGCTCCCAGTTGATGCTTTATCCCAACAGCTTTGTCTTGAGGTTCATACAAGGAATGATTCTTCTATATCTTTTATAAACTAGTAGTGAAAGTTATCACTTATTGGAGAGAGGATCTCATGGGACCTTTTGGTTATCATGATGAGACCCTATGAAATAATCTTAGGTGTATATTAGCTGTCCATGGTCTAATACCAGATTTACTGTCATCGTAGATGAGTTAGATGACTCTGTACTAATGGGATGATATTTTTCTTTTTCGGGTGAGAGAGATCTCTTAGGGGATGAGAGGGTATTGGGAGCATGAGTCTGTAACCCATAATCCATGAGGTAGTGTGGGAATCCTTTAGTTTATAAGGCTCTTCAAGAAAATAGATTACTTAAGTCAGATATGATTTTATGGCCGTATTTTCTAATGATATTTTGGGACTACCTCTGAGGTGAAATATGGGATTTTTCATCGACTTTCACCATGAGAATGTTCCAATATCTTATGTGGAATATCAGATGGAACCTAATGCGATCCGAGAGGTAAATTTTTAGTTTTAGGACCTTTGAGAGAAGGTTTTTATTAGGACCAATGTGTCCCCTTCGGTAGCCCCAGTTTTCTTCGTGGAAAAGGTATAGGAGAGCTTATGGATTTGTGTGAATTATTATTGCTGGAACTAGGAAAAAATAAAAAAAGTACTCCTTTATAAAGATTCAAGACCTCCTTAATCAATTTAAAGTTATGAGATGGTTCTATAAGGTTGATCTCTAGTCTACCTACCACTAATTGGGAGTTCATGAGCCTGATATTCTGAATCTGACATTCCAATGTTGCTATGGACACTATGAGTTCTTAGTGACGCCCTTTGGTGTGACAAATTCCACTGATTGTATTATATCTTGGATAAAGTAGATTTTCCATCCATACATGGACTAGTTTTTTTATTCATTAATGACGTATTTATATATTGTGCATCAGATGAGGAGCACATAGAGAAATTGAAGATGATCCTAGATTGACTTCTAGAGCACTATATTTTTGGTAAGATCTCGAATTGTCATTTCTATATTAGGGAGGTTCACTTTATGGGATGTTTCATTTTTTAGCATAGATTGTATATGGATCTAGTGTGGATAAACTTAGTGCTTTTTTTGGAGACACCTAAGAGCGTGTCATAGGTGCATATTTTTCTTGGATTATTGGGGTAACACCAGAGGTTTGTGGAATAATTCTATAGGATTGAAGCCCCTATGATTTCCTTAATGCAGAAAGGGAATCCATTTACTAGAAATGAGTAGTGTGGTATATAATTCAAGGCGTTGAGGCTGAGGATAATGAGTTCTCCTGTTACGAGACTACTAGAGGATGGCATGGAGCACGTGGTGTTTTTCAATGCCTCAAGAACTTGGCTCCACTGCATGTTGATGGAGAGGCAGACCATTATCACATATGAGTTGAAGCAGTTGAGTCCCAATGAGTATAACTATAAAACTCACAACCTAGAGATAGCATTTATAGTTTTTATTTGATTATGTAGATACACAATCTTCTATGTAACAAATCAATCTTTTATTAATAACATTCTATTTGGGGTTGAATAAAAAGTTTTGTTATGTATTATTTTTATAGAAAACACATGCACTTAATTAGTTTAATTTTATCCTATAAGATTTAAAATACCATTAAAAATCATAAACATTTATAATATATCTGTTTAATAGTTATCACATGATTATTATAAATATAGGGTTTTAACAAATCCAATTAACAAAGACAAAGGAACTGATATCCTCAACTAGAAGGATTATTGACTATGATGCCCCTTTATTTGATATTTCTAGGGATATAACTTAATTATGATTTTTCCTTGACTAATCCCAAGATAATATATAATAACTCAATCATGAGAGAAACCATTTACAAGATAATTTCAAGCTCATTAGGATCACAACACAATCCATGTACATCAAACCACCCCATGGAAGTCTCACCATCGCGCCCCTTTCCCTCTGAGCACTTACTGGTGTAATAAGGGGATATGTATGAAGACCATAATAATATGAATATGTATATTATATAGATTAATGAATACATTTCATCTTATTACTTTTACTTTATGAATTATGTTGATATTTATATAATAAAACACAAATTGTATTTTTGGGTAATATTAAAATTCAATTATGGAATTTATTTTGATGAATTAAATAATTTTTTAAATATATTTCATTTAAATAAAATATTATTATTAAATATTTTTTGTTAAAGTTTAATGATCATATAGTTTTTATGAGGTCAAATATAATTTTTCTAAGGGTTCAAAAATTGTTATTGTAAAAAAACCTAACATTTCTAAATAAATTTGGATTTTATTTTTAATGTGAAAATTCATATGTTTTGAAAATTATTTTAATAAAATAAATATTATTTTTCAAATCAGTATGTCGAAATTATCCCATGGTGAATTTTTCATAATATCCCCAGATAATCAAATTTTCGAGTAAAAGTTAAATAAGGTATAAATATACAGTGTGTATTACGAGATCATAATGACCAAAAAATAATGTTATAAATACTATAAATAAAATAAAATTACAAATATATATTTCCCATTTAAAATAATATGATTGTATGTTTATTTTAATAATTTTATAAATCCTTTATTAACCCTCCAAAATCTATACTATATTTTAAGGCTATAAATAATTTCTTTAAGAACATGACTCACTTCCACATCACTAAGGGAAATATTTTAATAATTTCAGACCTTTAACATATAAAATAATTAAAAAAAGAACCCATAGGTAGAAACCAATGGAAATAACCATGGAAAGGTTTAGTGGTTTTGATTATTATATAGTGTCTAAAACCAAAGTTTGAGAAATAATAAAGAACTTCCATATATTTTCCTATATAAAACCACCCAGGATCCCATTTCTCTCAACTATAAAAACATTGGAAAACTTCTATATTATTACCTCTCCTCTATTAATTCATCCCATGTTTTTCTCAAGATCTCAAGAATCTCATTCTAATATTTTTCAATCACACTATCAAGGTAAGAAATCCTCATCTTCTCCTCTTTATTTAAGCATTTTTATTTTCTTATGCCTTTTATCTCAATTTACTAATGTTGAGGTATGTTCCTCCATATACTAATTAATGTACCAATGATTTATAAATGATTATATACCCCTTTAACTCCCATTAATCCATCTTATGGACATTTATATCCACCATTAAGATGAAAACATTTAACCGTGATTTCCTATGCCAAACAATTATGTAATGAATACCAATACAAATTTTCTGTCAAGGGTTTTCGTATTTTTTTCACTTATACTTATTTTTTTAGGTAATTACATGTATTTACTTTACACTCCTTGATCATGGAATAAAATGTGATGAAAAAGGGTTTCATGTTGTATGATATATGTGGCATAGTTATGCATGTGAATGAAATAAAAGTGACGTGCTGCACCTAGAATTATATATCACTCCAATGCATTGCATAATGTTTTAGTCTAATGATACATATTAAAGGGATTAGGGAGTGAACCTAAACCATTTTAGGACATTCTGTATCTTGATGTTTTGGAGATTATCATTGACCTATGTTTATGGTGCCTTGTTTAAAGTTGTTGCCACAATTCCCATATTACCTTTTATGATTATCGTGCTATATTATGCCTCATTATTCAAATTTATGATTCTCAACCTTTTTGTGTCTCATTTATATTCTTATTGTCTAACATGTAACACTTAATTCAGGTTATTCCATGTTTATTCTATTACGGGGCTTTATAGTCCACCCCTTTCTTATGTATTCCCCAGGTTATCCCAAATAGTTTTAAGTACGATGGAAGAATATGAGCATATTAAGAACGTTTTCAGTAGTGGTGTTGTATTCCCTATTTTAATTTGTTATGTAATGTACATAATTCCCAAATACACTATAATTATTGATCTTCCATGCTGTATTATGTGTAATCTTATGTAATAAACCATGAATTAATGTGTAATAAATATCAGAGTTTCTATATTTTGGGAGAGTGCTTTGTGGTTTACTTAGACCATCAGGGTCAAAGGTATGTCTTCACATAGAGAGACTTGAGCCTGATATAAAGGCAATAGTTGGAGTTCCTAAAAGACTATAAATTTGAGATATTATATACTTCGTGGAAGGTAAATGTGGTAGTATATTCCTATAGTAGGAAATCCCAAGATCATTTTGTGTAGGAGTTGTCTGACTAGTTGGCTTCCTTATAGCTAACCCTGGTTGAGTAGGAGGAGGAACCATTTATTTATTTTATGGTGTTGAATCCTCCACTTCCTCTGAGTTTGTTAGAGTCCCAGTTTAGAGACATCCACTATGAGGTCTTGAGTGAACACATATTCTTAGGAGATTCACCAGATGAGTTTTCTAAAAGAGGGAATCACGTTATCCTTTTCCGAGGATGGATGATGGTCCTAGTGCTGATGTGGAAGGAGGCAATGAGAGATTTAAACACATCTCCTTTGGATATATATCCTAATGTTGGAAATATTTAAAGATTTATTCAGTGGATGTTTTGGTTGTCTAACATGATATGGTGTGTGGCTGAGTTTATCGCTTGGTTCCTCACCAGTTAGCAGGTTAAGGCTGAGCACTAGGTGTTGGTAGGTTTTTTACAGCCCCTTGATTTCCCAGATTGAAGATGTGGTGGCATATCCATGGAATTTGTTACAAGTATTCCATGGAAAGTGTGAGACCATGATTCCATCTGGGTGATAGTTGACCAAATCATGATTTTTTAACACTTCTTTACTATCAGATATTAGTGTTAAGTGGTCAAGTTTGGGGCCATTGTATATATCGCTGATTGTTTTCCTTCATGGGGTAACCTCAACTATTGTCTCCGATCGTGATGCGTGGTTCACATCAAGGTTGTGGGGAGGCCTGTAGTAGGAATTCAGGGCCCATATGAGGATGATAATAACCTTCCACCCCAAAAAATGGGTAGACTGAGCATATTATCTGGTTGTTTAAGGAAATTATAAAGGTGTAAGTGTTAGACATTGAATGGAGGTGAGAGGATCAATTTCCCTTGGTAGATTTTTCACACAATAATATATATCACTCTACTATCAACCAGGAACAATTTGTGGTTTTGTATGGGAGACCATTCCAATCACCCTTCTATTGTATAGAGATCGGTGATACATCTCTTGTGGGTGCAGAGATGGCATAGGTGATGATGGAGAAGGTCCAAGTCATCCATGAGTGGATGAGAACAACTCAGAGAATGAAGAAATATTATTCAGATTGACATTATAGGACCCTATACTTTAATAAGGGAGGCCATATTATCTAGATATCCTCCTCATGAAGAGGATTGTGGATATTTTTCTAGGGATGGAAGCTATCCTCAAGGTTTATCTCGACGTTTGAGATGTTATAGATTGTTTGTGAGGTTTCTTTCCACCTCTACCTATCCCCATAGTTAGAGAGGGTGAATGACATCTTACATGAGACACTATTGAGGAGATACCTGCATGATCCCAATCTCATTACTGATTGGGGAGATATGGGAATTGAGTATTGAACCACTTTTTCAGATCACCCCATGGAGATCGAGTATCGACAGAAGAGGACCTTACATGGATAGATCATCCCCTCAGTTTGTTTGTCGTGGTAGCACGGGGGTATGGAGTGTTGCTAGGAGGAGGAGAGCCAGATATGGGTTAATTATCCTAAGTTTCGTTAGTTTTTTTCTAATCAAGTACAAAAATATTGAAATAAATAATTATTTAGAGGCCTATTTTTTCCCTTATAATACTTTGAAATATTTCAGGATTTATTTTCAGAGCCATGTGATGAGACGACATGCGATTCTGAGGCACGATTTTTCTGAAATTAATTTTATAAAAATATTAAATATATTTTATATCACATGAACAAGGTTTCTTAAATATAATGGGATAACTAATAAAATGAATGTCATATCAAAAATTTTCGACTATGGTTAAATTTGAAGCTTGAGGTTTACGCAAGGCGTTACCTAAAATTGGTCGGTGCGGGGTATTCATATATCATTACCATTAGTGGCTGCATTTAGTTAAAATAAATAATTAGTTTTATTTAATTTATTTAAATAACCTTGATTATAATTTTATATAAATTCATGGTTTTGAATATTATCTCGGTTTATACATATAAAACATTAGATAATTCAGAGGTGATCCTTATACCTTTCATTGTCGAATCATGATTCGACACTGATAAAAGTCTAGATCAAGGAAGATCAAGACTCAATGAATACAACAACCAATCTCATTTATTGGAAGGAATGTCCCACATTAAAAAATGATCAAAATTGAGGTAGGAATCATCAATTTGAGAAATATTCCCTAATTAAATAAATTTACTGAACATGATCACCCTTTTTCTTTGATCTATGCCAATTATATTCCTTCTCATGATCCCTTGTATAGATTTAAATAGATTATTCAATTATTTCACAACCTAGATAATCCCAATTGTTTCCACTATCCAATAATTCTTGTTCAATGATTGTTAAACCATTATTCTTGTGGTTTTCTCCAAATTATACTTTGTATTTTTCACCGATTATCCTATAGGGTCTCGGTTTGACATTTTCAGGTGGGACTAAGACCTATTGGACCCACATAATTGTGGAAGATTCATGTGGAATTAAAGAAATGAAAAATATGGGATGGAATTAGAAGATTTTTGGTATTTGGGAGATGTTCCCCATGGATATGGTATCTAGGATCTACATGGTATGACATGGGAGGCGCCCGAGTAATGACATCACATGCTGGTTCATGTAGAAAGAATCGAAGTTTGATTTTCAACCATTAAGGGGTAGAAAATTTGCGGTTATAGGAAGATCCAATATTTGTGTGCAGTTAATTAGTAGATTTGAATATGGAGAGGCTGGATTTGGAATGTTGAAAGTGGATATAAATTTTTCTGAAATTACCGACTACATGCCTTGTAGTTTAAAGAAAAAAACTTGTGTAGTCCATTTTCTATGGAATATAGGGTTTCACTTGGAGTTAAACAAGACACACTCTATGGAGTGATAGGACATTATGTGACCCATGTAGACTAGTTTGGCATGTACAATGAGTACACACCTAGGATCCCATGTGATCTTGCACACCATGTATGGTAGGATGCACTCCATATACTTAAAAGAGTACACAGGCTTGAGTGGGTGGCACATGATGGGTGCTAACCTGACCCTTACATGCTATGTATTAGAGTACACATACATAGTAAATTTTCACAAACGTGACCAGGGAGCATGAGTATGACCCCGGTGGGTTGAGACCTACCTTTTAGTGCTACAAGGTTAGTGAGCTATGTACTAATAGGGACACAGATAGACACCGGTATGGGACCACATGATGTGTGGGTCCCCTAACATATTATGCAGCCCTTATTCCATTTTGAGGAACCTCATATATCTTGAATCCCATTCTTCTGTACTTAATTTTCAGTAAATGAGTAGCATATCTTGAATGTTTCTCCACATAGAATAAAATGGGGGCCTCTATAGTGGATTTTGAGATATTATTTTATATTTTCAAAGTTTTATTCTTCGATAGGATATGCTCAACAATGACAATAATTTGGCAGGATCATTAGAGTGGTTCCCCCTGATGAACTAGTGCGTGGGTCCTCTATCTACCTATTGAGTGGTACCCCTATCATATCAAGTAGTAGGTCCTCCATTTATAGAGTGTTACCCCTATTAGATAGGGAACAAGTTCTCCTTACACAGAGTGATATCCCTATATAAAATAGGGTGCAGGTTCTCTATCTACTGAGTGGTACCCCCTATGACATTATGGTGCAGGTCCTCTATCTACTAAGTAGGGCCTCCCTATGGAATTAGGGTGTGGGTCCTCTATCTAGTGAGTGGTACAACCTATAGAATTAGGGAACATGTTCTCTATCGACCAAGTTATACCCCCTATTATATAGGGTATGTGTCCTTATTCCAAATCATGGCACACCCTAACATACTAGGGCATGGGTCCTATTCTTAGAGATTGTGTCCCCTCGACTGACATGTGTGTTTCTGGGCATCGATGTTGGACCTCTTGGAACTATTGGCACTCTTCCTTGGGCTGGACTGTGAGATGGATATCCCTTTCTCTCTTATTTGGATTTCTTTGGTTTGAGATTATATATATATATATATTTGTATCCATGTTGTTGGATTTATACTTCATTACTTTGGGTTGAGCTATTTTTCAATTCCTATCATGCCTCTTACTACTCCCCCTCTAGATTTCTGGGTATCCTACTAGGTATGTATATACTCACTACTACATGGGATATTCCAGACCCTATTGTGTCTTATGTAGGAAATAGATAGGACGATGGTGATTATAGAGGAGAATTGGGATTTTTTTAATTTAACCATTTATTGTGTTATGATATTGTATATTTGGTTTTGGTATGTTTCAACATTTACTTTCTAGTTTTCTTAGGTTGGGACATCTTTCTAGTTGGGTGTGTATTTTACCCGTTACTTTTCAGTTTACACTATCGTACTCTTGTACACCATCTAGGTTTTTTTTGAATGCATAGTCATTCTCTTGATATTTTTTTTCCTCTACACTTATTCATTTAGATGGTCGTGTGTGTGTGTGTATAGATATTCAGTAAAATTCCTCCCATACTAGTTACGCCTTTCGGTTCTTGTCACCTCCCCTTTATTATGGAGGAGGGCTTGGGTCAGTTGAGGCTAGATCCCTCATGGTTTGGGTGATAAAAAAATGGATTCCATATTTAGAATGAGAATAATTTATAATTTCTAATTAGGTCAGTGGATTTTTGACCAAAATAAATAGTGGAAACAGTAAAAATTATTTACCGTAGTTAAAGTAAAAATGGGTTTACCAGGGGTTAAAATAAAATGATACGGATAAAAATAATCTATAAACCTATATTAAAACTATTATATGACCATATTTCAACCATGAAACCACTAAATTTATATAATGTTCTATTTTTAAACATTTTTAATCAATAAAAATGTGGGAGAACTCAATTATTTTCAAAAATACCAACTGTGTACTTTCCCTCAATTATAAAATCCACCTGTCTCCTATCTTCTTCACACCTTCAACCAAAAAAACCTAACAAAATTAGTTCCCAAAATCCTTCCTATCATCCTAGAATCCTTATTTTTGGCATAAATACAACATAGGAAGGCTTTTGGTACAAACCTAAGGAGGATACCCGGAGAAAAGGAAGCATCCATTAATGAACATTTTGTATTTCTCTATCCACCAATTAAATTATTCTTAAACTAGGATTATATAATAACCTAAGTATATTACATATAATAATATGTTGTTATGTTAATGTAATAACAAAAATATTTTCCCTCTTCCACCAAATGGTTATGAAATCATCATTGGTGTGTACAAAGGACTACCAACTTACAAACTGATGGAATTCATTATTCCATTAGAACCTTTCACTATTGGGTATGGTGATTGATGTAAAATATATATGATATTTATAACATTGTTATACCTATTGAGTCCTCATTTCATATAAATATTTTTACCTCCCATTCTATATGGGATACGATAATATAGTTTTTGTGTACGTCGAACAACCATTTTGCAAAACTATACGATTGGTTTTCTGTTTAACGCTTTATATGAAAGGTAATAAGGATAAAATTAACAATTATATTTGATATATATTAAATAATTACAATATTCATGATATATTTATAATTATTATAAGAAAAATTTAACATTTTATTTTTTTAAAGTAAAAATATGATAACATCATTCATGTACGTATGGACTACCCCATCACGAAGCGATGTGAATCTTTTAATCATCACACCATGTTGATGATATATATAATTATATTTAATGAAATAATATTTTATATATGATATTATGATCATTCTGGAATGATTAAATTTTACTTGCCTCTTTTCCATAATTATCATCGAAAAATGGAGATGTTACTAACACATACGTACGACCCACCATCTCCATGATCGTAACATACATCATTTTTCAAAACAATATTTCATGGTTTGTTTAAAAATTATAATTGATATATAAATATGATAATAATTTCTTGATTATTACTTTGGAGACGATAGAACTATATTATATGCCCAACAACTTGGACTTTCAAAATAATGAATGAGAAAACAATGTGACTAACACCCAATATGATGAAAAAATGAAATATTATTAATGAATAGGTGAAAAGATGTTTTAAAAGGATATTATATGATATTATAAATATTAATATGGTTCTATAAAAATTTAATAACATGCTTAAAATCACTATACAATAGGTTAAATCATGTTTAACCAAAAGTAATTGTGAGGTAAGGGTTTTCTGGTCTCACTTTTATTTTTGTGAGATGTATGTCATATTCACCACCATTTTATAGTGTGGCGTATATAATGACCATTGATGTAATTTAATATTATTATAATTATATTTATGGGGATTTATATATTTTTTTGAGTATATATCTTTCATGGCATTTAAAATTTTAAACTTATGAAAGCGGTGAATGATTTTTGTCTCAATGTACCTTCTTTGAGATATATGATATATTATTCCCATATCTTCATTTATGAGGTTTATATATTTCCCATTTGATGTGTTATGTAATGAATGCTATTATTTTTATTAAATTATATGTTTAATTTAATGTTATTCATTCATGGGGATTACGATTCAAAGTTACAAAACGTGGTTAGAGTCTTTTGTCACAACTTCGTCATTTATCAAGATTATTTATGATTATGTTTAAAATAATGATATATTATGATCTATCTCTTAAGAAACTCATGAATTTTATTATTATATGGTTATTCATGATATTTACAAGTAATATGACCATTTTACCACTCTTTATTACTTAAAATAATTGAGAAAATATTTTTATGTAAATTAGATATTAGTTCTCGCTAGGGTTGGAAATCTGTTTTATATCTTAAAATGTTATCAAAAAATGTTTTATTTCTGTAATATGATTTTAAAAAAATATATATTTTAACCATTTAAAACCAATTTAATTTTTTTTAAATGTAATATTCATGTCATTTTACAAATAATGCCCATTTGGATTTTACAGAAAATGTGAAAGCAATCTTCTTATCAATTTATAAAAAAGGAACTTTTCTAACCTTTTTAAAGTGAAAAAGGAATGTATTTATCTTTTAAAAAAATTATGAAATAAATCTCCATCATGAAAGAGTTTTATTTGAATACTCATTCTTACATTTACAATTATACTTAAAATGACAATATTTTTCCAAATATTCAGAAATTTTTTAGTTTGAAAATTGATTTTTAAAGAAATGGATTTTCAAAATGTTTTATATTTTAAATAGAAATTTTCAAAATATACGAAGAATTTTCCTCAAAATTTCATTAATGATTTTTAAATGGTATTTTTATTCATAAAAATAAAAAAACCTTTTTGTTAATTGTTTTTAATGAAGATATTTTGTAAGGATACGATCCTCATTATTTATATGGATGAATTAAAATTGTTTCAAAGAGATTATTATAGAAGTCATTTATTTTCTATTGTTTAATCATATTCCAAATAGATTATTATTAAAACTATTTATTTTTATAATTTAATCACGTTTAAATGATATTTTTATGAAACCAATTTTTTTTCTATGGTTTAATCAAGTTATAAAAGGGATAATGATTATTTTAATGAGTTTTACATTAAAATGCATGATATATATAATTATTTTTTGTTATTGGATATTATAAATGAAGGGAACACCTAGATAGTGACTTGTGAGTCCAATGTTTATTATACCATTGATGATAATAGATGGCACTATAATTCATTGGGAAATTATTATATTCTCTAGATAATTTTACTAGAAGTAGGCTGTATGGTTATTTAAATTTTAAGCGTTCTATATATGTTCTATAAGTGTTCTCTGAAGATGATGTTCCAAGATACCAACATGTTTCTTATATTACTCCCACAGGTTTATTATGTTTCATTTTATCAATATTGATATCACATGGATTATGATTATGTATTCTTATGAATATTTCCTTTGTAAAATTCTTATTCTGTGCTATCGTGTTTGATGATCCAGGCATTGATGGGTATGAATATTATTATGTCATACTCATTCAATTTCATTATGTCATCATACCCTTATTCTGTTATTATGATAAATAACTACATTCATTTGTTAATTCATATGTTTTCCATTACTGAGAATTTTAGATCACCCCTCTTACTTTTCCTTTTTCCTAGGTTTAAAATAATAATGTTGAACAAATAATTTCTACAAGGTATTTAATATGGATGATGATGATATATTTATGTAATTTTTTTTGTTAAGTGGGAGAAGTTATCATTTAAAGTGATGAGATTTTTTTACGTAATATATTTTCCAAATTCTCTAAAACTCTAAACCTAAAATATATTTGAGAATATAGGTGATCAAAGTTTTCCTATTGAGATTGTAAGTTCTGGATGGAAAAAATTGGGTCCCATTTATTGGTATGAAAGAAAAAAATGTAGTGTTTATGAACTTTATCATCACTTCCCAGAGTATAGTATCTATGTAGTTATATATAATCAAAGTGCTATCAATATTTTAAGAAATCATTATGGAAAATAATTCATTGAAGCTATATTTTGTTCCTATAGAGGAGTTTATGGATGATATTAAAAAACCATTACTAAAGGATTATTTTCAAGGTTTGAGGTTGGTGATCATATTTTAACCTTATTATTCTCTCGGATAAGTTGTGGTTAATTCATTCCCCTCCATCATCATTTTCCTCAGATATTATTGTCAAAGGAGTAGAAAAATACAACATAAATATTTCATTATTTTTATCTACTTATGTACTATTAAAAGGAGAGAGCATAAATATAGTTGGATTTTTTCATTGATATATGTTTAACCATTTGAGGGAGATATCTCTTAGGGGGACCACTTACTAAGATAGAGTTTTTAAAAAGTTAAAGTTGTGAGAGAAAATATATGGGTGTGTGAGTTTGTAAACTATTATAAATATTTTTTATATTAATGTATATAGTAATTTTAAAATTATTGGGTTTAAAGATTAATTTGTTGAGGTTTATGCTCATATATTCCTCGAGTGGTATAAAAGGGAAAATAATAATTGAAATTAATAAATAAGACTTTATTAGTTTGAGTTCAACTGTTTTATGAGATTTTAATGTTTTATTGTAATTCAATTATTATAGACACCATGTAATTATTATTTGTGGTTCTTGTTCCTTTACTGAGTTATCCGAAGTAGGTATAAATTTTTCATCAATGATTCATATCTATGTAGATTTAGTTGTAAAGTGATTTATATATCTTTATTTCTAACAAAATTCGAAGGGGGAGAATACCGAGCCAAAGATATATGAAAAAGATATTGAGATCTTGGGAATATTATTTAGTTTATGAATAATTTTTGATGTAAATAAGCATTGAATTGTATTTTGACTGTGTTTTATTTTTTTTTTCAATCCATAAACCTTATTCAAACTCACATAAATTAAAGTTTAATATGTTTGGTAAATACTGTTGAGATGTTTAAAGTTATTTGGATCTAATATAGATATGGTTGGAACGAGTCTAATGTTGTTTTAAAGTAATCTAGGGGAATTTATTGAGGAATGAATTTGAATTTGAAAACTAGATAAATCATAAAACATATAAAAACCATCCAAATATTCATTTTCTCTTTACAAGGTTCCAGAATCTCTATAAGATTCTAGTGAAGATTATAAGTTTCCATCCATTTTGAGAATTAAACATCAAAAGGATGATATGAGAAGTTCATATGGTATGAAGGATTTATATGGTTGATATTCATAACTATTAAATTTTAATATTTTAATATTTATGATTAATAACACATAACAATTTGTTTTTGAGAAAACTGTGGAATGAAAAATACGAGTTTTCTAAAATAAATTATTTGGAAGAAAATATTATATCAGATGATGAAAGTATAATTTGTTTATAAATTAAACATAAAAAATTTGATTTATAATTAATGAAAATGAGGAAGACGGTTTGCAACATGAAGAATAGATCTATTGTGAAGAAAATAGTTTAGTTTTAGAATAACTACTTGGTGAAAATATATCCATTCCTAGTATGCTATAGTGACCTAAAATAGAATTTGAAAAGAAAAATAAGAAGTGAGAAAAGGAAGGAGAATAAGATGGTAGTATTTATAGATAACTATCTATCATTATTTCAGATTTGAAATAAAAATTCAAACATCGAAGTCACTACTGTTGGAAGAAAAAAGATTTTTTTAGTGCTATAAGAAATATGAAGTTATCGTGGAACAATGATAATATGATATAGTGGAAGAATAAGAAACCATTGTTGTAAAAAATTATAAAAATATTATTCTTAGAAAAATAAGATTATCCTGGTAGTGATTTTTGTAGTTTAATTCATGCAATAAGAAGGTATCTTATGAATGTTAAAGAGGAAGAACAAAAATTAAAACATTATGAAAATATTAATTCAATATCATCTGCTCAAGGAATCTTCAGTTATTAATACCATTCCCTATTATTGTATCTATATGGTAATTAATCAAACACAGTTATAAGATGTTTTTTAACATTAGTACATGGATATTCCCTACTCATTGCGACCAACATATTGATACTAGTGGATCATATGGTCTCAGTGAAATCTGGATCATTCTAAGGATTTTCCTTCTTATTTTAAGGGGTGAAACTTATAAATATATTGTTAACTTCAGGATTGTGTGTGAGTATGTTTGGTAGTGATATAAGATAACATGAACATGTGGAAAGGGTTGTTTTATAAATAAAACTTTAAAAAGTATCAAAATAATAGATTCTCCCCCCACTCTAAGTGATTGCCTCTAATTATATGGATTTATTTTTCTAAGACATAGCAGTGTGCATCAAAGTAGAGTATAGTTGTGATTAAGAGGTTGGGGTAGCTATTGGTATTTTGTTATTATTTTCATGGGATAGTGATGCATGGGGTTTAGTCTTGGTTGTGTTGTAGGTGATAATATTTTATTGGTTGTGTTTCATTAACTAAATAATTTATTAGAAATGAGTAACTAAATAATTAATGGTTGATTTAAGAATTAAGAATGGTGTTTATAGTAATACATAGTAGTAATATCCTATATAATGGGTGTAATTATTTGGTTTTGAATTGATATGGTTAAATTATTTTCGGTTGTATTATTGATGCTTCTCTTGGTTGCTTTGTGTTTTTTTGTTTGATTGAATTCTTATTCAAATCATAGTTTATTTTCTTAACTGATTGTGATCTTATGATACTATACATGACGGTTGAAATGGATTTTAGTTATGTGGATACTCACATGGGCTATAATGACTTAAGATATAGTGTATATATCTCCAAGTTATAATGACTGTAGGCTATCACATGTATAGTATATACGAACTACAATGTATTATTGTTAGGATATATATTTTTATATATACATGTGAGGGATATAATTTTATAAGTTTATGATCCATGGTCCTATTTTAGGGATGTAATGGATTTAGTTTATGATATTAAAAAGTATTATCCAGCTGTGATGTCATAAATTTATATCATGTTCTTGGGTTGTGATGAATTTGAACTATATAAAAAGTCAAAGAGATAATAATTTGATGAAATAATAATGGTTGTGGATTTGGATATGGTGATGTGACGATGGGGGTGATTATGTGATTACTGTTTTGATATGGTGGTGGGGTAAAAACTGTGGTGATGTGTTGGTAATTGGGATATGATTATGATGGTGTTGTAGTTTATTAGTTATGATTAGTTGTAAAAGTGATATGGAAATGATATTGTTAAAACGATGAATTTATTATGATGGAAAAAGGAGGGGTGATTTGTTTTAGGACCCTAAATATTAGTCTTTTGATTACATAAACCTTATACGACCCTTGATTATTCTTTCTAATGAATTATTGATCTATTATGTTGTGGTTGTTAAATTTGATAGTGATATGGTTTTTGGTTTCCTCCTAAAATGTTATATGAATCTAGAAGTATTAAATACCCATCAATTATTATGTAAATATAGAAAATATGATCTGGTCTATGAATTACAGGTGACACATCCAAAAATGATGTTTATGGGATTCTATGATGTTAAATTGTTTTCTGACCACACATACTTTCTTTATACCTATCTTTAATTATCACATGTACCTATCTATTTGATATCACATGTATTTATCTCAAAACTTTTATTCTATATGGATTTTTAATTTTTTTGAAATATTATCTTATCGAGTACTTCTAAGTGACCCCCTCAGTGGATTTCCAAAGTACGTTTTAGGATTTTTATATAGATATTGGGGATTTCACTATTTGACAAACTAATGTGGAGTTTTTGAGTCCATTATTTAATTATCTATATTGTATTCTTTTTTTTGAAAAAATGGAGAGGTTTTTATGATAATTTTTGCAATTTGTTTATATATATCTAGTTTAATAGAAGTTACAGTATTTTTCCAAGGAACATATGAGGGAAATACCTCCTATAAAATGTAAAATAACCTCCGTTCTAGTCACCAAATCCTTGCCTATTGAAAGTGGGATTTTAGGGGAAATGATTGTCTTCATTATCAATATGTGTGGGGTTTCATTATCTGTGGGTATTGATTGTGATATACTTGTAATTAAAATGAATACCAAAAAAACACACACTCACACACATATAATAATAAACTAAATTCATTTTATTAATAAAATTTAATTAATTAAAAAATAGTTTGAAATTAAAAAAAAACATTAGATTATATCATCCACGAACACATTATAATAATGAAAGAATCACTCAATAATTTCACAAATGAATCAATTTTTTTCATATAATTTAATGATAACCAAAGTGTGTTCGGTTAGTTTTGAGTATGTGATGCATGCTGTGATCTTATTTAAAGAAAATAGAAAATTAACTTTAGTTAATTTAAATACACAACATTTCATAATTAAATATTGTTCATTACTACATATCACAAATGAATCGAAGATAATTTTACTTGAGTGACATGAAAATACAATATTGTATAATTATTATTAACAAATAACATATGTTCCAAATCAAAAATATCATTTTTATGTTGGAAACATGAAATTTATATTACACTATCCACAACACATGTTAGAATTTTTTACGGTTAATTTATTTACGTTATAAAGGAATAAAATATCATTTTCATAGTGTTTTATTATAATCTGATAACATTTTATTAGTTTTTCATATTTGACCCCAGTTTTGAACTTATTTAACCCATAAAATGAAAATATAATTTTGGTTATTTTCACAACACAATCTATTAAAATTATGTGTAGTTAATTAATACATGTTATAGATGAATCAATGACCATTTCCCTATATTTTTGTAACAACCAAAGTTGTTTTTATTTGTTTTGAGTATATGATGCCAATTTTGAACAAAAATATTATTTTTATATTAAAAATATGCACTTTTAGTTATAAAATCTACCCTATAATTTGGAATGTTTTATGGTTTATTCCTAAATGTAAAAAACGAATCAATGATCATTTTCCTAAAATTAATGAAAATTTTAGCATGCTTGATGAATTTTTAGTACGCGTCACATGTTTTGAACTTATTTAACACTTTAAATGGAAAAATAAAATTTAGGACATTCCAAATACACCATAAATTAGAATGAAATGAGTTTCATTTTTAAAAGTAAAAAATGAATTTGGGATAATTTACCATTAATTTCATGATAATATGAGATAAGTTTCTTGATTTTGAGTAGGTGAAACGTGTTTTGGAACAAAATATAATTTTCAAGTTAAAAAAGAACACTTTAATTCATATTTTACAAAATATAAGTTGGATTGATGCGAATTTAATTTCTACATAGAATAAATGAATAAATGATCATTTTAAAAAAAATTCATTATAATCTAAGCATGTTTCCCTAATTTTGAGTATGTGATGCATGTTTTGAACATATCAACTAAAATAAGAAAATATTAGCTTATTTTGACTGCATGGTGCACTGAAATGTTGTGAGGTTAATTGATACATGTTAAAAAGAATCAGTAACCATTTTTATAGATTTTAATGATAATACAACAGTGATTTCTCATCTTTGAGTATGCGACACACATTTTGAATGAAAATATCACTTATATAAATATATAAACATTCATACACACCATCCAAATCACACATCAGAATGATATGTGGTTAATTGATTTATATCACAAATGGATAAATGATAAATTTTATAGAGTTGAATGATAATCTGAGTGAATTTGATCAGTTTAAAGTATAAGATTCATGTTTGGAACTTATTTAACACTTAAAATGAAAAAAATACACTTTAGGTAATTTTGGACACACCGTATGTAGAAATGATGTGTGTTTTGTTTCTATATTCCATAAATGCATCATTGGTTTTTTACTGGAGTTTCCTAAAACTATGAACACATTTACTTGTAATTTTTCTTTTTTATGAAAATTTTGTACAAAAGTTACACTTTTAAATTAAAAAATTATGTTTTTAGTCATTATGACCAAACCTTGAGTTGGAATGATGTTAAATTAAATCTTACATTCCAAATATGTATCAATGGTATTTTTTAATGTTTTATGAAAATCTAGGAATATTCTCTCAAAATTTATAGGTGATATTTTTTTGAACTAGAATATCACTTTCAAATTTAAAACACTCATTCTCATTCATTTTAACCCCATTGCTAAATATAATGATGCGTGGTTTGTTCTAACATTACACAGATATGAAAATTTTCAATTTTTTTAGAGTTTATTTGCATTGTGATCTTGCTTTTCTAATTTAGAACATGATGTGTGATTTGAAATAAAATGTAAATTTTAAATTAAAAACACACATTCTAATTCATTTTAGCTGCACCGAGAGTCAGAGTGATGTGATGTTCATTAATAAATTCTACAAATGTATAAACATTCATTTTACAAGAGTTTAATGATATTCCAAGTTCCTTTTCTTAGTATTTAGAATGTTATGATTTATTATAAACAGAAATGTCAATTTATAATTGAAAATATGCATTTTTTTTCATTCTGGGCACACAATGAGTTGGAATGTATTGTGGTTTATTACAACACGCAAAAAAATGTACCAATTTTAATTTATTAGTGTTTACAAACATTATGACCATGTATTCCTTGAATTAATAAAGTGAAAAACATTTTGTAATGTTGATTTTATACTTAAATAAAACAAAAATATTTAGATAATTAAATTAATTAATATATATATGAATACCCTTTCAATGATTTTTTTGAATATTATGATATAAAAAAACATTCCCATTAATCGCTAATATCATCTTTGTGATTATCTATATATGAATTATCAGCAATTTTTTTTCAGTAATGAAAAATATAATTAATGGTTAATAAATATGTTAACTGGAAGTGTATATATTTCAAAATAGATATGTATATTATATATATTTAATGGGATTAAATTTATTCTATAAGTTAAAATATATTTCATAAATGTACAGATGTAGTAACCATTTTCATTTCTATTTGGATATTTTGGGAACTATAAGAAAATTAAAAATTATATTATTTATTATGAAATATGTTTCAATACCAAACAATTAAAATATATACCAAAATGGGTTTTTATTTATTACAGTCCATTGATTTATTGTTTCTATTCATTTTTTATAAAATCACTTACCACTTGATACATTAGTACCACACTATCAAGTAAAACATGAATGTTAAGAAATGTTATATAATAAATAATTTAAAGATTATAAAATATTTAAAATATATTTTTTATTATTTACAAGGGAACATTATGTGTTGATCATTTTTTAAGATATCCATGAAGCATATCCCAAAACAACATAGTTGGATTATCTGGATTTATCAAAATCATCATTTAGGAAAACCTGGAAAAATTAAATATTTATGAGTAATAAAAATTAATAACTAAAAATTTTCACTAAGGTAACTGATGTATATAGTTTTTTCCTTTTATAACAAGTATTATGAATAAGTTATTATCTTTTTTTTGACTCTCTAAAAACAAATTGACTATTTATTTTACTTTTTTTCCATTTTCATTTTATTCTATCATTGTTCATTTCAATGGATGAATATGGGGTAATACAAATATGAATTTTTTAATTTATTCTTGATCAATTGAAAAAATATTATTTAAACATATTGAATTAATATAACACTTTTAAAATTGTTAAAGAAATTGTATATTAATAAATAAAAATAGAAATTTTGTCAACATATGTCATATATAGAAGTAAAATTGATGCTCATTACCAACCATGATTCAAAATTTCATTTACTCTAGAAAGATAAATAAAATAATTTAACAATGTTTTGAATATTTTTGTTCAAAAATCAAATTTTATTGAATTCTCTTCTTTTAAATATGAATTTATAAGGGGATTTAAAGTTATTTTGTTTTTACTGAGTGGTGTTGGGACACTATAAGGGTGTGCATACTACATTCATGATATAGTAGTTGATCCAATTTACTTCATCGATAAAAATGTTTTTTACCCTTTAGTAATAACATATAATAGATTTAGAATTTTCTTTTTATGATATCAATTAATTAGTATAATATAAGATATAAATTCCATACTCTTTTATCATCAGGGATATTAATAATAATTATTATCTATGTGATGAATATTCCCAGAGCTTGTTCAATAGTTCAAACATCAACATTGTGTAAGAGAACAAGTATCCTAGATATTGTATTTTGATATACCTAAACTCCTATTATCAAATGACCTACTATCAATGGTGTACAATTAATGGTGTTATTATGATTTTTTTTAACCAAACCATTGAAAATTTGTTTTTGTGTGGGTTATAATAAATATAGGTTGAAAAACTTTTCACTCATACAAATTTTCAAATAATTATTCAATAAATACTAGTTACAAAAATATTATAAAACATTATTAAAATAATTAGTATTTATAGTATATTTTAGTTATATAGGGAATAAATATGCTTAAGACATAGTATTTATGGGGTTTACTATGGTGTCAATGGTGGTTGGTTCACTGATTTATTATCTTATACTAGTTTTATAAGAATTTTTTTAAAATCAAACAACACTTAATTTTATTCTAAATCATTTATTTATAACTCTTAATATTTCTTGTCATTAAACTTCCTTAAATTAATTTTTTTTAAAAGTAATCACATTTAAAGATTCTAAAACCCACCCCTCTAACTTTTCTATAGTACTCTAGATGATCCAAAACCATTGAAAGTATTTTTTTTCATCTATGATAGATCAATAATCTTTTTTATAGACTAGATGAAGAAAAAGTAATCCTATGTTATTATACTTTCTAATATTAGGTAATTATAACTTTAAGTTAGTTTATATTTACACATTTATCCAATAAAGTTTTAGCGATTTAAACTTCTAGTTGTACAGTCTTATTAATACATGCCTCTTTCCATGCCACATGATATGTGATTAAGGTAGTGAGGGGATCTGATTTATCAATATACATGTCAACATAGATACATTAAATTTATTTATATTAACTATTTTGTGATAATTTCAATGAATACAATATATCTTCTTCTTGAGTAGAATACCCCATTATCGATTTATGATATGAGTATTATGTCTTTACAACATGTTGACTATTTTATATATTCCTTTTTTATTTTTACAAATTAACAAACATGAAAATGAATTTATAATACATGTCATTATAGATAAATTTAATTAATATAGAATATACCTTTAAACTCTCCTCCTTGAATTTGTAAATGGAATGATTTTAATATGTCTAGGAGATGACGTTGGTATATAATACTGGTGAGTTAGTATTTAGTTTTCCATCAGTATATCTTAGGTACATAGTGGTCAATATTGTTTGGATAACTCTATGGTACTTTCCAGTAACTGTTAGAACAAAATAAAATCTCCAATATTTGAAAATAGATACACTCCTCAAAATAAAAAAGAATTATCTTTTCAATACTTGATCTCAAGGGAATAGAATGGAATGTGTAATAGTATGTGATAATAATTCCCTCTTAAAAAGTGACATTTATTACAAGTACAATAATATACCAACCATCTATTTCAATTAGAACATTTAATATAATACTAACACCAATATAAATAATTTATATTGATCTATGTGGGGAATGGGTTGTCTATGGTTATTCCATACAACTATGGATTTTTGAACTTTTCTTCTTTCTTTAGCTACATTTTTTAAAACTTCATCTTAAACCACTCTTGTTTTTTATATTTATTTTCAAGAATAATTTATTTCTCTCCCTTGGTATTAATAATATGTACCTCATTAGGGTGAGTATCATCATGAGACAAAAAATAAATTTTATGCATCATAATTCATGAAATCAAAGTAGAATAGAGAAGCTTCTCATTGATTATAAAAATTCCCTATCTATGTTTATATCTAACTTATAAGAAATCATCTCCAACATTTTTTAGGAAGAAATGTTTATAACTTCTCAAGGATAAAACTTCAATGAATTCACACTAAATTCAGTATTTACTTTCATTAAAAAAATAAGAAGGAAAAATATCTTTGAATAATATTTATAATCAATGAAAGATATGAAGGTTTACAACTTAATTTTAATTAATGATAAATAAATTGTTTTAGAGAATTGTTCACATGAAAACTAAATAAAGTTTCATAGTGTGTTGTTTAGATTTCATAAAATATAAAAATATATAAAAATATTTGAAACAAAATATTCAGTTATATATAAATCTATATAACATATACAAATAAATTATATAAATAATATATAAACATTTACAATGTAAACATATATATATGAAAATACACAAACACACAAATAAATATAAATATATATATAATATGTACTATGTAAAAAATTTATATTCTTATACAATGAAAAAAATTTATATTAATATAATTATTTAGGTTTTACCTATAAACACATATTACACACACAATATCAATATATATATATATATACCATTAATAGAAATACTCTTTACATCATATTACATATATGATTATTAACATATGTATAAATATTATAAAAAATATGCATATATATTATAAAAAATATATATCAAATAAATAAATAAAGTAAATAAAAAAATGTGTATATATATATATATGTTGGAACTAAGAAATGTGTGTCATGAAATTTATCATAGAATCCATGATACATTCCTCACTTAGATAATAGGAGACATGATTATGTATAAAAGTATCACTATGAATGAACAATATGAAAATGTTATCTTTATGTACGGCATTATTGATCACTCATTGATGGTTAAATATTACAAAAAATATTTCCCATCTTGGTGATGTGGTGCTGAGAACTTCCCACTATGAGTAATCTATATATTTTATCCATTTCTAATGAAAAGGTTATCAAAATCATAAAATAAACTTTTAATGGTATTTTATAAACTATTTAGCCTCCTAAAACACCATATATGGGGAAATATTATATCTACTAGTGTAGTTCAATTTGTAGTATTACATTTAACTTCTGAAGGATCCAAAAAATAATTACAGATAAAAAATTATATCCATTTTAAGTTCATGAATCATTTTAGGAAAATGGAAAATGGAATTTCATAACAAAGGAATCATTTGTAGAAGGATATACTTTCAGAAGTAGTATTGTTCATGTAAATCCTCATTTGTTACATTAAAATGAGAATTTATTTTTAATTCAATACATATTTATGTCAAAAAAATCATTGGTTCTAAAATTTAGAACTTCTGTTGAGGCTATATAAAAGATTCATGGTCAGGTGTTGTTTGCGGTGTGGTAGTAGACATCATTTGATGACACATAGTAATAACATGAGATGTGAATAGTTTTATAGATTTGTGATGAACCAAATGTTCAATATTGTGATATTTTTTCTTTTAGAGGCAATGCATTGACCCTTCATAGTCACTTATCTGAGTGTGACCATGAATATCTTTTTCTACCATCCATGTTTAGAAGTCAGTCACCAATGTTTCCTATAAATACCTACTTAAAATTCTAGAAAATAATTAGAATGAGTATTTATTATTCACTTTTACACACTCAATAGGTGAAATTAAAATATATCTGATGCATTTAATTAGTGCGATTCTATGAATAAAATTATTAGGTACCCCCTGTATTCAAGTTCGATGGAATGTAAAGAAACAACACAAAAGTACTTTTCTAGGACACCCCACCCCCATAATTTTTTACGCAATTTCATATGAATAGTTTTGAAAAATACCTCTCACGAGACTTATTTATAGAGGCCCATTTGTGTTAATCAATTTTTGAAGGGACTTCATGAGACTTGTTCCTAGAGGGGTGTTCAGCTAAATCCCTAGATGAACTAATATCATTAAATCCATTAATTTATAAAAACCATATTTACATGAATAAGAGCCTAATATTACATGAAGTTTGAGGTTTTATGTTCAAATTTATGCCTTACCAATGGTCCCAAACAATGGATGATTTAACCCATAATGACTTATTTCATGAAGAAACTCCATTATTAGTAGATGGGCATAAACAATACCCCTTCTTCCATCAATGTCACCTACCTATGATGAATAAATCCAAATAACCTTTTTGGATTCCCTTTTCTAAGGTCAAAGATCCCAAAAAAAAAAATACTATAGTTAGGCCTCCCCTATAGCCACCTACCTACGAAGAATTAATCCAAATAACATTTTTGGATTCCCTTTTCTAAGGTCAAAGATCCCAAAAAAATACTATAGTTAGGCCTCCCCTATAGCCTCCTGAAATGCACAATCGGGATATGCACACTAGCGTACACCCCATCCATATTGTATTCCATTTATAGTGGATATACCTTAGTTTTAATCACTTTGATAGGGACCTAAGGTTATTTAAAATCACGTTTTCCCTTGTTAACAAATTCACCTATCATTATGGTATCAATTATTCCTCCCTTAACTTTTAATGCTCATCTGGTCCCCAAATATTAATAATTCCATCGACACCAACCTTCAATAGACCCATTTAATTTAACCAGTAAGACAAGGATATTTGTGGGTCCCCTATTAGTAGTAAGAACCATACCCATTCTCACTAGGCCATGTTCCACCTTATTATATTCATACATCTTTATCACATTACAAACATATATATGGTTGGAACATATAGGGTCCTCCAATTTAGAGTAAGCCCCCAAACCTTCTATAACCCAAGTCAACTTCTTAGTTGAATGAGGATAGGGTTTTCACTATATGTAAAGCCCATACATACCTTATCTTTTTTAGTTACTAAAAAATGGGATGAATGATATGGGATGATTATGCATAAGATTTACACTAACCATTACTCGACCCTTTTTACCTCATAGTCCTAACAATATAAATTTTAATTTCATAACAGATAGTTCTTACCACTTCAATTTAAACTACACAGAATGATCATTTCATATATTTTAAACTATGCAACCCAAACCATGTTTGATTTTATTCCTATTATAATACTATATATAGGAAACATACTTGAGTTTCAATCCTGGTACCATTACCAATAAATCTCTCCCTCGAGGGGTTATATCTCCAAAAAATGTCTTTATTTTTTTGGTGAGAATAATAAAACAACCACCTTATTTTATGAGAATAAGATACCATATGTGAAAATAATTGGATGAGCCACTCTTCCTTATGTTATAAGAAGAATATTCCTTTTTTGTCTCGCATAAAATGAAGCATATCTACATTCCTTATATGATAAGAATAATATTCCCTCATGAACCAACATGAGGAAGATAAAATGGCCTCTTTTAAGGTGTAATCCCCAACAATTCCCTTCTTACCTATTTAGCAACTAATAGGATGAAAAAAGGGATTCTTCTACGCGAGTCTCAAAAAAACCATTGATAGGTACCTTTCAACTAGTAGTTAATTTCACATGAATTGAAACTACTTAATTTTTTTTATTGATTTATGAACTTAAAAAGAACAACTATAGTTTTTTTAAAATGAACTTAAGTGGTGATGTTTCCCATAAAATGTCAAAAACCTATGTGGGTTTTGATTTCTTTCATGGGGATACATAGGAAACCCCTACTAAGGGCCTAATACTAATTCCACTCCACCTATTTTCCCTATTCTTATGATTCAAATTCCTTCTTAGATGGTGATAAATCCAATAGAACATTATTATATGGATCTAGATTATAGAGTGACTACAAACTTTGGTCATATCTGACATAATATAATTCCCATGTGTAGTTTATTAAGTCAATAAATTTATATGGGTAACTTGTATTCTTAATGGGAAAAATTCATGGACAAATCTTAAATATATAAGAGATTCCCAAGGTATGAAATAATTCCACCTAAAAGGGGTATAATGAGACTCACCACCAATCATCTTGTATAATGTGAAATCCAAATCATTGCTGATAAAGTCCCAATGTCTATATTCCTTTGGAAATTAGGTCCGAGTTAACTGATATTATGTGAGCATAACTATAGAAAAAAGTAAAGAAATATGAAAAATAGAATGGTGAACCTAATAGGAAATTTAGATTTCAAGATAGCCTAGTAGATATCATATAATAGTAAGCATTTTCACGAACCTCTATCCAAGTACTCCTTGATCATATATTGATATCATTTCAACATATACATCATATATAAGTTACAAAAATAAGATGTCACTATCCAATACCTATAATGCTAGATACTGAATGAAATGGTACAAGTGTTGTTGGTCAAAAAGTGATGGCAAGAGGGGGGGGGGGAATTTCCTTTTAAAAATTAATTAACAATTTAAAAACAATTTATAAATGCAGCGGAAATAAAAAGGGGCAAGACACAATTTGATAACGGAGTTCGGCTTAAACCAAAGCCTACGTGTCCGCTCCCAACTCAACCGTTGAGAGATTTACTTCAGCTTGCTTTTTAATGGTTGTAGCAAGAAACCCACTAGCCGTTTTAAGGTAGGCTAGATCACCTTCGTACAACTTGCTTTTTTATGATGATTGTAGCAAGAAACCCAAAATGAAAGTGAGGAAGAAAAGGATGGTTTGTTTTAATACAAACCCAATGAATAACTAAACAATTGAAATAAATAAATTACAACAAACTTGAGGAAGCCTTGAGCGCCAAGAGTATGAGAGTAGTTGATGTAGAGGCTACCCAAGCTTCAAGGATGGAGATGGATCACAAGTAGCCTTAGAGATTTGTTGTTAGAGCTTCAAGGGATCAAAATATCATTCCATTGTATCGGTAGTGTTCCCGGCATCCATCCTCGTCTATTTATAGGAGAAATACCCCCAAATACTTCAATATGGCCGTTGGAGGGCTTTCAAAGCCGTTGGGGGTCAAGTGGACAAGTCTGGTCAAGGCCCAACGGCTAGTTTGACTTTGCTTACCGGCTGACCGGTGCTTGGCCACCGGCTGGCCGGTGCTCTAGACAGAAGGCAGAGCTTTCTGTCTGGGCTCCACCGGCGGGCCGGTGATGGGCCACCGGCGGGCCGGTGGTCTGAGACAGAGAGCAAGCTCTCTGTCTGGTTCCACCGGCTGGCCGGTGGTCAGGCACCGGCTGACCGGTGGCACCTGGCAGAGAGCTTTGCTTCTGCTAGAGACCACCGGCTGGCCGGTGGTAATCCACCGGTTGGCCGGTGGACTCAGAGAGTCCTTTTTCCAGTCTTCTTGGGGAAACTCTTTGGCAACCTTTTTCCTATCATCAAACAAACTTGAAAACAAGTTAGAACACGATGAGAGTGATTGTGATCATTAAAATCCAAGAGAGAGGGGTACAACAATCTCCCCCTATTTTGATGATCACAATCACAAATGAGAAAGCTTTTAAAAAGGATATGCCAAGTAAAAAGAAATAAGAAACTTGGACATGGAAAATTTTAGAGATCATTTTAATACAATAATTTCATAGATGTATCATGTATTGAAAATGATATTAATCGTGAAAGGATTGAAATAAAGAGAATGGTTTATTTTGAAATTGTAATTATAGGTCATTTAAAAGAAACAACTGAAATAAAAAACTTAACCATTTAAAAACAGATTTTGATGAAAGTAATAAATTAAAATTGAACTTTTAAAAAGAGCACTTAATTAAATGAAATAAGTAACTATGTAATAGAGAGTTTTTCTCCCCCTTTGGGATTATCAAAATAGGAGGAAAAGTATGAAAGAAAATTAGAAAAACAATAAAAAGGAAGTACGCAATGACAAAAAGGATTGAAAGATAAGACAACTTGAATTTCATAAAAGATGAAACGATACATAGGAAGTTCAAAATACAAATACAAAGACAAGCCAAAAAACAGGAACGGCTCTATTCACTCCTAGAGGGCCGAGAGTGACGACGACGCCTGAAGGTCGGCGGAGCTCGAGGAGCCTAGACCGCCTCAAAGGGACGATCAAGAGAATCGATCCGTGAGTGGAGCTGATCAAACTGAGAGCTGAAGTAAGAAAACTGTAAGTCGAGCCGGGTCTCAATCTGATCCTGGAAGAGAAGGACCTGATCAGCCGTCACCGACAGGCCACTAGAATCAGCGGGAGGGGGCACAGCCTCAGCAGGCTCCGGTGCATCATCATCTGCTCCACCTTCTTCATCAGCAGCAGCAGCAGCAGCCTCACCTTCGCTGTCACCACTCCCTTCTTCTTCATCAGCACCACCGTCCTCACTATCTGAAAGAGGATAGGCAGCGGTAATGGCAGGAGGCATGGCATGGGTAGGAGGGTGTGAATGTGTCTGAGGAGAGTAAGCCTTGAGAAGACCCTCCTTGTCAGTAATCCACTCCTGACGCCAAGGATGCCAACGAATGTTCATCCGTTGCACCATCATAAAATTGATGATGCTATCCTTCTTTGGCTACTCGAAGGAGGTAGCACGGAGAGGGATATCAAGAATGGTAAAGATTTTGGTCAACAAGCGCCCGTGTGGTAGAGTTTTGGACCGGCGCAGGTGCTCAGCCACATAGGACATGGCCCGGAATAGGAACCAGACCAAATTGAAATGAACGCCTCTGGTGATATAAGAAAGAAGATAAATATCAATAAATTTTACCGTGTCGTGATCACCGATACGGGGTGAAAGAGTGGTCTGAATGAGGCGCTCAATGATGCGATGGTTAGGGGAGAGCTGGGAGAGCTTGACAATGGTATCGGTGGGCTGCCCTGTGAGATGCTCAAGAGCGACAGCAAGATCAAATTCAGGGTCCCGAGGAAACTCCCCCTGAGCAAATGCATGAGGTCCAACATGAGGAACCCCTAGCATCCTGGCAATCTCCAAAGAAGTGATAGTGATGGGTTGCCCAAGAGCAGTGGTGGTAATGGTATCGACGTCGTCAGAGACCGACCACGTCAGGTGAGCATAAAATTCTTTGACAAGAAGGGGATAAATGACATCCTTCTCAGGAGGTTCAAAAAAAGAATGCCAGTGTTGATATTCAATGATTGAGAAAAGCTCGAGTCGAGCAGAAGAAAGCCAAGAATAATCAATTACCCTACCCGGCAGAATGACTTTGTCATTCCAAATGTCCGGAAGTTGAGGTATTGAAGGAGGAGGAGGTGCCTCTTGAGCGATGCCCTTTCCCTTGCGTGAAGATCAACGACCCATGATGGCAAAAGGAAGAAAAAAGATAGAGATTGAGAGAAGAAGGAGTTTGAGTGAGCAAGGAGGAAGAAAGAGAGATTAGGGCAAGGAGGAAGGCACTGGTTTGGAGGTTCCGTACGAGAGGGAGAGAAAGAAATGGGAGGGGAAGGGTTTAATTGAATTTTTAACCCTTTCCCCGGCCGGCCCAACAAAAGAAAACCCGACACCACCGGTTAACCGGTGATGTACCACCGGTTGACCGGTGGTATTGAAATTCATAAAAAATTAAAAATTAAAATAAAATAAAAATAAAAAATAATTTAAAAAAAACTTAAAAAGAAATATAAGCAAGCCAAAAAGAGTCAAAGATTAAATAGTGCTCATTGACGAATCATTCCTAACTCCCCCTTAATAAAATCAAAACGTTCAACCGGGAGCAGTTTGGTAAAAATATCAGCTAATTGGAAATCAGTAGAAATGAAGTCCAAAGTGATATCCCCTTTTTGAAAATGGTCACGAAGGAAATGATGCCTTAAATCTATATGCTTAGTCCTAGAATGTCGTATTGGATTCTTAGAAATACTAATGGCACTAGTGTTGTCACACCGTATAGGGACATGATCGTAGGAAAGGCCATAATCCAAGAGAGTGTGCTGCATCCAAATAATTTGGGCACAACAATTACCAGCTGCTACGTACTCGGCCTCGGCAGTAGAAAGAGAAACACAATTTTTCTTTTTTCTACTCCATGAAACAAGGGACTTGCCTAGCATATGACAGGTTCCACTAGTACTCTTACGATCTAATTGACATCCGCCAAAATCAGCATCCGAATATGAAGAAAGTTCGAAAGAAGTATTAGAGGGATAAACAAACCAATGTTTTTGGATCCTTTTAAATACTTAAAAATTCTTTTGACTGATTTAAAATGAGATTATTTGGGATTGGCTTGAAAACGAGCACAAAGAAAAACACTGAACATGATGTCAGGACGGGTTGCAGTTAGATAAAGTAGACTCCCGATCATACTTCTATAAAGCTTGTTATCCACCGGTTTCCCGGCTTCATCTAACGTAAGTTTACAAGAAGTACTCATGGGGGTACTAATTTCCTTTACTTGATCCATACCAAAACGACTTAAAAGTTCGTTTGTGTATTTGCCTTGGTTTAGAAAAATACCATTTGAATTTTGAATGATTTGAAAACCAAGAAATTTTTTTAATTCCCCCATAAAGCTCATTTCAAATTCTTTTCTCATTAAATCTGAAAAATCAGTACAAAGATATTCCTTGGTTGAACCAAAGATAACGTCATCAACGTAAATTTGGACAATTAAAAGATCTTTGGAAGTGTGTTTTAAAAATAGGGTACAATCAGCTTGACCCATTTTAAAATCATTTTCTAAAAGAAATTTTTTTAACCGCTCATACCAAGCCCGAGGGGCTTGTTTTAAGCCATATAGAGCCTTGGTTAACTTAAAAACATGATTTGGAAATTTTGGATCTTCAAAACCGGGGGGTTGTTCAACAAAGATTTTTTCTGAAATAAAACCATTTAAAAAAGCACTTTTAACATCCATTTGAAAAAGTTTGAAATTTAAGTGAGCGGCAAATGCCAATAAGATCCTAATGGATTCCAATCTAGCAACGGGTGCAAAGGTTTCACCATAATCAATTCCTTCTTCTTGATTATATCCCTTAGCTACTAGGCGAGCCTTGTTCCGGGTTATATTTCCTTGATCATCAAGTTTGTTCCTAAAAAACCATTTAGTGCCAATAATTGGATGATCATTGGGTCTTTCAACAAGAGTCCAAACATCATTTCTTGAGAATTGATTTAATTCCTCTTGCATTGCAAGAACCCAATTCTCATCATTAATGGCATCATTAATGGTTTGAGGCTCTAGTTGAGAAAGAAAGGCTTGATGTTCAACCTCGTTGAGGATTGATCTTCTAGTTCGAGTACCGGCTTGAAGATCACCTATAACATTTTCTAAAGGATAGTCTCTAGAAGGTTTCCAAACCTTAGGCAAGGTGGAAGGCGAAGAAGGTGAAGAGGGTTCTTGATGGTCATCCTCCTTGGGAGGAGAAGAGGAATCATTCAAATGAAGCTTATCAAGCTTATCTTCAACATCTTCAATGACCGGGTGAGGTTTTGGAAGAGTTTCATCAAATTTGACATGAGATGATTCTTCGATGGTTTTTGAACGTTTATTGAAGACACGATAGGCTTTGCTTGAGTTGGAGTACCCAAGAAAAATACCTTCATCGGATTTGGCATCAAATTTCCCTAGGTTATCTTTTGTGTTAAGGATAAAGCATTTACAACCAAACACTTTAAAATAACCAAATTTGGCCAATTTGCCTTTCCAAAGTTCATAGGGGGTTTTCTTAAGAATGGGTCTTACAAGGACTCTATTGATAGTATAACAAGCAGTGTTTACCGCCTCGGCCCAGAAATATTGAGGGAGGTTGAATTCACTAAGGAGGGTTCGAGCAATTTCTTGGAGAGTTCGGTTTCTCCTTTCAACCACTCCATTTTGTTGTGGAGTCCTAGGGGCAGAGAAGGTGTGATTGTATCCTTGAGAGGAACACAATTCATCGAATTCTTTGTTTTCGAATTCACCTCCATGGTCACTACGGAGCGATATAATTTTATATCCCTTTTCATTTTCTACTTTCCTAGAGAATTTCAAAAAGGTTCTACAAGCATCATTTTTATGAGCTAAAAAGAAAACCCAAGTGAAACGAGAAAAGTCATCTACTAGGACAAAGGTATAGGATTTTCCACCTAGACTTGCTACAGGGGTAGGACCAAAAAGATCAAGACGAAGGAGCTCAAGAGATTTTGAAGTGGACACTTCCTTCTTAGATTTGAAAGAAGATTTGTGTTTCTTGCCAAGTTGGCATGGCTCACAAATCAAATCTTTCTTAAACTTAAGTTTAGGAAGGTCACGGATGAGCTTGTTCTTATTAAGCTTTAGAAGTGAATGAGAGCTACAATGCCCCAACCTTCTATGATAAAGCCAAGACTCATTGTCAAGAGCACATAAACATTTAACATTTTGGCTAGCTAAAGACTTTAAATCAATAATGTAAACATTTTGAAAACGGGAAGCAGAAAATATCAATTTGTTTTGAAAATCAAACACATTGCATAAATCATTTTGAAAATTCACCGAAAAACCACTATCACAAAGTTGACTAATTCTAATTAAATTATGCTTTAAACCTTTAACAAATAAAACATCTTCAATTAAGGAGGTGCTACCAAGACCAATGGTACCTATTCCGACGATCTTGCTTTTTGAATTGTCACCGAAGGTGACGTATCCTCCATCGAATTCTTCAAGGGAGTTGAACTCGGAGGGATCGCCACACATGTGCCTCGAGCATCCGCTGTCGAGGTACCACGAGCCTTTCGAAGTCCTACTTCTTTGGTGTTTATCCTACAAAATCAAGAGAGAATAGATTTTGGTACCCATATAAGTTTGGGTCCGGAAAGATTAGCTAAAAGAGACTTTTGAACCCATACTTGTCTAGAGGGATACATCCTAAGATATTCATCCGAGTAGGTAATGATTTTGGGGCGGCCATATCTAGCATTTTTACAATCGCATTCATAAATCATATGTCCGGTTTTTCTAAAATAATTACAGAATTTATTTTGAGAGATCCCCCTTACAAAAGTAGTGGGTGCTCTAGAAGAGGTGGCTTGCTTGTTAAAGCCAAGTCCATGTGTGGTTCTAGCCGAACGTTGAGAACCTAGCAATTTGGTCAAATTTTGTTCACCTTGGGTGAACTTGGCAAGATATTCCCTTAAATCTTTAATAGTTGAATTCAAAGAATCAACATTTGGAATATCTTGGACCTTAAGGGAAAGTTCCTCATTCTTTTTGAGAAGTTGATCTTTTTCAGAAATTAGAATTTTGTGTTTCTTTTCTAAGGCCAAAAATTTAGAGGTAAGTTCATGAAAACCTTCCTCTAATTGATCTCTCGCATTTTGGAGATCTTCATAAGACATTTCATTATTAAAAGAAGAAGATGAGGAAGAGGAGTCGGAAGAAGATACCTCATCAAGTGCCATTAGGCATTTTCCACCTTCATCGCTTGAGTCGCTTGAAGACATGGAGTCATCGCTTGCACTCCATGTTGACGCTTTGAAAGCCTTATTGTTTTTATTTTCCTTTAACCTTTTCTTGAAAATAGAGCACTCCAGTTTGATGTGGCCTTTCTTTCCACATTGAAAGCATGTAACTTCTTTTTCTGCTTTTGGATCTTCCTTTCGTGCCCTTTGAAAATTCTTCTTTTTCTTCATGAACTTGCTCATTTTTCTTGCAAGTTGAGAAATCTTGGATCCGCTATCATCGGAGGAGCTTTCTTGCTTTGCTTTGAATGCTATGTTCTTTTTCTCCTTGAAGATGTTACCTTCTTTATAGGCTTTCCTCTTCATAGTAATCTCATAGGTCATAAGTGATCCAATGAGTTCTTCAACCGGCATTTTCTTGACATCTTTCGCTTCTTGGATTGCCGTCACCTTTGGAGCCCATGATCTTGGTAGAACCCAAAGAATCTTCTTGACCATCGTCTCTGCAGAAACATCATCTCCAAGAGACTTTCTCCCATTACACACATCAGTGAAGCAAGTAAACATTTCTGTAATAGATTCATGTGGGTGCATGGTGAAACTTTCAAAGTCTTGACGATACATATCTAATCTAGTGTCTTTGAATTTGTTAGTGACCTCATGGGTCACTTCCAAAAGCTTCCAAATTTCATGAGAAGTGGTGCAAGTAGAAATACGATTAAATTCATTACGGTCTAACCCACAACGAAGAGCATTCATGGCTTTTCCATCTAGCTCAAAATTAGCTATGTCTTTGGGGGTCCATTTAGACCCATATTTGCTAGAGAGAGTATAGCCTTGCAAAACAATTCTATATATAGGATAGCCAATACTTCTAAGAAATGTAATCATGCGAGTTTTCCAATAATTGTAGTCGGTTCCATCAAAGAATGGAGCCCGAGTCATGGAATACCCTTCGGGTGCTTGTGAGGAAGAAGCCATCACTATGGATTTTGAGTTTGTAACCGGTTAAGGTATTACACAAACTCTCCCTCTGATACCAATTGTTGGTCGGAGAGTGATGGCAAGAGGGGGGGGGGAATTTCCTTTTAAAAATTAATTAACAATTTAAAAACAATTTATAAATGCAGCGGAAATAAAAAGGGGCAAGACACAATTTGATAACGAAGTTCGGCTTAAACCAAAGCCTACGTCTCCGCTCCCAACTCAACCGTTGAGAGATTTACTTCAGCTTGCTTTTTAATGGTTGTAGCAAGAAACCCACTAGTCGTTTTAAGGTAGGCTAGATCACCTTCGTACAGCTTGCTTTTTTATGATGGTTGTAGCAAGAAACCCAAAATGAAAGTGAGGAAGAAAAGGATGGTTTGTTTTAATACAAACCCAATGAATAACTAAACAATTGAAATAAATAAATTACAACAAACTTGAGGAAGCCTTGAGCGCCAAGAGTATGAGAGTAGTTGATGTAGAGGCAGCCCAAGCTTCAAGGATGGAGATGGATCACAAGTAGCCTTAGAGATTTGTTGTTAGAGCTTCAAGGGATCAAAATATCATTCCAATGTATCGGTAGTGTTCCCGGCATCCATCCTCGTCTATTTATAGGAGAAATACCCCCAAATACTTCAATATGGCCGTTGGAGGGCTTTCGGAGCCGTTGGGGGTCAAGTGGACAAGTCTGGTCAAGGCCCAACGGATAGTTTGACTTTGCTTACCGGCTGACCGGTGCTTGGCCACCGGCTGGCCGGTGCTCCAGACAGAAGGAAGAGCTTTCTGTCTGGGCTCCACCGGCTGGCTGGTGGTCTGAGACAGAGAGAAAGCTCTCTGTCTGGTTCTACCGGCTGGCCGGTGGTCAGGCAACGGCTGACCGGTGGCACCTGGCAGAGAGCTTTGCTTCTGCCAAAGACCACCGGCTGGCCGGTGGTAATCCACCGGTTGGCCGGTGGACTCAGAGAGTCCTTTTTCCAGTCTTCTTGGGCCAACTCTTTGGCAACCTTTTTCCTATCATCAAACAAACTTGAAAAAAAGTTAGAACACGATGAGAGTGATTGTGATCATTAAAATCCAAGAGAGAGGGGTACAACAAGTGTAACTACATGAAAGGATAATTCACACATTGAAAATACCACACTTTAATCTATAGGGAATTAATCAGTGAAGTCCAATATAATATATAAAATTCATCTAAGAAAAGGTGGACCACATATCAATATCATACTAATTTAGGTTTTCTCCCCAGAGAAAGAAAATTATTACCTTTCTTATCTCTAGTAGGTGAAAGAGAAAATCCACCACATCTAGGAAACCACTTAAGAGCTCCCTAGGAAGGATCATATTCACCATAGTCATCATAACTTATGTATGACCCCAATTATATAAGAAACAGTAGAGGAAGTTGAACAAACCCTAGTAATATAAACTAGAGAACCTAGAAAGAGATCCTTCTCGGGGTGTCCAACCACTGCAACTCAAAAGTAGTTTTATATCCCTACTATTTCCATCACCCTTACATTCTATCTGTGTATCCCAATAGTGTTATAGGGGAAAAATATATTATTATTATCCAAATACTCATCCTTCCTCAATATGTACTTGTTGAGGGATTTAATATACCCCTCACTAATGTAGAAGGTCATTAACCCATATTGAGGTCCTCATAGTTGTATCCAATTATATCTAGTACTCATCAAAATATAATCCCATGATGCAATATAAGTGGTAGCTACATCTAAAATATCCATGGGCACACCGTAGTCTATATGGATGTGGTAATTTTTACCAACAAAATCATATCTAATATAACTTTTTGGGAAGGAGTATACATATATTATGGAAATACCTTATCCAATGTAATATTTATCTCTTACTATATATCTATAATCAGTAAATTCCATCACTGTAGATTGAAAAAATGCGGAAAAACTTAATATTGTTGAATAACATGACAAAGAAGAGGAATATGTATATATAATTCCACTCATGTAGAGGTATTTGAGGAAAGAATGAGTAAAAGAAATTAAAGGGAATCCCATGATTTGGGATACCCACCATGTAATTAACTACCAACCACTTATGTGGCTAGCACCAAAGAATAAAGTAGAAGGGTTGATACTTCCACGTCCCACATATCACTCAATATTAGTGAATCTATCTTGGTAGAAGTAAAAATTTCTCAGCTCAAGGCTAGAATAAATATTCTTGAGCAGATCAATATTTAAATGACTAGGGGATCACATGCATTGTGTATGATTTTTGGGCCAATCCCATACCCAGTATGAATGAACTTATGTAATGGGGGAGGTTTCTCAACCATCTCATTTAACAATAGAACCATCAACATGAGATCATATTAAAATTCTTATTTGGATATAATAGGGATTTATTATCAAGAGTTCCCACCACTTGGGAATCATCAACTACTAATTCTAGTAAGTCACCCATGGTTGTCTCATGCGATGATGTCTGAAGTAATTATTGATGATATTACCACTCAGATGAATGCTATATAAGTACAATGTGTAGTGGTACAACTAGAGAGGGGAATGTATCTTGAGTAGGCGGATTTGACTCATACTCCTCCTTGTTCATTTACATTTGATGAAATGAGGGATCCAAAGTAGCATATCACCCATTTATCTTATATATGTTTCGCAATGTTGAGAATCCTATAAAAAAATGAGGTATCCAAACTCATATACTTAGTGTAGACCTTATATCGTCCCATATTTTTCTTATATAATAACCTTATAATGGGGTTCATTTCAACTTAGGAATATCTCCATCATAAATTCCTCTACTAATTCAAATCTATGTTATGGGAAACAACTAACCTTTACCTCTCCTATTGTATGAAACAATATAATGAGAGACTCATGTATTTTATTTTGATATGAAGGGATCTAATATACTTCTCATAAATATAGATTACCCAATAAGAATTATTATAAAAATTTATAGAGAACCAACAAGATGAGTTATCAACTACACTCATCTCCATGATGTATCCCAATGGTTTCCGGATGTTTATGACTACATAAAAATGTTTAAAGGATACTATTTGGAGAATAAGTAAAGAGATGATCAAGCACCATCATAACATAAAAAGGAACTCATAAAATAAAAAAAGTCTTTCACCCTCAAACACAAATGGATAAGGTGACATGGTCTTCAAAAAAATAATAATAAAATTTATTCCTTCCATAATGATCATATTCTATGGTACTTTATGTCTACCTTTGAGAGTATCCTAAACGAAATGAAAAATATCAAAAATATAGAAAAATAAAAGAAGACTGATAAACCAAATTACTACCCTTAAAATTTAATTCTTGGTCATTTATTCTGGGAATGATTCTTATTTAAATATAGGTGAAAAAATATAGCTTATTATCATCAATTTCCACTGAGTAGTCTCAAGGTTCATGGGACATATGTATCATCAATTTTCCAAAATATAGAAGAAGGATAATGAGACAAGTTTCCATATGGGGAAAAAATAATTTTATGAATGTATTATCCAAAAAAGGTGGTTTATTAAAATATCATCATCAGGGAATGAATGAAACAAAAAATCATAATCCTAATTCACATTATATCTTTAAATATAGTTACTTATACTGCTTTAACTCTAAAGATATGATGTGATTGGCTCTAGTGAGACCAAGAGAATGTTTCCCTTAAGGAATCCAAAAAATAGTACAAGATCATATTGAATTTATGCCCCTATCATTAAGAGAATGGGTATCTTCCCACCAAAATTTTCAAGAAGAATCATACCATTAAAGGATTCAACAAGCACCATCCTGTCTAATGATTCAACATTAATTTTCCCAAAAAACGAGTCAATGGGACCTATCCCACTAATTGAGAAAATGGGCATAGTCATACTATATGATATAGTCTTATAATTTTTATAAACAGTTCTCCAAAGTCATTTTTATTCAAGTTATGACAAAAAATTCCAAGAAAAAAATGTTTTTTTTAAAATGGGAGCCCTCTTTTTATCAATATGGTACTATTTAAGTATAAATAATTTTCACCAATCACTAATAAGTTCACGGTTAAAATTGATTATATCACACTTATAAAATAATATGAGGATCAATAGGTTTTCCCATCCTATACTCCTAGAAATGATTAAAAAGATCTCTTAGATACCCCATTGGATTTTAAAGAAGTATTTTTCAACACTATTGATGCCATAGATTGTGATGTTGATAAAGTATATTCTGTATGTAAATAGAAGATATTATTTTTAAGGTCCATACTTAGGCTTAAATAACAATACACCCATCATTACATTGAGAATGTGAATGATTCTATTATGTAATATGATTATCATACCACTAAATCTATCAAGAACATCTCCATTGAACAATAAATTTGTCAACTATAGGGAGAAAATTAGATTACTTGGAATGCAATAATAGATTTTATTCAAAGATATTTTCCCTATGGAATAATTCAATCACCCTTCTAAATTTTTTATAATTTTAGTGAAGTATTCTACCTCATAATGTCGGAGGAATTTTATATTATTTACCCTTTCATTAATACATTTTAGAGATCATCCATCCTCAATGATCCCCACATAGTCCCCAAGAATGTCAGAGTTATCTAGTCTAGGGGTGGAACCAATGACGTATCGATCATTAATGGATACAACATATTCCCTTGAGTTGATAAATATTATGGTATCACCACCCAAATCAAAAATTAAACCATGTTCCAATAATGACCAATGAATATACAGGACACAAAGAAAACAATATTATCCTCTACCTTTGACAATAGTTTTTTTAATTTATTTTGGATCAAGTCACCTAAGGAATCATATTTGAAATACCACTTCATTTACTACCACTCAAATTTTTTTTAAGGAATATTATTGAGAGTTGGTTCATCTATAAATATTGTATTAAAAATTAGACAGATGTGGGTATATTGGTTTCAGTGATGTTAAAATATCAACTTTAGGCATGTTCGTACCCTAATCATTACTTAATAATTGAACAAAAGAGTTTGGGTTACCCAACTCTAGAAAATTGAAAACAAGAAATATTCCTTTAGGATTGAGAATGTGGATGTATAACTCACATGTTCATTAGAGCATATCCTTCTCAAGCTTCCAAAGATTAAGAGACCGGAGTAGAAAGATAATGAATGGTCATCCCTATTATTTTTCTTATCATTTAATATTTGGAATTATGATTGAAGGATGATTTATCTTTAAGGATTAGATCTATAGGTAGAAAAACAAAGCCATGATCATGTTAGAGAATCCTGAGATTCATGAAATTTTCACACAAGTCATTATCACTCCAATATAAGGGAATCATGTTTGACATTCCATGTTAGATGAATAAATTCCCTGCTATATGATTTAAAACTATGTAGTATTATTCCTTGACACATGATATAAAACCACATGACATATATTTCACACCACATGAATATGAACTACTCAGAGTGATCCATCCTATATGACATGAAACTACATGGACTGGAAAATTCAATAAAGCATAATATCAAAAATTCCCTCAAGATCAATCTATATAAGGGTTCTATTTCTTAATAGATATATATTGATATGGAAACATACACTTTCCATAATGTCATGGGTCATTTAACCAATTACCAAAAAATGATCCTCACAAGAACTATGCAAATATTTTTTCCAATTACCATGGTATACATAGTTATTCATAGATATCATATCATATTCTTAGACATAGAATCCATTTCCATTCCCAAGTCTTCTCATGGACATACTATAAAATGAAACCACTTTTGTTTATCTGGGTTTTGAGACCCCATTCGAATTGGGTCTTTTACCTTATCATAGTGGGTTTATCACCCATTTCAAAACCATATCTCCCATGTACGAGAAAAATCAATACAAATACTATAACTATTCGTGTCTTGGTTCTTATTACCGCATGATAGATATTGATGCATGGATTACATATTGTAGGTGTATTTGAAAAATTATCATTGAATTCATCAATCCAAAAAATCATGACATTAAACTATGTACAACTACCCTTAAGTCTGTCCAAATTGGGGATAAGACATCATTTATATCAGGTTTGCCTCCCCCTATTTCCATATTGATTTCTTCAACTTTTGGTCTAATCTGTAAAACATTAAACTTCTACAAAACTAGATTAAAGCTATATAACCTTAAATTTAACATTTTTTGGTCAAAGATATTTGACCTTTAATCTTAATTTCATTAGTATGAATTAAAAAACTAAATATTAAATTAAAGAGACATAGTACCCACTAGGTTAGAAACCCAAAAAGGAAATCCTTGGAAAATGGTGAGGATTCACTCACTTGGGCTAAACCTTACATTACATGGAATAGATTAGATCATTCAAAGAAAGAAAAAGACACAAAGACTTTTAAAATAAAAAAACAAAAATTTAAAACTAAAAAATGTCATGTCTTTGATAACAAAGAAACCATATTTTATGGATTAAGAAAAATTAATGGTTAAGAATGGAAAATAAAAAAACCCTTTTTTGGACAAAAAATTTTCACTAAAAAATCTAGGCTATTCTCACTACACCCACTAATCTAATAAAAAGTATGGTATCTTTTCCCTATATATTCCTTCGTATGCTATTCCATGGGTATATTATAATTCTTGAAAAGATCACCTCTTCACATTTAGTAGACCCCCCTTTCAAGTGGTTTCATAGTTAATAATTTCATGTTCTATCCTCTTTCTTAGATAATGAGTTCATTATATAGTGGCTTAACCATTAGGGTTCTTAAACCCTCACAAAATATCCTTTTCTCCATGATCCTACTTCAAATAATTGATATGTGAATCATCACAAACCAAATCCTTGAGTTTAGACACTACTAAAGGAATCCAGAGCGCTAATAATATCCTTTCAGTTTCCGCTTTCATAATAATTTATAATAGGTTTCTTGATTGATATTAATGGACCCCTTTAAACAATGAACAATATAATTTTATTTTATCATACATGTTACCCCTATAGGGTGTTTTTGGTCTTTGTGGAAAGGTATACCTTAACCATAAGTGATATTTTATGATATTTTAAGGATGGTTTTAATATTACCAATGGTCGACCTAGTCCAACATGTATATGTTTTCTTTTAAAATAGAAATTATTATATTTTGATTTAAAAATTCCATAACCTAACTATTCACATAGTTTCAAATACCCTCAAAGTTACACAGTCCTAAACAATGGACAATTTCAAAGAAATGTTATGAAAATATATTCTTATACCCTTGAATTCATGGATATGTGTTTCTTATAAAGAATAAAATTCCTTAAGTTAAGATAATGCTATATAAATCCCAAATCCTTGAGTTGAGATTCTCATCTTATTAAATTTTTATTTGGTACATGGACCTCATACTGTGAATTTAAACCATGGGCCATAATGGTCTAGCTTACAAGACCTTTAACTTTAAAAGTAATGATACATAGTACTTATTTGTTTAAAAACTTTCAAAGGATATCCTAGCTAAAAGTTGAGTCTCTACTCACTAGGAATGCACCTCACACAGCTTTGGAAAAAATTTTAGCATTAAGAAAAGTAAAATTCCAAAAACTACTCATGTTAAATACATAAAAAGTGTAGATCAAGAAGAACATGAGTGTATTCATGTTAATCCTCTTTCAATTAATGGCTTAAAAAAGTTATGGTGAAGATAAAAATTCATAAATCATATAGTGACCACCATCAGGCCCGAAAAATTCAATCTATTATTACTAGGTCTATCAACCTTGGAAAAAGTGATATCACACTTATATTCATCATGTATATTAGTTTAGTTTCTGTTCAAGTATACATATTCATTGTAATATGACCATAAACTACAAGACACAATTGTGTATCCTATTAGATATTAAACTTATAAGAGTGGTTTATTTAATATGACATTGTTCCCTAATGTAGGACCTTAATCTATATAAGGGTCCTTAGTGTATGTGTTTACTGGTTTATGTTGGGTATTATCCAACATCCATGAAGTAGAACATAAACAATATATTTTATCTTGTGCATGAGGAAAATTTGGATAGATACCGTATACCAAGAAAAATACATGTCTTTATTCTTATTATCGTAGGATCCATAGTGATTTCGAAGGTGTTGAGACATTTTCAAATTCATGATACATTTTTTAAAATGACTATATAATAAGAAACTATATATAGAGACCCTAATATCTTATACCATGTCCATTTGTGGAAATTCATTTAGTTCTACTCCCATACCAAAATTAAAATTCCCATTTTAGGAACTATGTGTGTCTTGATTCCTATTCATGTATGATACGTTGTTTTATCCTTATATACTATCTCAAATACAACAACAAATATAATTTTCATTCTACCCTCTTACTATCTTAATATTCAGGCATAACAATTTAATTTGGTGTTTCCTCTATTAACCCATTATTTGGTTTAAAAAATACATGATTTAATTCTACCTATTGGGGACCTAAACACTTTGAGTTGAGGTCAACAAATTAGTATTAAAAATACTTTAGTTGAGACCCACCTCTTGGTGAATATCCTCTTATTGTAAAGTCAACGTTTAAAAATATTAATCTATGTACATGTAATATATCAAAGTTCTATATAATAATTTATAATTATATTATTTTAATTATAAACAAGTAAAAATTTAATTGGGAAATTTTGTTTTCACTAGAAAATATGTTCCATTTACTTTTTTAGGGAATCTAGGATATGTTACTCACTTAGATAATGAAGATAAATTGTTGGAAGAAATGTATATTTTTGAATGAAGAATATGAAAATATGATCTTTATGTTCAACATGATTGCTCACTCATTGGGGGATATATATCCCTTAGAAAAGATCCCATATCAGATGAAGTGGTTTTGATAACCACCCACTTGGAGTGGGGTATGTTTTTTTAGAAAAGTGACATGAATTGGTCACCCAATTCATGCCCAAAACAATTTATTGAATCAACAAGATTAACAAATTATGAACGAGGTGTAATGAACTTACACCATCAGGAAATAACTTCAACAAATAATGAAGAATTGACCTTTAAACAGAAAAAATAGACCTCAGACATGCATCCTCCTCACATCATGAAAAATGAGGGCCATGAAAAACCTGCAATTGGGAGAACTGTCTATGCTGTTTCATCACTACATCTGCCACCAAGTCAGGTTGAAACCCATTCTGTATCCATATCTCGGTTGGAAGGTCTTGAGAAACATCAATCTTTGTGAAAATTATAGCAACTGAGGGTCTTGAGAGACTCTTCGTTGCAAAATACAGCTTTAAGGGGTTTCCAAAATGTCTAGAAATTGAATATAGAGTAGCTTGTTTGAACAGATAAAATGGTATCCCAGGGAAACTAGAGCATCCACATAGCAACACACCTTGCCAATAAGAACTCACCCACACCACACCTCCAATTTTTGATCATAATGTAGAAAAAATTTCTGCTTCCGTTCCTTGAAGATCCACAAAATAAAAAGAGGGAAATGCTGAATGTAAAATCATCAAAAGGGGTGATGATCCTTCAAGACTTTTCATGAAAACAGCTTCTCATCACAGAAAATCAGATGTAACGATAGTATAAAAATATAACGAAAACGTTAGCAAGTTTATTCCTAAATTTCTTGTACCAAGCCAAGCACTGGACCAGTATGACAATCTCTTTTGTAATTCGACAGATGAAACTTCATAATCCTAGAACTCAAGATGAGTGATATCTGTTTCATTCTGTCAAGGTAATAATATCTTCAAAAGACCTACCAACTCAAATTTCAGATCAGGATGGAGAGCAGAAATTCCATTCTTAATACGCTTCTAGGACAACTCCTCAGCAAGGCAGAGCCGCAACCGAAGAACCGTTGCAATAATCAAGAAGCAAAGTAACATAATCAAGAAGATCAACAAAAATAGAGCTGGAACTGGGCCACTTAAATTAGTACAGCGTGAACAGGTTCCAGCTAGATAGAGTCCAGACAGAGAAGCAGAAATCTACAGTTTATAGATAGAAAATAGCAAGATCATTTAAAAAATGCCAAAGATCAGACTAGATCAAGAAAGTAAACGACTCCCATAATCAAGGTCTTCTAGCTTCCACCCAACCAATAAGATGAGTTGAGGAGTTTTTTGAAACTCCTTCTTCATTATTTCATTGAATATATCAGACTTGATGGATAAGTATATATCCTTTGAAATATCTCCTCTTCTAAAAGATTGACATATGATTTCATCTCGAAGATTCTCTGTAGATTTAGGCTCTTTACAATAAGGAACATTATGCGAATTTTCCCCTTTAGAGTGTTGTTGGGCCTCTACATGCTGAGTTGTGTCAGTGGTAGAAACTTCTTGTCTTGAGGTGTCTGAAGAACGTGTGACTATGGTTCTTTCAAGTTGAGAGTAGTCTTTGCGTTTCCTCATTTTTCTAGGGTTAGGGGTGATAAACCCATCAACATCAACTATTGGTTTTTCCCCTTCCAGGCTATTTCTCGCAAATAATCTTCCTCAATATGAGTAGTTTTATCTTCTTCCTCATGTGGTGAAGCACTATTTTCGGATGGTTCACACCTTTCATTTTCATCCTCTTGAGTATCATCTTGTATTTGCACTGTCGGCACATCCTCAAGAGGTGGGCATGAACTGTAATGGTTATTTGATTCCACAAACGAAGGTGGAACCACCTTGGGGGAGGTCTGAGCCCCATATTGAAATCTGTTAGATGTAGATACTGATGGAAATGGTTGATTTGTCTTGCCTTTCTCAATCCAAATATGCTTTTTAGTTTGATGACAAGCGTCTTTGATTCCACATTCCTTTGAGGCATGTATTAGTCTAAGGAAACTTTGGTAGTAAGAAGGTAAATTTTCATAAACAACATCGTAAAAAAAAAACCGGTTTCACCGTGAGTGGAGTATGTATTCTATCTAGTTCTAATGAAAATGTTATCGAAACTATAAAACCCCATTTTGAGGGACTTTCAGACCCTATATGGGCTTTTGAAACACCTTATATGGGGAAATAATTTATCCACACACATTTTTTACTTCATGGAATTCAATTAGAATACCTAGGGAGCAAAAAATGACTTTATGATCAAAATTTATGGTATTATTAAAGTTAAGGATTCATTTTAGGATAATGGAAATATAAATTTCATCATAAAAAAATCTTCTTCGGAAGGAAATTATTTCATTAAGAAATATTATTCCTAGAAGGACTTATGTATGGAACTATGGTGATAATTCCTTTATTTTGTGTAACTTCTTCACAGTTGGAAATCATTTTCATTATAATAGAGAACATCCCTCCAAGTATTGTTAAATATTCAAGCATGCGAATTGTTTTTGAAGAGGTATCAGTGATACTTTATAGATGCATAATAATTATATTTTGTAAAGACCCTGACCCTAGTAACTAAGAGTCAGTGATTACTTTATTATATTGGGACTAGATAAAGGAAATTAGTTCCAAAAGGAAAAAATAGGTTATTAGTTTTGTAAAATAGATATATAGTTGAATATTACATTATATTTTAAAATATAACACAACAAATTATTTTCTTTGAGTACATCATCATTCCCATTAGTATATCTATTCATATCAATCATAATATATTTCCTCGCATTCTAGGGAGAAATAAATATAAGAAAGGGGTGAGCTCTGATGCTCAATAGGGGTATGCATACAATGAATGATAACATGAATAAATAATCCATAAGAAATATAATAAGGTAAATATATGACAAAATGTTCCATTTAATTAATTATATAAACATAAATAATAATATGACATGAATAAATTATGAAGAAATAATGCCACATAAATAATCACATGATCTAGAAACTTATCCATGGATATCACAAAAAATCAATTAATTACATAAATAATCTTAAAATGAGGAAATGAATTATTACAGACACCATAAATAGACTATCAAGACATCATGACAATACATCTCATATAAATGTGTAAGGCCTTAGCCAATACCCAAACTAGTTTTTCTCAAGATACCTATAGATGCATCGATGGGTTATAGTGGTCCCATAACATCACTTAAAAAGTCTAATGCATTCCTCATATGAAAGGGGTGAAAACTAAATGACATAAAAATTCATATTGACAATTTTATATGAAATTTTAATAATTACTGCAATCGATAAACATAATCACAAACTGTCTAATGGAATATGGAAAATGGTATCAAAATAGTATATCCCCCACCCAACAGATCATAAAATATGAAATTAAATATGGTAGATTTTATCATAAGTGAATAAAAATAGTAAATAATAATATTAAAAAATTGTGTTTACATATATAAAACATACTTTAAAAAGATAATTGGGAAATTCTTCCGGAAAATACCTTTTTTAATTTGAAATCACTTATTTTTAAAACATTGAAAATATGAAGGATTTTTTTTTCTTATAAGTGATCATTATAACCTTATAAATGAATATTCAAATAAATAATAATTCATGACGGTGAAAAAATATATTCTTGTTTTATAAGTTAAAAAACATTCATTTCACACTGTTAAAAAATGTTAAAAAATTACCTCGTTCAGAAAATGACATTAATATTTCTTTCAAACCATTTGGTATAATGTAAAACATGGGTAAAAATTTCAATAATTAATCATCAGAGAGTAATAGGAATATTATTTTAAAAATATTAATGAAGATATATATTTGTAAGAAAAATATTTCCCTAATGGGGAATTAAACATAAAAAATCATAAATAATGATGAGATTGTGAAATAAACCCTTTCGAATATGATAACTTTTGAATAAAACCCACCTGAAAGAAATAAATTCAAATGAAACTTTAATTAAACTGATGATAAATATATTTATGGTATAGAATAACTCTAGTCTATTTTATACACCATCCATAATTGATATGTAGTGAATTTGGAATATGTCTCATGAATGTAAAAGTGAGACTAGAAACCCTTACCTCAGATCTGATTTCCTTTGAAATTGTTAAAATATCTGATATAAGAAATATATATTTATTTTAAATATATTATATAACCATAATAATGTATATCAGAATATTTTATCTTATTTATAATCTTCCATCACTTGTTTATTAATAAATATTTGTTAAAAATAACTTTTTCGGGTAATAATTTTTTTGATATATGTTTTGGTTTGGTAGTTTCTATATTTATTATTTTATCAAGGTTAAATAATATAAATAATTTATATATTTATATATACATAATATAAATTAATTAAATACATATTTATAGTAATCCATAAAATTTATAGATAAAAAATGAATTACACTATTCATGGAGATGGTAGTCCGTTTGTATGCATTAACCCAGTTTTCATTTAACGAAGTATGAAAAAAAATAAATAATAATAGATATTATTTAGAATAATTTTCATATAAATAATTTATATATATTTATAAAATCCATATTTATAAGCTTCAAATTAAAATATAAATGAAAAACAAATCACATCGCTTTGTGGTGGTGGTAGTTCACACGTACGCATGAGCGACGTTATCATTTACCAATGGTTTGAAAGCTAAGAAGATAGATATTATATTATATTTAAAGAGGTTTAATAATATAATAATTACCATATATAATCATCACACCCACCATAATTTCCATCCAAACAATTTGGTGAAAAAAATGAATTGTATTTCTACGAGGACATGATAAGCTGTATGTAAGAAAGAGCCATACTTTAACTTCCCATTTGATGGGAAAAAAGGTGGGTAATGGTGGTTTCATAATGATAATTCAATTTACTTATATTTAGGACACTTAATTTTTTAGTTTATGAAAAATCCCATATATTCATAATATTTATCAGAAGAATTAAATTGATTGGGGTTGTGTGTGATAGTTGCCTCTTCTTTGGAATACCTTATTTAGATCCTATCTTAAGGAACTTAATATCTATATTTAAGGGAGAGAATAACCTCCAAAACATTTATAAATATTTTTATAAGAGTTATGGGTATATATTTTTTGAGATATATTTTTCAATTTGGTTTAAATAAGTGAAGGAAAGGGTGTCCTTTTGTAATCGAGGCGAGGGGCACTTTTAGAATTTCATAAAACATCAAATTCTAAAAAAATTATTATCTAGTATAAATGTCTCAAAATGTCTTTGTATTCAATCTTAGTAATTATAAGGTTTAAATATCATCAAAAAAATAAAATTTGGAAAGTTTTCAGTGGTTTGAACCTTATATTTTAGTTTAACCCTTTTGTTAACTATATTTAACATTAACCATGCTAATGTCCTTTTCACTCATAAAAGTTTATAATTTTATATAAAAGGTTAAAAATGGCTCTTAAATATTCATTTAATAACATGTAAGACCATATATTTTCCATATTTTAATCTGTCATGATTTTAATTATTTTTAAATAATTTTATAATATTTTTTATTTAAATTATCATTAATGAAAATTATGACACTATTTATTTAATTTGACGTCACATACATCCAAAAGAATTTTTATTTAGAATATAAATCATTTAAAAATCAATAATATGTCATTTAATCTAGAAAAGTTTGTTAAAACTATAAACCACTCAAATTAAATCACTTTTAATTTTTTTAATATAATTTATTTTATTTTTCTATTAATGAAATAATAACTATATAAGCATTGAACAAGCATTTAATGAAGTTATATAATCACTAAAAACTATAAATAAATTATAATTTTTAATAAAATTTAATTATTCAAAAAATTGATATTTATATTCATTCATAACTTTAATTTTTCACTATGTGGACACATAATTGATATGTAAAACTAAGAGTGTGGCATTTTGTAACATTCATTGATTTAAATATTATATTTGTAATTTTCAAGGAAAAGTGTACATTAAACAAATAAATTTAGATCCAAAGGTGATATAGGTAAAATTAAATTTATAAAATAAGAATTATGATGAAAAATTATAAACTAATCACTTAGTTTTAACTTAGATTAACTAGATTTACCCTTTATTGAGGAGATAAATTTTACCATGTTTTCTATTCAAATTGACAAAAATGGGATTATTTAACAAATTTTATCCTTCTATTGCAAAATATGGAATTAATTTTGTTAAATCAAATACATATAATTGACATAATTTAATTTAAAATCAAAACTCAAAACACAAAGAAAAGTAGTTTTTTTCAAAAAAATGTCTCTTATGTATAAAAGTGTTTTTATACAAAATTCAATCATAAAGTTGATTTTAATGAACTCAATTATGTTATTAATAATATAATTTATATAATTTTTGTTATAAGAAATTTAAAAAATAATTTAACCTTTTAATTACATGATACAAATATAAAGTTTTCAATACAAATTTGGTATTTTTCACTATTCACTGAAAATTTTATATTTTTCAAAAAAATATGAAAATGTCATCCTAAGATAACATTGATGTGACGATTTAAAAATTTAAATTATTTTTAAAAGATAAAATTTTGATATTTTCCATTTATAAAATATTTTATTTTTTACAAAAAAAAAAAAATTTTTTTTTGAAGAAATTGTATTTTTGAAGAATAAAGTGGCTTTACTAAAACTTTTGTTCTAAATTACTAGGAGTTTGTTTTTATTTCAGAGGAAGTTTTTATGTATTTCATAAATTAGTTAATTATATTCCTAAACACAGATTTAATGTCTAGTTTATAAAAGTCACTAAATAATATTTTAATTTTATTATAAAATTTGCTTAAAATTGGTGTTGTGTTTAACGCAAGCTATCAAAGAAATTGAGTTTATTTTAAAAAACATTCCATAAAATAAAATAGTGTTACATTATCTAATGCTTCAATAAATTTCATCCACACAATTTAAATTTCGTCTTGGTTATCAGGGACTGATATATGAAAATTCCTTTATGAAAAATCCACCTCGTAAAAAGGGTTAATAAAACTTCCTCTTGAAAAGAGGGAAAATGAAACATGAAGGCCATCATAAAACAAGGTATCAAAATAATAGAAAATTAACCGGAAGTGAAAATATATGCATATAATAGAAAACAAATTCCCAAGGAATAATATAGAGTTATAGAGAACACAATTATGAGAAGGTTTACAATGAAAATACCGTAAATATATGATGGGTTAAAAGTCCATTGATTTATTGGTAAGAAAATTAAACATATAAATTTTTTGTTTCAAGATATTTTTCTTAATGTTGATGTATTCTTTTAAAATCAAGAAAAATAAATTAAGAAAACAAAATTACCATATTTCTCTCCATGTCATACTCACAATCTAATAATTTGGTTTGTCTTTGTTTAATTTTCACTTCATCTATTATGCTCGAAAATGGATATTTGAGATGAATTTTTTATACTCGAAGCAATAAAATATTGTTTTAATAAATCATAAGATTCATAATTTATTTCATCATCCTTTGAACACTTATTGAATCCAAAATATTTAACATAGGCTATAAAATATGATAAATCATGCTTTAAACTCAAACAACAATTTCTAAAGTCCCACTTATTCCATTTCATAAATATTTACCCTAAAGCCTCCTATAAAATATGTTTGACTGAATTCAAAATTCCATTTTTTTGAATACTTTTAATATAATTTAAAAAATAAACTTATCATTAATCCCCTATAAAGAGACTCTTAATATCATATGTAATAAATTTGATCACATGGTAATAACTTGAATCACCATAATAAATAAATAAAAACATCAATGATTCCAAGAAATAAGCTAATCCTTATTACTTAAAATGGAATATCATATTATTAAATATAAATCTAAATATTAAGTAAAATTCATCATCAATTACTTTTTCATCAAATCACAAACCATTTTCAACATCACTAATACAATATATTTTTTTCTTCTATTTTTATCTTTTCTTTATCCACACTATAAATTATTAACATAACATCACAAAATTATAAAAATATATCATTCCATTTTTCATTAATTCTCTAAAAATATCACCCTATCGCTAAATAAAATTTCTTTCTTATCAGTACCATACCACATGTGCTTTAAATACTTAAATAAAAACTACCATATCATAATACTTATAACTTTCATGATTCTTATAAACATAATATCATTGATAAAATACTTCTATAACATAATTATTAAATTAAAAACATAAATCTCAAATTAAAATACAAAATCACTTTAATTATTCCACTTTGGTAGTAGTTATAGAATAAACTTGACCTTGATTCCGTTGATTAATTTTAGGTATATTACTCTAATGATTGGTGAGTTAATTTTCATAGTGACCCATATAATTACAATTAAAACACTAAATGTCAGTGGTTTTTTTACTATCACTGAATTCATTTTAACTATATCATTTCTCTTCACACTTTAATAAATCTACCATTCACTTTAAATAAGTACAATGGTGTTTCTTTCCACAATTATCAGACTCGGGAAAATGCTTCTTTCTCATTTTCCACTTCTAAATTTTTTATCTTAAATAATCTTCATTTATTTCTTTCCTCCAGAACCATAAGTCATAGATAATTATTTCACTATCTTGATATAAAATGACACTATATCCTCATATAATGATGATGTTTGATAGACTAGTTCCTTTCAAAGGATTGGATTTAATCTATCAAGGAAACAACCAATATTTCTCCTTGTATTATTTACATAGAACAAAATATTCCTTTATAACCTTTTAAAGTTAGATTCATACTTATAGGAATTCGTATCTTCCTTTTTTAGATACAATAATTTTCTATCTAGATTCTATCATTTTTTGTGAGTAAAATATTTTTCTAATATATTTTCTTTGAAATTCTCTCATTCTATGCTTGTTATTTACTCCTCATAAAAGGTTTTTTAAATCAATGAATACCATTGATCTTTATCCCTTGATAAATGATAACTACAAAACAACCTTCCCCCTTTCATTACATCCCAAAGTAAGAAATATCTTTTCTATGAAACCTATCCATTTCTTTGCTACCAATGGATTTTTAGTTCCATTGAATGATAGAGGCTGATGACATATGAAATGGTTTAACATTATTTTACCTATTGTGGATCAACAAGATTCTCTATTTGGGAAAGGTTATTTCTCAAAACCTGATTTAATTTACCAAATATAGTTATAATTTATTTAGTTTTAGTATAACCCCAACTCAAAAATTCATTATCTTTCTAGAAAAGAAATCCCAACATGGATTACCTTTTATCCATAACTATTTCTATAAAATGAAATACAATAAATTGGATCATAATATTATGAATCGTAATGTATAATTTCTAAAAAATTGGAAAATTTTATATAATTTTTTTGTATATTTAATCATAGAATCATAACATGGATTATTTTGGAGTATTATTAAATTCAATAATATTATTACATTACCTAATATATGTTTTCCAAAATATATTTCCAATGTTTATACTATATTTTCTCTAATAAAAAATATAATGACCTCAAGCCTAGTTTCATAGTTCCATTGGTTAATTTATTACATTGGAAATATATATAAGCAATCATATCCTAAAAGACTAAATAAGTTAGTCATATTGGAAAACTAGAAAAATAGTTGTATATTACATTACATTTGAAAACATAACATAATATAGAATTTTATTTTATCACACAATTATTACCTTTGTCATATCCCTACATATCGATGACAATATAATTCCTGGAATCCTGGCAAAAATAAATCTAATAAAGGGGTGAAATTTGATTCTTAGTAAGGTTATGCATACTATAGAAAAAAATATTAATAAATAATAAATAAATAATATAAGAAGGTAAATATCTAACAACACATTCCATTTAATCAATAAAATAAGCATGAAGAAAAATTTGGAAGGAATAAAGGATGATATAATAATTCCATATTATAATCAAATTATCTTGAAACATAGACATAAATATCACAAATAATAAATTAATTATATAACTAATATCATAATGAGAAAATACATAATTCTATATATTATAAACATAATATAGGGGCCTTGTGATAAGATTTATTATATAAATGTTTGAGGCCTCATCCAATACCCAAACGTGTTTGTCTCATGAGACCTACATATGTTTTGAGGGGATATATAGGGCCCCAACAATCACTTACTAATTTCTATTCGTTCCTAATATTAATGGGGTGAAAAATAATCATCATAAACATTCCTATTGAAATAATCACATGAAATATTATTAATTACCCTAATCAATAAACATAATCGTAAACCATCGAGAGTAATATGGAGAATATTATAAAAATAGTACATCACCAGTCTAACTGATCATAATCCTTCCAATTAAATATTTTAGATAGTATCATAAAATAATAACTACATTAAAGAAAAATATTTTAAAAATTATGTCAATATTGATGAAAATAATTTATAAATATCATTTTAAAATTATTGAGGAAAATACCGATTTCAATTTTTAGTATTTTATTTTTAAAACTTTATAAATATTAATGAAAAAATTTTATTTTAAATAACCTTGTAAAATTATAAAGGGTGCTTCGAATAAAATATTATTCATGAAAATTGTAAAATTTGGTCATGTTGTGGAAATTTAGTGAAGTACTTTCCCTAATCAATAAAGGACATGGGTTGAATAAATAAATTGTGAACTATTTGGGGAATCGATTTACTTAGAATATGTCAGTTTGATATAGGGAATAGGTAGTTTAATTCATGAACGTAGTAATAGCGGTGGAACCTCACCCAATCCTGAGGCCTTTTTTATGGCAATTTGGTTCCCTATGAAATCTGGAATGATTCCACTTATTAGAAGGCAAGTGTATATAGTATCATTCCACGAACTAGTAAGAGGGTGCACAATCATTAATGAGGAAGAGTATAAGTATCCATCATATTATTTATCCAATATTTTATATCATGAATAATAGTTTAATAGAAAGAAAAACCATGATAAAGAATGATGGAGTGTCTCCCTATAAGGGAGAAGAGTATAAAATTCTTGAGAAGCTTCAAGATTAACATTTTAATAATAATTTTGAATTTATAGAAGGTTTTTAAGGAATTATTATTCAAAAGGTACAAATTTTTGTTCTCTCGTCCTTAGATATCAATAATAAATTACGATTTTATGCAATATAAATTTATTTTATAAATGATTTTTTATGAAAAATTTAGAGAAGATAAGGAAAATTTTCTAAAGTTTAAACATACTGTTTGTGTTTGAATTATTTCGATCTGTGTATTAAACTGAGTGAATGATTTAATATTGTAATTAGTATGAGAGTAAATTTTTTAATTTTCATCAATTGGTTTCATCTAAATAAATTTTAATTGCCGCTAAAAATTATTAATAATAAGTGGTAATAGTTGGTATCATATTCCTCGTTTTACGTATGGCCTTTTTATCTATATTAGACCCTTTTGTAATATACACCAAGCATGGCTCACTTAGACTTATAATTGAATTATTAATAGAAATTTTTTTAAGAGTTAATTGATACCATCCTTTCTCAATTACATGGTTTTTATTATAAATATGAAGATAAGAAAATCGAAGAATAAAACTATAAAGGGGAGGGAATAAATGAAAGAACATATTGACATAAATTTTCTAATAGTGGTATTGTTAAAAAATTCAAAGAGGAGAATTTCTCGACACAATTTTTATTTGTTTTTTATTTTTTTGTAAATGGAGGTGGAAATATGTATGATGTAGATTTATGATGGAATAAGTGAAATGGTTCGATGGGAGTTGGTGTTCCTAAGAATAAGCATGATGATCCCAATAATGAAGTCACTTTATGAATAAGGATTGTAGATATAACTTATAACTTAGATGTCATTTGATTCCTCCATTTTTCATTTGTAAAACAAATAGAATCTTCATGGAATTTATGTATAGAGTATTTTTTAGCATATTTTATATACTAAACAAGGTGATTATGTTGGATTATTAATGAACTATTCATATAATAGAAAATATTTTTGAAGATAAAAGGATGATACTGATTGAAAGTTTATATGAGTAAATAGTTAAAATAAATTTGATTATTCCCATATATTTTATTTAATTAATAGCAGTTTGTTCCATGTATTTTGATAAGTATGGATCGTTTATATACTAAGGTGATGTGGGTAACATATATAAAGATCCCTCATAAAGAATTTCATTTATAAAGGTAGGTTTTTATCTGTGGTACATTTGGATGAATTTTATGAATTTAAATTTAATGTTGATTTAGTGAAAGATTTATTAAAATACTCTAGGGAGTATCTATATGCTTCCATGACATGAAAAATATTCCTCTATAGATATGAGAAAAATGATGTTTCTATAAAATTATTTAAATTGAATCTAAAAATTATATGTTTACTACTAAGATATATAGCCCAAGATTCATATGAGATTGAGTAAGGTTTATAAGACTTTATAGTTTTTTATAAATTGACTTGATTTTTTTAGGTGTTACAGTTTTTTTTAAAAATACTATTGATTTTTTAATACTTTATGTGCTCATGAGACATACTAAGTCAAATGAAATCGATGCTGATAAGAATTTTACAAAGGAATTTTAAAAAATGGTTTCAACCTTAACCATAACATACAATATGGGTTATGCTACAATGAGGTAGTGGATAAGATCAACTATATCTAGATAAGGAATTATAAGAGGAGAAAAGAAATTTCATAGGCTAGATTTAGTATTTGTATTTTAGGGATATACATGAAGGGATGATGGGCCAGTGGTTATGGTATGGTGAGGTTCCTTGATATTTTAATGATGCCATATGAGATTATCACGAACTGTATATGAGATGTTATTCCATGAATATTGTTTTTCAAATCATGATTCATAGATAATAAATTCTATGAAACATGATAATGTGGAATATATTATCCATTTAAAGTGTTTAAAAGAATTTACTATGTGGGATTCAGATTATTCATAGATATTAATTCATCTTAGAAACATCATGGTGATTTAAATCCATAATACAATATGAGTCTAATGAATATTTGATTTAAATGATGACGAGAAAAATTATATTTCTTTTCAATTGAGAAATGACCAGGTCATCTAATTTGTAAACTATATATAATATAACCATAACATGGTGAGTGATGGAAATATATGATCACACAATAACTTTCCAACATAAAAGAAGGAGCAACGACCATGAATAAATTTCTATATGTATTTATACTTTTAATGGAGGACCCAACATTAAAAATTAAATATTCTATTGAATTTAAACTAAAATTCACTTCCATACATACCCAAATATATTTTTGATTTATAGTTTAAGGTATCTTTCTTATAAAAACACATATATTATAAAGTGTAAACTTCTAATTAGTATCCGTTTTTTCAATAATATAATTTTTTTAAAATAAAACATATTTTATTTTCATGAAAAATATTTAAAACTTTCAAATAGACTTATTTTTTTATATTAACAATTATTAAACTCTATGTTTTTAGAAAAACATGGTATTCCTAAAAAATATTAGTAAGAGATGAAAAAAGAAATAAAGAAAATGTTATTTCTTGAATATTTATAAAATTTACCTTTTTCCAAATAATGTTTTGGCCCAAAATATATATTTTCTTACCAAATAAATCACATTTTATACCCAAATATTTTCATAAAACATTTCATTAGAAATATTAAAGGAAAATAAAAGTCATTAAGGTTTATTTGAAATAATGAAAAACTCAAGAATTTTTTTTATAAAGGTAAACTTTTCAGATTGAAAAAGTAGAGTATACTTTCCATTAATCATAAGATCATTATCTTACCTTAAGAAATCAAAATATTCCAAAAAAAACCTATATAAACCATAGATAAAAAAATTTAGTTTACTTGAGAAATAATTTTGTTATCACTCTTACATTAACTTTTACAAATGGAATAACTATATTTTGGATTTCCATACCTATTGCATTAGAGGGGTATCATGGACCCACCCATCTTTTATTTATCACGAAACCACCCACCATTGGTTAATTACATAATCACACATAATTGTCTATAAAGGAACCAAACATCATCACAATAATTCCCAATATACATAAAATAATCACAACACATAAAATCTAACAATTTCAAACATTACACTCGAAAAATATTCTTTACATCAATAAGAAAACATTAATAGATTTTGAAATATCTGATCCATTTTAAAAAAACCATTTGAAAATAACCATAACATAGGAAAATATAGTTTTTATTTAAGATAAAATGAAATATTGAAAAGTATTCCAAAAATTAAATCACGGATATGGTAGTTTGAAAATTCATATTCACCATATACATTAAAATAAAGCATTCATTTTCTCTTTTTTGTAAAGATCATTAAAGTATTCAGTAATAATATTTCTTTTGAAAACCATTGTATAAAAGTTAAAAGAGAAATAAAATTTTATTTATAATTTTTTTATTTACATATAAATAATTCCAAAAAATTATTTAAATAAAATATGTATATTGAATAGAAAGAAAGTTTTAATGAAACTTTAAAAGAGGATTTAAATGAAATCCCCTTTATCTGAGTCTGAATTATCAGTTGCATTACTTATATTATAGAATAATAAAATTTTGATAATTATGTACCTTCTTGAGAGTTTTTTTAAGATTATTATTTCCTTTATTTCAATTATTAACATGTTATATACAATTACTTAATCAATTAAATTCATGTTATATATTTTAAAAATATTCTGTTCATAAGTCCAAAATGACTTCGGTAGGTTTTCTTTAGTGAAAGTGGTCATTATTTCATCATATAATGAATAGTAACCATGATATAATTATCATTTTTATACATAAAATATCTTTTAATTAGAACCACTACATATGTTTACGAAAAATAAACTGTGTTGTAATCATGGAGATGATAGTTCGTATGTATGCCTGAGTAACATTTATCTTTTTCAATGATTATTATAGTAAGAAGGTATGTATTATTTTATCATTATATAATGATAATAGTATTATAAACTTCATGTTAATTTATAAAATATTCTTATATATATAAAACATGTTATGTGGATATGAAAAATGAAACACATCGCTTCATCGAGGTTGTAGTCCACACGTACACACAAATGATGTGGTAATTTTTCTTTGAATGGAAAATTAAGAAGATGGATGATATAAAATATTTTCATAATTATAAATATTTTATGAGTAATTTATAAATTTTTAATTCTATCTCTATAATATATCCACGAGGGATAGTGATGGGAAATGAGTCACAGCAGTTCGTGAGGTGGTAGTTCACCATACACACAAATGATGGTTTTATTTCCCATTTTATGAAAGAGGATATAAATATAGGTTATTCCATTATTGTAATAAAATATTTTTATATTTATTACACTAGTGTTTTTATTTTATCATGGTTGAAGAAAATTTATTGGAGGAATAAAAAATATAACTAAAATATTTGGTTAAAACCATGCATCCTGTTTAGAAAATATCAATTTCTTGACATCTTATGACCTATAATATTGGTATTATACAAAAAATAAGGCTTCAATTACTTAGTAGGGGATGTTAAGAAGTTATTTTGGTAGATTTTTATTGAACTAAATGTGTTTTTTTGTGATAAAAAATGAGAATAAGTGGTTCAATTTTATAATAGAGGGGACGAAAACTCCGGGAATTTCTTAAAATATTAATTTAATTTAAATCGATTTTGATGTACAAATGGATCCAAATTCATTATTTTCAATGTTAACATGAGAGTGATTAAAGAATAGCATAAAATAAAATTTAATCACGTTTTTTATACATATATTTTTGTTTTTACCCCTAGTTAACTATTTTCACACTTACTATGATAACAAGGTTTTTTGCCCTCCTTAGAGTCAATATTGTTACCATAAAAGAAAAAAAAACAACCCATAAATAGACCATAGTTGATATGTTAAACCATATATTAGTAAATTTAATGATAATTGTATTTTTAGTAATTTTATATAAATTAATAAAATATTATTTTCCTAAAATATCAATAATGTCAATTTTAGAACTATTCATTTACTTTCAATTCAATAAAATCAAGAAAAAAATTAAATTCAAAATAAAATATTATAATAAATCTATAAAATTTTATATTTATCTATTAATTTTTTTGGTCACATTAATTATTTCAAATTATACTTCTTTTAATATTTTTAGTTTCATTTATTTTTTTTTCAATTAATTGAATAATTACTACATAAATGTTTTGTAATCATTTAAAGTAATTATTTATCTGATAAAAATTAATAAAAAATTACCATGTTGAAAAAAAAATCATTTATATTTAAATATTCTATTTTTAAAAAAATCATATCATCTATTTAACTCTATGTGAAAACTATTACAGTTCTTAAAAATAGGAGTATTATATTTTTTACTATTGTTTCAATAAAAGATTATAAATATTATAATAAAAAAAAAGGAATAAATGCCATATATTCGAGAATTAAATGAATATGAATTAAATATACTCTTAAAGTTTAATTAAGTTATGTTTAAGGGTCATTTTATAGTCCTTATTGTTTTATTTTTAACATAAATTATCAGATTTACACTTTAACATGGTGACGAAATTATTAAACTACTATACATATTGACAAAAAGGACATATTTTTCCAAATTTATACTTCATGATTCAAAATATAGAATCAAATTTTCATTATTTATAACATAGAATTGTTAGAATCTATTTCTAAATTAAATCAATAAAACACGAGGATATTTTTAGAAAAATATCATTTTTAAGTAAAAAAATGATTTTATACTAAATTAAAGCTTAAAATTCATTCCAAAAACTATAATTGTATTTTTTAAATAGAAAACAACATATTAAATTTTAAAACTAATCAAAAATATAATTTATGTTTGTAAATAATTTTCAAAAATACACTTTTCGATAATGATATATATTTTTAAATTTTATTTAAAAATCAAAATTTTCAGAAAATTACCAAAAATTCATAATAAGATAATTTTGAAATTATGAAAAAAAATTAAATTGATTATTTAGAATTAAATACTATTATTTATAATCAAAGATTTTAAATAAAACCATATAATGCATGAAAGTCCAATTTGGTTAGAAACAAATCTTTTTCCCTTTAAATTGAAAAACTAGATAATATTTATATAATGAGTATAAATCTATAATATCCGACCAATGAATGATTTATTATAAAATTAAATGGGATACTAAATTGTTCCCCTGTATTTTAAAATGAATCCTCAAAATTTTATTCACATATTAAACAAGTGTAGATACATTTCCCTAATATCATTTTCAGATTCCCATGTTGCTTCGTTAACCATATGGGTTCTCCAAAAACCCTAAATCTAGTGAATTAACTTATTTTACAACACAAGTAATCTATAGTCTAGAATCATAACCAGTGGTTCTTCATCAGAAAGGTTATCTTATAACTTAACTACCTTAAGGATCCAAACATGGGATGGATATGGAATATAAATTCTTAACATTGGAACATGAAAAACATTGTATACCTGATATATACTCAGAGAAAAAGCTACTCGTTAATAAATTGATCCAAATTTATCCATGATTTAACATGGTAAAATGAACTAAGGAATTATCTCCCATTTTTTTTACCAAAAAAAAACAAATATCCTTCAATATAATTTAATAAAAACCTGATCACCAACCTTGAAGGAAATATCTTTTCTTAGACTATCTATATAAATTTTTTTCCTGCTCTAAGACATCCTCAAATGTTTATAAATTATCCATACTTTTTAAACCATTTACTTTAACAAATATGGTCCCCTAAACATAATTTCTCCTAATTCATCCCAAAAATATAGTGGCCAACATGTCTTTCCCTAAAATTACTCAAAAGGTGTCATATGAATACTGGTATTAAAGCTATTTTCTAAGAAAACTCAACTAAAGAAATATTTTGATTCCAAATTCCTTAAAAATCTATTAAAAAATAATAAATAATTTATTCCATGATCTTAATCTTTAAATCATATTTTTGATCATACTAAGGATGAAAGGTTGTAATGAAATATAATTCAGTTCCTAATAACTTTTGGAGTCCTTTCATAAAATTTGAAGTGAACATGGGGCCACTATCAGATATAGTATAGAGTAAAATTCTATATAACCTAAATATCTCCTTGATATATAGTAATTAAAGTTAATCTAAGTAAATTTTATCATTAATGGGAAGTAAATGAGTAGATTTAGTTAATCGACCAATAATAACCCATATCACATTATTACTTTGAGATGTCATTGTCAATACTACTCTAAAGTCCATGGATATATTTTTCTATTTCCACTATAAAATAGTAAAAGGATAAAGAATACCCTTAGTTAATTTACAATATAATTTAACCCCTATTACCAATTATATCTTTTTATATAAAATATGATCCTCCTTCTATGATTTTTTAATTATTTTGGATAGTGATGATTGTACTGACTCCTAATACGAAATAGCGAAAATCCTACATCCAAAACTTCAAGGATAATATTTATCAAATCATTAGCTAAAGGGTAATGTTTTATGTGTAATATGTTTAATGAATCATAATTTTTATGATTCAAAGTATTGGATACTTTTTGTTTCTATTTTTCCATGTTGGTAATGGATTACAAAATAACATTCCTTGATAGTAATATTCATCTTATCTACCTCATGTTCAAATCTTTCCCAGTGAATATATACATAAAAATTTTGTGATAAAAATATATTTCAACATTTTTTCCATTTAAATGTTGCCGCCAAATTTCTAAATAAAAACCCATAGTAACTAACTCCAGATCATGTGTATAATAATTCAACTCATGGGGGTTCAGTTGCTATGAAGAATAAGCAATTACCTGATAATTATGCATCAGTACACAACTAAGACTCTTAAAAAATCAATTATATAGATGAAAAAAAAATTTATGGAGTTTAGATCTAAAATTGGATCATATAGTCATATTATTTTTTAGTTATTGAAAAATATCATCAAATATATTCATCCAGATTAATTTAAATGCTTTTCGAGCTAACATAGTTAGTGGTCTAGACAACTGATAAATATTTTTATTAATCCTATGATAGTAACCCGCTAATCCAAGATAAATATGAATCTATAAGACATTTTTTTGTCCTAGAAACTCCAAAATAAATTTAATTTTATTAGGGTTAATAGTCGATAAACATTTAGAAAGAATACGTATATGGAAAGAATTCTATTGTAAGAACCATTCACACTTAATAAATTTACCATGTATCTTATGGTTTGAAAAAAAATTCTTTTGTGTCTTTCATGATCCTCATGAATTTTATAATGTACCAATATGTCATTAATGAACACAACTATATAATTATATAAGAACTCAGGAAAACTCTATTTATTAGATCTATAAATAAAGCAGGTGAATTAGACAAGCCAGAGGGAATAACTAAAAACTCATACCGCTTATATCTAATATGAAATGTATTATTCCTAATAACTACCACTTTAACAAAAAAAATGGAACCATGACCAGAGAAAAATATTTGAAAAGTAATACACTCCCTTTAATTGATAAAAAATTCATTGATATGATGCAAAGGGTACTTGTTCTTAAAAGTGATGTTACTGAAAGATTTATAATAAAAGAAAGGTATGATTGAACCATCTTAATTTTTAAAAAATAATAAATGGGTTCCTCAGGGTGAAGTTCTAGGATGATGGAAACCATTATCTACAAAATCTCTCAATTCGTTTTTAATTTTAAAAGACATATTAATCCATTCGATAAGAGGGTTTCTAATTGGTATTTGAAATAGGTACTAATATAACATTTAAATCAAATTCTTGATCAATAATAAAACTTGGTAAATCCTATATAAAAAAATTCACATATTTATTCACTACCTCAATATCACTAATCTGAATAGTTTATTTCTGTTTACAATATTCCCTAAGTATCTTTCACGACTATTTCTAATCAATTTATTTGCAATTTCATATGTTATCAAAGGTATGAAATCATTGAATAAAAATTTCTTGGATCTAAAACATATTTTAGCATGGAAAACTGATATCCAATATTTACCCAAAATAATATCAAACTCTACCTTGTGTAGCTCAACAAGATTTATAGTAAAGAACATTCCACAGATGAAAATAGAAAGATTCCTATAAATTAGTGATTATTTAATATTTCCACCTAAAGTTTTCACTAAAATTTATATAATAATTTCATGAGGTAATATTCCAAATTTTCATTTGAATTTCTCTAAAAATGAATAAATGTGAAGATCTAGAGTCAAAAATGGTATTGTAGTAATTTGAATATTCGTGTATCATACCTGTCAAAACTTCATTTAAGGGCCCAACATCAGTTGTAGTAGTAGAAAAATATTTTTCCACACGCATTTTATTTAGATCTTGATGATTTGTTGCCTTAGTTACTAATGTTGGGCCCATGTTGGCATAATGTCCAAACTTATTTCAATTAGAGAATCTTATCAAAAAAATTACACTAGTTTTATGATCACTATCCTTATAGTCAAAATCTATATTACAAAACATTCAACATCATATGTACTTCATAGTTTTTATAAGATATTATTTTGGGTAATTTTTACCAAAAAAATCATAAGGTCAGATTTTTATTTTCTTACCTCCAAAATTATTTGATTAATGATTTCCCATTTCCTATAATCTATAAATATTATTTTACTTTTTATTAAAGAATACATGATTATTAATAAACTCTATTTTTACCCTCTCAGCACATTGAAGAAGTGTATCATAACTTTAATACTCATGTGAATCCAATTCAATTCAACATCTTGGATTCAATCCGAAGTAAAAAAAATTAATTTTATAATCATAACCCTAGATAAAATTTGGTATGTACCTTATAAAACAGGTGATTTTTTTTCTAGTGAAACCATTGAATATTTTTAATTTTGTCTCAATTATAAGAAATGATTTTACATCATAAGTCGAACATCCTTATGAAAATACTACTCAAATAAAACATTCATATAGTCATCCCATTCCAAGATATCAATATCTAAAATTTCTATAGCATACTTAACCATTTTATAGAAATGATCATCTTATATTTTATAATGGTTAAGAGAAAGACTTACCTTTTTATACTCTGAACAACCGATGACATCAAATATCTTCTCCAAATATTTAATCCATCCTTAAAATATCATAGGATTAAAATATCCATTAAATGTTGGAGGTTGTTTGTCTCATAAAACGATCCACTATCGCCATTTACCTATGTGGTAGATTTGGATGGCCTCTGAAATGGATACTTCCATGATTTATATCCCATTTAAACTACTAAATTAATGAAAAAAACTACTCTTTTCTAATTATAACCATTCTAGGTCTCTGATTTAGAAGAACATCATCCCCTCATTGCCTTAATACTTCATCTTTCATGCTCTCTCTATGGAAAACCATTCTGAAAAAAACATAGTTTAGATAAAGAATCATGGTAATTTCAAAATTCTATATCATTTAAATTTATAAAAAATGAAAATTCTTTTATGGGAATAATATTAATAATATTTTACTTCTAATATTGTATGAACCTCGATATGATACCAAATATAAGAACATCGACTTAAAGATTACATATTTTAATTAATTTAAACTATAATTTACTTTCTGTCATTCCAAAATATCATTTATATTTAGATTTTTAAATATTTTGTTCATAAAAAATCTATATATTACTAAGTGGAAACTTCAAATCTGTATCCATTTTTCTCACAATATAAAATTTTGAAATATAACATGTTTTATTTTCATGAAAAATATTTCTGAATTTTATCTTTACTTATTCATTTCTGTTACCCATCCATAAACCCAATTAAAAACATTTTAAAACATGGTATGAGAACAAAAATATCAATAAGAAACACAATAATAAAGAAATAAACTGTTAGTCCATGAATACTTAAAAAAACTTCCCTTTTCAAAATAAACTTTAGGAAAATATTAAACTTTTCTTAACTAATAGATCAATTTATATGCTCAAATATTTTAATAAAATATTTTATAATAAATATTAAATAAAAAAACTCATAATTGATTATTTGAATTTATGAAAAACTCATAATATATTTTTTTACAATGTTATTCCATTAACCCTTAAAAAGTAGAATACACATTCCCTTAAACAAAATATCATTATATTACCTTGATAAATCAAAATATTCCCATAAAAAACCATGTAAATCAATGATAATAAATGTATATTACATAAGAAATCAATTCCATATCACTCTTATAATCAATATTATAAATCTAAAAACCATATGGTTGACTTACATACCCAATTCATTGAAGGACTATTATGGACCTAACCGTACTTGGTTTACCACAATAATACCCATCATTGTTAAATAATGTAACCACACATCATTTTTTTATAATGAAACAACATTTTATTATAACATTTTTCAAGATCTATAATATAATCACAATATAAAAAATCTTGAAATTTCCAACAATACAGTTATAAAAATATTATTTTCATCTATAAGAAAACATTTTCAAATATTGAAATATCTGATCCGTTTTAAGAACCCCTTTTTAAAATAACTATATTATAGAAAATTTGAGTTTTATTATAATTAAATTTGAAATATTATAAATTAGGAAAATAAATCAAATAAAGGATACAAAAGTTGTAATAGTTATTGCCATCATATACGTTAAAATTGGACATTCATATTGTCTTTTTATAAAGAACATAAAAATATTTTGTCAATAGGTTCATTTTGAATAACATTTAAAGAACTTAAAAAGTGACATAAAATTTTCTATATTATTATTTTATTTCTATATAAATAGATCCATTTTTTTAAAATATGTATATGGAGGAAAAATAGGGTTTTAACGGGATCTTTAAAAGAGGATTTAAAAGAAAGTCTGTTACCTCGAGTCTTTCTCATCACAAACGTTACATATGATACTAAATAATAAAATTATTATAATTATTTACTTTCTTAAAAACAAATTTCAAGTTTATTATTTATTTTATTTTACTTATTACCTTGTTATATACAATTTCTTAGTCAATTTAGTTCACATCAAACATTTTGATGATATTCAGTTCAGAAGTCCAAAATGAATTTGGTAGGTTTATTATGTTAAAAAAGATAAATTTTCCATAATATATAGAATAATAATTATAAAATAATTATAATTTATCTATATCAACTATAATTTTAAATCTTACCATTAAATATAGTTATAAAATAAGAACTATGTTACAATCATGAAGACAATATTCTATATGTATGCATGAGTATCATTTCATTTTTTCAAAAATAAATATGGAAAGATGAAAAGTATTATTATTATTATATATATAGTATGATAATAATATCATAAATTTCATATTAATTATTTAAACATAATTTTATATATCATCCATGTGATGTGGTGATAAAAAATGAATCAGATCGCTTTGTGGAGGTGGTAATCCACATGTATGCATGAACAAAATTATTATTTTTTAGTAAATAGAAAAGTAATATCGTAAATGATATACTATATTTTAATAATTATAAATATTCCTTGGTTTTCATCAATAAAAATTAATTCCATCATTATAAACTATCCATGAGTGACAGTGATGGGAAACAAATTACATCGGTTTGTGAGGCGGTATTTTACTATACACATGAATTGTGGTTTTGTTCCCATTTGATGAAAGGGGATATGAATATAGGTTATTTCATTAACATAATATAATATTATAAAATTTTGGATAATGGTGTTATTGTTTAGTCATTTTTAAGAATATTTTTAGGAGGTGGAAGAAGAAACAAAAATAAATAATGTGGTTAAAACTATACCTCTTCTTCAAAAAATCTCAAATTTTTAACACCTTAGGACCACTAAGATGGGTATTCTAACAAAAATAATGCCTCTATGACATGGAGAGTTATATTTTTTGAAGTTATTTGGTTTGATTTTGGGTGAAAATTGGGTTTTTAAGTGTGAATAAATACGAAGAAGTGTGCTCTTTTATAAGAGGGGAGCGACACTATTGGAATTTCATAAAATATTAATTTAATATAAATTAATTTCCTTTATATATAGATCCATATTTATAATATAAGAATATAAGAAGATTATTAGTCTAAATAACCTCATAAAATAATATTTATACAATTTTGTACCATATTTTTAACCTTATCATTTTATTTTAATCCACCATTAACCCTTTTAACACTTACTGTGATAACAAGGCATTTTACTCATTAAGGGTCAATATTGATACCATAAATGAATAAATGGCCCATAAAATGACCCTCATTGATATTTAAAACCATATATTTATAAAATTTCAAACATATTGAATTTTTATTAAGTTTATACAATTTACTAAATTATTATTTTCATAAAATATCAATAATGTTAATTTTAGAACTATTCATTTACATTGATTTTTATAACATAAATAAAGAAAATGAAATTAGAATAAAATATTTTAATACATCCATAACATGACCTATTTTTATATAAAATTATTGGGTCCATTAATTATTTTAGTAAGACTTGTTTTTTATTTTTTATTTTATTTATTTTATTTTTTCCATTAGTTGAATAATTACCGCATTAGTTTCTTGTATAAACTTAATGTAATTATTTACTCACAAAAAATAAAAAATAAATTTCCATGATGAAAATATATCATTTATTTTTAATAATAATATTTATAACTAAACACATACTCTTATTATCTATATGTCATAGATATTATAGTTACTTAAAACAAGAGTGTGACATTTCTGATCTTTTCTTTTAATAAAATATTATAAAAGTTATAATCACATAAAAATGGAAATATTCCCATATATGAAATTTTTTGATGACTATCGATTAAATATACTTTTAAAATGAGATTTATTCATTTTATATGGTCATTTTATAGTCCTTGTAATTTTATTTTAATCTTAAATTGATTAATTTATCCTTTACCATTGTATCAAAATTAATAAGTTTAATATTTATATAAATAAAAAATAAAAGGGAAATATTAATTTTTTTTTGAACTCATTATTAAAAATATTGAATATATTTTTGATGATTCAAAACTCATAAGGGGAAGAATTTAATTTAAAATTAATTTGACAAAATGCAATGAATAATTATTTTCAAGAAATGCATTTTTTAAGTATAGAAATGTTTTTATACCAATTTCAAGTTAAAAATTAATTTAAGAGGCAATAATTATTTTTTTAATAACAAATAACTAATAAAAATTTAAAAATAATAAAAAATAGTGTTTTACATTGTAAATACTTGAAAATAATAAAGATTCAATAAGGTTTTTTTACTATTTATTAAAAAAGAAATATTTTACAAAAAATATCAAAAATTAATCCTAAGATAATTTTGAAATGATGAATAAAAAAATGAAATAAATTTTTTAAAATCTAAATTTTATTATTTGGAATATAATATTTTTAATAATAATATATAATGCCTGAAAATCCAATTTAGTGTGTAATAAATCTTTTTTTCTTTTTAACGTGAAGATTACCTATTATTTTTATAAGGGATATAAATATATAATATCTAAAAAATGAATGATTTATTATCACATTACCTTGGTTTTTACTGTTACAATATAAAATACATATATAATTGTTTAAAGTTTTTAGAAGAGAGATAAGACTATGATATTTGTAAGTATCATGAAGAATTAAAAGACCACAACTTCAAAAAGATACAATAAAATAATTTGTGATATGAAGACCAAAGTAGAAGGAAACATTAAGGATAATATTTTATGTGAATTAAAATGATTAAAATCAAGAGAGAAACATTTTGTTAATATTGTGAATAGAAATAATAACAAGAAAAACAAGAAAAAGTAAGGTGTTCAACACACTTATTTGAAGAAAAAATCCTTATATCAAGATAAAGAACCTATAAGGTTTTTTCAAGAGAATTATATATATCAATAAAAATATATCTTTAAAGATAATATCTACTTAGAAATCTACAAAGATGAAACAAGGAAAAGGAGTGTTCTAATATTATTGAAAGAGTTCATAATTACATATTGAAGATGTAGCAACAGATATTTAATGACCTCATTTTAATTGATCACTATTCAGGATAAAAGAGTGAGAAGTATAGCCTTTTATACTCCTACATAATAATTTATTATAATAAAGTGGAATTATATTATATTCATTTATAGAGGGCAATAATGCCAGATCGCATTCAAGTCCTAAAGTGACTTGTGTTATAAATGTTTATGATTTTTCAAATAGTGTTGTATGATATCCTATTTAACATAATTAAAAGTCAATTCTTATTATTAAACTTGATTGGGGCTAAGGTTATGGGTCTATGTCATTTCCTGAGATTTTATTGATAATAAAAGGTAATTTATATATAAAAACCCATATAAAACTAACCAATCATTATTAGTTTGTTAGAAAATGTTTTAATTTCTAACATTTCCCTGGTCATTTAAATTTTGAGTAATATATATTTAAAAAACCATTATATATCGAAGTGGGAAAATCTACGTAGCTTACATTTTTTCTAAAGAATTGGTTCTAAATTGATACTATTATTTTATTTATAACACACTTTATTTATACAAAAAAATCTCCATAACCAAAATTTAAAATGTCTAATGTACCTATTAATCTTTATAAACTGTTAAAAAATATTTGAAATTTTGGGATGATAAAAACAAATCTCAATAAGGGATAAGAAAAAAGGAAACTGTTAGTCTTATTTAAAACAAAAAAAAACATATGAAAATTTACTTTTTATAAAATAAACATTAAACTAAAATAATCACTTAATTACTCTTGTGATAAACTTCTTTGTACAATTTTTTTTATAAAATATTTTATATGTAAGAATAAAGGAAAAATTATAGTCATATAGGTTACTTAAGATATCATAATAATAATATTATTTAAATCACCCTTAAAATGTAATAACCAACCCAATTAATTCTGAATTCTTCAAAATATTCGATTATGTTTCGATACATCTATCATCATTACATCTTCATAGGAGTAAATTATATCTAGTTAATTCCATAAACTTCATATGTGTAATATATAACAATTCGACTCTGTCCACATTGACCATTGAATTAGAGGGATATAACAGACCCACCCATCATCATATGAAATGTTCAAGAACCATAATTGGAATAAAAAAAATCTAGAATTTAAATTTCACTATAAAACTAATAAAAAATTACATTTTAATCTATAAAAATAATCAATTTCTGTTATTAGATAAAAATAAGGAGAAATACCATTTTATTTTGATAAATCATTAAAATGAAAAAATATGAGAAAAATAGATCTGTTATTTCTTTGAAAAGGTATTGAATATTTTAGAGTAATATTGATAAAAAATAATAGCTACAATTATGTTAAAATTTGGATATGTATTAAATGTTAAAAATCATTCTTCTTTCACTTTTGTAAATAAATTCAAAAATGATTTTTACAATAAATAATATATTTATACATTCTAAATAAAGTAAAAAATATTTGAAAATAACCATAATAATTTATTTTGAGTATAAAAAACATCATTTGGAAAAATTTCAGAGAATATGGATATGAAATAAAAATATTTTAGCAAAACTATCATGACATTTAAAATAATTTATTAAAGAAAATTCCCTTAAAAAGATTCTCATCTCTCCATATACTTTATTTACCCACTCGAATAAAGAAATTATAGTATATAATTAATTTATTAATTAAAATTTTATGGTTCATTATGTCATAATATTTCCTTTTATGTTATTTATTATCATGTTTTATTAATCACTAAATTCTTTTAGTTCACATAGGTTGTTTTATGGGAATTTGGTCCACAAAAGCATAAATGTATTGAACAATGTAAAAAGGGATTATAATATGGTTTCATAAACATCAAATAACTATCATATTTTTATAATAATTATATCTATACATTTAATACATTTCTAAACCATTAATGTAATGTGTAAATGAAAAATGAAATATGTCACTTCAAGAATGTGGTCGTTTGCATGTACGATGAGCATCATTTCCATTTCCAACAGATCTACCGAAAGGAAATAAAAATATATTTTATCCTTGTAGAATCATATCTATATCATAAATATCATATATATTCAATTAATAAATCTATATAAACATCCATGTGAGGTGATAATGAAAAATGAAATAGGTCACTTCATGGAGGCTGTAGTTTGTACGTACACATAAGCACCATTTTTTCCATTCTATGGAAAGTAAGTAGAAAATAACAATTCGTAAAATGTAATAAAATTTAATAAGGTAATGATATTGATTTAATTTTTTTATGATGGTTAGAATAGTTTTTAATGATGAGTAAGAAGAAAGAAAGTTGAAAGATCTTTGTTACAAGATTACCTCTTCCTTAAGTATCCTCCCATGGATCTCTCCTTAAGCCTTCTAGAATTGGTCATTTGGGATGACCAGAACCTTGAGCATATGGATAAGTGTGTTTTTTAGGTATTATTTTCTAGTATTTTTTGAGATAGGGTGCTCAATTTGTGTGAATAGGAGTGGATTGGAGAGGCCCATTTATAAGTGTGAGGAGCGACATTTTTTTAAATAATTGTAACTTTAAAATATTTTAAATGTATTTATCATGGTGAAGTAGAAAAAAATAAGAAAATATTTGAATAAAGTATATATTATAGTTTAAATAAACTCATGAAATATATTTCAGAGATGTTGTAGAGATATTTTATTCTTTATCCCTTAGTTTAAACCCTTTATTACCCCTTTTAACCTTTACTTTGTAGACTAACTTTTATTTTGGTATATTAATTTTATGAATAAAAAATTAAATAGACCTTTTTACCTAATTTTGACCCTCTAATTCCAAATATTATTTTTTAAGATTAAAATTTTAGAGGTGTTAAAATTTATTTTAATATAAATATGCAAAATGCAATGAAAAACAATTTTTAGAAAAATGGATTTTAAGAATAAAGACAATTTACACCAAAATAATATATAGAATTGATCCCCATGATATTTATTTGTGTATTATTAAAAAATTATATTTATGTGACTTATAAAACAATCAAAAAATGAATTTAAATTTATAACTACTTAATTTAGTAAAAGGGTTAAAAAAATTCCTTTATTTGAATAAAACATTAATTAGGTTTCAAAGTTCAAAAAATTAGTTTCGAAATTTGATAAATTTTTTTTAAAAACATTATTTTACTTCATAAATATATATTTATTATAGAAATTATTTTTCATAAACAATCAAATCATTCTTATATCATGATAATTTCGTATTTGTGATAGTATTTACATAATTCTTATATTTAACGATTCACCCAAAAATCTACGTTTTCAAAACAAAAATACAAAAAATAACCATAATAAAATGTTGATATCATTAAAACAAAAATAATTTTATTTTATGATATTAAAATTATTAATTCTATTAATTTAACATTTTAATAATACCATATAGTATGTATAAAAAAATTTATTTAAAATAAAAAAATTTATTAGTTGATTTTAATTTTTTTTAAATCATTTATAGAATTGTAATGAATATGAATCCATGAAATTATCATTAATATTGATTTGAAATAAAATCTATTCACCAGCTCAAATTCCTAGGTAATCAGATTCTGTACCTTTAAAAAATTTACATCCTCACAATTTTATTCATTAATAATCAAATGTAGAATTTTTCCTAAATAATCACTTTAGTCTCCAATGTTACTTATTAAATAATATGGTTCCTCAATTAAATAGTAACCATGTGAATTAACATATTTTTAATTGATTTATCTTTATGATTAAGAATCTGGAATGGTTGTTCGTTATAAGAGAAATTCACTTTTAAATATATCATACCTGGTCTTAAAGGATGAATGGTATCAAGTATATATTTACATAAAAATGAAAATGAATCACATCATTTACTTGAGATAAACTTAGAGAAAAGGATACTCAGTATGATACCAATCCCACTTTCTATTGAATTTACTATAGTTCAGTTAACTAAAGACTTAATTTTTTATTCTTTCAAAAACACATTGCACCTTTCCATGTAAATATTATAACAAAAAAATGATCTTCTACTTGATATAAAAGATAATTTTTATAATTATCTGCATAAATCATCCACCTAACCAGATATAATCCAAAATTGTGTTAAATAATATTTGAAATTTTTACCATATTTACTATTAAATTAGGTCCCAATAAATATCTCTCCTTAACTTCATCCCATGATGCTGGAGTCTAACATCGATTTCAAGATAATTCCTCAAATGTTGTCATCTCTATACTAGAATAAAAAATGTTATTATAATAAAATTCCACTTATGAAAGATCCTAAGACTAGTTTCCTAATAATTAAATGACCAGGTTTGAAACAAATACTCTAAAGACTAAATTTTATGCTTCGATTATCTATAAAATTGGGGGTAAAAATCTATAATATAGAATGACTTAGTACTAAACAAATTATGAATTCCTTTCCAAAAATTGAATGTAAATCTATAATCTCAATAATATATAATATTTAAAGGAACTCCATGTAACCACACTATCTATTTATGATATATTATATCAGTTTGATAAAAATAGATATTATATTTAATATGAATTAAATGAGAAAAATTTATTCAAAGGATTGAAAATAACCCAAATATCATTATTACCATGGGATGTACCTGGTAATCCCATGATGAAATCCATTGATATATTCTCGCATTTCAATTTCGGTATAGGAAAGAGTTAAATAACCATATCTTATAGTTTGTGTTCACTTTTAACCTATTGATAAGTTAAACATTTCTTGGTAAAATATACAATATATTTCTTCATTCCTTCTAACCAATAATATTCCTAAAGGTATCTATATATCTTGGTTCTACCAAGATAAATAAAATATGAATAGATATTATCTTTCTTATAAATCATTAATTATCATATAATATTTGAAATATTTAATTTTTAATGATTCACTATCTTTTTAACTCAATGAATCTACTACCTCATTATATTTACCTATATAATAATGAATTTAAAAACCGCAATCCTTTATCAGTTATAACCATGTTATTTGTCTCATGTTCAACACTTTCTTAGTAAATATATACTTTATACTTATATAATCCACACACACACACATATATATATATATATCAAACTTCTATCTATATAAATGATTTATCTATTTTTTAAAAATAAAAATTACTTCTGAAATATTTCAGACTATTGTAAAATATCATTAATTAATTTCATTAAGAAGATATCCAAAATATCATTGAAAGATTCATTCATAAGATATATAAATATAGTCGGTGCATTTCTAAACCCAAATGGATAATTATAAACTCACAACAACCATACCTATTCTGAAACAACATCCTTATAATGTATTCTTCTTATATATTCATTTGATGATACTTGGACCTAAGTTTAATCTTTGAAGAAAACTAAGTACCCTAGAGCCAATCAAATAAGTCATGAATATGATGTAATGGATACTTATTGTTGTTAACAATTTTATTATGTTTTTTATAATCAATGAAACTCTTCACATAAACATCCTTCATTTTAAAATAAAAAATATAGTCACCCTAGGTTTAATTTCTAGAGAATATGGAACCCTTATAAATTAATTATTATAATTACTATTTTAGTTCAAATTGCTATATATGAACCATTTGATATGGAGGTTTTTAAATTATCTTGGCATTAGGTACTAAGTCAATGATGAATTTAACATCCTAAATTTGAATTATACCAAACCAATTATCAAAAAATATAACTTTAATTTCATCCACCATAGTCATATTAATAATCTAAACGGTTCTTTTTTTAAGTGATTACTGAAAGACAAATTTCACCCCCAAATTCAATAACAATTTCACATTATTGATATATATTCATGTGTATGAATTAATTATTATATATAAACTGAAAATAAATCTAAAAATTGAATATAAATTCATTACTTTTTCAATCAATATTAGTATAATAAATTGAAGACCAATCCATACCCAAAAAATATTAAACACGACTAAGTTGAGGAAAATACGATTTTCACGAAAGTCCAATCTATATGTGATAGTAAAAATGTTTATATAATTATATATTACTTTAATAATTCCACTCAGAGTTTTTAATAAAAAAAAATCATTATTTATTAAGGTGATATTTACAAATTACTGGAAAATAATTAAATAATTAAATAATTAAATAATTAATAGATCTTAATTAAACAAGACTTTGACATGATTTGACTAAACAAGTAATTTACCTATAAATAATTTATTTATCGGACCCCCATCAGCTGATGTATTGGAAAATGATACTAAAACTCAATTGTTTTCTTATGATCCGAAGGGTTTCCACCTTTCCCATTTTTTTATAATCACAATCAAAATTTTTGACCTTACCACACCTATAACACTCCAATAATCTCATCATGAACTGCCCAAAATGATTTTTTTTACATAATTATAGCATGTTAAAAATTTAACTTTAGTTTTCCTTATTGAGTGATTCTTAAACAATTTCCACCTTTTTTTCTTTATATCATTTTTTATAGAACACAAAATAGTTAACAAACTCTATCTTAACCCTCTATGTACATCAATTTTTTTCATAGTTCCAAAATGTATAAGTAACTTGGTACCTTTGTAAAATTGGTTTCAAACCTGTGTAAAATATATCGATTTTACGTTCACATATTAGAATGAAATTTGGTACATACCTGGACAATTTGGTAATTTTTTCTATATAAATATCGAGTGAGTCATCATCCTTATATTTTAACCCTATAAATTTCTTTTTCATCATAGGACAAATTACATTTGGGGAATATTTTTCTTAAAATCAATAATTTAATACCTTCCACTCCATGATTTCAATAGTATTATTCTATTTGGTTTTATTTATCAATAACCAGCAATGATCAACATTTGTTTTATGATAGTTATAGGATGTAATTGAATTTTTATGGTTTGAACATCCCGACACTTCCAAAATCTTTTTCAAAGAATTTATAAATCTTTTTTCTTCCAAAAGGTCCGAAGTTACACCAAATCGTAGAGGATGGTGTCATATGAAATTTTTAAGTATTAACATATTCTTTTGTATATAATTAATTTATTCATGTGTACCTCAATTTATTTCTTACAATAGTTGAGTAAACATAGCACCAAACTGCTCAGCTACAACTCCAACTATCTCAAGCTGATGATTGAGAAGAATATTGTACAATCATTTCGTTCTTTCTTCATTCACTCTATTACCCAAACCGATGACCATTATAAAATAGAATATGTTAGATTAATCAACATGTAAAACCATAGAGTAATTAAATTCTCACATAACTATAAATTAAAATTTCATTTTATAATAACATCCTAAACTCTTGATTTATCTAAAACCTTAATCCACTACCAACTATAACTACCCATAGATAACCAACCCCAAATTACGAGTTTAACAACAAGGATTGGTCTATATTTAATTAACTCGATCTTTTTTGTTATTAGTTTTATAGAATTTAAAAAATCGTTACCTAATATGTTGACACTTCCATAGAGTGTACATTTTTCTAAAAAAAGGATACAAAAATTAATAATATTATTTTTTATTTATGTTACACTTACTTCATTTAAGAAAAATATCCATAAACAGGACTTATAGATTTTTAATATATCTACTCATCCTTTTGTCCTATGATTTTTTTGAAAATATGGGTGGAGAAAAAACTCAAAAAGGGATATAAAAAAAGAAGGAAACTCATTTGTCCATTAAAATCATGAAAAACCATATAAAAATTTCACTAATCAAATAATAAACTTTGTGCTCAAGTAATAAAATATAAACTATTGATATAAAATTACCTTAAAAATGTTATTAAAAAAAAATTTCACAAGAAAGCATTAAGGAAAAATCCTATTCGCATAGGCTACAAGAGGCATTATAATCATATTATAGTTTCAATCAGCCTTAAAATAGAATAAGCTGTATAATTTATTCAAATTTCTTAAGAGAATTAGATTATATTAATCTATCTCTATCATCATTACATATTAAAAGGTGTAACTTATATCTAGTTAAATCCTTCCACATTATAGGAGTAATTTATAACCAATCTAATCCATCCACATTACCTAATAAATTATACGGACATAACAAACCCACCCTTCATTATATAAAATATTCAAGAAAGATAACTTTAAAAAACACATGGATTATTTTAATTTCATTATAAAACAAATAAAAAAATAATTTTGGAACTATGAGCATAATCAACTTTAGTTATAACATAAAAAAGGGGAAATAACTTTTTCTTTTGATACTCTTAAAAATGAAAAAATCTTGGAATAAAGGGTATATAATTTTCATTTAAATACCATGGAAACTTATATAAAAATCATAATAATGAATAATGAGTATTATTTTTAGAAAATTTGGTTATGTGTTAAATGTTAACAACATTGTTTTTTCACTTTTTCAAAGAATGTAAAAAATGAACCTACATAAAGCATTAAAATATTCATTTTTAAAAAATTATAAAGAGGTTAAATGTAGTTAATGCAGAACTTAGTCATTTATTTTGACTATAAAATAGAATATTAATTTTTCCTTTAATAGAAAATTAATATGGTGGGAAAAGAGTAAGAAGGAAAACATCAATACATTTGAAACATGGTTTTAAAGAGAAATCCATTACCTCAAGTCTTCACTCGTGACCTACATTATCTACTCACATGAGTAATAAGATTATATAAAATTTGTAATGATTAATAAAAATATTGATTATAAATAAATTTTAATTATTCATTTTAATTAATTTATAATAATATTTTATTTAGTTACTAAATCATTTTACATCACATAGGTCTTTTTTATGGTTTTTTGGTCCAAAATTGTTTGGGTTTGTTTACTGACATCAAAATGGGCCATAAAATGGTTCAATTATCTTTAAAATAAATTAATAATTTCTAAAAAATAATATCTATTCATTAAATACTTATTTATAAGAATCCATGTAATGTTAAAATGAAAAATTAAATACGTCACTTTATGAAGGTGGTAGTCCTCACATACGTACGAGTGATGTATCTATTTTACAACAAATAGGTGGGAAGGAAATTAGATAATTTTTTATATTTTTAGAATTATTATTATATATTAGATATCACACAAAAAAACACAATATATATATATATATTCATTTAATCCATATATATAACAAACCATGTGAAGTGGGGGTGAAAAATTAAATATGTCACATTATGGAGGGGGTAGTCCGCATGTTCACACCACCAGAGTTCTCAATTTACATTTTATGGGATTGAGGTAGGAAATGGTTTCTCCATAAAAATAATAAAATTTCAACGAATAATTAGTCTTATGTGATTATTTTATGATTTTAAAATATATTATAATGAGTTTTATAAAGAAACAATCCTGAAAGAGTTCGATTACACGATTACCTCTTCCATGAGTATCCTCTCTTGGATAACCCCTTTAAGCCTGATTAGTTTGGTCTTTTGAAAAAAATCCAGAACCTTTTAGACATTGATAATGGTGTTTTGATGTTATTAATATTTTCATTGATCAATATAAGGTTCTAAATGTTTTTGAAGAAGTAAGTAGGGGAGATATCCCTTTATAGGTGTTTGGAGAGGCCCTTTTGTAAGTAATAAAAACTTTTAAATATTGTAAATGTATTTATCAAAGTAAAATTGAACCAAGTAAAAAAATTAAGAATACATGATTTGGTAGGGTTAAGATTATCTCATAAAATAAAATTTAAGTATGTTTAAGATATATTTCATGCTTTATCCCTTAGTTTGACACTCGTTTTTACTCTTTTAACTCATAACGTTTTGATAAAATTTTACTATGGTAACATAATTTTATGAATAAAAATGAAATTTACCAAATAACCAAATAGAGAAATTATGATTCCAAATATGTAAACCATGTTATAATATTCAATTTCAATAGGTGTTAAAAATTGTTTTTAATATAAATATGAAAAATACAATGAGAAATAGTCTTTTGAAAAAATTGTTTTTAAATATAAAAATTAATTTATAGTTGAATCATGTATTGAATTGATATAAATGAAATTTATTAGTTTATTAATAAAAAACGATATTTTTTTAATTAAAAACCAATTATAAATCTAATTTAAAATTTTAAATACTAAATTTAAGAGAAAGAAAAAAAATCTTTTATTAGAATAAAAGATTACTTACATTTAAAAATGAAAAGAATATGTTTTTAAATTCTACACTGTATTTTTAAATGATTTATTTCACATATTAAATATGTTTTTTCAAAAATAAAAGATTTACTATACGTTCACTTCATTCTTATATAATTATAATTTCATATAAGTTATAATATTTGTAAAATTAGTATACTTTCAATATTCACCCAAAAAACCAACCTTTTTAGAGAAATCCCAAAAAATCACCCATAGAAAATTTAGATTTGAAGATTCCAAAAAATGTATAAAATTTTATCAAATTATAATTATAATTTTTGTAAATTTAAAATTTTAATAAATAGTATAATATGTGAAAAATAATTTTGTTTGAATATAACTATTTCTATTTTGATTAAAAAATTATATAAAATTATTTAAAAAATTATAATGTATATGAATAAATAAATTTATAAATATTGATTAAAAATAAAATTGATTCATTAGTTAAAAAAACATATGTAGTCACACAATGTGTGAGTGGGATAACACCACCATAAATTGATGATGTCATCACCCTCCTTGGAGGATAACATCATTAACAAATCTTTGTGATATGTTTTTTTAATAATGTAATTGAATACTGAACATATGAGAAATAAAGATTGATTGATCCACTTTAAAGATAAGGGAATATCTGAAATAAGGGCTAAAGTCTTTATTGGTTCAGAATAAACCCACACCAATTCCCTCCCTCTCGGTGTTGGGCATATCCAAAGATGATCCTATCACGTAAACGATATTGTTACTGGGAAGGATTCAAAAACATGTCCTAAATATATAAGATATTCTTGAGGTAGGATATAATTCCCCCAAAAGGGTTGAGGTGATCCTAACCTCCAATTCCATTGAACAATTCACAACCCATAACATTTCAGGTAAAGTCCCAGTGACCGCCTACCTTGTAAAGTGGGCCCACAGAGACTCAAAATAAATGGGTGCAATTCCACTTCAGAAAAAATATATATGTAACTATAAATTTATATATATTTATATATATATATATCCCGATACATATAACATAATATATATATATATGTATTTATATAATTCCCAGTGTATAATATATATAGACAAATTTTTATATATCATTTAAATATATATATATATATATATATATGTATCTTTATATAAAAATTCAAATAGACACACACACACACACACACAGACATATAATCTAATGAGAAGAAAATAAATAACCAATATTGGTGAATAAAGAATCAATCTTGAAAATACTAATGATTTGAAAAAACACATTAATATAATTAGAAGTGAGATGTGAATTACATACCAACACTATTGTGTTATTTTTTTATAGATAATCCAGGAAGGAAATGATGGATAAGAGGTTAAAAACACTAAATTATACTTGGGAGGATGAATAATGGAAGAACATGGAATGTTTAGTTAAATTGGGGATCCTTTTTTCTGTGCTAAGAAAATTATGTATTTCACAGTGCTAAATAATCATTGAGAAAGATCCCCTTTCATAGTACTTTATTGATTTGATATGAAATACATTGCTCCATAAATCTAAATTAGTCATAGTGTATTCAATGTCAAACTGAATATGAATGTATAATGTGTGAGAATTATTTATTCAGTGTTTCAAATTACAAAAATCTATATTATGACATAAAGCACAATTTTTTATAGATTTTTGTTTCTAAATAGAGATGAAAATACAAGATATCTCATATCACCTGAAAATCACTCCAAGTGAAATACCTTTATCGTTCGGATTGAAGGAAACCACATAAATATATCTTTCTAAGAAATATTTTTATATCACATGGATCACCACTATTTCACATATAGTGATATAACTATATAGCATATAGTTATATAAAAATTGCACAAACCATGATATAAAATTAATGCACATAATATCTTTTAGTATCCTACTTTTAATAAATTCTCAATGATTTTATGAATATTTTTACTTATATCACATAATTTATAACAAGTCATAAAATTATACCTAAAACTATTTTAGATATCATCCAAAAAACCATTTAGATAACTATAAAATAACTACATTAATTTTATATTAATAATTGATAAATTTTTTCACTAAATATAAATCATGAGATAATGCGATACACTATGTACTATTTTATATTAGAGAAAATCATGTCATGGTGAAGGCCACTGTATGATGGGTTTTTGGGATGTAATATATGTGTTATACTATAACAAATGACTCATCTTCTTTATGTTTTATTAGATATAAAGATTGTTTGAAAGTATCATATGATTCTACATGAAGGATTTTAAAATTTCAATCAATTACTTAAATTTAAGTCAATTAAATATAGTAATTTTCTAAATGTTCCAATGAGTTTAAATTTTATGAAACATTAATGAAAATATTAATTTATAGCCTGATGATTAATAAATTTTCTTAATTCAAGAAGGAATATTGGAAAGATATATAATTTTTTTCATGATTTGCGAAATGAATAGAGTTTTATATATGTGAACACTAACAAAAAATGTGAGAAAAACTCTAAATCAATGCTGTATTTCTCTTATTCTTTTCAACAAAGGCTCTAGAATATTGAACAAAATGAAGGATCAATACCAATCATTAATATATCTGTTAAAAAAATATATTACCCTCAATAGATGAATAATTTTTACTATGAGGGATCTATTGGGCATTTCTTTGATACCAACATTCTTTTTCCTCAATATTTATTGGTTTTAATGATCACAAGACACTAAATGTTTTATCTAAATAATTTTCATATGTGGTTTAATAGATTTATTTTAAAATATTTTAATAGTAAAATGTGAAAAATAATGCAATAAAATTAAACATTATGTTCAACGATATTGAAAAATACCACCTCTTGCAAAAAATGGTTGACATACTGGTAGTGTATAAAAGAAATGGAGAAACGAGTGAATAGATATAATGATGTTTTTAGTTTTACCAAAAAATCACCAATTGAGATATAAAATAAAAATAATTTTATACTATAATGAGAAGAAGACTAAAAAATATAGAATATATATGTATCAAAGTATCTATGAAAATCCTAAAATCAATCCAAGTCTCAATTTCAAAAAATTCTTTATTATGAGGTCTTAACATCTACGATATCCATCAATTATTTTAATGAATAAAATCATGAAATTGGTTTCTAATAATTTGATACAAGATCATAAAATATGTTTTATCCATCTGAGCATCATTATTTCAAGGTTCATTCTACACATGTTAAGAAGTCATTGTAAAAACTCCATATAAGTAATGATCATCAATGATGAATACATATTGGTTATAGTGGTCATATAAATCAATGAATATAGATAAATCTATAAAGGATAATTTTTTTACTAATATACGACCAGATGAGATGCCATTTCAAAATTGATGAACATTATATTTATGAATAGTTAGATTTATTAATTTATATAGAGGACTAAGAAGATATAATTTTAAAATATCTATGAGTGTAAAAGAATGATATAAAAAGATATATTGATAAAGGAAAAATTGAGAATTTTGGAGAAAAGAATAATATATTATGGAATCTCCCTTTGATCCTATTATTCTATCACTTTAAAATATATTTCTCATTCCTTCAAGGATTTTTAGTCTTTCTCTACACATAATTTATGAATTATCTTTGGTTTTTCATTTATGTTAAAATTAAATAGGAAACCCTTCCATTTTATTTACTTTATCCATTAAATTTTAATCAATTAATTCATGGGGACAAATTATTTCTCACATTCCAATATTTTATCATAGAAGTCTCAGGGAGATGAAATTTACAAATTATTAATCTCAGATCAAATAAGTTTCAAGGAAAATAACTTATCTAAAATTGAAACTTGATCAAAATTATCTTGCTGATAAAGAAATGGCCATATTATTAAAAAGTTGGAACTACTTGTACTCAATGTTCTCTGGACCCTGATATTACTTCCTTTAATAAATTTATGTTAAATTCATAAAATTTTCGATTTATATAAACTTGAATTTAATATAAAATATGGTAGACATGTTTTCTATGTCCCAAATGTCTTTAATATTTCTCATTTCTAATACATCATGTCTTTGTTATTCATTTTATTAAAATGTTTTAATTTGGTATATGTTGTAATTTAATTTATATTTTTGTTAACTTTATTGAAGTGTGATCATGTTTTTAAAAGAAGAATAATGACCCTAATTATATCACCCAAACATCACCCACTGGCCACCAGAGCACCTCAAGAACACCTATTAGTTATCAGAGGCTGGTGTAAAATATATTAATTTAATATAATAATTGTAAGAGGAGTTTCCCCCTATGAATGTTTAGCTAAATTAAATAATTGGCCACCCATAAAACTTAGCATTACCCATGGGGTCGGTAGACAAAATGACATGAACATGGTAACATTCTATAACGACACTTATTCTATCAAATTCATAGGCTGATATCAATGAAAAAATATATAGAACAATACATGAAATAATCTAATATAGAATCTAACAATAAGTCCATACACACTGTGAAATAAACTAAAATCCACTATACAGCATATACACCAACCAAACAGATACTTAAGTACCCAAATAAGGAAGTTTCATATGTAGTAACTTTGGGATTGTGGAAAAAAACTAGTATACATCCACTCCACACATCCACTAATAACATTAAGAGATACTATGAAAGATTAAATATCTATAGACACTCAATACCTAAAAATATAAAAACACCCTACATCCAATAATGTATATAAAATATAGAATATGAAGCTTCCTGTTCACCGAGGTTTCGATATATGGTGTACAAATATACATACTTGGAAGGTAAATCTTATAGCCCATACCATAAATACTTATACATGATTTGACATGAACAAACCTACATCAAGAATATTTGGAGTCAATGTTGGGTTGGAGATAGGTAAATCTTATAGCCCATACCATCTAGGTAGGGGAATTGTAATACTATAGTCCCCCAAAACATTGTGTACTTAAAGATCAAGGTAATAAACCCATCACATGTAAAAAGTAAGGTGTATCTAAAGTTAAGCCAAATTCTCATCCCATGGAATATTGGGAGGGGTATACTCAGTCAGGGCTCAAGAAGCCACCCTATGTAGTGTAACTATACTTCATTGGATGATAACATGGTTTAATAGAATATAATAAGAATATAAGTTACACATATCCCATTATTTCATGAAAACAACATAATAATGAAATATCAAGATCCATGTTTAAATCAAACATCACAATAATTATTCTTATAAATAATAACGTTATACATGCTCCTCTATGATGTAGTAGTTACAAAAACTTCATGATAAGTTTCTGAAGTAAATGTTAACAATGAATAAATAATAATATTTTAAGAATACTATATAATAAATTCAAATAATTTTACAAGATTAAATCTAAACATTTCTGAATCAAAAATCATGAAAATTAAATCCTAGAATAGTACAAAACTATAATGTAAAGATGAATTTATAATTTTATTACCTTCCCACTAAACATGGAAGTAGTTAGGATAAGAAATGTTTTATTCAATTCTAAGGTGAACCAAGTAATAATTCTATAATCAATTGGAAATAATCCAATCCAACTAGAAATAAACCCAATAGGGTGAAAAACATGGTATCAAATTCAAATTAAAACATTCATTAAAAAGTAATGTCATAACTAATTTTTTTCCATTTTCAATATTGTTCTTAATAGAATCATACCTTTTATAAAAGAATTATAAAATATAAATTCAATGTTTAGGACCTTATTTTCACCCCTTAAATAGAGAAAAAAAGTTAAAGAAAAGTATTAGATAAATACTATAAAACATTACGTTTTACATTTATTTAATAAATGTATGATGCTTCATTATGAATGGAGGTAGTAATTTATTCAAGTTGGTAAATATTTTATATATTTAAAAGTAAATGGTAGATTTGAAAGGTTGACTAATCAATTGAATAATTTTTAATTTAAATAATGAAAATATTTTAATTTTCTTAAAAAGAGTCATTTATTAATTATCGAGTGAATTATGTTTTATTTAATTAATTACCCAGTTTACGGTTAAAAGGTTTCATATGAGTTGGTCATGTCATTATACCTTTCAATCCAAAATATTTCCTCAATATCATTGCAACTTTTAACTGTGTTATGTTCAGATTGGTGGAATATAAATCATTCAAGACTTTATGAGATGAATTGACCATCTTAGGAATTATTGAACTATCTATGTTTAAAATTTATGTTCATAACTTTTATTCTCTTTATAACCTATGAAGACATATCATGATCAACTCCAGGTACATCATAATACTTATGGGTCCTCTTAAAACATGTCTTAATATTGTGTCATTTGGAAGATAAAAAAACTAGGAATGAAAAATAATGAAAGGTCCCTAAATGCATGAAACATTGGAAATAAGATAATAAAGAATGATAATAAACTTTATTTAAGAATGTAAATATAACACTCAATATAAATTAAAAAGGTTTAAATAATTAAAACATTACCAAAACTCTTTTCTTTACAAAACTAAAGGCCATATGTTTAGAGAGGTGTTTGATGGTTATTTCATAACATCACTTGAAATTGAAATAAAATACATTCTATTGATTAATATAAATACAATAAAAAAAGAATTCATATTTTCAAAATAATATGAACCATTTATTAACAAAATTAGATAAATAATTCTTGGTATGTCTTTAGAATTATCTACAAATTCACTAGGTGAGTTGAGACTTACTTACTCTGATCATAGGTGGGAATTAAGAATCCAAAAGTTCTCAAGGAATGGTTCAAATAAAAATAATAATCCCTTATACACCATTAAGAATAAATTTATAAGTATAAAAATCCAAAATATACATCAACTATAATTAAAGTAGCATTAAAACACAAAGAAACCTAGGTAGATAGTTTTATAATTAATCTTACATCATCACTTCCAAAATCCATAAATAAAAACTAATAAATAAACCTAATAACATACCTAAAACATTTAAACCCATTATAAATTTACATACTAATCAAATATAATTAAAACAATGAAGTAAAATAAGAAAAAAACACCCTATTTATCTTTATAGATAATTGGTAGTAATGTCCTGGACATAGAAGTCATTTCTCATTGTCATGGTCAAATCCCAGTATAAAATCCTCAATCGAGGAAACAAATATAATATAATAAGTGAAGGTAAATGTATTCGAGGAGGAAAGGGAGTAAATAAATTAGATTTCGAAATAAGATACCACTTGATTACATTATGATCAATGGTCCAAGATTAAAGAGATTAGGTGAAGAATAAGTATCCAAGAAATACCTCCCAATCAGCTTGAGAAAAGTTTATACAAATAAAAGGAATAAGGGGAATAAATGATGGTGAAAAAATGGTGAAAAATACCGCAATTTTACAATAAATCTATCTAGGCCTTTTGTGTACTCAACTAGGGGCCAACAAGTACTTTTATGTAACACCTAGGAACCCTAGCTCATACTTGGCTCACTTAGTACACATTGTCATCTATAGCCAATAATTAGAAGTGAAAAACCATATCTTTATTATCTAAACTATCTTCTCACCAAAATAACCTCATAACATGTATATAAAACTTTGCTTCTCATTAAAATCTCTATAATTATAAAATGAATCACAATGAAATAAGTTTACCCTAAACTAAGATTGAAAATTTTAAAAGGAATGTATTCTTATTAACCATTTCCTCCCATTTCACATTTAATAAAATGCACAAGGACATTGAACTTATAATATATATTAAGTGATTTTGAACATCCTCTAAAATTTACATCATTATCTTCAAGATTTATTACTTAATCATATTTAATATACACATCCCAATGGATCATTTATATAAAGAAGACACATTATATTTTCCTTCTATAATATAAGTCATTGCCTATCTATAGACCAAAATTGTGTATTAAAGATAGTATTTGAAACATTAGAAACTACCCACTTACTATTATTCATAGAAATTTATATGTTACAGTCTCTAAGATATTAATAACTCTATGAAGTCAACAGAAAAGATCTAACTGTAAAATTTATAACTTTCACATATTATTTTCTCTTATCGATAAAAAAAATTGGTATTAAGATCCAACTATTAAAATATATTATATTTTAACTCTATTAATGTAATTTTCTATATACATATCCTTATTTAAAAAATTATTTTAGAGCAAGTCTTTGATGTTTTTAAAGGGGTTATTTTTTACATGCAGTTATGAAACTTGGTGTCAAGATCCTACATTTAAAAATCCTATTTTTTATGAATGTTTCTGAAATCCTTTTCAATTTTTAGTTCTTTATCTTCTAATTTATGGAAATTATTTCAACAACATAATATGGATTCATTTTTTATAAATGAATGTCTACATAACCATCTTATTATTCAAAGAAATTATTGTATTTTAATAAAGGAGTTAAATTCCTTTGAACATATGGAAATTTCAAATTTTAATTTAATTATTTATATTAATAATATTCTAACCTACAATATGAGTATTGATATACCACAACTTATTACATAAATTTATAATTCTCAAGAAATATAGAGATTTTTTGAGTTAGAATATAACATGAATCTACGAATAATTAATATTTCTTTTGATAATAAATAATATTTTAAATATGTATATAATGATTTGGTTTATCATAAAACATTTGATAAAACTTATTTAATAATAAAAAATTGAAGATAAATATTGAATGAACCCTATAATTTTTTTTCATACTAGCTGATCAACTAAAGGATGATGAGAATTTAAATTTTCTACTTAAATATTTTTCATCAACACATTATTTTTGGAAATTGGATAAAAATAATGATGAAAGATATGATCTACTAAATATATCTATAATCGATCAAATTAATCCACTATATACCTATACTCTAGAGAGGAATATGAAACAACTAATTTAAAATAGCCAAAAAATATCTATATAAATAAATTTTATTTTGAGTATAAATAATTAGAGTAATGTAATATCAAGATTCTAAATACTTAGAGTCCACAAATGAGAAAATAACAGAACTATTATGCCAAGTATGATCAAACTCTTTTGATGAAGCATTTACTTTTGGAATAAAAAAATAAATTAATCTTCTCTAGAAATCCTTCAAAATAACAAAATAGAGACAACATGAAATATAATAATAAATATTGAATATAGAATAATGCAATAATTTTGAAAGAACGAATGGAATAAAAAAATATATTCCCTAAAATCCTTTACAATAATGATATAAAATCTGATACTATAAGGAAAATGGAATTTGTTTCCAGATTTACATTATCCCTAGAAAATGGAAGTAAAATTGGATTCACAAGTACTATAAATAAAACATACATTATAAAATCCAACTTGTACAACACACATCCTGATAATTTATGTGATATAATGAAAGATATATCTTAATAAAATTTATTAACAATGGGAATCTTTTTCTCAATTCCCCAACATCAAAAATATCACTAGGTATTTTATAATTGATTTTCTTATTTAAACATCAAATTATGAGGTAAATTGATCTGGTTAGATTTAATAATTACTTATATTAAAAAGAACTGTTTAAAACATAAAATTATTATGGTGAATTTGTATATTCATAATTAAATATATGATAATTGAATTTAATGGTTATATCTTATGTGTTGTATCATTTCCCAATGTATATTTTCATTTCATGATTATTGAACTTATATAATAAATCCAATTAATAGTTTAATACCACTTCACTCAAATATACTACTAGAGATATCTTTTTGGAATCATGTCTCTAATTTTTATTCTAAGTATCTTTTTTTAAAAATCTATCATTTAATAATACTATTCATAATGAGATTTTTATGTGTTTAATTTATTCTAGAAATTCATACCTTTTTTATTTCAATCATATTATTTTTTAAACACTTATGGAATGAGTGAAACCCGAAATTTTTATTTAGTTTTTTGATATAATTCCTCGAATGAAAGTGGGTGCATCATTTGAAACTAGTTTCCCTCTTTATAATTGATTAGTTATCATGTAAATTAGATGATTCATCTTGCTCAACTATTGTATGAATAATATGTTCCTAAATTTTTCATACAAGGATGTGAAAGACATTATATTATGGCATATAAAGGAGAGGTCATAAGAAGACGGAATGATGAAAATACAATGTATAAATGGAAAAGTATATAAAGGAGTTAAGAAGATAAATGAAAACAGAGGAAGAAAAAACATTTCGTTGTCATTTAATTTTTTATATTTTTATTTCCTTTTCATTTATATTTCTTTAATATATAACAATTTATTTCAATTTTCTTATAAATATATTTTTTCAACTCACTGATTCCTTAAATGTCTTATATATATATAGTTAATTATAAATTACCCATGATTTTAATGATAAAAAGTTTAAAAAATATATTAATATTGTTAAATTGGTACAATATTTTAGAAAACATTAGAACAAACATTAAAAAAAATCAAAAATTTTTTGAACACCATATTTTTAATTTTTATCAAGTAAAAAAATTCAGATATACAAAATTTTCATATTTGTTTAAGATTACAATGAGAAGAACATAACCATAATCTACTTAATATCGAATTAAAGTATAATTTTGATCAAGTTGTCTATGTTTTGATTCCAGGAAAGATGATAAAATATCTCTAATATTATTATTTTTAAATAGGCTTATTTTTTGATTATATATATACATATTAATTATCATTTTATCACCCAATCTATGAATATCTTAATGATCAAAGATTTTATATATTTTTATTTTTTCATATGTTTGTATAACCACTTATGAGTAACTACTCTATATTATTTTCTCTTAAGATATTTTTATAAATTGGTAAATTTATCTTTGAGTATAAAGTTTAGATTCACCTATTTTATATAAGACGAGTAATCATCATTCCAATTATATAAGAGAGTATGTTCTATCCCATCTATTCGATAATTAGAAAAGTGTATTTCATAGGGATACTATTTACTTTACTATATTTTGATAATAACTAGTGAAAAAGTTTAGTTGAAATGTATGTAAATATATATTAAACAAATACAACATGTTTATCTTCTTAGTTTAAATCATTAAATTATATTAATTAATCTAATTGCGAAAACCATGTTACATATTTTTATTCATTGATATAAAATGTTTTAGTATTATTAAAAAGAGAGAGATTGTTGGGTCATGCTTGAGATACCACATTTCTTCATATACTAGAGATATATGTTTTAATGATCTTAAGAAACTCATATTTTTATCTAAAAATTATTATTATGTTTTTAGTGGTTTAGTTAATAAATGAAAGATAATGAGAAAGTTAAAAAGAATGTAAAAAAATAAATGGTGGATTATAAAGATAAATGGAATAAAAAAACTCAAACTAAAACTGGTTGATGTACTAGTAGAACATATAATGAATAGATAAAGGAACAAAAATATAGATTTAATTCTATAGTATCAGCTTCAAATCATCCATTTAGATATAAAATAAAATTAGTGATGCACTGAAATGAAAAAATCCAATAGAAAATAAGAATAAAAGAGCCTCAAAGTATCTAATGATATCCTAAAATGCACTTAAGACTTCATTTCAGTACATTACAACCACCAGGCCTTGATAACTAGATTATACATCAAAGACCATTATGACTAAAATAATAAAAACTAAACGTAAATTTTAGGATATAATAAAATCAACCATATTTAAACTAGATCAAAATTTTCTTTCCAATTATCACATTATAAAATTGATAAGTCAATATAGAAACTCCACATCAGAAATGATCATCAGTGATAAAGATATATATATATATATATATATATATATATATAATTATCACATAAATCAATGACTACTAAAGATTAAAAGAAGGCTGCAAGGGTAAAATGAGATATAGTCTGATGAGAAGGTATATCAAAATGTATAACAATAACATTTCACAACAGTCATATTTTAGACATAATATAGAGGTATAATGATATCTAACTTGAGAATTGATGTGTATAGAAGATAAAAATAGACAATGAAAAATTGATGGATAACACATATATAATTTTAGAGAAGAATTCCATAAATAATTAATTTCCCCATTTATCCTTATATTCTCCCACTTTTGAATAGTAATCTAATTTATTAAAGGCTTTCATGTATTTAACTTAATATAATTTATGAAATAACGTTTTGTTTTTTATTTATATAAAAATTATACATGTAACCCCTCTATTGTATTATCTCTATACTTTGATCATAGATAGAATAAACCTCAAGGAATGATACTTTATTATTTTCTAATCACAGAGTAAAGAAGACTTATGGATAATGAAGATAGTATATTTTGATCTATGATCTAATTTTTTTTGGGATAAAAAATTTGTGACTATTAATCCTTAATCAAGGAATTAGGGGGAATAAGGTCTTGATCATCTCATTATAAATTGGTATCTTCTTGTCTTTAATGTTTCCTAGATCTGGTTATAAAGTTCTCCTGTTACTTTGGATTAAAATTGAATATGTTTACAGGGATATAAAATTTTATTTAATATAAAATAGGGTATATAGATTTTTTTATTGTGAATCTATTTAACATAGAACATGTCATATCCATAGATCATTTGAGATGTATTTTCAAAATCTATTTTACTTTAGAATGTATTCTTATTTACTTTATATTTTATTATGATTACTTAAGAATGGTCATGTTCAAGGAATTAATTTCTAGTGCTCACTAAACATCCCTAAAATATTATTTTACTATATATATGAATTAATTATTAATCAAATTTCATATACTATTTCATTTAGAATTGAGATACATAAATTCAATTATCATAAAAGTAATTTTTTAGACACAAAATTTTATTGAAATTATTATACTTAAGTTTATCTAATTTTTAATTTTTTTCAATATTTATTGTTCATAGTATTTAATTTAATATATTTTAATTTAATTCATTAATTTAAGAGGGAATGTTTTACATGGGATTATTTTGGTATAATTGTAACACCCCAAGCTTCCATGGTACACTTTTCTTTGAATAATACAGTAGCATGTGTTGTACGCAACTTCGAGTTCTAACACACACCACAACTAATCAAACTAGTTGTTATGAATAGTAATACCTACCTTTTTAAAATTATATAAATTTTATCTCTCAAAATGGACTTCATTTTTGGATTCGGAATATCAAAATTAGCCTAGGGTGAAATTCTAGTATTTTTCTGAAAACATTCAATTTTTGATGAATAGTGAAAAATACTGAGTCATAGTTTAAAACCGAATTTTTATTTAAATAATTATTTATTTTATTTAAATTTATTTTAGGTACAAATAGATACATAATACTTATATAGGTTCAATGTAATTCATTGGAATCAGTTTATAATAATTTTTGATATATAAACATTTTATTGAACTTTTCACCGTCTTTTACCTACCTCCTAGGAGAATTTGAAAATTCACATAATTCATAATTTTACTGCTTCTGTGAGTGGAAATTCAAAAATCCGAGAGACACATTTAATATCAAGGAGTAAAATGTGGTTCAATAAGATAAAAATAATTTTTGGTGAACAATAAATGTTTACTTTTATTTACCAAGGTTAAATGTAAATAGGGTAATTAAGGGTAAAAATGATATTATTATTACCCTAAAACATGTACTAATTCTATTGGATAAGTATAATTAGACCCAAAACAACCCTAGGAAGACGATATTAACCTCTTTGGTCCACTAGGATTAGATTTGGATATTTATTATTATTTAATTCAAAAAAGAGTTAAAAGAGTTAAAATCAATGCTTAATAACTGAAACATTTTTAATATAGGGTTATAAATAATATAAATTTAATTATAAATGTTAATTAGAAATATAAAATTATTTCATACATAATTTTATTTTATTTATAATTTTTAGACATTAAATAATTTAATTTAATTATGACACAATGATGATACAGTAATTACCTTATTAGTAAAATATTAAAATAAATCATATTTTAAATACCCAAATAAATATAATTTGAGACTTTTAATGAATTACACGAATTTTATAGGTTACTATGACATGTTAGGGTTGATTAAATGAATTAGTTTCGAAGTAATAATGCTGGTATGAATTTAGAAAAAACAAAACACCAAATAGTGTCAAAATTGACCTAAAAGTGTTTTGAAAACAAATATTATATTATTAATTGATATTGAATTATTAAAAATCTGAGGTTCTTCCAGGAGACTTATATAATGATAGGTGTATCTTTAATGGACCACTTGGGTGTCTCTTGGGAGTATATAGTAATTTTATTGACTATATAATATAAAAATGCAAAGAGACAAGGTAAATGTGAAACTAATTTAGTAAGAGTTAAAACTAAAAGATAAGGTTAATATAATAACCCAAACCTGTCTAAAACCTATTTGTTGGGTGGTTTTAGACCCATCCCTACCTTAGAATCTAAATAAGTCACATTGGAGAAATTATAAACAAAATATTAATTTATTATAAAATAATATTTCTAACTTTTCCAAAGGTGCCCCTCACCCCTCTTATCAAAGGTCACTCCCCCTTATCCCAATTTCACAGCTTCAAAGACTTTTGGATAGGCCAAACCCTATACAAATATTCTATCGACTTCCCTAAATTCAACCTAGAGGCCTTATTTTGATCATAAATCCAACCTATGGATCCATTTTGATCAAATCAAAATGAAGAACCCGAAGAAGAGGTAATGTTTTCACCACCCTCTTTCAAGTTCCTTTCTTCTTCCACTTCTTCTTTATTTGTTATTTCCATTATAAAATAATAACTCCAGTATCTTCTATATACTGTTATGTTATTATAAATATGTTACAACCATATTCAGTATTCTATCCATCCCATGAATGACATGTCACCATATGTGCGTACGTACGGCTTACCGTCTCCACGTCGTGGTGTAATTGTTATTCAGTAAATTATTAGTTGGATGGGTATAATAATGATGTGTAATTCATGTAAATAATAAATATGACATTATAGTGATTCTATTTATATGATACACCATCCAATTATATGCTATTTTAATACCAAAATAATGATATTGTCGCTCATGCATACGTACGGACTACCGTCTCCACGAACACGATAATATCCATTCCCCATCGTATCCATTCAAGAATAATTTTCATTTGATGATTAAAAATAATGTTTAGGGACTTGATATAATTATGGATATGAATGAAATGAAACCTATGGATAAGAAACATGGCTTATGTAACAAAACATATAAAAGAAAACGAGTAAGTGAACACCTGAAATGAAGATAATACTAAAATATTATTAACAAAGGAATATTAAAAGATCATATATGATATCATATTTATGTATATGATTTTTTATAATTTAATAACAGTTATTTAAATATTATACATGATGTTAACCTACCCCCAACCAAGGAAAAGTATAAGGTAAGGGTTTATTTCACAATCTGTTCATTATCCGAGGTTGTTTATACGTAATTATCTACCGGGACGACTTTATCATCGACATCCATGTTTCTTAAAAATGTATTTCAAAACGTTCATAATATTTTATAGACTATGGGTTAATGTCATTTATACCCTTGTTTTACTTTTTATAAGATGTTTATAAAGTAATCCTTCTGTCGTTTTCCAAACAAGGTCTTTTTTAAACTTTTCAAAAGAATTAAGGTAAGAATGTATTTTTTTAACTTATACGGTGGGTGTAGATATTTTATGCCGTTATAAAATTGTCGAATCTTCCCTTACAATCGTATAAAAATATTTTCACAGTAAATGTTTGCTTTTATAATTTTGTTACTTTTAAATGATTTCAAAAAAAGAGATATTTTTCTCAAATAGTTTTTATTTCATCTATGTCAACATCCTTTGATGGATTTTAAGCTTATTTGAAGTTGATTTATTATGATACAAAACTTTCATATAGTATTGAAGGTTTGTGATATTTTTGACTATGTATGTGTTATTTTTATACCATTCATGGTTTATGGAGAAAGTATTGACATTTCTTATGAAAGTTTTAATACGAATGTTTATGTTATGTTTAAACCTGTTCATATAAGGAATGAATTGGACGTAATAAGTGATGGGTGGAGCCCGCTATAGCTCCTCGATGCATCAGTAGGTCTCATGAGACAAAATAGTATCTTGGCACAAGTCCTTGACAAAATCTTATTTGTAGTCCTTGCACAAGGACTTGACTATGTGGTTATGATAGTCTGAAATTATGCATTCGATCATTAGGAAATTGGTGATTGATAGTGCATGGAATTATTTGACTAGTAGAATATCCATGTGAGTAAATAAATGGAATTCTTTTATTTTATTTCTACCATATTATGCTGAAGTTCAAGTTTAAAAGGCTTTTGTTTTTGTTATACATTTTCTTAAATGTTTATGTTATTTATGAATGTTTCTTCTGTATTGTTATCCTTACTGAGCATTTGAGCTCACCCCTTTCAATGTTTTAATTTTTCCCAGGATGTGAAGAAGTATTTTATGAATGACCTATAGGGAATACATAAGGGGATATGAATACAAGATGTTGTTGTAGTTTTTTTCACTTTATGATGTAATGTAAGACTTATGAATACATATATTGTTTCCATGACTACTAAACTAATCAGTCTTTCAAAACATGATCTTTTGTGATCATGCCAATATTATATAATAATTCACTGACTCTAGATAACTGGGTTCGAGGTATTACAGTTGGTATCAGAGGAATTTTAGTACAAACCTTGGAAGATAGATTTAGATAAACTTTGATTGGAGAACATAGACCTAAGATGGACTTTGAGGATTAGTATAGAAGAACTTCCTAGAATTTTGGTATTGTAGAGATTTTGTGAGTTTTCTATGCAATACATCCTTGTCTGGATACGAGAAGGTAGAGGCGGATCTATCACAGATGTACCTTGGGGAAAAACCTGAAAACCCCGCTTTGAGCTAGACTCGAATGAGAACTGGTGCACGACAACGGGCCTTGCAACACTCTTGGTTACGACACTCCCGGAGGATATGCTTAGGATAATTTTCCTTTTATTTTAAAACCATTATGAAGGGTTTATGAGTATATACTTTCACAAAGAAAACATTTTTATGATTATGAATTATATCCATAAACTTTTCAATTTACGTTAGGTATTTTACATGTTTGGAATTATGAATTGCGATTCATAAACTGACCTATTGTATGCCATTGTTTAGAAATTGCGCCTAGTAAAAGGAATGAGAACTCCAACAATACTTATGATCCAAAGAGTAACAAGGGTCATATCATTCATGGTATTATGACAACATCCATAATGGAAATAGTCTCCCATGTATTCTCAACATATGAAGAAATAATATCATGTGTTAGTAAGATAAGTAAAGAATTCTCTGAGCCCTATTTCTTTAAAGGGAAGCTAGAGAAGAAAAGGATGGTAGAGAGAAATATGGATAAAGGGAATATAGGAAAGTGGGATTTTTCCATATGTGATAAATGTGGAAATAATCAACCTGGTAAATCCTTGAAGGAAATGGGAATTTTTTATAAGTGTGGTGAAAAATGCCACCAAGCGAATGATTGTAAGGGGAAGAAAGAAGCTACCAATGTTCAATGCTACAACTATAGGGAGATGAGACATTATGAAAATGAATGTCCTAAGTGTCAGGGGAACTTACCTCAGAAAAGGACAACAGATCAAGGCCAAGATTATGCTATCACTACTGCTGAGGTAGAAGCTCCGAAAGACGTGGTGACAGGTAATTTAATGGTTTCCTCATGTTTAGAAAATGCTTTATTTGATTCTGGATCATCACATTGTTTCATATCTTCCAAGTTTTCTAAGAAAATTAGAAATTTAATATTTGATTTAACAAGGGAGTTGTCAGGTAAAACTCTTAAGGGAAGTATCATTGCAACAAAGTTCTGTGAATCATTCCCCATTAGAGAAAATAAATGTTCTTTATCTGCTAATCTCATCATCATACCCATGATTGAGTTTGATACAATCCTCAGTATAGATTGGCTTTAAGACCATGATGTGAAGATTTATTATAAGAAGAAGGAGGTTACGATTTTTGATGATGATGATAAGGAACACCTTATCTTTAGAGTAGAACCGTCACCACCTAATTCTTATCTAGATCCACCCCTAGTAGCTCAACTAAATTCAATTATTGGGGAGGAATAGAATGGAATGACTGAGGGTGAGGAGAGGAATATTCAAATAGAGTATGTACCTATTGTGATATAATATGATGATGTGTTTCTAGAAGATTTACTTGGACATCCTCCAGATTGAGAAATTGAGTTTTCCATTGATTTAATTCCTGGATCAAGGCCCATATCGAAGAACACTTATAGAATGAACACTATAGAATTAGTGGAACTAAAGAAACAACTTGAGGAATTGAGTAATAAGGGATTTATTCACCCTAGTGTTTCTATATGGGGAGCCCCTGTCCTTTTTGTTATGAATAAAGATGGATCTATGGGGTTATGGATTGACTACAGGGAGATAAATGCTATAACAATAAAGAACAAGTATCCCATACCTCACAATGATGATTTATTTGACCAACTACATGGAGCTCAATATTTTTCAAATATTGACATATGATCTGGATATCATCAGTTGTGTGTGAAGAAGGAAGACATTCCGAAGACAACATTTCGAACCAGGTACGAGCATTACGAGTTTATAGTAATGCATTTTGGGACGACTAATTCACCCTCTATTTTCATGGATTTAATGAACAGAGTTTTAAAGGAATATCTTGATGACTTTGTAGTGGTATTTATTGATGATATATTGGTATACTCCAAAAGCTACTAAGACCATGAAAGTCACTTGAGCATTATATTGAAGACTCTGAGAAATCATGAATTATATGGGAAGTTTAATAAGTGTGAATTCTAGATTCAGTAGATTTCTTTTCTTGGAAATATTGTCTCTACGTATGGAATTTCCATTGACCCTTCTAAGACAAGAGCAATCCAAGAATAGCCAGCACTGATGAGTGGAAACATGGTATGCAGTTTTATTGGTTTAGCAGGTTATTATCAACATTTCGTCCAGAATTTTTCCCGATTGGCTAACCATTTAACAAAGCTTACACGTAAAGGGGTGAAATATTTTTGGACAAAAGAGTGTGAAGAATGTTTCAAAGAACTGAAGAAAAGATTATTCAATGATATTATATTGACTCTACCATCGGGGAATGATGGGTTTGTTATTTATAGAGATGCATCAAAGAAAGACATGGTTGTGTCCTTATGCAGAATGATAGGGTTATTTCCTATGCATCACGACGGCTAAAAATTCACGAGAAAAACTATCCTACTGATGATCTTGAGTTAGCCACTGTAATATTTTCCTTGAAGATATGGAGAAATTATCTCTATGGTGAGAAATGTGAGATATATACCGATCACAAGAGTTTGAAGTATATTTTCTCACAGAAAAAACTCAACATGAGGCAAAGGCGATGGCTTAAACTACTCAAGGATTATGATTACACTATACACTACCACTGGAGGAAGGAAAATAAGGCTGTATATGCTTTGAGTAGAAATGATCATGGAGTTTTGAACAATATGAGAGTTGAGAAGGATCCTATTTTCATGAATCTAGTAAAGATAGATATGGGAATCACCATGGAAGGTGAAACATCAATGCTTCTTCAAATGGTTGCTAAAACATATTTACTAGAAAGGATAAAGAATTCTCATACTGATGATGAAGAGTTTCAAAATAAGATTAAAGATGTTAATGATGGGAGATTGAGTGACTTTGTGTATGAAAATGGAATTTTGAAATTTGGGAAGAGGCTTTGTGTTCCCAATATACATGATCTAAAAAGGGAATTGTTGGATGATGCTCATAGTTCCAATTTCTCTATACACCATGGGAGCACCAAAATGTATAGAGATTTGAAGGAATATTTTTGGTGGGATAGCATGAAGAGGGAAATTACGGATTTTGTGTCAAGATGTATGGTTTGTCAAAAAGTGAAAGCTGGAAGGAAACAGCCAGGAGGATTTATGAAACCTCTTCCCATACTTGAGCGGAAATGGGATAATATCATGATGGACATTGTCATGGGACTACCAAAGACTCATAGAAGGAATGATGCAATATGGGTCATTGTTGATTGTCTTACCAAATCAACACATTTTCTTGCTATAAGAGAAGATCTACCACTTGAACATATAGCAAGGCTATATATTCATGAAGTTGTGACACTTCATGGAGTACCCCTATAAATTGTTTCTGATCGTGATCCACTTTTTAAATCAAGATTCTAGAAGAGTCTTCAAAAGGACTTGGATACTAAACTTCGTTTAAGCACTGCTTACCACCCACAAACAGATAGACAATCAGAACGGACTATTCAAACCTTAGAAGACATGTTGAGATCATGTTCACTTGACTTTCAGGGTATGTGGGATAAATATTTACCTCTGGTAGAATTTTCCTATAACAATTGATTCCATTCAAGTATTCAAATGGCACCATATGATGTGTTATACGTAAAGAGATTTCGTACACCAACCTGTTGGGATGATGTCGGTGAAAGAAAACTCATAGGCCCAGAATTGGTGGAGGAAACGATGGAAAAGGTGAAGGTAATCCAAAACCACATCAAAGCAGCTCAAAGTAGGCAGAAGAGCTATGCTGACAACCGAAGGAAGGATTTGGAATTTTAGGTAGGAGATCATGTTTTTGTGAAGGTATCTCCATGGAAGGGAGTTACATATTTTGGTAAGAAGGGAAAATTGAGTCCCAGGTACATCGGACCTTTAAAAATTCTAGAACGAACTGGGTATGTAGCTTACCATTTGGCAATGCCGCCAAATCTTTCCAAAGTTCACGATGTGTTCCACGTATTACTATTGAGAAAATACATGCCTAATCCAACGCATGTACTCACCTTTGAGGAATTATAACTGGAACCTGATCTATCTTATTGCAAAGAGCCTATCAATATTCTTGATACAAGAGAAGAAGTGCTGAGAAACTAGATGACTCATTTGGTAAAAGTTTTATGGAGAAACCATAATATGGAAGAGATAACATGGGAACCTGAGGAACGTATGATGAAGAACTACCCGAGTATTTTTATACAGTAATATTATAGAAATTTCGAGGATGAAATTATTTGAAGGAGGGGAGAATGTAACAACCCAAGCTTCCATGGTATGCTTTTCTTTGAATAATACAGTAGTGTGTGTTGTACCCAACTTCGAGTTCAAACACACACCACAACTAATCAAACTAGCCATTATGAATAGTAATACCCACTTTTTGAAATTTTATAAATTTTACCTCTCAAAATTGACTTCATTTTTGGATTTGGAATATCGAAATTATCCAAGGGTTAAATTTTGGTATTTTTTCTGAAAACTTTCAATTTTTGATGAATAGTGAAAAACACTGAGACATAGTTTAAAACCAAATTTTTATTTAAATAATTATTTATTTTATTTAAATTGTTTTTAGGTCAAAATAGATACATAATACCTATATAAGTTCAATGTAATTCATTATAATCAGTTTATAATAATTTTAGATATATAAAACTTTTATTGAACTTTTCACCGTCTTTTACCCATCTCCTAGGAGAATTTGCAAATTCACCTAAAACTTAATTTTACCGCTTCCGTGAATGGAATTTTAAAAATTCGAGAAACACGGTTAATATCAAATAGTAAAATGTGGTTCAATAAGATAAAAATAATTTTTGGTGAATAGTAACGTTTTTACTTTTATTTACCACGGTTAAATGTAAATAGGGTAATTAGGGGTAAAAATGATATTATTATTACCCTAAAACATGTCATAATTCTATTGGATAAGTATAATTCAACCAAAAACAACCTTAGGAATGAAATATGAACCTCTATAGTTCACTTGTATTAGATTAGGACATTTATTATTATTTAATTCAAAGAAGAGTTAAAAGAGTTAAAATCAAAGTTTAATAACTGAAACATTTTTAATATTGGGTTATACATAATATAAATTAGATTATAAATATTAATTATAAATCTAAAAATATTTCCTACATAATGGTATTTTATTTATAATTTTTAGAAATTAAATAATTTAATTTAATTATTCCACAATGATGATGCAGTAATTACCTTATTAGTGAAATATTAAAATAATTGATATTATAAATACCCAATAAATATAATTTGAGACTTTTAATGAATTCCACGAATTCTATAGGTTAATATGACATTTTAGGGTTTATTAAATGAATTAGGTTCAAAGTAATAATGCTATTATGAATTTAGCAAAAACAAAACACCAAATAGTGTCAAAATTGACATAAAAGAGTTTTTAAAACAAATATTATATTATTAATTGATATTAAATTCCTAAAAATCTAAGGTTTGTCCAAGAGGCTTATATAATTATAGGTGTATCATTAATGGACCACTTGGGGGTCGCTTGGAAGTATATAGTAAGTTTATTAACTATATAATATAAAAATACAAAGAGACATGCTAAATGTGAAACTAATTAACTAAGAGTTAAAACTAAAAGATAAGGTTAATATAGTAACCCAAAAATGTCTAAAAACTATTGGTTGGGTGGTTTTCGACCCATCCCCACCTTATCCTTGAAATAAGTCAATTTTGATCCCTTATAAACCGAATATTAATTTATTATAAATTAATATTTCTAGCTTTTCCTAAGGTGCCTCTCACCCCTCTTATAAAAGGGCACTCCCCCTTCTCTCAATTTCACACTTTCATAGCCTTTTGGCTCAGCCAAAACCTAACAAAATATTATCTAAACTTCCCTAAATTCAACCTAGAGGCCTTAGTTTGATTAGAAAGCCAACCTAAGGAGTACTTTTGATCAAATCAAAAGGAAGGACCCGAAGAAGAGGTAATGTTTTCACGACCCTCTTTCAAGTTCTTTTCTTCTTCCACTTCTTCTTTCTTTGTTATTTCCATTATAAAATAATAACTCAAGTATATTATATATAATATGATGTTATTATAAATGTGGTAAAACCATATTAAGTATTCTATCCATCCCTTGAATGACATGTCACCATACGTGCGTACGTACGGCTTACCGTCTTCACGTCGCGGTGTAATTTTTATTCAATAAAATATAATTTGGATGGTTATAATAATGATGTGTAATTAATTTAAATAATAAATATAACATGATAATTATTCTGTATATATGATACAAAATCCAATTATATATTATTTTAATATCAAAAGAATGATATTGTCGCTCGTGCTTACGTACGGACTACTGTCTCTACGAACGCGATAAGATTCATTCCCCATCGTATCCATTCCAAACTAATTTTCATTTGATGAATAAAAATAATTTTTAAGGAACTGATATCATTCTGGATATGAATAAGATACAACCAATGGATAAAAAACATATCTTATGTAACAAATCTTATAAAAGAAAATGAGTAAGTGAACACCCGAAACGACAATAATACTAAAATATTATTAAAAAAGAAATATTAAAAGATTATATATGATATCATATTTATGTATATGATTCTTGTATAATTTAATAATAGTGATTTAACTATTATACATGTTTTTAACCTACAGTTGACCAAGTAAAAGTACAAGGTAAGGGTTTATTTCACAATCTCTTCATTATCAGAGGCTGTTTATACGTAATTATCTACTAGGACCTCTTTATCATCCTCATCCATGTTTCTTAAAAATATATTTCAAAACGTTATTACTATTTTATAGACTATGGGTTAAAGTAATTTATACCCTTGCTTTAATTTTTATAAGATGTTTTTAAAGGAATCCTTCCGTCTTTTTCCAAACATGGTCCTTTTTAACCTTTTCGACAGAATTAAGGTAAGAATGTCCTTTTTTAACTTATACGGTAGGTGTGGCTATTTTCCAACTTTATAAAATCGTCGAAGCTTACCTTAAAATATTATAAAAATATTTTCAAATTAAATGTTTTCTTTTATAATTAGGTGACTTTTAAATGATTTCAAAAAAGAGATATTTTTCTCAAACAGTTTTGATTTCATCAATGTCAACATCCTTTGATGGATTTTAAGTATATTTGAAATTGATTTATTATGATACAAAAATTCCATATAGTATTGAAGGTTTTGTGATATGCTTGAATATGGATGTGTTATTTTTATACCATTCATGGTTTATGGAGAAATTATTGACATTTCGTATGCTAGTTTTAATACGAATGTTTATGTTATGTTTAAACCTGTTCATATGAGGACTGCATTGGACTTAATAAGTGACGGGTGGAGCCCATTATAGCTCCTCAAGGCATAGGTAGGTCGCATGAGACAAACTAGTGTTTTTTCACAAGGCCTTGAAAAAATCTTATTTTTAGTCTTGGCACAAGGCCTCGACTATGTGGTTATGATAGTCTGGCATTATGAATTCCATCATTATGAAAGTTGTTATTGATATTGCATGTGATTATTCGACTAGTAGAATATCTATGTGAATTAGTAAATGGAATTATTTCATATAATTTCTTCCATATTATGCTGAAGTTCAAGTTTAAAAGGATTTTGTTTTGGTTATACATTGCCTTTAATGTTTATGTTTATTTATGAATGTTTCCGTTATATTGTTATCCTTACTAAGCAACTGAGCTCACCCCTTTCAATGTTTAAATTTTTCCCAGGATGTGAAGAAGTATTTTATCAATGACCTGTGGGGAATGTATAAGGGGATATGAAGACAAGATTTTGTTATAGTTTTTTAACATTATGATGTAATATAAGACTTATGAATATATCTAGAGTTTCCAAGGAAACTAAACTAATCGGTCTTTCAAGACTTGAACTTTTGTGATAATTCCAATATTATGTAATGATGCCCTGACTCTGGGTAACTAGGGTTGGGTCATGACAATAACTGTTTAAATTCACACCTCCTATTGAAGTTTTATACCCAATTATAATCCTTTCCCATCCTTGGACTAATAAGATCTTTGTCAAGATCATGTATTTTAGTTTGAAAATACCAACTCTTACATAACAAATTCCCATGAATTCAATGGAGTATTTTTCCTAGTATACCCACCTTTTCATTTTACATATTATGTCTTCAAAATAAGCATCAAACATCATCATGTTTGAAACACTTGTAGAAAAAACATTTCATTATCATTATTTATAACCTAAGTAATCTGAAACATAATAAGGGTGATATGAAATGATCAATAAAGATAAAAATAACCATTAAGAATTGAAAATAATCAGTGAGTATAAGAATAGAATAAGGTAATGATAACATAATAAAAGTTCATGATCATAACATGAGAATATTCATAACCATCAATTCCTGGATTATCAATCATGAAACATGGAATAAATATTTATCAAATTCAAGATTCATAATAATCAATAATCATGATTCATTTGATTTTTATATTTATTAAAGGAATCATTAAATCCTATAGAAATAATTATAAAAATGTATTAGTATAATGGAAAATCAAGTTCATAACCCATCTTAAACCCATTTTGTAAATATCTAGATCATAGTTAAATCCATAGGAAGAACCCTCCAGTAACTCTCTCATTATTGCCTCTAAAGGAAAGGAACATTACCTAATGCATTGGAGAAAAATATAGGTGGACCCAACATATAATATATATCAGGATCACTTGAATCTATCTTGTTAAACCCATCATATAAGTTATATTATTCCCTCCCATGAGCTATAACGGGGCTCAACCCTTTATATAAGATACATTGAGATCAACCGTTCGTCATCAATAATGTAAAAGTATTATTCATTAAAAAAACATCTAAATACCATAGATTTTCAATCATATTAACAATCAATGTTCTTTCATATCTTGATTAACCCATGTAAAAGAAACATGTCCCCTGAAAATATCATAATCCATCCAAAGAATAAATATGGATGATGTCAATATGAGATATCCCTTGTGGATTTTAAGAAACATTAAGGGTTTTTGAAATTAAAGAATGAAAATAACATTAAATACCAATAAAAAATATTTAGGAAGACATAATTTCCACTTTGAGTAACATCAAATCAGGTCATCATAGATGGAAGATTATTTTTAACTATCACATGGAAAATTTCTTGAGGAAAATATCATTTCTATTTTATAAACACAAATTTCAAATATATAAACTTTCTAAAAAATTAAATAAACATTTTTTTTTTAAAATAAACTTTTAAACTTAAATAAAATCTTTAAAACATTGAATGTTCATGATGATGGAAAATTCCATTCATGTCGATTATTCTAAAATAATTATTACTTCATCTTTTTGGTGAAATTAAAAATTTGAATCACTAAGAATATGAGGGAAATATTCCCATTAAAATATTTTATAAAGATCCAATTATGGGTAAAAATTATTTTAAATAATAATAGTAAATATGTTTTTAAAACATTTCTTGAACACATGGATTTGGAAGAAAATTATTTTCAATCAAAGAAACAAATTAAGTCATATTTTCTTAAAAACATTTTCTTAAAAAAATTTAGTACAAGAGAGAACAAAATTGTAATGTTTATTGAAAATTCATAAATAAACAGAGGACATGAAATGTGATGTGGTTCAAGAAAATAATTTCCTATAATTTCCTCCTAAAGGTCCTTCAACATTAACAATTTGGAAAACAAAAGGAGATTGTATCAAAAAGCATTTTCCACTTTGGTTACTCCTAAATCATAATCCTCATGAAATAATAAAATCATACGAACATTAAATTTCAGTAAAATAAAGATATCAATTACATAAAATATAAAATTTTATGTAGATACACATCATAAATGAATATATGTGTATAACATAGAATATGTCCCAAATTAGACAATTTGAGATGAGCAATGCTTACAATGATCATTACATTGAAATAGGAATTACTCAATGAATTGATTATGTGTATCAAATTTATATCCACATAAACTAAGTGGAAATAATATATAAGATAATAAAAAGTCATTACACACATAATCTTAGAAGATAAATTAAAATAAATAAGTAATATAACCCAATGAATGTAAATTTAGTTATAAAATTATTTTCCACATGATAACTTTAAAGTCATATCACCTTGGATAAATTAATTCAAATTGAAACATCAAATTCCATGATTTCTGAATTATACATGACATGACATGAAACAAGGGTAATTATATATGCAACATAAAATTAAATAGGTTTACAATATTAAAATATTACTCAATGAAGGAAAATTGTAACGAAGTCCCTTACCTTAAGTCTAGACATTCCATATATGTCTATTAAATCATTCATAATAATCTTATATCAATTATTTTTTATTAATAAATTTTTATAGGTTTTATAACTTATATTTAAATAATTTATTCTACTTATTTTAATTGAATATTTAAGGAGTTAATCGCTTATGTCTATAACGACCCACACTTTACATACATTGTTAATACTTCAAAATTGAATCACACTTATTACAACATATGACAAAACCACAAAGGACCGTATAGGTATAGTGTCTTTAGAAACTGGGAAACATAAACAACTGGTTCATAAATCTTCTATAGTGTCTCCCATTTATTTCATCATATCTAGGGTCCCTTTTAGCATATTCTACTTAATATCCATCTTCCTGACCTGGGGAAAAGAAAACATAAAAGGGTGAGCTCAAATGCTCAGCAAGGGAAAATAAAGGAAATAAAAATCATATCATATCTTTTTGAAAATCAAAACCTGCAAAAGAGATCATAATATCTTAACATGGAATAAATCATAGAAGTGAAAATGAGATCCCCAAAATCATAACATAAAACTTGAAACTTTGTGGCATGCACACATAATCATGGAAAATCATTTCTTGTTAGTCATGACTCATTGCCAAGACTATCTTAGTGGACAAAGTCCCTTTCTGAACCGAGTTCACTCCTCGTTTCAGTCCTGTATCACTGAACCGAAATAACCTTCCGTTCCAGCCATGTCTACCTCATGAGATATAAAATCATTACCCAATGCATTGGAGGGAGATATAGGTCCCACCCATCTATTAATGAATCCTTTCTTATGTGTGCCACATAATCATAAAACATGCATCATCGTATAACACATGTAACAAAAATGGGATTCTTGAAACATCATGACATCATAAATCAATTCATATATGATAAAGGAATTCATAAACATAATTCCATCACAACATAGTCAAACCAATGTAAAAATATGGATAGAAACAGAACCCTTTATTATCTTAGATGGAAAATAATTTTGATAAAACACTTGAATTGAATTCTTGAGGAAAATATCCTTTCTTCTTCAAAAATATTTTTCCTTTCATAACATGTCATACAACTTTAAAATAAAAGAAGTTGATTAAAAATAAACTTGAAAACTTGTAAAGGAAGCTTCTTTGATGTAATGTTTTAAAAATCCATTCATTCCGTATAAGTTAAAAAAACATTCTTCGTACTTTTGTCGGAAAAGTCAAAAAGTACCTCGTACGGAAAAACGACAAAAGATTCCTTTCATATTCTTTACTAAAAACTCACCTAAGGGTAAAATTGGATTTAAACTATTTCAAGTGGATGGAAAAAATATTACATATTGAGGGAACATGGATGTGGATGATAAAATACACCCTAGTAAATACTTACGAATAAACAATCTCGGATAAAAATGAGATTGTGATATTTCCCTTACCTTAGGTCCGATTTGCTTTGTTCGTGTCCGAAGCTCCTGTATAATGGTTTAAATAATGTTATTTACTTATTCCAGAATCATACATATTGATATGAGATCATATATGGTCATATTATTAGCTTCTTGTTAGTAATATTTCATTGTTACTTTTTACTCGGGTCTTTATAACTTTTTGTTCTTATGCGTGTTTTGTCGAATAAATTCTTATTCTTATCTTTAGGTTATAGATAATTCATTTCCAGAATGGTATTAGTGTATTATATACCATATTCATTCATTCAATTCATTTATATAATCATTATGAAATGAAGATCATGTAGAACGAGTCGCATCACATCGTGGAGACGGTATTCCGTACGTACGCACGAGTGATGATATCGTTCCTATGATCGTGGAATTGTATTGGAGTATATATATATATTATTTAAGTATCAATATTACTTAATAATAATCATATATAGTTACTGATTACACCATTATACCCATCCTTGTAAGGTGATGGTGGAAAATAGATTACACCACGGCGTGGAGACGGTATTCCGTACGTACGCACGCGCGGTGATTTCATTTTTCCGTAGGATGGATAGAAGGTGAATTAGGGTTGTTTCATATTTATAATAACATATCAGTATGTAAGTAATACTGATGTTATTACTTTATCATGAAACAACTAAAGAAGAAGAAGTTGAAGAAGAAAGAAATTGAAAAGATTGGTAATGGATATTACCTCTTCTTTGGAACGCCTTTTTGAATCCTCCACTTAAGGAACTAAGATTGGTCTTTGGAGAAGACCAGGACCTCTAGGATTATTCTAGGGAAGTGGAGAAGGGAAAATGGCAGGGGTTGGCCGAGCTTGAGTGCTCAAATTGGTGTGAGGAGGAGGGGGAGGAGGTGCCCTTTTATAAGGGAGGAGAGGGGCACCTTAGGAATATCTCAAAATATTATTTTATATTAAAGTCAAAATCGGTTTATAATGGTTACAAAGGGTCTTATTTCGAAGCCAAAGTGGGGATGGGTCGAAATCCTATCAACCAATAGAATTTAGACAAGTTTAGGGTATTATTTTAACCTTATCAATTAGATTTAACTCTAAGTTAAATAATTTAACTTTTACCATGACTTTTTGTTTTCTTTCACTATATGGTTAATACACTTACTATAACATGACAAACGAACCCCAAATTGTTTATTATTAAAATATATATCCTTATATAAGTCATTTGGCCGAACCTTAGATTTTTAGGAATAAAATAACAATTAATAATATAATATTTGATTTAAAAACTATTTTTGTCAATTTTGACACTATTTGATATATGATTTTTGTCAAAGTCATAACAGAATTATATGTTCGAACCAAGTTGATTAAATCAATACTAATATATCATAGTAACCTAGAAAATTAGTGGAATTCATAAAAAGTCTCAAATTACATTTATTTTGGTATTTATATTATCAATTTTGTCAATATTTCATTAATAAGATAATTACTGCATCATCTTTGTGTCATAAATAAATTAAATTATTTGATGTCTAAAAATTACAAATAAAATACCATCATGTAGGAAATCTTTTTAGATTTCTAATGAATATTTACAATCGAATTTATCTTATGTATAACCCTATATTAAAAATGATTTACTTATTAAACTTTGATTTTAACTATTTTAACACTTCTTTAAATAAATTAATAATAAATGTCCTAATCTAATCCAAGTGGGCCTAAATGGTCATATTTTATTCCTAAGTTTGTTTTTGGTCGAATTACACTTTTCCAATAGAATTAGGACATGTGTTAGGGTAATATTAATATCATAATTACCCTTAGTTACCCTATTTACTATTAACCGCGGTAAAAATAGTAAAAAGTTACTATTCACCAAAAAATTATTTTCATCTCATTGAACCACATTTTAGTCCTTGATATTAACCGTGTCTCTCGGATTTTTGAAATTCCATTCACAGAAGCGGTAAAATTAAGTTTTATGCAAAATTCAGTTTTTAACCTACCACTTAGTGGTTTCACTATTCATCAAAAATTGAAAGTTTTCAGAAAAATACCAAAATTTCACCCTAGGCTAATTTCGATATTCTGAGTCCAAAAATGAAGTCCATTTTGAAAAATAAAATTTATAAAATTTCAAAAAGTGGTTATTACTATTCATAACGGCTAGTTTTAATAGCATATTGTTGTTTAGTGAAACTCGGTATTGCGTACGACGCAAGCTATCGAGGAAGGTCGCGATTGCGTGTAAAGCAAGCCAAGAAAGTGTTGTGTAGAAAAAGATTCCTTTGATGATTTATATAACATAAAAGTCTCGGGTGTTACATTCTACCCCCCTTAAAAAGAATTTCGCCCTCGAAATTCGTCACTTTGCAACAAACAAATGAGGATACTTCTCCCTCATCATATCCTCAAGCTCCCATGTAGCTTCTTCAAGTTGGTGGTTTCTCCATAAAACTTTCACCAAGCGAGTGGTCTTGTTTCGTAGGACTTTTTCGCTACGATCCAGAATCTCTATCGGCTGTTCTTCATAAGAAAGATCTTGCTCCAGTGGTACAACTTCTGAGCTGAGTACATGTGAAGGATCTGGTATGTACTTTCTCAGGAGAGATACATGGAACACATCGTGAACTTGAGAGAGATTCGGTGGAAGCGCCAATCGGTAAGCTACCTTCCCAACACGATCCAGTATTTCAAAAGGACCGATATATCTAGGGCTCAACTTCCCCTTCTTTCCAAATCTCATAACCCTCTTCCAGGGAGATATTCGTAAGAACACTTTATCACCTACTTCAAACTCTAGGTCTTTTCTTCGGTTGTCGGCATAACTTTTCTGTCGACTCTGAGCTGCTCTTATGTGTTGTTGAATAGATCTGACCTTTTCTGCCATTTCATCAACGAGATCAGGTCCTAATAGCTTTCTTTCCCCCACTTCATCCCAGCAAGTTGGAGTCCTGCATTTCTTTCCATAGAGAGATTCATAAGGAGCCATCTGAATACTGGAGTGAAAGCTATTATTATAAGAAAATTCCACCAAAGGTAGGTGTTGATCCCAACCTCCTTTGAAATCCATAGAGCAAGCTCTCAACATATATTCTAGGGTTTGAATTGTTCTCTCAGACTGACCGTCTGTCTGGGGATGATAAGCAGTGCTGAAACTCAACTCTGTATCCAGAGTATGCTGAAGACTTCGCCAGAACTTCGAGGTTAATCTCGGATCTCGATCAGATATAATAGAAAGTGGTACTCCATGCAATCTTACCACTTCCTTTACATATATCTTGGCAAGCTGATCTAGAGAGAAATCCTCTCTAATAGCAATGAAGTGTGCAGACTTTGTAAGACGATCAACTATGACCCAGATAGCATTATTGCCTTTGGATGTTTTAGGAAGTCCTGTGACAAAGTCCATAGTGATGTTTTCCCATTTCCATTCGGGTATGGGTAATGGTTGTAACATCCCCTTAGACTTCTGTCTCTCAGCTTTAACTTGTTGACAAACCAAGCATCGAGAGACATATTCAGCAACATCTCTTTTCATGCCATCCCACCAGAAGTACTCTTTCAGGTCCCTATACATCTTCGTGCTTCCAGGATGAATAGAGAATGAAGAACTATGAGCCTCATCCAGCAGCTCTTTCTTTAATTCGGGGATGGGAGGAACACAAACCCGATTCCTGAACTTTATTATCCCATCACAATCAAGGTTGAATTCAGGAACATTTCTCACCTTCTTTTGTAACTCGACATCTTCTTTCTGTGCCTCTTTAATCTTCACATGTATAGATGGTTGAACATTCATTTGAGAAAGATAAGATTTTTCCCCTTCCATTATAATTCCAAGATCCATCCTTTGTAAATCCATAAATATTGGATCTTTTGTGATCCTCATCATGGATAAACTAGCATGGTCTTGTCGACTTAATGCATCTGCCACCTTGTTTGCTTTCCCAGGGTGGTAATGGATTGAGCAGTCATAATCCTTAATCAGCTCCAACCATCTTCTTTGGCGCATATTCAGCTCCTTTTGTGTGAAAATATACTTTAAACTTTTATGATCAGTATAAATATCACACCTTTCACCATAAAGGTAGTGCCTCCAAATATTTAATGCAAAGATTACCGCAGCCAACTCCAAATCATGTGTTGGGTAATTTTGTTCATGGATTTTCAACTGTCGTGAGGCATAAGCTATCACCATATCATTTTGCATAAGAACACACCCCAATCCCTTCTTGGATGCATCACTGTAGATCACAAACCTTTCTCCACTACAAGGCAGTGTGAGCACAGGTGCACTGGATAACCTTCTTTTCAACTCCTTGAAATTCTCTTCACATTCCTCTGTCCAGACAAACTTAACTCCTTTCCGAGTCAACTTGGTGAGTGGATTAGATAATCGTGAAAAATCTTTTACAAAACGTCGATAATATCCAGCCAAACCAAGAAAACTTCGGATCTCAGTTACTGTTGTTGGTCTTGACCATCTTTCGATAACCTCTGTTTTTGCTGGATCCACAGATATCCCCTCTTTTGAGATTATATGACCAAAAAATGCAACTTTTTGAAGCCAAAATTCACACTTGGTAAATTTGGCATAAAGCTTCTCTTTTCTCAGGTTCTTCAATATAATTCTCAAGTGATCTTCATGCTCTTCCTTGCTCTTTGAATAGACAAGAATATCGTCTATAAAGACTACCACAAATTGATCAAGATAGTCTCTAAAGACTCTATTCATTAGATCCATGAAGATAGCAGGGGCATTAGTAAGACCAAATGGCATCACTATAAATTCATAGTGTCCATACCTTGTACGGAAAGTCGTCTTTGGTATATCCTCCCTTTTGACCCTTAATTGATGATACCCTGAACGAAGATCAATCTTGGAAAAGTATTGAGCTCCGCGTAGTTGGTCAAATAAGTCATCAATGCGTGGGAGAGGATATTTGTTCTTGATAGTGATCTTGTTAAGTTCTCGATAATCAATGCAGAGTCTCATTGATCCATCTTTCTTCTTAACAAATAGAACAGGTGCTCCCCAAGGTGACGCACTAGGGCGTATGAATCCCTTATCAAGATTCTCTTGGAGTTGCTTCTTCAATTCCTGCAACTCAATTGGGGCCATTCTATAAGGTGTCTTTGAAATAGGCAAAGCACCCGGTACGAGTTCTATTGAAAACTCAACTTCACGATTTGGTGGAAGACCCGGCAATTCCTCCGGAAAGACATCATCAAACTCCCGTACAATGGGAATATTCTTAATCGTGAGTTTCTCACCAACCATTTGAGATAAATAACCTTCATTTAGTGGAATCAATACCCATAAGATGGAAGAAATTTCCACTGGAAGGTTATGTTCATCCTTGCATTGATAGACGATCGTAGGTTGATCTGGAATATGAAATGTGACTTCCCTTCTTTGGCAATTGATATGAGCTCCATGTAGAGAAAGCCAATCCATGCCAAGAATCACATCAAATTCCACTAAAGGAAGGATCACAAGATTTGCAGGAAGCACTTTCCCACAAACTTCGATCGGAGAAGAATTATAAACTTTTGATGCGATTGATGTGCCATTAGGTGTTGTCACAGCTAACTCAACATCTAATTGTTGAGGTAGTATGGTGATACCCTTAGAAAAGTCTTCAGAAATAAAAGAGTGGGTGGATCCAGAATCAAATAAAACATTTGCTACTTTAGAGTGGATGGTAAGTGTACCTTTCACCACATCGTTATCGTACTCCACATCGCTGATAGAAATTGCATGTGACTTTCCTTTGTCTTTAGCCTTAAGAGTTTGTTGACGTCGACCATCATCATCAACCCTTGGATTTGGGCATTGATTGGCATAATGCCCCATCTCCTTGCACTTGAAACATTGAAGTGTAGCAGGTTTATTCTGTGTATCCCTTCCTTTGTTTGCATCATTAGACATCTTCTTCCCATTATCACGGCATTCAAATGCCCGATGACCTTCCTTTCCACATTTAAAACATTTACTTGTCCCTTTAAGACAACTCCCTCCATGTTTCTTTCCACACTTTGAGCATAAGGGAAAGTTCATCTTCTTTTCCGTGTGCTCTTTAGATTTTTCTTTGAATTCCATCTTCCTCTTCTTATCAAACCCATGTGACTGATGGGTTACTCCAATCTCCATCTCGACTTTGAGAGCACATCGAACGATTTCTTCGTAGCTATTGAAGTCCCTTATGGCTAACGCCCTTCGAAGACTTGGTTTTAAGCCACTAAAGAATCGATCGATCTTACTCTCAGGTTGGATAATAATACCAGAAGCGTACCTTGCAAGTCTTGTAAAATTTGCTTCATAGGTACTAACAGATTCATCATCCCTTTGCTTCAGTTCAAGGAACTCTTTCTCCATCTTTGTTCAGAGAATACGAGGGAAGTACTTATTGAAAAATAAGTTCTTGAACTCGTCCCATTCCATAGACTCAATTTCATCCCTTTGCCTCGTATTCTTAACAAGATTCCACCATTGATCCGCATCTCCTTCCAAACGATACACTGCTAGGATGACTTTATCATGCTCAGAACATTGAAGAACTGAAAATATCTTTTCAGTAGTACTAATCCATTGTTCAGCAACTAATGGATCGGAAGACCCGTTGAAAGATGGTGGACGCTGCCTCATGAAGGATTCAACAGAATGTTGCTCCCTTCTTTGTTCGTTTGGAAATCCTGCAAGATTCATAGCTTGAGAAAGTTGTGTGAGAATGGCTACAAGATTTTGCATTCCAGCTCCCATATCGTTTGGTTGCTCAGGGGGACAATCATTGCATTGCCCATCGCATTCCGCATTAACACGGTTCCTTCGGGTTCCAGCCATTGACTAAAACCAAGAAGAATAGTGTGAGCAACACTAATTATAATAGGAAACCACATAATTCAAGAATAAAATTTTCATGCTTAAGGTCTTATCCTAGGTTATTCAAGGCCATTTCTAAAATTGTGTTCTATGCTTAGACTTATCCTTAGGGTTATTACTAAGGCTTTCACATCCTAGTTTCCAAAGGTTGACTATAACCTCCCTCTGATACCAACTATAACGACCCACACTTTACATACATTGTTAATACTTCAAAATTGAATCACACTTATTACAACATATGACAAAACCACAAAGGACCGTATAGGTATAGTGTCTTTAGAAACTGGGAAACATAAACAACTGGTTCATAAATCTTCTACAGTGTCTCCCATTTATTTCATCATATCTAGGGTCCCTTTTAGCATATTCTACTTAATATCCATCTTCCTGACCTGGGGAAAAGAAAACATAAAAGGGTGAGCTCAAATGCTCAGCAAGGGAAAATAAAGGAAATAAAAATCATATCATATCTTTTTGAAAATCAAAACCTGCAAAAGAGATCATAATATCTTAACATGGAATAAATCATAGAAGTGAAAATGAGATCCCCAAAATCATAACATAAAACTTGAAACTTTGTGGCATGCACACATAATCATGGAAAATCATTTCTTGTTAGTCATGACTCATTGCCAAGACTATCTTAGTGGACAAAGTCCCTTTCTGAACCGAGTTCACTCCTCGTTTCAGTCCTGTATCACTGAACCGAAATAACCTTCCGTTCCAGCCATGTCTATCTCATGAGATATAAAATCATTACCCAATGCATTGGAGGGAGATATAGGTCCCACCCATCTATTAATGAATCCTTTCTTATGTGTGCCACATAATCATAAAACATGCATCATCGTATAACACATGTAACAAAAATGGGATTCTTGAAACATCATGACATCATAAATCAATTCATATATGATAAAGGAATTCATAAAAATAATTCCATCACAACATAGTCAAACCAATGTAAAAATATGGATAGAAACAGAACCCTTTATTATCTTAGATGGAAAATAATTTTGATAAAACACTTGAATTGAATTCTTGAGGAAAATATCCTTTCTTCTTCAAAAATATTTTTCCTTTCATAACATGTCATACAACTTTAAAATAAAAGAAGTTGATTAAAAATAAACTTGAAAACTTGTAAAGGAAGCTTCTTTGATGTAATGTTTTAAAAATCCATTCATTCCGTATAAGTTAAAAAAACATTCTTCGTACTTTTGTCGGAAAAGTCAAAAAGTACCTCGTACGGAAAAACGACAAAAGATTCCTTTCATATTCTTTACTAAAAACTCACCTAAGGGTAAAATTGGATTTAAACTATTTCAAGTGGATGGAAAAAATATTACATATTGAGGGAACATGGATGTGGATGATAAAATACACCCTAGTAAATACTTACGAATAAACAATCTCGGATAAAAATGAGATTGTGATATTTCCCTTACCTTAGGTCCGATTTGCTTTGTTCGTGTCCGAAGCTCCTGTATAATGGTTTAAATAATGTTATTTACTTATTCCAGAATCATACATATTGATATGAGATCATATATGGTCATATTATTAGCTTCTTGTCAGTAATATTTCATTGTTACTTTTTACTCGGGTCTTTATAACTTTTTGTTCTTATGCGTGTTTTGTCGAATAAATTCTTATTCTTATCTTTAGGTTATAGATAATTCATTTCCAGAATGGTATTAGTGTATTATATACCATATTCATTCATTCAATTCATTTATATAATCATTATGAAATGAAGATCATGTAGAACGAGTCGCATCACATCGTGGAGACGGTATTCCGTACGTACGCACGAGTGATGATATCGTTCCTATGATCGTGGAATTGTATTGGAGTATATATATATATTATTTCAGTATCAATATTACTTAATAATAATCATATATAGTTACTGATTACACCATTATACCCATCCTTGTAAGGTGATGGTGGAAAATAGATTACACCACGGCGTGGAGACGGTATTCCGTACGTACGCACGCGCGGTGATTTCATTTTTCCGTAGGATGGATAAAAGGTGAATTAGGGTTGTTTCATATTTATAATAACATATCAGTATGTAAGTAATACTGATGTTATTACTTTATCATGAAACAACTAATGAAGAAGAAGTTGAAGAAGAAAGAAATTGAAAAGATTGGTAATGGATATTACCTCTTCTTTGGAACGCCTTTTTGAATCCTCCACTTAAGGAACTAAGATTGGTCTTTGGAGAAGACCAGGACCTCTAGGATTATTCTAGGGAAGTGGAGAAGGGAAAATGGCAGGGGTTGGCCGAGCTTGAGTGCTCAAATTGGTGTGAGGAGGAGGGGGAGGAGGTGCCCTTTTATAAGGGAGGAGAGGGGCACCTTAGGAATATCTCAAAATATTATTTTATATTAAAGTCAAAATCGGTTTATAATGGTTCCAAAGGGTCTTATTTCGAAGCCAAAGTGGGGATGGGTCGAAATCCTATCAACCAATAGAATTTAGACAAGTTTAGGGTATTATTTTAACCTTATCAATTAGATTTAACTCTAAGTTAAATAATTTAACTTTTACCATGACTTTTTGTTTTCTTTCACTATATGGTTAATACACTTACTATAACATGCCAAACGAACCCCAAATTGTTTATTATTAAAATATATATCCTTATCTAAGTCATTTGGCCGAACCTTAGATTTTTAGGAATAAAATAACAATTAATAATATAATATTTGATTTAAAAACTATTTTTGTCAATTTTGACACTATTTGATATATGATTTTTGTCAAAGTCATAACAGAATTATATGTTCGAACCAAGTTGATTAAATCAATACTAATATATCATAGTAACCTATAAAATTAGTGGAATTCATAAAAAGTCTCAAATTACATTTATTTTGGTATTTATATTATCAATTTTGTCAATATTTCATTAATAAGATAATTACTGCATCATCTTTGTGTCATAAATAAATTAAATTATTTGATGTCTAAAAATTACAAATAAAATACCATCATGTAGGAAATCTTTTTAGCTTTCTAATGAATATTTACAATCTAATTTATCTTATGTATAACCCTATATTAAAAATGATTTACTTATTAAACTTTGATTTTAACTATTTTAACACTTCTTTAAATAAATTAATAATAAATGTCCTAATCTAATCCAAGTGGGCCTAAATGGTCATATTTTATTCCTAAGTTTGTTTTTGGTCGAATTACACTTGTCCAATAGAATTAGGACATGTGTTAGGGTAATATTAATATCATAATTACCCTTAGTTACCCTATTTACTATTAACCGCGGTAAAAATAGTAAAAAGTTACTATTCACCAAAAAATTATTTTCATCTCATTGAACCACATTTTAGTCCTTGATATTAACCGTGTCTCTCGGATTTTTGAAATTCCATTCACAGAAGCGGTAAAATTAAGTTTTATGCAAAATTCAGTTTTTAACCTCCCACTTAGTGGTTTCACTATTCATCAAAAATTGAAAGTTTTCAGAAAAATACCAAAATTTCACCCTAGGCTAATTTCGATATTCTGAGTCCAAAAATGAAGTCCATTTTGAAAAATAAAATTTATAAAATTTCAAAAAGTGGTTATTACTATTCATAACGGCTAGTTTTAATAGCATATTGTTGTTTAGTGAAACTCGGTATTGCGTACGACGCAAGCTATCGAGGAAGGTCGCGATTGCGTGTAAAGCAAGCCAAGAAAGTGTTGTGTAGAAAAAGATTCCTTTGATGATTTATATAACATAAAAGTCTCGGGTGTTACAATGTCCACATTGTGTGTTTTGTGGATGTTTGGTTCATTATTTCAAAATAACTTCGGTGTGTTGACCGATATCGAAGAAGTCATTTTTACATCATACCAATAATAATCATCATTAGATAATAATCATTTTTATAAATCAATTATACTTTTAAATTTTTACATGAATAATTTTTATGAAAAATTGAACTACGTTACAATCATAAAAACGGCAGGGCGTACATAGGCACGAGAAACATTTCCTTTTTTCAACGATCATTATACAAAAAAGGTAGGTATTATTTTAAACTTATAGAATGATAATTATTTCCTAAATATAATATAATATTATTTAAATACATTTATATATCTCATCCATGAAATTTTTTGTTGAAAAAAAATAATCACATCTCTTCGTAGAGGCAGTAGTCCATACATAAGCATGGATGAGGTTATCATTTTCTAGTGAGAGGATATGTAAGAAATAAAATGATATTTAATATTTTAATAATGATAAATATTTCATTAATATCATAATTATTTAATATATATTACATATATTCATTAAAATTATCTTTATTAACTTACATGTAAGGCATTAGTGAAAATTTATCACATCGCTTTGCAAGGCGGTAGTCTACCATACACATGAGAAAAGTTACCGTATCCCCCATGGAATGGAAAGTAAGAAGATATATATGATATAAAATTTTAAAAAGAACAATTATATTAAAAATATAATATATATAATTTATATCCATCATTATAACCATCCATAAGATGAGGTGATGGAAAATTAATTACTTCGAATCATGAGGCGATAGTTCTCCATAAACATGACTGAGGGTTTCATTTCCTATTTGATGGAAAACGAGGTGAATTTAGGTAATTATTTTTACATAATAACATATAATTATATGGTATATACTAGTTTTATTATATCATTTAATGGAATAGATCTCTCTGGTTTATTGCATTGCGAATATCTGGTGTCTGAGGTGTTTCAGGAGGTCAAAGTGACTTATCCCCAACACTTTACCAAATTTTCAGTTCTGTGAATAGTGTCATCGGTATCCTTAGGTGAACAGTGCATCAATATCCTTAGGTGAATAGTGCAATTGGTAGCCTTAGGTGAACAGTGTCATCAGTAGCCTTAGGTGAATAGTGCATCAGTAACCTTATATGAACAGTGAAATGGTAACCTTATGTGAATAGTTTCATAAGTATACTTAGGTGAATAGTGTCATCGGTAGCCTTAGATGAATAGTGCATTGGTAACCTTATGTGAACAGTGCAACGGTAACCTTATGTGAATAGTTTCATCGATAGCCTTAGGTGAATAGTGTCATCGGTAGCATTAGGTGAATAGTGCAATGGTAACCTTATGTGAATAGTGACATCAGTAGCCTTAGGTGAACAGTGCAACAGTAACCTTATATGAGCTGTGTCATCTATAACATTAGGTGAAATAGTGCAATAGTGACCTTATGTGAACAGTGTCACGATGAGGTTCCAATGGTGAGGTTCCAACGGTGAGGTTCCAACAGTGACGTATTTCCTTTGCCAAATTTTGAGTTTATGAACAGTGTTTCCAGAACAGTGAGGTTCTAACGATGACCTTTATTTCCTTTTCCAAATTTTGTTTTAGTGAATAGTGTTTCCAGCTTCCTATAGTTTCTCCCCTTTGATGTTTCCTTTGACCTAAAATGAATTTAAATACTTGTTTTATGAACTCTAAGGCCTATTAAAAGGCCATAAATTCTATATTAATTTCCCTAAGACTTGGGATGCTTTTACTTGTTCAAACTGCATAGTTTATTGCGATCTTCTTTTAATGGAAAATCCAACATATCTTAAACCACTACTCTTTTAAATCTACTAAAGGGATGATATATCTTCCACCACAGCTCTTCTTCCTTGTTCTCGGATTTGAGATACTTGAACCTTTCATTCCAACCCATAAGAGTTGCATAATCAAACTTTCCTCATTGGATTGGTTCCCCTATGTTTTTGATGTAACCAAGTAGTATCGACCAATCTTCGATATAAGGTATGATCTATTATCATTTTTTTGGATTCATCTCCTTCTGTTTCTCCTTACCCTTTTATGGAATTCTTTCCCCATGTTCTTAATGGACTTTTCTTAGGTGTGACCGGTGTGGTGATGTCTCTGCATCCTCGGGTGGACATAGTTGTCATAGGTGAGGAGATCTTAACCTGTTGTGTGGCTCATTCTCATATATAGAACATCAAGAACAATTTTAGGTAGGTGATTCTTTGCTTCTGTTTTATTTTATGGGGAACTGTATAGTTAGGATGTTTTGTCCCACCAGATCACAATGGAATTAACCTAAGAAATATTTGAACTGGATAAATAAATTGACATCGATCGTATGCTATGGCCTCTCGATTTGCTAGATAATGTTATATCTATGAAGGCTTTGTTTAGATTTTCATTATTTTTAGAAATTGGTAAAGAACATAAATCCATAATTATTTGATAAATTTTTGACTAAAGATAAAGGGTCAGGTAAATGAATATGGTTCTTCTTGTTTTAATTTGATGTTAATCAAATTAGTGTAGTAAGCATGTTTAATTATACGTGATAGATTAATGGTAATGTTTCCGGAAGATGGAACCTATGAATAATAAATTGGTTAATCCATGATGGATTAAAGAACTAGTTGTTTGAAAAAAGATAATTCTTTGTAGGGTTCAGAGTTACCCTCTTTCTTGTTTAAGACTAATAGCCTAATTGATATGATCTTTGTTTTCCTACTACTTGTGTTTTGATGTGAGCCTGGATGGATGTCGTGATATGTGGGGGCAGGGAGGCCTATTGTTTGTGGTAGTAGTTGACACCTAGAGTGGCAAGATGCATCAATTTATGATTGTGGGTGTTAGTTTGGTATGGAGTATGATATTCTCCAAAGATACCAACTATAGGATCGAAGTAATGATGCTGTAGATGCTCAGTATACAAGAGGGGTGGTGGGTGGGTGGGTGAATTGCATACTTTAAAAATTATTTTGAAACTTTTAAAGTTGGATAGAAACCTTTATATTGTTTACAAGGTTAAACAAGGTAAATTCACAAAACCTCTAAGTTCAACTAACTTCCTGGATTCTGGAAATATGATTCCAAGAATGTAATTCTGGAAATTTAGTTCCAGAAATGAAACTTATCAAAAGTTTACAAAGATAAAGATTCTAATATAAAGCATATAGAATCTAACTATATCAGAGTATGAGTATAAGAAAGTATAAGATAGGTATACTTTTATCAACAATCAAAATGCAACAGAAAAATTGAAAACCACAAGTAACAAGTAGTAAATCTTTTAACCCAAAGGGAAGGGTATCCAACAACCTTGGATAAAGGTTACTTGATTTATACTTTTAAGAAAGTCTGTTTTACCCACACCAGGGTAAGCCCTCGATAAGAAGATTAGAGTCTATCTTTCTATCTCTACAAGCCCTCAACTTGAAGGTAGTTGGAACCGTTGTATTCCTATCCCTGAAAGCCCTCAAATATTTTCAGTAAAATTCAGAGTCACACGAAGCAATTATAAACAAGATGTTCAGTACACACAAAACAATAAAGTCTCTCTCTCTAGAAATCACTTCAGCATTATATAGTCTTTATATTGGTCAACTTGTTTTGATCTCTTTCAAATGAGATCCTATTTACAGACACATTCTCAACAGTCGACACCCTCCTCCAAAAGTCATATTTTTCCTTGAATTTCAGAGGGACCTGTATATGTGTCACTCAAACAATGGTTGGTTTGTAACTGAATTCACAAAATCGTTTTGTAACCAAAACATGCGTAAGAGAAAATATGGTTACTTAACCGAAATAAATTTTCAGAGTGTAATAAAAAAATGAAAGTTTGGAGTCTAACCAAAAATAAATTCGATGTCTATAATACATAGGTATTCATATTCTATCTTCAGAAGAATTCCAAACCTGAATTATATAGAATTCCAGAGTCTGAATTTCAAGGAAATTAGGAGTCCTGAATTTTGTAGAATTCAGAGTCCGAAATTAGAAATTTCAGTGGTTGAATTCATTATAATTCAGATTCTGAACTTATAATATTTGGAGTCTGAATTCAGAGAACATGGAGTCTGAACACATGAGAGTTCGAAATCTGAATTCATTAGAATTCTGAGTCTGAACTTACAAAGTTCCATGCCTGAATTCAGAAGATTTGGAACCTAAATCTGCATCCTGAAAATAGAATGCTCTATAACTAAGTATTATAAGATTAAGAGGTTTTAGATATGAAACCGAACTTTACCCTTAGAAATAGACTAAAAAATGAAAAACAGGGTAAGGATAAATTTCCTTGGGGAAGGAAAATTTTCCTTATGAAAGTAAAATATAGGGTAAAAAAAATCTACCTTAATATAAGGTGCTTGTGGTTTTAAAAACATTAAGGAATGGTAAAGTCATAAAGAAACCTTATTGACTCAAAAATCTACCCAAACATGAAGGAATGGAAAATTCATAAGGAACCCTTTTTTACTAAACAGTATCCCCCTTTTTGGAAAGCACAAACATCCTCCCGAAAAAGAATATAAGGACATAGAAAATATTTTCCAAAACATTGAATACAAAACTTATCTCCCTTAACACATGGGCAATGATGAATATGACTAACTCCCCCCTTTGTCTTTGGAACCACTAAGGATCATATTCTGATTTCCTGAATGAGATTTTTCATTATATTTAATACATAAATCTTTATAATGAAAACTCCCCCTTAGATAAACTCCTCCTTACTTTTGGAAATTTCTTATTTACTTAGAATTTTTTTCCTTTCTCCCCATTTGTGATTTTTAAAAATAAATATAAGGAATGGAAAAGTAAATATGGTACATGAAATATTAGTGCAAAATAACCAAACAAAACGAGCAACCAAAAAATTCATTAAGATTGGAAAAAAATCTATACAATAGGAAATATACAACAAAAGATACGATTTAAACAAAGTTATCCTTCATTTTCCTTAGGCATCAGCTTCTTCAATATTGTTTTCATCTTCTTGAGCTCTTTATGGTCTTCCTCTGCTCATTTGGGAATCTGATCCTGATCTTCGGTTTTATTTTCTAGGGCTTTGATTCTTTCTTCTTGAGCCTTAAGAGATTATGCCTGAACCTTCAAGAGTTCTTCCTGCTTGGAAATATTTTCTTCTATCTTAATCTGAATATCACTTTCTCTCTTCAAGCTCTGAGAAACAGAATAAAAACTTCCATTCGGATCATTGACTTCTTGAATTCGAGAATTATCTTCTAGAGTCATCTTTTTCTCAAAACTATCTGTGAGATCCATAATCTTACTATCTTCAATGTCAAAAGAATCCTTGAAACTTTCTTGGAACTCATCAAGAATTCACATATCTTCTATAGTTTTCTTAGACCAACTTGTCATTTTCTTGCAAGACCTCTTGTGGGGTTCGTCATTAATGAATAATGTTTTGAAATCTACCTCCAGCTTGGCACACTTATCCATTACCATGTACTAAATATTCTTTTTGATTTAGGGTGTGTTGAAGCATCTAGAATCTCAAATCAATTCTTGGAAATATCTAAATAGTTCCAACAAGAGTTTTCAAATATTGGACGATGAAATCATGTCCTAGGGAAGATGATTCCGAATCTGAGACTTTACTTGGTGAGGGGTCTTTCTTTATTTTAACTGATTTTATCTTTGATGAAGCACCCAAGTATTTCTTCTTCAGTAATACTCTACTAGGAGTATGGAAACCAACTTGTTTTCCCTTATCAGGTTTCAGAATGACTTCCTCATATGGAGATTCGTGTTCACTGTCGGACAGCTGAACAATTTTATCTTCATCTATATCTTCTTTCTCATCTCTTGTCTCAGCATCCTCTGGGTGTATAAAATGATGATTGGAACTTTCTTATTCAGATAACTTATTCACCTCTTCAATATTGTCATCTAACCCAGGAGCAGTAAGCTTTGAAGATTCAGTTTGAGATGTTTGGATTGAGATATTCTCAGATGGACTTTCCTTCTAATGAAAGTCTTCCACTTGCTTAATAAACTTTGCGGTGTCACCACTACTTTCTTCTTCTTCTTCAACTACTTATACTACTTTGACTACTTTTTCTTTATCTTTTTCTAGATTCAAATTCTTATCCTCTGGTGTTTCTGGTAAATCTTATACCTAGAAGGATTCTGGTACTGGAATATTTTCGGAATCTCTCTCAGCATCCTTCAGAAGTGATTAAACTATTTCAGCCTCAGACATATTCATCTTTTGTTTTTTTTCTTTTTCTTGCTTTTCAAGCTCATCAACAATCATCTCCTTTAAAGATTTTGCTTCAATAGGATCCAAAACAAAGCTAGGCTCTCCTACTTTCTTGTTCTTCTTATCTTCTCTCTACTTAGTTACTTCCTCATCTGAATAAGATTTTTTCTTCTTAGGCTTTGGTGGTGCGGATTGGGTTTCCATAGCCTCTGGAGTTTTTTCTTTTTCTTCTACTTCATTCACTTTCCTCTTCATTGAACCCTTATTAGAGGTCTTAGCAGCCTATTGTTTCTTTGAGATAGCTTCACCTTCTTCCTCAGGAAAGTCATAAAATTATTTAGATTCCTTATAAAATCCAACATTCATTCTTCTTAGAGTATCTTCACTAACCAGCATGACTTTGCAATTCCTTGGCTTTGAATTGCAAGGAATTTTGAAAGAATCCAAGCACCGAACAATCAGATTCAAAGGAATGGTTGGATACATAATGATCTCAGCCTTCATATTTCCATTCATTATATTCTAGATCATAATTAGAATATTCTTAACCAAGTTGATCGTTCTCAGGTTCACTGGACAATCCAAAATTTACATATCACTCTTCTTCAATGTATCCCTGTCACCTTTTCTTGGTATAATGAATCCTTGAACACATAATTTGAGAATCCAAAAATTTGTAGTGAGGTGAACAATCTATAGAGTCTAAACATCTATAAGACTGAGGCACTCCATAGCTTTCACCTTAACAAATATTCCTTGAAAATCTGGAAACATTTGAGAAAAAAATTCAGATTCTCATTCCTATAGAACTCTAATATGATTTGCAGCCTTGGTTTACGGGAGAGGATAACCCTTCCCGTAACTTTTTAAAGTGAACATATCTCTGCCATCTTCCTTGAAAAAGGTCACCGTTTCATAATATTCAACAAGAAAATCTGGATATACAAAATCTTGAGTTATTGACTTCGATACACAAAGACTCTCCCATCCATTCAGCTTGATGTTCCTTAAGGTGATGGAATCAAACTTGACAAAGAAGTTTGGATACACCAACCATTCCCTATAAACCTTCTACTCCAAGATTGTATTGAAAATTGACATTTCTTTCTATGTTGATTCTTGGACAGACATTCAGACTTGAGCATGTTCTGAGAAGTTTGGAACGGGCTTAAGTAGAAGGGCAGAGCTTCAACACACAAAGGCTTTAGTTTCAATGTTGGATAGCCATTGGGGGGGGTTCTTTATATAGGAATTTGAAGCGATGGTTCAGCTTCCACGCCCAATCAAATGGTTGAGAAACTTTTTGATTAGATCTGATGGTTGAAAAGATAGCCGAAAGGAAATTTTGACAGAATCCAATATTTTTAGGTTTTAATAGAAACATTCAGATTCAAGGAAAATAGAATCTAAAAAATTTAAAAATAAAATAAAATACCCGCAAATAAAGGATGATTATGAAAACTCAATAAAGGAAACATACCTTTCGGATTTCTAGGAAGATTATTCGTAGGGGGGAAAATTATTCTGGAAGAACTTTAGATTCAGAAACAATCTTTTGATTACAAATATTTTTTAAAAAAAAACTAGGAAAATATTTTTATAAAATCTATATATAGAAAAAAAAACTTCATTATGGAAAATTTAGAAAACCTTAAAATGGAAATTTTTATTATGAAAGATTTAGAAAATCTTACTACAGAAATTTCCATTACGAAAGATTTGAAAAATATGACTATTAAAATTTCCAATATGAAATATTTGGAAAATATGAATACAAAAATTTCCATTATGAAAGATTTGAAAAATCTAACTATGTAAATTTTCATTACGACATATTTGAAAAATTTGACTACGAAAATTTTCATTACGAAAGGTTTTTATCTAACTAACAAGAAAATATACCCCCTTTGAAAAAGAGTTTATTACTGTAAAGAGATTGGTTTCAACAGAAAGTTAATAAGGAATATTACCTTATGATTATCATTCCTAAATTATGTTTAATGTATTCAAATCTATCGAAGGGTAAATATTTTGTAAAAATATCATCAAGTTGATCTTGTGTTCCAATAAATTGATTAATAATATCCCATTTTTGTGTGTGATCCCTAAGAATGTGATGCCTAATGTCTATGTGTTTTGCAAGAGAGTGATGTGAAGGGTTTTTAATAAGGGAAATGTCACTAGTATTATCACAAAAATTATGTGTTTTGGTAAAACTAATAACATATCCTATGAGTGTTTGTTGCATCCACAACACTTGAGCACAACAACTTCCAGCTTATTCATATTCAGCTTCAGTAGAAGAAAGTGCTACCAAGTGTTTCTTTTTACCTGACCAAGAAACTAATGAATCTTTTAATAAATGACAAGTTCTGTATATACTCTTCTATCTATTCTACATCCGCCAAAGTCAACATTCGAATAACTTTTTAAAAAAAAATCATTTCCAGAAGTATAAAAGAGTCCAAGATCCATGGTTCCCTTTTAGTAGCGAAAAATTATTTTCACTAAAATTAAATGAGATTCCTTAGGATTGTATTGATATCTTGAACATAAGCACACTGAAAACATCAAGTCTAGATGACTAGCGGTCAAGTAAAGTACACTTCCTATCATACTTCTAAAAGACGATTGATCAACTGGTTTCCCAGTGTTATCAAGATCAAGTGAGTTTGAGGTAACAATGGAAGTACTTATAATCTTAGTGTTTTCATATCTATACTTTTTAATAATATCTTTAATATACTTCTATTGGGATATATATATATTCCTTCTCGTTTTTGAGAAATTTGAAAACAAAGGAAAAATGTTAACTCACCATCTTACTCATTTCAATCTCAGATTTCATTAGATCCACAAAGGAATCAGTTAAATATTGCTGAGTTGAACCAAATATAATGTCATCGACATAAATTTGAACAATCAATTTTTTTCTTATCTTTCTATTTAAAAAGGATTGGATCAACATTTCCCTTAACATAATCATTTTGAAGAAAAAATCCTGTAAGTCAATCATACCATGCTTGAGGGGCTTGCTTAAGTCCATATAAGGCTTTGGTATGTTTAAAAACATGTTCAGGATTTTTTGTATCATCAAAAACAGGAGGTTGTTCAATAAAAACTTCATCTTCAACATAACCATTAAGGAAATTACATTTCACATCCATTTGAAAAAGTTTGAAATTGAAGAATGTTGCAGAGGCAAGTATAATATGAATAGATTCAAGTCTAGCTACTAGAGCATTAGTTTCTTCATAGTCTATTCCTTCTTGTTTATTATAACCTTTAGCAACCAATCTTGCTTTATTTATTACAATGATTCCATTTTCCTCACACTTATTTCTGAAGACCCATTTGACTCCAATAATAGAAGTTTCCTTAGGTCTTTCAACCAAGGTCTAGACTTTATTCCTTTCAAATTCATTTAGTTAATCTTGCATAGATTTTATCCAATCATCATCACCTAAAGATTCATCAGTTATTTTTTATTCTAATTGGGAAAGGAATTCTGGATGTTTTATTTCATTTTTTAAGGAACTTCTAGTCCTTACGGGTTGATTTTCATCACCAATGAAACTATCACTGGGATGATTCTTTAGAAACAACTGATTTAGGTTTTGTAAAACCTTTTCAACAACATAATGTAAGATGTATTCTAGGGTAAATGTTTGAGGAATATTTTCTTGAACATTTTCCACATCCAAAGGGTCTTCTAACAAATGTTAATAACCAGTTTTTGAAAAGACATCCGAAGATGTAAGTTTAGGTTGTTTAAAAACAAAGGGATCTATTTCATCAAATTTAACATACACTGTTTCTTCAATAGTAAAAGTGTTTTTATTAAAAACTCTATAAGCCTTAGAAGTTGAGGAGTAGCCAAAGAATATTCCTTCATCAGATTTTGGTGCAAATTTGTGTAAATTATCTTTAGTATTCTTAATGAATACCTTGTAACCAAAAACCTTGAAGTAGGGAAGTCTAGGTTTTCTACCGTTACATAACTCAGAAAGAGTTTTGTTAAGAAAAGGTCTAATCTAAACACGATTTATAGTCTAACAAGCAGTACTTACAGCTTCAGCCCAAGTATTTTTGGCTATAAAATATTCACTCAACATGGTTCTTGTTATCTATTGAAGAATTATATTTCTTTTTTCAACAACACTATTATTTTGGGGTTTTCTGGGTCCTGAGAAGTTATGATTAATGCCTTTTATACTACAAAAAGTTTCAAAATCAGAATTTTGAAATTCTCCTCCATGATCACTCTGAATAGTTATCAAAGGAAGTTTTTTCTATTTTATTAACTTGGGCTATAAAAGTTTTGAAATAGGAAAAAGCTTCATATTTCTTTAATAGAAAATAGACCCACATAAATCTAGTGTAATCATCAACTAAGACAAATATATAATATTTGCCTCCAATGCTACCAGTTTGTGTCAGTCCAAAAAGATACATATGCACTAACTATACTGAATTAGTGGTTGAGACTTCACCAACTAATTTAAAACTTGATTTATGTTGCCTTCCATATTGACAAGGATCACAAACTTTTGAAGAATCAAACCTAAGCTCCGGTAGATCATTAACTAGTCTTTTCTTAGAGAGTTTTCATAGGTTCCTAAGGTTACAATGTCTTAACCTTTTCTTCCACAACCAAGAATGATCTTACATTGCACTAATGAAAGGTAGGTCTTATCTCTTATGGTCTTCTATGTTTAGTGTGTAAACATTCTGTTGCCTATTGACATAAAGAATGAACTCTTCCATGGAATTGTTTACTAAGAACTTGTCATTCCTAAAATTCACAAGGTAACCTTCATCACATAATTAACTTATGCTAATGAGGTTGTGCGTAAGACCTTTAACAAATTAAACATTTGAAATCAAAGTTTTTCCAAGAAGAATGATGTTACCTATACCCATAATTTTCCCTTAGCATTATCTCTAAAAGTTAATTTTCCTCCTCTAATCTTGATAATCTTTTCAAAGATGTTTTTTTACCAGTCATATGGTAGGAACATCCACTATCCATGTATCAAATATTTCTATTAATACCATTATTATTTTCCTAAAAATAAGAGTGTTAGAATTTAGACACCCAAACTTTTTTGGATCTAGAAGTTTCAGAAAGATAAATTTTAGGTACCCCCATTTTCTTAGAAAAATAGGCTTTATGAAATCCTAAAGTCTGGGTTTTTTTAACGAATAATTTTTTTCCCAGTGTCCACCACACTGACACTTAGTGCAAAAAGGATCACTTTGAGGAATAAAATAATTTTTACTAAAAAATAGTTTTGAACTAGTATAACTAAATCCAGAATTATTATTTCGGGGTTGAATTTGAGAATACATATTATTAAAATTTTCCTTACATAAGGTAAAGTTTGACAAAAACTTCCTCAAGGAAAATATTTCTGACTTCAGTTTAATAACTATGTTATTGTCTTCCAAAACATAAGTTTTAGAACTAGAGATAGTCTTGAAAACATTTTTATTAGAAATTACATTTTCTAGATCGTTAGAATGTTTATCCCTCTCCGAATTTACTTCCTCAAGATTTTTTGAAATACATTCAAAATCAAGGGTTTTCTTATCAAGATCTTTAGAAAGATCTGATATTTATTTAGTAAGAATAGTATTTCTTGAATTTTCCTTATCATGCTTTTTAATGAGTTTAGAATTCTCATTCCCAAACCTAGAAACTTCTTCTTAGGTAGATAAAATATTATCTTCATCAGAAGAAGATTCTTCATATGAGGATTCATAATATTTTGTATCATTATAATTTGCATTCAAGGATACATTGGTCATAGATTAAACATTGTGTACCTTAGCAATTAAGAAATGATTTTTAATTGGTAGTCTAGATATTAAACCAAGATTCTTCTGTCCATAAGATTTGTATTCTGATGATTCATCTGAAGAGTCACCCCCACTGGCACTCCAGGTGTCATTAGCTTCCAGTACTTTCTTAGATTTAGCTTTACATTACTTATTTCTATTTCTCTTAGAATGCTTTTCCTTTCTTTCCATTCTCCTAAGTATAGGAAAATCAGGTCTTATATGTCCAGCTCTTTTTCATTCATAACATGTGACTTCTGAAACTTTCTTATCTTTACTTTCTTTCTTCTTGTATTTGGATTGAATGTTATTCAATCCTATAATCTTGTTCATCCTTCGAGAAAGATTGGCTAACACATTTTCTAAAGATTCACTTCCACTAGATTCTGATTGAATAACAATCTTCTTAGATTTAGATCTAGTATCTCTCTCAGTAGTCTTGGATTTTATATAATTTGAAGTTGTTGAAAGAGAAAAAATTCCATTTCCATTCTTTTTCTTTACATTATCAGTATCTCTCTTCATTCTAGTCTCATGATGAAGAAGAGTTCCAAAACATTTATCAAGAGTGATCTGTGTAACCTTCACATTCTCATCTATTGCAGTTCTCTTAGATTCCCACTCATTGGGCATGATGTCTATAATATTTTCCACATGAGCTTCATCATCTAATCCTTTCTCACCCATAGATTGTGAGTTGTTGAAAATATTCATAAATCTGTGTTTTTCCTTACATATAGGTTCTCCAAAAGGAAATAAAAAAACCACGACACTCAGCTCTACGCATGGCTCTTCTAGTTTCAATAACTTTGGAAGTTCCAAAGTGTGTAACATCAGGATTCTTCCAAAAACTATTTGTTGCTTCACAAGATGAAATTTGGCTATATATATTTCTAGTCATATAACAAAGAAATTTATTGCATAACTTATAATTCGGTTGATATTCATTCTTTTATTAGTTGGTGAAAGTACTAACTTCCTTGTCAGGGATTTTATATCCTCCAGTAAGCATAACAAAGTTATCTACTCTAGTATTGATAATGAATGTCTTCATAGGATCTCTCTAATATTCGTAATCATTCCCATTAAAAATAGGCGGTCTAGTTGGATTTAGGTTGTCTATGGAACCGATATTGATTCTTTATATCTTAAAGAAAATCTTTCCACACAAACTTGTTAGTAATAAATGTTTTTAAACTAGGATAAGAATATCCTAAGCAAGGAAAATATAGTACAATGAAAAAATTGAGCAATAAACCTTATATGTGAATATGAGTATTTCAGAGACCTGCTCTGATACCGATTGTTAGGTTGGTATGGAGTATGATATTCTCCAAAGATACCAATTGTAGGATCTAAATAATGATGCTGCAGTTTCTCAATATACAAGATGGGGGTGAATTTTATACTTAAAAAATTATTTAGAAACTTCTAAAGTTGGTTAGAAACCATTATATTGTTTAACAAGGTTAAACAAGGTAAATTCACAAATCCTCTAAGTTCTACTAACTTGCTTGATTCAAGAAATATGATTTCGAGAATGTAATTTCAGAAAAGTAGTTCTAGAAATGAAACTTATCAAAAGTTTAAAAAGATAAAGACTCTACCTTAATGTGTATAGAATATCACTATATTGGAGTATAAGTATAAGGAAGTATACGATATGTATACTTTCCTCAACAATCAAAATGCAGCGGAAAAATTGAAACAACACAAGTAAAAAGTAGTAAATCTTTTTACCCAAAGAGAACGGTATCCAACAACATTGGATAAAGGTCCCTTGATTTATACTTTCAAGAATGTATGTCTTACCCACATTAGGGTGATCCCTTGATATGAAGATCTGAGTCTGTCTTTCTATCCCTGCAAGCGCTCAACTTCAAGGTAGTCGGCACCTCTGTCTTCCTATCCCTAGAAGCACTCAAATGTACTTAGCAACATTTGGAGTCGCATGAAGAAATTCTGAACAAGATGTTCAGTACGCACAAAGCAACAAAGTCTCTGTATCTTTAAATTACTTCAGAATCATGTAATCTCTAGATTGGTCAACTTGTTTTGAGCTCTTTTAAATGAGCTCTTATTTATTGGCACATTTTCAATGGTCAACACCCTCCTCCAACAGTCATAATTTTCCTTGAATTTCGGATAGACCTGTACACATGTCACTCAAACAACGGTTGGTTAGTAACTGAATGCACAACACCGTTTTGTAACCAAGACATGAGTAAAAAAATATGGTTACTTAAAAAAATCATTTTTCAGAGTGTAAGAAAAAAATGAATGTTTAGAGTCTAACAAAAAACAAATTCGGTGTCTATAATACATAGGTATTCAGATTCAATCTTTAGAAGAATTCGAAAGCTGAATTATATAGAATTCTAGAGTCTGAATTTCAAGGAAATTCAGAGTCATGAATTGAGTAGAACTCGGAGTATGAACTTAGAATGTCCAGAGTCATAATTCATTAGAATTCGGAGTCTGAACATACAATGTTTGGAGTATGAATTCAGAGAACTCAGAGTCTAATCTCTTGAGAGTTTGGAGTCTGAATTCATTAGAATTCGGAGTGTGAACTTACAAAGTTTGGACCCTGAATTCATAGGATTCAAAACCTAAATTCGGATCCTAAAAACAGAATGCTCTATATCTAAGTATTATATGATTAAGAGGTTTTTGATATGAAACCGAATATTACACTTAGAAATATAATGAACAATGAAAAATACGGTAAGGATAAATTTCCCTGGGGAAGGAAAATCTTTTTTATGAATTTAAAACATAGGGTAAAAAGAAATATGCCTTAAGATAAGGTGTTTGTGATTTTCAGAACATGAAAAAATGGTAAAGTAATAAGGAAGCTGTATTAACTCAACAATATCCCAAAACATGAAGGAATGGAAAAGTCATAAGTAAACCTTATTGATTCAATATTATAGGGGTCATCAGGGATGACTAAATGGGTGGGATGTGAATTTTGGGATGCTTGCTAATTCTTATTGGTTGTTTATCTGATTTACATTCTCCACTGCTCAAGGAATCTAGTCTTTCTTACCCTTATTCTGAAAAATGAAAAGACATGTGAGGTATGCCACATGATTTCTGTGTTTAGCTTTTCAAGGGAGGATGAGTCTATACTCTTACTATAGTCATCAAAGACTTGAAGAGTTGTACATCTACTCCCTGTGTTGATCCCCATTGTGTTTAGTAGCATAGAATGTTTTCTAGAATGACTAGGAATATGTGAAAGTAATGCTATAAATAAATAAATGAATAAATGATGTTAACCCATGGGGTTGGATCTTACTGGGTTGCAATGTTGAGGTTATAATTTTTTAAAGGGATAATAGATTTTGGGGGTGATGCTAAGGAAATATAATATGAAAATTATTTATGGTTAATTAATGTTTAAATAATTAATTAATGTAAAGTAAAATTGATAGTAAGGGAATTAAGTAATGTAATAAATCTCTTTAAATGGTTGTGTGATTTTATGATACCTTTTCTTAGAAGTGGCAGTCGGGAGTCCGAGAGGCATTAGATGCAGTTGAGTCTAAGAATAGGTTATTCCCATAGTGTGGTTGTTAGCTATAGTATATTTTGTATTTTTTTTGTGTTTCTATATTCTACTCCACCCTGTTAGTTAGGGAAACTGAAACCCCTAAGATTCTGATCCCTGGGGGGTGTTTTCCACAATATTCTAGTGGGAGGATGGATGGCTGACTACCCCCTTTGACCTTTACCTCTTCTATTGGTAGTTACTTGTGCTGGTAGGCACAATGGTTATTTTTCTTCATATATGTGTTTAGAGGGCTGTAATGTCTTCTGGTTATTCACTCACATATATTTTGGATATAGTTTCTTATAGACTACTATAGGTGTAACTTGAATCGGATATGATGGAATGAGGTTCCTTAATCGGTGTATGGGATATAATGGCTTGAAGTTTAATACCCAATGTATGATACACATTATGCAAGTTGTGGTGGATCACAGAAACTACCTGGTTACTTTTCTTATGTGGACGTGGTTGTTTTATTGCATGAGGTGTATGTCGTGGTGCTTCATCCAGGTGTCTGCGGGCAAGCCTTTTTGGAGAGTGATACTATGGATGTGTGACGTTGGGGAAAAGTGGAAAACAAGTGGGGAATTCTTAGAGGAGTACCCTTGATATTCTTTAATATATTATACACTATTTTATGTGTTACCTGGTTAGATTTTCCATGGTAAGGCTGGGAACTTAGTATTCCTGTTTAGTTGATGAGTTAATTTCACTTGTTGTTCACTGTGCTTTAGCATGCTTTATTTACATTTGCACGAGAGTCTTCGGGGAGGATGCTAGTGAGTATACTATTATACTCACCCTATGTATATATAAATTGTTTTTTTCAGGTCACTTGGAGTAGGTTGGAGATCAAGATGGGTTCTGCTAGCTTGGGGTTGTAGGAGCTGTTCGGGCTTTATGGTTGTTGTTGTTTTTACTTTTTTTTGGTTACTTGCAATTTTCCCATTTCATTTGTGGTAGTTTGCATGAAATTATAGTTTTGTACATGGGATTTATTTTATATTGATGTTTGAATAGGAGTTGGTGGGTGTCTATCTTATCTCTCTCTTCCACATGTGTGATCTTATAGGGTAATTCCTCCCATCTGTGTGTTTACTCTACCATTTGTGCTAGTCGCAAATATAGGGCCTACTGGAGGTGGGACTCTGGGGTCATTATCTTTCTTATCACATATCTGGCCCAGGAGGGGTACACTTTGTGGGGAGGGGGTCATGACAGAGTGGTATCAGAGGTCTGGTTGAAGGATAAGATGGAGTTTGGAGTTAGGAATAGGTGAGGTTGTGTGGGTTGGTAGGGAAATAGTGTTAGTGAAGTTAAAAAGTTATGTAAACACTAGAGACCGGCTAAGACATAGTCATTTAGGGCCCCCTATGTTCTGATGTACGGAACTTTATGTTTTGATTGGCTACCAAATGAAGTGATATTAGTTGAAAGGTAGGGACCTAGGAAAGAATCATGCATCCATTTTCTTTGTGCCTGTTTTTGAATGGGTGGTCCTTGGGGTAGGTTAACATAAAATGAATAAAAGAAAACAATTAATCAATTAATGTTGAGTCTTTATTATTCCAGGTTTATGAGCTCTAACTATTTTTTATTTTATAGGTATGGATCCAAGTAGATGTCCTCATCAGGATCACATTGAAGATGTCTATCAGGCTATGCCAGCAGATCACTGTAGGGTACAGGTTGATGATGGTGACACTTGGAATTAGACACTCTGAGATTTTTATCACCAAAGTCTGCAGAAGTACGAGGGATCCCTTTCAGATGAAGTCATAGAAGACTGGTTGTAGGGGTTCGAGATAGGCTTCAGTTTGATCCGTGCTCGGAAGGATCACTGGGTGTCCTTGGTTGTGATGATGCTGCATGGATCAGTGAAAAAGTGGTGGTTCTTGTTCCTCAGGGATCGAGATGAGTCAGCTATCTCGTGGGAGGAGTTTCGAGATAAGTTTAGAGTCATTATTATTTCTTTGAATGCAAATGCGTATAGTCACCAGGATCATCTTACCCTTCAACTGGGGAGCTCCAGTGTTCGAGAGTTTGGAATCCATTTCAGGACCTTTTTTTGATATGCCTCGGACCTGTTTCTAGTTAAGGAGGCTAGGGAGATGCATTTTGAGGAGGCTTTCTGTCCCGAGATCTAGCCTCGGGTCCCCCCATTTATACTGAATACATTTTTTGAGGTATTGGAGAGGGAATAGGTTGTCGAGAGGACATTGGACAGAACTATATCATTGTGAGAGAGGGTCATCATGATTCCTCATGAAGTAGAGCTGTGGTCTGGGGTTCCCGGTTTTTAGGCCAGAAGAGTTTTCATTCGGCCAGCGGTAGGTCTTAGCCCTCAAAATCTCTTTTCTCTAGGGGAGGAATCTCTCATGCCTATGCCAAGGGACCAGGTTCTTGTTTTTCTTATGGTGGTTGAGGTCATCCACATAGAGAGTGACCAACCTTTTAGAGTAGTCATCATGCACCAGGAGTTCCTCTCTAGGTTCCTCCATTGAGGCAGTTCCAGCCGAGGTAGCAGCAGCAGGTTTCACCCACTTTTGATCAGTAGAGGGTAGATGGGGCAGGCAGAGGGTAACCTCGTGATGATCTCCATCTTCAGAGAGCAGAGTGCGGCTATGGTGGTGGTCAGCATCAGTGTTAGGGAGGCCATGTAGGAGGTCATGGTCAACTTCATGCTTCAGCATTTCCTGTGCCAGCTGAGCCAGTAATCATTCAAGGTTCCCTTTTATTGTTTTCTACCTTGGTGTATGCCTTGTTTTATTCAGGAGTGGAACACTCCTTCATATCACCAACCCTTGTCCATGCTTTGGGACTTGAGGTAGACAGGCTTCCAGTGCCATTGGCATTGAATATGCCTTTTAGAGGTTGAGGTGACTTGTTTGAAGTATGTATAGATTGTGAGCTAGTGTTGGGGTAGCACCTCTCTTGGGGAGATTTTCTATATTTACGAATACAACCATATGACATCATCCTCAACATGGATTGGTTGTTTTCAGTGCTGTATATCATAGATTACTTCAGGAGGTAGGTTGTGTTCTTCGATGTTGATGGAGAGCCAGTGGTGTTTGTTGGCGAGCGAGACCCTCAACATGGTCAGAGGGATGTTCCATCCTTATGATCCATGATGGCGGAGCTAATGTTGATTTCTTTAAAGGCTTAGTAGGTTTTGTTTCCTAGATTTGTAGAAGCGTACCCTGATTTATTTCCAGAAGAGGTTTTATCCTTACCTCCTCAATGAGAGACTGAGTTTGGGATAGAGCAACAACCAGGAGCATTTCCAATATCTATTTCTCCATATAGGATGAACCCTTATGAGTTTTGAGAGCTACGTATATAGCTTTATGGTCTGTTATAGTGCGATTTTGTTCGGCTGAGTGTGTCACCATGGGGTGCACTAGTTTTTTTCATGAAGAAGGCTGAGAACAGATTGCGGTTGTGTGTTGATTATCATCACTTAAACAAAGTGATAGTGAAGAATCACTATCCTATTATACAGATTGATGATTTATTCATTCAACTGAAGAGTTCATGTTAGTTCTCAAAGATCTATTTACGTTTAGGATATCATCAGATGCATGTGAAGGATGAGGATATCCCGAAAACTACTTTCTGTTTTCATCATGGGCATTATGATTTCATTGTAATGCCATTCAGTGTAACGAATGATCTAACTGTGTTCATGGGATTGATGAATGCTATTTTTTGTGGGTTCCTTGACAATTTCATGGTGGTTTTAATTAATGAAATCCTTGTGTACTCTATTTCCGAGGAGGAGCATGCATGGAATCTACACACTATTTTGGGAGTTCTTCGTCAACATCAGCTATTGGGAAGTTGTAGCAGTGTGAGAATTGGTCTTGAGAAGTCCATTTCATGTGTAATTTTGTTTCACAGTAGAGAGTAGCTATGGATCCATCAATGATAGAAGAAATTGTGTCTTGGGAAGCCCCCAAGATAGTGTAATAGGTGCAACGTTTCCTTTGTATCGCGTGCTACTACAGAAGGTTTGTATCCAATTTATCTCAAGTTGGGACTCATCTAATAGCTCTGACCAGGAATGATCATGCATTCATATGAAATAATTAGAGTTAGATAACTTTTGAGTATCTAAAGGAGAAGTTAGAAAGTGCTCCAGTTCTTTGTCTTCCATCAGAGGGAGTTCAGTTTGATGTTTTCTATGATACTTGACATCTGGTGTTAGGCTATGTTCTAATGCAGCATAGATCAATTATTTCTTATGGGTCTCAAAATTTGAATCCCCATGAACTTAACTATGCCACCCATGATCTTGAGTTGGCATCCATGGTGTTTGCTCTGAAGTTGTGGAGACATTACCTCATTTTTTAGCGCTTTGTGGTTTTTACCAATCATAAGAGTTTGAGCTATGTTTCATTTCAGTGTGACTTAAAATTATGACAAAATCAATGGATGGAGTTCTTATAAGAATAAAAATTTTAAATATCATATACTCTTGGAAAGGGGAATGTTGTAGCTGATGCGCTAGGTTGACAGTCATGTAGTGATGCAGTGCATAAATCTGGTGACTCATGGAGAGTAATGGAAGATCTGTCAGCATTACATATTGATATAGGAGAAGTTGGGGTTAGAGGATGTCTTTTTTAGATGATGGTGTGTTCATATTTGGTGCAGCAGGTTGAAGAGTCCTAGTTGGGGATCTAGAGGCGGAGGTTTGGAGAGACCAAGTTGTTTGTGGCGATGCCCGTGATGGTTAGTCTGAGGATGAACAACACCACATGTTGTATCATGGAGGGATTTTTGTTCCTTTGACGATGCACGAGATTGTTCTCAAAGAGTTCCATAGTTCTCCTTTAGTGGTGCATCCTGGTGTGACAAAGATGTACTGAGCCATTAGGGGCCAGTTTTGGTGGCTTGGGCTAAAGCATGAAGTTGCGGAGTTTGTGTCTCGATGTTTGGTCTGCCATAAGGTGAAGGTCGAACACTGTGTTCCTGGTGGTCTACTCCAGCCATTAAATGTTACTTAGTGGAACTGGAATGACCTCTCAATGGACTTTTTTATTGGATTTCCTCGATCACTTGGAGGACATGATTCTATTAGGGTGGTAGTGGATCGTTTAACAAAATTTTCCCACTTCATAGAAATCATGGAGTCAAGCTCAGTGGATGTTTTGTCGAGGAAATATCTGGAGGAGGTGGGGAGACTTCATGAAGTCCCATGGATGATCATTTTTGATCGGGACCCTAGTTTTACCTCCAGGGTTTGGAGAGGACTCCAACATTATTTCAGTTCTCAGCCATGCCTTAGCAAAATTTTTCATCCGCAAATAGACGGTCAGACAGAGCGAACCATCTAGAATCTTGAAGACATGTTATGCTCTTATGTCCTGGATTTTGGAGGTTCATGGATGTGTCACTTAAACTTAGAGGAGTTCACCTACAACAATATTATTAACTCCACTATGGGTATGGAGATGTTTAAAGCCTTGTATGGACGACCTTTCCATTCTTCATTGTGCTAGTCTGGGGTCATATTGTCAGCAGTTCTCAGACCAAAACTATTTCAAAATACAACAATGATAGTTCAAGTGATTCATGAGAGGATGAAGACATCACATGATTGTCAGAAATCATATACCAATCAAAGGAGGAGACCCTTAGAGTTTGATGTTGGGGATCACCTGTTTCTGAAGGGGGATCCCTATCATGGGTAGTAAAGGTTTGGTCGTGGGAGTAATATTTCTCCTAGGTTTGTTGGGCATTTCGAGGTGTCAGCTCATGTTGGAGCTGTGGTGTATCGAGTAGCACTTTCTCCACCAATTATCCATAGAGATGATGTTTTCCATGTATCATAGCTCTGTTGTTATCTTTATGTTGACACTCACGTCATTGATTTGGGAGAGATCATTGTTGATGATGATGCGACCTTTGAAGATAATATTATAGAGATCCAAGACTAAAAAAGAGAAGGTGTTGCACGAGCATTATATCCCATTCGTTCATGTATTGTGGTGAAACAACGGTATAGAGGAGAGTACCTGGGAATGTGAGTCATAGATATGTGCTCATTACCCAGAGTTGTTTGATGTTTAACTCTTTTCATGTAACAATGTCCCCTTTGTGGTTATATAACTTTTATGTTTATGAGATGACTTTCTTTAGATGATTCTTGTGGTTTGATATCTTTTGAGAGTTATCTCGATGGGTGGTTGTTCAGAATTCTTTTTCTATTTCCTTTTAGGTTTGTTTTGAATTATCAAGGATGAGAATGTTTTGTGAGGTACCTAATGAAATGTCCTAGACCTCTCTGGTGCATTCCTTTGCGAAAATATGGTGTCTGAGGTGTTCTGGGTGGTCAAGGTGACTTATCCTCAACACTTCACCAAATTTCCAATTCTATGAATAGGGTAATCAGTAGCCGTAGGTGAACATTACATCAGTATCCTTATGCGAACAGTGCAATGGTAACCTTATGTGAATAGTGTCATTGGTAGCCTTAGGTGAACAGTGTCATCGATAGTCTTATGTGAAATGTGCATCGGTAGCCTTAGGTGAACAGTTTCATCGGTAGTCTTAGGAGAATAGTGTCATCGGTTTCCTTAGGTGAACAGTGCATTGGTAACCTTATATGAAGAGTGAAACAGTAACCTTGTGTGAACAGTGTCATCAGCAGCCTTAGGCAAACAATGTCATTAGTAGCCTTAGGTGAACAGTGCATCGGTAACCTTATGTGAACTGTGCAATGGTAACCTTATGTGAATAGTGTCATCGGTATCCTTAGGTGAATAGTGCATTGGTAACCTTATGTGAACAGTGCAATGGTAATCTTATGTGAACAGTGTCATCGGTAGCCTTAGGTGAACAGTGTCATCGGTAGCCTTAGGTGAACAGTGTCATCAATAGCCTTAGGTGAACAGTGCATCTGTAACCTTATGCGAATAGTGAAATGATAACCTTTTGTGAATTGTGTCATCGATACCCTTAGGTGAACCATGTCATCAGTAACCTTAGGTGAACAGTGCAATGGTAACCTTATGTGAACAGTGACATCAGTAGCCTTAGGTGAATAGTGAAACAGTAACCTTATGTGAACAGTGTCATCAGTAACCTTAGACGAATAGTGCAACGATTACCTTATGTGAACAGTGTCACGCTGAGGTTCTAATGGTGAGGTTCCAATGTTGAGGTTCCAATGTTGAGGTTCCGATGGTGACCTCTTTCCTTTTCCAAATTTTGAGTTCATGAACAATGTTCCCAGAATGGTGAGGTTCCAACGGTGACCTCTATTTCATTTTCCATATTTTGTGTTAATGAAAAGTGTTTCCAGCTTCCTACGATTTCTCCCCTTTGATGTTTCCTTTGACGTAAAATGCATTTATATCCTTGTTTTAAGGACTCTAAGGACGATTTAAAGGAAATAAATCATATATTAATTTCTCTAAGTCTCGAGATGCTTTTACTTGGTCAAACCGTGTGGTTTAATGTGATCCAATTTTAATGGAAAATTCTGCATATCTTAAAACACTACTCCATTAAATCTTCTAAAGTGAAGATATATCTTCCTCATTATTCTTGGCTAGGAGACGCTCAAACCTTTAATTCCATCCAGTAGGAGTTTCACAATCAAACTTTCCTCTTTGGATTGGTTTCCCTATGTTTTTGATGCAACCAAGCTGTATCGACCAATCTTCGATATAGGGTATGATCTATCATCATTATTTTGGATTCATCTCCTTCTCTTTCTCCTTGACCTTTTATGGAATTCTATCTCCATTATCCTGATGGAATTTTCTTGGGTGTGACCAGTGTGGTGGTGTCTCTACATCCTCAGGTGGACACCATTGTCATAGGGGAGGAGATCGTAACCCATTGTGTGTATCGTTCTCGGATAAAGAATGTCAAGTACCTTTGAGGTAGGATATTCGTTGCTACTCTTTTATTTTATGTGCAACTGTATAGTTAGCATGTTTTGTCCCACTGGATCACAATGGAATTGACATAATAAATATTTGAACCGGTTAAATAAATTGATATCGATCGTATGTTATTTCCTCTTGTTTTGCTCGATAGTGTTATATCTATGCGTGCTTTGTTTAGATTTTTGTTCTTGATAGAAATTGGTAAAGAACATAAAGTCTGAATTAATTGATAATTGTTTGGATGAACATAAAGAGGCACGCAAATGAATCTGGTTCTTCTTGTTGTAATTTAATGTTAATAAAATTAGTGAAGTAAGAATGTTTAATTATTTGTGATAGCTTACTGTTAGGGTTTCCCGAAGTTGTAACCTATGAATAATAAATTGGTTAATCCAAGATGGATTAAAGAAATGGTTGTTTGATAAAAGATAATTCTTTATAGGGTTCTGAGTTACCCTATTAATTGTTTAATGACCAAGAGTCCAATTGATATGATGTTTGTTTTCCTACTGCTTGTGTTGTGATGTGAGCCTGGATGGATTTTGTGATATGTATGGGGTGGGAGGCCAACTGGTTGTGGTAGAAGTTGATGCCTAGAGTGGTGAGATGCATCGGTTTATACTTGTGGGTGTTGGGGAAGTCACCAGGGATGATGAAATGGGTTTGATGTGAATGTATGGATGCTTTCTGATTCTTATTGGTTGTTTATCTGATTTACATTCCCCACTACTCAAGGTAGATGATCTTGCTTACCCTTCTTCCGAAAGGGGATAATATGCATGGGGTATGCCATATGATTTCCGTGTTTAGCTTCTCAAGGGAGGATGGGTCTATGCTCGTACTATAGGCAGCAAAGACATGACGAGTTGTTCATCTACTCACTGTGTTGAGCTCCCTTGTGTTTAGTAGCATTTAATGTTTTCTAGAATTCCTAGGAATATGGGAAAGTAATTCTGTAAATAAATAATTGAATAAATGATGTTAACCCATGGGGTTGGATCTTGCTTGGACACAATGTTGAGGTAATAATATTTTAAAGGGTAAATGGACTTTTGGTGTGATGATAATGAAATATAATGTGGAAATTATTGATGGTTAATTAATGTCCAAATAATTAATTAATGTAAATAGAAACTAATAAAAATGGAATGAAGTATTGTAATAGAGCTCTTTAAATGGTTGTGTCCTTATAAGATACCTAGTCTTAGAAGTGGTAGTCTAGAGTCTGAGAGGAATTAGCTTCAATTGAGTCTAAGAATAGGTTATGACCATCATGTGGTTGTGAGCTATATTATATTATGTACTTTATGTGTTTCTATATGCTACTGCACCCTGTCAGTTTGGGAAACTGACACCCTGGGAGGGGGGGTGGTTTCCCTAACATTCTGGTGGGAGGATGGATGGCTGACTACCCCCTTTGGCCTCACTCACTTCTCTTGGTAGTTACTTGTGCTAGTAGGCACAATGGTTAGTTTTCCCCATATATGTGTGTAGATGGTTGTAATGGCTTGTAGTTATTCACACACATACATTCTGGATATAGTTTCATATGGACTACTATACTTGTAACATTTATAGGCTCTGATGGCTTGAGGATCCTTACTTGGTGTATGGGATATGATGTCTTGAGGGTTAATACCCGACGTATGATACATGTTATGAAAGCTGGGGTGGCTCCCAGAAACTACCTGGTTATTTTTCTTATGTGTACATGGTAGTTTTGTTGCATAAAGTGAATGTTGTGGTGCTTTGCCCAGGTGTATGTGGGAAAGCCATTTTGGAGAGAGATGATTTGGACGTGCGATGTTGTGGAAAAGCAGAAAATGAGTGAGGATGTAGTACATAGATACCATTGATATTATTTATTATTTTATATACTCTTGTATGCGTTACATGGTGAGAGTATCCATGGTGAGGCTGGGAACTTAGTATACCTGTTTAGGTGACAAGTTAGTTTCACATGTTGTTCCCTGTGATTTAGCATGATTTCTTTACTTTTGCATGAGAGGTTTCGGGGGAGGCTCCTACTGAGAATACTATTATACTCATCATATGTCTATACAAACAATTATTTTCATGTCACTTGAAGAAGGATAGAGATTAAACTGGTTTCTACTAGCTTGGGGTTGTAGGAGCTATTCAGACTTCGTGGTCTGTGCAGTTTTTACTTTTTTGGGAACGTATAGTTTTCCCATTTTAGTTGTAGTAGTTTACATGAAATTACATTTGTGTACTTGGTATTTCTTTTACATTGATGTTTGACTTGGAGTTGATTGGGGTCTATCTTATCTCTCTCTTCCACATGTGTTATCTTAGAGGGTAATGCCTCCCATCTGTGTGTTTACTAAACCCTCGGTGCTAGTAACCAACCCTGGGCCAATTGGAGGCGGGACTCAGGGTTTATTATCTCCCTTCTCACATTGAAAAACTAGGAGGGGAACAATTTGTGGTGAGGGGGTCATGAAATATCGTTCTTATTTAATAATATTTTAAGCAAGTGGAATAAGAAATAAAATAAAAATTCATGGTTAAAAAAATCCTCTACTTTGGACTACCTCATTAGGTTAACACCAGAATCCAAAATAGGATGGTTTTTTGATTAGTAAAAGGGGTCCTGGTCGTGGGTGTGTATTTAAGGAATTTATTTGTTAAGTAATTTTATGATAAAAATAGTTTTTAAGGTGTTAATAGGAGCGGAAAGTGGGTGTGCTTTTATAAGTTAGGCGAGTCACACACTTCTAATCATTGAAAAGAAAAATGTGTAGCCACAATTTTTACTCACAAAAAGGATCTAAAATAGACCATTATAAATGATAAAACATTATAATATTGAAATATATCCATAATATATAATTTATAAATGTTTTTAGGTTTTTTATACCCTTATAAATTTAGTTTAATACCCCAAAAGACCAATTTTCACCTTAACCATGATAATTTTTTTTTGTTTTTACTATTCATTATGAAAAAAAATTGAACTGATTAGGTAATATAAATTATTTTGTTTAAAAACATGGAATCCATTTTTTAAAATTAAAATCTTATAATTTGAATGATTTAATTTAAAAATCGAACTTAGAAATATAATGAAAAAAAGGGGTTTTCAAGAAATGTATTTTTTAAACATAAGATGATTTTATATTAAATGTAGGGGTAGTAATAATAATTATATGAATTAAAATTAATATTTATTGATATATAATATAGAAATTTCACCTAAAATAATATTTATTATTGGTTTTTAATTAATTATAATCGATAAAAAGTATCCAATTTAAAACAGTTTTATAAAAAACCTTGTTTTTAATCCCAAAAATAAACAAATACAAAAATATATTTTAAAAATTATTAATATTTATTAAGTTAGAATAAATAAAAATAAATATTAATTATTTTAATTTAAATAAATAAAAATTATAATGATAATTTTTAACTATATAATCTTTTGGAAATAAATAATAGTTTTACAAAAATTAATATTTCTCACGAATCCCAGAAAAATCATTATTTTCCATGAAATCCCAAAAAGTCACCCTAAGTTAATTTTGAAATTACGATTTAAAAAATTAAATTAATTTTATAAAATAAATTTTCAAAATTTTTTATAAAATTAATTATAATATTCAATTATAAAAATCAATAAGAATCATTTTTTAAGAAAACATTTTTTTAAGGAGTAAAATGAATTTACTTAAAATATATTGATTACTTATCAATAAATTTATATTTATTTGAATATATATATATTTCATAAATTAGTTAATATTATTAATTCCCACCAATTTAATGGATATGTTATGGTGATCACATTTAAAAAAAATATTATTTCATGGTTCATTAAAGCTGAGTGCTGTATGTCTTGTAAACTATAGGGCATAGCTTTTTAAAAAAAAATATTAAAGTGTTACAACTACCAAATATCTAATTTCATTATAAAACATCTTACATATCCATTAAATCATTTTATATGGACCTTGGATTTTACAAATTCACAACATCAACTCAAGTCACCTCATACATATCGAAATGACATTAAGGAATTTTCTAAATATTATTTCATCAAGAAATATGTTAAATATCATTTAATTTTTCAATTAATCAACCTTAAATTTACAAAATCTCCTAGAACCATCTTAAAACCAGTATATGGATCTCTAATAACATCCAATGGTTGTATCTCACATTTCATTTCATGGGGATATGTTGGTATCTTAATTAAATATTATATTTTCAAATGAAAAATGGAAGAAACAACTTTGATACTTCAAGGTACATCTCCAATCCTCATTTTTTGTTATATAAAAAACACATATTTGAACTTATAATTAGAAGGAATATTCAAAATTTTCATTATGGATTGGGTATATTCAAATTCTTCCAAGATTCTTCTTCACCACATATTGAAATAAAGTAATGTAACTTTATTCTTAATAACTCATTTACAACAAATACAACAGAAACAAAAATTAGGTTCAACAATCTCTACTTTATTTTTATTTTTGTTAATAATACTATAAAATGATAGTAAATACATTCATATATATTTTTTTATATCCATTTTTCATTTTTGTTATTTCACCCCTTTATTTAAAATGAATACAAAGACACTTGAGAGTGGGTGGAATAAGTTAACTTAAAGGAATGTGCCATTAATTATACCAAATTATTCAGTGAATTAATATGATAACAACTATTAAATGAATTATCAAGTCAGTCTTCCAAATTGAAATTATTGTACTAATCTTGACATATATTTTAAACACATTCAAAAAAACGAGGGTAAATATTCAGATATTAGCCCTCAACTTCTCCAAATTAATTATAGATTTTAATCTTTTTATACAAGGATAATTGAATATTCATATATACCTTTTCAATGATATATCTACAATAACTTTCTATATACTTTATAGTTTCATGAAATAGTACTTTCCAACCACTCCTATGATTTATCCCCCTCATGGTATAATCTCTAGTTTAACTTTATTAACTTATAAAATTTCGTAATATATTTTTATAATTTAAAATTTTTATGATAAAATATAAAATGATATTGTTCTTATTTATTTTATAGTGTTAGTAGTATTCTCATTTTATTTTGTTCTCCCAATGGAAATTTACATCAGCTTTAATTACATATTAAGAAAGCATGATTTTTTTTGTGAAATAGATAATGTAATAAGGAGGAACTAGTATTCTATTTTGTGAGGGAATCATTACTGAGTATTTATTTTCAACCAAGATACTCGATTGTTTATTTTTCCAAATTTTGGAGAACTCTTCACACATGCATTTCGAATTTTTATTTCAAATATCTTCTGGGTAACATGATATTACTTTCCTTTTTATTCATTTATTTTTTTTATTTTTATAATCTTTTTGACATCAAGGAGTCAATGTATTTTGGATATTCCTTTATTATATTAATTATTACTTATTGAGTTGATAACATATTTAAAGAGTTATTGGAAATGTGTTTAGCTAGCTTTCACCTTCCACAAAATTCCCAATGCAGTAATGGGTCATCATTTCATGACAATGACTCTTGAAATTCAATATATTCATTTTAAAAATATTAAATAATTTTGTACTTTAATTTAATTATTATTATTGTATATTTATTTCCCTTAAATTTTTTCCCAAATGATCATTCTTTATTTAGAAAATTTTCTAGATTTTATTTTGAATTCAACATAAATTCTATAGAGTGTCCATCCCAAAACCAAAAATCATATTTCTTTTTTGGAATAATTTTTTTCTTATTTTTCTACTATCCCCCTTTTAAATTGATATCCATGACCTATTTTCTATGGTCCATTTTATTATCTTTTCTACCAAAAAAATATGTAGCTCTTGGTTTTTTATGTGTAGTTTTTATTAAACTTATGGGGCTTTCTATGAAAAAACTTTTTTATTTATTTAATAAATTTATTTTTCAAATAATATATTTAATTATCACCTATATTCCATTCAAAATTCTTTATAATATATTTTTTAGCATTTTTCTTTTTCATATTTTCTAATAAGGTACCATCAATCTCTAGCTTTAGTGGTTTCAATTTCTATATTTTATTAATCTTTCTTGATTTTTACAATCAATATTTATTAGCGTTAAAACATTCATTATAGGTTTCATATAATTTTACAATGCTTTCAAATATGTATCACGTAAAGATAATTTTAATTTTCATCTCTATATGCTGCATCGGTATAGCAACACAAGTTTAACATTAATGGATATTACCTCATTTTAGATGATTATTAAGCACATTAAAAAATTTCATACCCTATAACCATAATAGTTTAGTTCTTTAGAAACATGGAAACAGAATCTTCTATCTTGATGAAATATCTTAAATACCCCCCTTAAATATCATACCATTTAGTACTATAACTTAAAATCTTTCTTCATAACCTTAAGAAAGGAAACATAGAGAATGTGGGAACTCAGATGCTCAGTTAGGGTAAAAAATGGATATATGTAACTATAAAATATATATATAAGGGTATGAGAACATGGTCATAACCTTATAAGGTCATACCATCTGTACCTAATATCATAATCAAGAGCCATGGAATAAATATTAGAAGTTCATAAGACATGAATCATTAGGTAATCAAGAGCATAGTCCATGAGAGAATAAAATAGGAATGCGACAAGGAATTGGTGAATACACATAAGCATATAAAAACCTATGTCTAGGTTACCAAAAATACCCTCATAACATGATATGATTAGGATAATCACCTGTGTACCTTCTTCAGGCTTGGGATGGCCTCTCATTTACCGACTTGTTTCAGTCTTGGGATGCCCTCTTATGTACCCTCTTATCACAGGATTAGGATTACCTTCTGTGTACCCTCTTATCATGGGTTTGGTATTCCATCTCATGTATCCTCTTATTATGGGATAATTATTCCCTCAAGTATACCCTCTTAATATAGGATTGGTATGACCTCCCATATACCCTCTTTTTATGGTCTTGGGATGCTCTCTGGTATACCCTCTTATTTTGTTCTTGTTAATCCCTCCCTTACACCCACTTATTATGGGATTGAGATACCCTCCTTTGTACCCTTTGAGCTCATATATTGTTTAACATTACTCAATGCATTGGAGGGAGATATATGTCCCATCCGTCACATAATTAAATCATGCATGTTCCAAAAGACAATAAAACATTTACCACATAATTACCCATAAAAAATATGTGGTTATCATAAAACTTTCATCATATATTAACCTATGTAAAAACAATAGGCTTTAGAATTTCATAATATTATATCCCATGAAAGTAGGGTGTTTCATAAGCATATAACTTGTTAAAAAACCGGGTTTCCTTAGTAGATAACACGTGAAAAGAATATGTGTTCATAGAAATTATTCTAAAAAAACATTAACCATTTAGATAAAGAATATGAATTTTACCCTTGGATAATATCTCATCAAGAGAATACAATATATCAAAGGATGTAAACTTAGATAATTGAGTATTTTGAAAGATCACTTGTTGAATTTCTTAATGGAAAAAGTATTTATTTGAAAATAATTTTTTAAAACATAAAAAATTTTCAAAATGCATTTAATTGAAAACCAATTTTAGATTATATAAAGTAAGATCTAAAAAACATTTGAAATATTTCTTGAGGAAAATATCTTTCCCACTTTAAAAAACTCCTTTTAAATCATAAAACATTTCAAAAAACATTTTATTTGGAAAGACAATTGAAAAATTATAAAGGAAGATATAAAAAGAATTTTAATAATTTTAAAACATAATTTTTTTTAAAATTATTTCATTTGAAAATGAGCTTAAAATAAATCTTAAAAACGGTTTTTAGTTTATTATAAAACATGTTTTTTTAGTAAAAGTATTTTATGACCGATTAGAGAAATAAAGTTAGATTTTATTAAAATCATTTTCTTAACCATATTATGTACTAAATAGTGGGAAAATGGTACCAATAAATGATGATATATTGAATGAAAATAGTATAATAAATTTCATTAGAGTTATTTAGATACGAATCATAATATTTCACCATGTACGGATAATCAAATAAAACATCGATAAGTGATGATATTATATCAATAAAATATAACCACTTTAGAAACTTTAAAAAATAATTCCCATGAAATAATAAAATTATATGTATAATAAAATATAAATTCTATAATTATATTCGTGATATAAAATTACAAATGGAATTGAAGACACCACTTATAAGAATATAGATGCAGAACACAACATGTGTCTCAAAGAAGATGAATTGAGAAAAAATTACTTAACTGATTTGGTAAATGTTAAACCATATACCTCCTAGAAGAGAGAAAATAAAATGGATATGTAAAGAACCATAAATTTAATTATAATATTAATAGAATAAATTTTTGGGTATTATATTCACCACACAAAATAAATTTACGGTGAATAAGACATAAATCTCACTGAAAAAATTGAGACTAAAAATCCACTTACTACTTCAGTAACTTTTGAATCATGATATCCATGAAAGAATAAAATAAATTAGAATTTTTTATATAATTAAAAAAATGAATTTCATGATATAAAATTTTACAGGGAGTTATATACACCACACAACTTGAATAATTTTTTAATATATCATATATCTTACAGAAATAAAGGTGAAATGAGAAAACCCTTACCTTAAGCCTTGACTTTTTTAAACATGTCTAAACACCCTATTTAATAAATATATTTTTATTATGAATTTGACAAAGAAACATATTCTTATATATAATACCATATATTATTTTATTATGACTATATATTACATATTTATTAACAATTTCATTGTAAAGTTACATTTTGGGTAAAACATATGTTTTTCGTATATGTTTTGACATGTTGTTTTTTATCCAATTAAATAGATCGTCATTTATTATTTAAATAATTTAAAACATGATATATATATATAATATTCATTATATAATTATTTTTAATAATCTATATAATAGGGAAATATGAAATGGAATACACCATGGAGATAGTAGACCATACTTTTGCGTGAATGTTGATTTTGTTTTCTTGTCATATTGAAAGATATAAATTGATATATATATATATATATTATCATTAAATAATAATCACTGGGTCACATATATCATATAAGTTTTCTAAACTAATCCTTAATACATTCCTTGTAAATTTTGAACGAATGATATCGCTTTGAGGAGGCGGTAGTCCAGATGCTCACAAACAAAGATATCATATTCCCACAAAATAGAAAACATAGAGGTATGTTTTATATAATAAATAAATAATCCTAAATAAATAATAAATATCAGATATATTAAATAAATATAGTAACTTCATCATTATTACCATCCTTTAAATGTGGCAATGAAAGAAAGAATGACATTAGTTCATTAGGCAGTAGTCCATCGTACATACGAACAAAGATTGGGTATCTCATTTGATGAAATAATATGTAGGTTTAGTTTCCACCAATAAAATCACTACATATAAGTATATTTAGGATAATAGTTTCATTTTATAATCATTTAATAAGAAGAATTTATGGGGTGAAGAAATAAATAAAACAAAAGTGTTTGTTGAAGGATGTTTCCACTTCTTTGGGTAATTCCTTTTGGTTTTCTCCAAAGGTCTAAATTGGTTTTCTTTATTCCAAAAGTTTTGATTATATAATGGGATTATGTAAGTTTAGAGATTCTTTGGGTGGTGTTTGGATGATTAAAATGGTCTGAGAGGTGTGAATAATTGTGGGTGGTGAGTACCTTTATATTGTGTAGGAGGAGTGACATTCTTGTGAATATAAAATGTTAAAAACTATTTCAAGGAATAAATACATAATGTACCATAAATAATGGTAATTATTATATAAAATGTAGTATATGTTAGAAATATTTATATCCAATAGATTTTTTTACATGCGTCTAGGTTATATGTCCTCTTAAGTAAACTCATTTTTACCGTAATCACCTTAATTAATTTTCTATTTTGGTAAAAAACTAAGTTGAAATTAATATAAATTATAAATTATGATGATTAAAAATATTTAATCCATTTTTAAATATTCTAAGAATATATGTTTCTGAAGTGAATTTAAAATTAATTTTATATATGGGATGAGACAATTGGTTTATTAAGTGAACTTGTTCAAAATTTTGAAATATTTTTATATCCAATTTCAATGTGAAATTTATCAATAAAACTTGAATTATATTAATATATGTATAAATAATGTAAATATATTTTTTTAAAAAAAATATTAAATATAATTTATCTATATAATTAAATTATACAAAAATGCAGTTTTTAATTAACATTCATCGTTTTTCACTATTCATCATGAAATGAAACTTCTCAGAAAAAAACAACAAATTCACCCATTGTAAATTTTTATATTCCAATATAAAAATGATGTTATTTTTTAAAATAATGTTTATAATTGTCTCAAAAATTATATTTAAATAACTTTCACCAATAAAGGTGGTAAAATTTACATTAAGACAAATATATATCTTTTTATGTAAAATTGGAAATATTCTTATCACTTTTATAGAAAAATAATAGTATTAAAGTTAAATTTTTGAATGAAAATTTTATATATTTTTTTCATTAAAATAATTTTTTAGAAGCGTTTTAATTAATTTATTGAGGTAAAATGTTTTTTATTTCCTAAATATAGTCTTTCACCAAAAGATTTCCAATATTTTCAAATGTTTTTTTTTTCATTTAAAATTAATTTTTTGGAAAATAATTCTTCTTATATACATTAATAAAAGATATATTGATAATTTATTTAATTTTATTCATAAATTATATTCTAATGGGTAATTGAAAACTACAATAATATTTTAATAATAATATTAATAGTACATTGTAGTTTGGTAAGACTAGGTGTGTTGTGTAATGAAAGATATTGAAGGAACTTGACATTGTGTGTAACATAAGAAAAACTTTGTGTTGTGTGTACCAAAATCTAATATAAGTGTTTCATATTATGAAAGCCTAACATGGTATTGTGTGCAATACAAATCAAACATGGTGATTTCATATAACACATGACATGTTCAGTGTTGTATGAAATGATGAATATCAAAAAGATTTAATTAATTAATTAATATTTCATGGAATCTAAAGCTATTATATTCTACCCCCATAATATGAATTTTCCATCAAAATTAGTATGGGTTATAAAAAGTTCAATATTTTAAAATTCCTTCCATAGAAACCTAGAACGTAAAAATGAATACTAAAACTTACATTAAAAAGGTAATGTTGGAAACATAACAGTTACCCAATGTAACTCTTAACTAGGTTTCCATATAATTTAACATAGATGGTAAGTGAAAATATAGACATGTAAGAGAAATATAACTATCAATTTCTTATGGAGAGTTATAGAGGACATTGATCAGTATAAGTCGGTGATCTAGAGATAGTTAATGATCATAAAACCACACATCTGTGATGATCTAAGGGTCCATCTGATTCCTAAAAAATGAAGGTACTAGGATACATTTTTTGTTCCAAGAACCTTTTAGTAGTGTTTTATAATTTTCACAAGGGGATATATTTACTTTATTTAATAAAATTTTATATGAAAAATATCACCATTTGGTTGTGCCTATAATAATTTTCCACTTCATCTCTTACTCAAAAAATGAAGGTGAATTTGATATGAAAGAAGTGTTAACAAATAATAATATCTACTAAGTATGATATTACATTTAATATATATTTAGTTAACATCATAGGAAAATGGTACCATAGTTGTCTAATATGCATAAATCCTCATGCAATGAGATAATACTTTAATATATAAAACCCCATCTGAAGTTTTATATAAATCAATTCATAAGTGGTTAATCTTGTAACTATTCTAAAATATAATTCAAAATTTATTCCTTAAATAAGATATTATATTATACCAATAACATTTTCCTCTAAAAATGGTCTCATACTTATACAAAAAGAATATAAAAAGCGATTTCATTAATCTAGAATCCATTTAGAGATATTATAAGGCTTCTCCTCCAGTTTGATAGGGTCTTGTTTCTCACTTTTCCTAAAAATTGATTTTATTAATAAAAAGTTAATTTTCAGTTAGAATCCATGTAGAGGGAAATAATCATGAAAAACTTTACCAATGGATAAAAAATAATATATTCATATGGATTATTCATAAAAAATAAAAAATAAAATTCCCAACTAAGGTGGGGAGGATAAGTATTCCCTTATTATTAGGGTCTAATTGATCTGTTATTATAGCATGATCTTTCCCTTTGTACTTTATATTTAGAGGTTTTTTTGGATTATCATCCACATTAGACCTTGGATTGGGGATATTTTTAGCATAATTACTATCCAAAATTTAATTGAAACATTGAAGTGTGGAAGGTGAATTCTATGGGGTATTTCTCATTATTATCATAATTATCTAACTTCTTCCCATCACTTCATCATTCATCTTCTCGATGAAAATGCCGTACACTCTTAATTGTTTTTATTCCCCTTAAGAAAATTTACTCCAAGTTTGTTCCCACAAACTACGCATAATTGAAGGATCATTTTAATTTCTCTAGGATTCTTAGATTTTTTTGAACTCTATCTTCCTTTTCTTATCAAAACCATGAGATTGATATGAATCTCCAACCTATATTTCCACCTTGATATCACGTCATAAAACATCATCATATTTTCCAAAGTATCGTTTAGACAAGTTATATTATAAATGTATGTTTCACAGGATATTAAAACATTCATCATATCATGAACCACAAAAAAAGAGATCGGTATCATAAATATATCACTATATCTTAACCTATGGAAAATTTAATTTTTTTCTAATCATTTCATCATATAATAACCCGCGAAAAGGAGAAGGCTTTATAAGCATATAACCTATGAAAATAAGCAGGATTCATATACATATAACTTGTGAGAATAATACGATCTTATTGACCCCATTCCAGGAAAACATAAACCATTCATAGAAATAATATGAATGGTACCCTTGGATCATATCCCTAGTAAAGAATAAACTATATCAAATGATTTGATATTTTATGGAAAAATATTTTGAAATATCACTTGGTGCATTTCTTAAGGGAAAAACCTTTATATGAAAATCAATTTTTAAAACATAAAACATTTTAAAAATAATTTTCATTGAATAAAACATTGAAAACTTATTAAGTAATAATTAAAAATAATTTAGAACATTACTTGAGTAAAATATCCTTCTCACTTTGAAAAACTCTTTCTAAATCATAAAACATTTTTAAAACCTTTTTCTATGAAAATAAACTTAAAAACATATAAATGAAGATTTGAAGACCATTTTAAACAATTTTTAAAATAGAAGAAATATTAAAATCCATTTAAATGAATGTGAAATTTAAACATATTTTTAAAACTTTTTGAAAACATTTTCTGTAACCTTTTTTTTAATAAAACTGATTTTCAACTAATGAGAGAAATAAACTCAGATTTTCTTACAAATATTTTATGAATCACATTAATTAAAAAAGAGTCAAAAAATGTTACTAATACTCGATGATATAATTAATAACTAGAGGTGGATAAAATTAATTATAGTTCTTGATAGATTAGTCATAATATTTCATAAATGGAAACATAATCACAATTAATCCCAATAAATGATGTGACTATAACAATAAATAGTTACCACTTTGGTAACGTTAAATCATAATCCCCATGAAAGAATAACATTATATGTAGCTTAAAATATGAATAAAATTATTATATTCTAGATATATCATTTCAAATTGAAGTACATAAACCTCGTAGAAGAAATAATGTGCATAACATGGTATGTGTCTTAAAGAATGAAAATTGAATAAAAAAAACTTTTTTGATTTGGTAACATTTAAAATATAGAACCCATGAAAAAAGATAATAAAATGGATCTGTGAATGAATATAAATTTTAGGATAATAGTCATATAATACATTCATGGGATGTATATAAACCACAAAAAATAAGTATTGAAAAAGGCATAAGCCTCGTAGAAATAAAAGTGAGTCTAGAAATCCTCTAACTACTTGAGTAACTTTTGAATCAAGATATCTATGAATGAATAACATAAATTTAAAATTTTAATATAAATAAATAAATTAAATTCATCATATATCATTTCATAGGGAAGTATATACACCCAAAATAATAATAATATGTGGCGAATATAGAATATATCTCACAGATATAAAAGTGAGATGAGAAAACCCATACCTTAAGTCATGACTTTATGCGTAAAAATTAAAACCAACTATATATTAAATTTAAGTTTATTACGAACATAAAAAATAACCATATTATTATATATCATACCATTTATTATTTTATTATAAATTTATATTAATCATTTATTAGCAATTTCATGTCAAAGTTACGTTTTACGTAATAATGGAATTGTTTTTCGTATATGTTTTGACATGTTATTCTTGATCCTATTAAATATGTACAAATTTAATTATTTTAAGAATGAAAAAAGGATATAAATATATTATATATTCCCTAAATTAGTATTTATAATAATATATAAAATATATAAATATGATATGAAATACATCGTTCATGGAGACGGTAGACCGTACGTACCAAAGAACATTGTTTCTGTTTTCTTGTCACATTGAAGGAAATTATGTAAATGACATATATGTATATATATATTATCATTAAATTATAATTATTATTTCATATATATATATAATATCATTTTACTAAATTAATCCTTAATATATCCATGTAAAGTGCGAACGAATCACATCGCTTTGAGGAAGCGGTAATCTAAACATCCATAAACGAAGTTATCATCTTACCAAAAATTGGAAATCTTGAAGGTATGTGTTATATAATAATTATATAAGAATAAATAAATTATAAATATCATATATTTAATATAAAAACTTGAATTACATAAATATTACCAATCTTTAAAGGTTGTAATGGAAGAATGAATGATATCATTTCATGAGGTTGTATTCCTCCACACACACGAATGATGATTGCATATAACATTTGACGAAAGTGTGTTTAGGTGTTGGTAAAACCTTAATTAGGTTTTTATATAATTTTGGAATTAGAATAATTTAGTGGGTGGATAAATAAATAATACAAAAATGTTTGTGGAAGGATGTTACATCTTCTTTGGGTGATTCATTTTAGTATTCACTAAAGAACTAACTTGGTTTTCTTTACACCCAAAGAGAGGATTATCGGATGAGATTAGGAAATCTGGGAGATCATTATAGTATTTATTTGATGATACAAATGGATTTATATAGGAGAAAAATTTAGGGGTGTGAGTGTGTTTTTATAGATGAGTATGAGTGACATTCTTGTAAATATAAACAGATAAAAAATATTGGGAGGTATGCTTTACACAATGTTCCTCCAATAATTTCCAATTTTAGAAAAAATAAAATATATGGTAATTTGTTTTTATTAAATGGTATTTGTACATATGAATAGATTTTTACCGTAATTTAATGTTTAAAGACTTTGTAAACCCGTTTTACCATAATTGTTGTAATAAATTTTAATTAATTTCACTAATATTTTTGATAAAAAAATATGTTTAACATAATAAAATTACAAATTATTATAATTTAAATTATCAAATCAATTCATAAAATTTATAAAAATATAATTAGAAGAAATTATTTTTCATTCATATTTTAAAAATAAATTACATATTTTCTTATAAAATATATAAAAGTGTAAACAATATATTTGAAATTGGTGTACCATTTATAGATGGTAAAATTGTATTTTAGAAAAATATATATCAATATGCATAAAATTGGATATATTCTAATATCTTTTCTAGAATACATATAAAATGAATGTTAAATAATTTTCTGAAAATTATATATATATATTTCAATAAAATCATTTATCAAAATTGGTTTAACTAATTTATTGAGGAAAAATGTGTTTGATTTCATGAATATAGTTTTTTAGAAAAATATTTTCTATATTTTCAAAAGGGTATTATAATCATTTGCAGTAAATTTTTCACCAAATAATAATTATTATATACATATATAAACCATATTTTCATTATTTATTTAATCTTATTCATAATATCCATTTCAACAGTAAATTGAAAAATATAATTGTATTTCAATATAAGTATTAATAGTACATTGTAGTTTGGTAAAACTATGTCTTCCATGTAATGAAAGAAATTGAATGAACTCTACATTGTGCATAACATTTGAAAAGCATTTTGGTGCATGTACCCAAGTCTAATATATGTGTTACATGTAGTTAAAGATTAACTTGGTGTTGTGTGTAACACAAATCAAACATAGTGCTATTATATACCACAAGCTATGTTCAGTATTATGTGAAATGAATAATATTGAAAAGATTAAATTAATTTTAAAAAATATATTTCATGAAATCCTTGGGTGTTACAATCACTTTATCATTTATCCCCCTTGATGCAAGATTTCACCACACCTTAATAGTTGATATGTTTTTCTAATAATATACTTTCTGAATTTTTTGTACCCTCAATAATAGCCATAAAACATTGATTTTTTTTCCTATAATAGTAGTCTAGATTTATTTAAACTCTTATTATTTTTTTGATGTTTTATTATTTTATTGGGATTCTTTAAGAGAGCATATTCTATAACAATTTGTTACATCAGTCACTATTGTAGTGAGGGGTTTCTTATAAATTTTCTTCATCCATTTTCATAAAGGTTTTTTGAAACCTTGAGTATACATTAAACTAATACTAGTCTAAACATAATTTTCAAGAGTTAATGGTACATTTATTTTTACCCCATGATATAGATTTATTATTATATGATATCATTTTTTTCATTAGATAGAGGTAGTTCGGCACAATGAACCTTTTTTTAAAGTATGTACAGTAACAACACCTCTTTTAGATTATTTTGAATACTTATCTTGTGTCACCTTCTTGTTTTCCATTTTGATTTCAAATTCACAAAACTTAATTTTTAGATTCTTCTTCTTATCCCTTACTAAATTAAATTTATCTTCATAATGATTTATAATATTTTCAACTTGATCTCCATGAATTTAATTATACTATTTCAAAGAAATATCAATCTCATTAATCCTATTTAATTTTGTCCCCAATTGATAATCCTTGACTGTAATTATTCATTATAATTTATTTTTATAACCATTTTTAAAAAAATAATACTACATTCTATAGCGTATATAACCCACAACACTGAACTTAATGAACCAGGAAATATTATTATTTAAATATGACCTTTATTATATAGCAATTGAATTAGTGTGAAGCAATATAACTATACAAATTACAAAATATATTAATCACATAATCTAAAAAATGTATTGATAAATTATTAGCAAACAATCACTCATCTATTTTTCAATGCCATTTTATTCTTTAAAAATATATTTTCTTAAAAAATGGACTTTATTGATTTTTGTGAGTAAATATTATAATTATTTTTTTTACAATTTTAGTATTAGTTTTATATAGAAATTATGTAATTTATTAAATAATCATATTAATATTTACTTAGAACGTCATTTCAATATTTTTTAAAAAATATTTACTATTCCTCTAATAGGGGAAAAGTATTAATTTTTATTTAAAACTATATTTTAATTTAAAAAATTTATACTATTGTAGTTTTTTTTAAAATGGATAAAATTTAACTTTAATTAATTTATTTTATTAATAATCTATTTAATTCCATTTGATAAATTTTATGCTTTATTTTTATATATAAACTTACACATAAGGATACATTTTCTTTGGAAAACAGTTTTTCATCTCTTTTTCTGGGTTTAATTTGAAATTAAATTCTTAAAATTCAGTTAATTGAATTTTATAAAATTGGTTAAATATTTTTATTCATTGTAATAATAATTTTTAAATTGTAACCTTTTATTTTTGTTCATTTTGAATTGTAGCTGTGGTCAATAGTTATAAACACAGTAAAGGGTAAATCAAGATAGTTGAGGTTAAAACTAATGTGAAAAGGCTTTAAAATAAAGATAACACTTTTATTTAACCTTTTGGATGAGTCAAATTCATCCATAATCGTCTTATTTTTTAATTTATGGCCACATATATCTTTTTTTAAATGTCCTATATAAATTTTTATATAAAAAAATATAAAAATTCACTCTTTTTCTTAAAAATTTATATCATATTTTCACATAGGGAAAAAATAAGTCATGAATGAATATTAATTTTTTTTGGATATTAGTGAAATTATTTTTAGTTGGTAATTTTTTTATAATTTTTAGTGAATATATAACTACATTAAACACTTTTATAATGCTGACATAGTGCTTGTGCAGGTGGTGGGAAGATCGAAGTAAATAATTTAAAAACACTAAAAGTATTATATTTTGGAAGTATTATTGAACCACGCGAATTTAATAATTTATTAAAATAATAATTTTATTTTAAAATGTATTATATTTTAATTTCATTATTATCTTATTGAATTTAATGTTAAATTAAATGAATAGTTTTAAGAATGTGAATAACGATATTTTATGATAAATAATATTTTATTAAATTATTTAAATTTTTTAAAACTTATTTATTTATTAATGTTAATTGGATATTGTATATTTTATCAAGAATGTTATTTTTTTGATGTTTTAATCCATTTATAGTAAATTTATTGACACTTATAGTGTAAACAACATTGATATGAAGATAATCATCAAAACTATTAATTGGTGATTAGAACAAAGAAATAATAGTTAAAAAATTCCCTAAAACAGTCTAAATTTTGTTTGATGATATTATTTTTACTAATTAATATCTTATATTATAAATAAAACTATTTGGTTCCACTTTTCTAGGAATATTAATTTATTTTAATTTAACACATTAAGAATTCCAAAAGTACCCCTCCCATCACTTATAAAAGGGAACCAGATATTCTCTCTTAATAACACTTTTTAACACACTAGTTATTCCAATACCTACCCAAATACCATCCAAACATACCTAAATATGAATTATATGTCTTATTCTTAGAATAATACAATCCTTAGATGGATTTACTTGTAAATAAATAGAGGTTTTATGAGGAAGTGTTTTAACTTATAATAGAATGGTTTAGTTTTATTTCATCCTCTAACTCCTTCAAAAAAATTCTGAAAATTATAAAAAGATAAAGATGGTATCTCACATATAGTAATATGTTATTATATGGATGGATTAAGATCAATCAATCTCCTTCATTATATAGTATGAAATGAAACCATCATTTCTGTGTGTGGGGGACTATCACCTCACGAACTGAGGTAATTTTTCTTCCCTTAATCTCTATAATATATGGATATAATGATGTATTTAATTTTTATATCTGATATTATTGAAAAAATTATAATTCTATAAAAATAATACATTATCTATTTTTTTCCATTCCATCCCTTGAAAAAAACCTGCATTCGTGTATACGTGTGAATTACCTCCTCCATGGAGCAGTGTGATTCATTTTTCATTACCCCCTCATATGGATAATACATATAAGTATATTTAAATGTATAATATGATATTTATGATATAATGAAAATTATGGAAATAAAAAATGTCACTTACTTTTTTTACCTCATGTTTGTTGACATATGGAAATGTTAGCCATGCTTACGTACGACCTACCGTCTCCATTATTATAATGTAATTAATTTTTCATACCCACCATACATGGCTGGATTTAAGTGTATAATAATATATAGAACCAATAATTATTTCATTATTATTAATAATATTATGTATATGATTTAATATTTACCTCTTTTACCATGGTCAACATACCAAATTGATTTTGAATTTATGAACTGAACATCATCAAAAAGACTGACATGAAAAGTAATTAAGCATGACATTGAAATAAATGATATAAATATTTTAAGGATAAGTGATTAAACTTGTAAAATTTTTTCTAATAAATTAAATAATTTAAAAAAAATCACTATAAATGAGATACATAACATATGTGATGATTCCAACTCAAGGTTGTGGAAACATTATCTTTAAACCTTGTTTTAAATGTTTTAAAGATTTATTTTCTAAATATCATTATTATTTGTCCTTATAATTTAAATTATTTTTTTGATGTATTTATATGGACATAAATTAATTATAAAGAATATTTTATCTCGCTTTTTACAATATTTTGAAGGTTAAAAAAAAACGATTTTTATTTATTTAATATAGAATTTTTAAAAAAATGGAAAAATGAATTTTCTGTTTTAACATACATGACATAAAAATATTTTCTCTATGTCACAACCATTATTTGATTTTTATATTATATTATATGATTTCCTATTTTATTCAAATAAAAACATCCTTCTATTTGTTCGAGGTATTTTTATAAATTTTTTTAAATGGAGTGAATATTTTGATATCCAAAAAGTTTTTAATACTGGTGAATAGTAAGTTTTTATGAGTGTAATAATGAAAATTCAAATTTTAATGTGTTTTAATGTAATTTTACTTCAAATTATTTTTGAATATGGGTTATCCTGATATAGCTCATGATTATGGGTGACCGTGATATAGATCAATAGTGATCCCGATATATCTCTCTAATTCATTGGGTAAATGGATGGAGTTATCGATTATAGGTTTCTCCTAAGAGATTAATGAAATTTACAAGATATGATATTCCATTTGTAAGATTTATTGTAATTTTGATATGAATATGATGTCCCAAGTTACCTATATAACTTTTCTATGCTCTTTAATGAGTTTTGATTGAAATATTTTAATTTCACATGGTAATCTGATGAAATTTTCCTTTGAAATTATTCCCTTTTTTGGGTAAAAATGTATCTTTTAATAAAATTTTATTCTAGTTTTATCATGTTTTAAATAAACCATAATGATTACTATTTTATCATTATGTTTTCTTATAAAGTTTTTTATGAAAAAATTTAGGAAGGAAAACTGATTTCATATATAAATAATCAATTATTAGAGTTTAAGAGTTTGTTATATTAAAGGAAAAAATATATATTTTATGATATTGTGTTTTTATAATGAAATAATATGTTTATTCATCCCTATTTATATACCCCTTAATAATTCATTATTATGTTCCTATATTTTCCAATGATTTATTCAAGGTATTAAGGTTGTGTTGAAAAGTTAATAAAGTTAGAGTTCAAAATATGGAAGTAACCTTGAACCAAAAAGGAATTTATTAATAATGTGTAATATCTAGGGTTTTTATTGAGGTATTAATCCATTTATTTATCATTTAATTACTTGGTTTTACCTATTGTAAATGACTAATGAGGTCACAAGAGTTTCAGGTGGTGTCTGGGGCTTGTTCGGAGCACAAATCCTGGGTTTTTGGAAGATAACCATGGATTTCTGGTTAGTAGAAACCGTGTGACCCAGAACAAAACGTTTTTGTCAATAATGTGAGGAATTTTATAGGGAAGAATAAGGATGCATGTTCTGAGGAAACTATACATCCAGGAGAACACACTCATGTAGGATTACCTAATTTTTTTTTCAGAGGTGTGAAACACGGTTGGTGCATAGTTTCCTAAACCGTGTGCATGAACTGTGCATGGTAACCCTTAATGAAAAGAAGGGTGAAAGTTTCAAAAATGGGTTGGAAAAATATTTGGCCAAACTATGTGGCCCAATAATTTTAGGGTAAATTACCAATCCACCCTTAAAAATTATTAAAACCATATTTTCTTTTTCCTCCTCTCATTCTAGTGGATAACCTCCTTAGCTTTGCGTGTTCCATTTGAATACTTTAAGTTAGGATTGGATCTCAATTGATACTCCAAACATATATTCAAGAATCATTGGTCTCATTGGTTCCATTCCAGTATATTCTATGTTCATCTTGTTTGATTCTTTGTTTTTCTTCATAATGAAGGATATATTTTGGTGCAAACTAGTTTGTTCTATTTCTAGGGTAATCACCTTTTTTCTTGAATTTCTTCCAATCCATCTAAAGTTAGGTTTATATTCTAGAAGAGTTTTCTCCCACATGTATATGGTATTTTTTCTATAAATTTACCCTTTTAGGATTGTTTTATAGGTTGTCTTAGTTGTGCTATGTGTTAGACTTTCTGAAATTTCCTCTAATTTTAATTGAACACCATAATATAATTCTTTGAAACCGGTAAGTTTTTTTGTTTAGTTCCATGTTATAGTTATATGTTTTTATCCATAACATAGGTCACCCATGGGCTGTTCCCTTTTATATTCATCTTTTTATACTTTCCCTCTGGGTGCATGGAAGCTCGATATTTTTTTGAGAACCATAATGAGAATTTACTAAATTGTTTAAGGTTGTCAGGACCTTGTTTTACATCTCAATTTGTAAATGAAAGGAATAAATTTATTTGAATTGATTATATCAGTTTTTTCTTCCTTTAAATTATATTTAATATTTTTAAAATGGATGAATGGTTTATATGTAAAATATTAAATGGGTTGAAAACATTCATTGGTTATGAATGATGATGATAAATGAAATGATTATAGTAGTGAATTTCAATTACATATCTACTCCTTGGATATTGATTCCATAAAATTACATGGTCATTTTTATTCCAAGGATATTGATTATAATAAATGATTCCTTTTACATTTCTCCTCTTTGGATTCTGATTCAGTAGGATGCTAAGGACTTTGTGACCCCATGGATCCAACTTGATTAGACCTTCATTGAACATGATCTAAGGACATGCTCTTTGGACTCTACCCAATTCATTTATTAGTTTCTATCGAGATGATCCATGGAATTGATGAGGATTCCTTAGTGTTTTTTACCTTGGATCTAGTGATTCGGGGTTTGATAATGTGGAATCTTTATCATGTTTTATTGAAAGCCCTGATATGGGTATTTTATTAATATATTTGACCGAATAGTACTACACCTTCCTCTTTTTTCTTTATAGTATCCCTTTCTGTTGGGTTATTGGTTATTGTTCATATGGATCCATGTTTGGTTGGACAGGATCACATTTTCATTTGACCCTTTACATTTAATACAATTTTTTTGATAAAAGAGGTGACAAGAATTAGTCACCGAATTTATTCCCCAAATATATTTATTCAAAGAAATTCTTTCAAAACAAAAAACATGGTGTAAAGATCTTAAAAAAAGGTATTTCTAGGAATGCACATTGAGATTTCCTAGAAAAATAAAAAAAATCTCATGTTACATAAGAAATGACCAAAAAACCCTCTCATCAACCTTTAAATTATGTCCTCTATAAAGGGATGTGGCACTAATGATGTAATCCATTGGGGGAACTACATAAAAACATGCCACCAAGGGAAAAAGTACGCATTCAATTTAGAAAAACTAGAGCCGAACAAATTTTGTCTCCATGAATTTTCATTAACTCACCCCATGTATCCAACATGCAATTGCCCAAAGAATGAGATACACTCATCAATGTAAGATCACCAAACCAAAGAATATAAAGATGAAACAATAAGTCACTAAGAGAGATGAATCTTCCTCCTCTATAAATACAACAAATTTAGAAAAAACTAATGAAAAAAGGTAAAAATATACCGCCATCTAAGATTATCCAGGGGGAACATAAAACCATGTGACCTTGTAGATACCCATCAGATATAGAGGGTAGCCAAAATTGGATAGTGATCAGAATCTTGAGTTCATACACTATTTTTTTCATCCAAAGAGGCCTATGAGGCTCCATACATAGATAAACCGGCCAAAAATTGATCAAAACCAATTGATTTGAAAAATAAAAACAATATCATGCTAAAAAATCTATCCCAAAGATCACCAGAAAGTAAAAAGAATAGTTAAGACTAAAGATGTTATAGAAACCATTGGTAGTGGAATAATAATGGTTATCTCACACCCTATTCAAGAAACCAATGAAAACCCATATAGACTTCATGGATGCAGGTAGGGATTAGGGAAAGCACCCAATATAAGATTCTGGATTAGATTATTGAATAGGGGAGGGAGATCACAAGACTATATAAATATCATGATTCTATTTAGAGACATTCTTTTTTGACTTTTTGTACTTTTGATACATGTACTGTATGAGTTTCCTATTTCCATGTGTTTCCTTACATTTATTATAGAGACCTGAAATGATCATCATATTTTACGTGACATTACTTTTGAAATATTAATTATTATAGTATTCTAGATTTTATCTTCTATCTTAATATATATTATGTTTACGTTATTGATTTTGTGATTACACTACTGCCTTACACTCTGAAAAGATGGTATAGTCTCTCCACAGAGACACCATTCTCCCTCATAGCTATTCAAAAACCTATGGTGTATGGGGAGGCATGATTGAAGTCATGTGACCAAAAGACTCAGGTTACTGTTCAATGGAATTTGGTTTAGTATGTTATGCAAAAATATTGTTTTTTTTGAAAAAAATGGATATTGTATGAAAATGTACATTTTGTAAGAGTTTTTTTAATTCTTTAAAACCCTAATCATAAAATCACCAATGTAATGTAAGTGATCTAGTATTTCAGGTTGGTGTTATATGTTTTGGATTTAAAAAATATAGTGATATTTATCAAAATCAAAGTAAGAAATGTAAAGATTATTTTTTTAGCATTAAATCATGGAGTACAAGTTTGGGGATTACATAACATGGGTCCCTTTTTTAATTATTTTCTTGGATTATTCTCTTTCCTATATAGTACTAAGTGACTCATACTAAAATATGGAATATATTTATTTACTCTATTCATTTATGGAATTTAGTGATCCTATTTATATTGAAATCTTTATAGATTTCAAGACCCTTTGTCCCAAGTATTTCTTTAGACTTTCATAAAATTTTCAACACGAGAAATCTCCACCTACAAGCCTATAAAAAATCCACAAATTTAATTTAAAATTTCTTAAGGAGAATAATGTTAGATGTACTTTAAAGTATAAGATGATTCAACTTATTAATCATAATAATTTTAATCATCTCTATTTGTGCTTAGATCATCTAGAGTATAGTTTTTAGAGAATATTTTAATTACCTCCTAGTCATATGAATACTATAAAACTCATAAGGTAGAATGTTTTTCTATCAAATTATTATTGTGTTCAATCTATATGTTTTCTTCTTCCTTTCTATATTTTTATTCATCAAAGTACAGTATGGGGGAACTAATTTATATTTTTAATTGTTTAAGAGGGATGTTGTCTCATCATAAGTTCCTTTAAGAGGCAAATTATTAATAAATATAATTGAATGAACTCTACATTTGATTACCTCTAACTAGTAGAGATCCATTTTTATATTATTTAATTGATTGGTATAATCTAATATTCTTTTCAATTATTTTATTCATATTATTCTATGTATTGGAAGACATATTTAACTTTCCATTACCTACTTTCAGGTATTTTCTATTTTCTTTATTCATTTTACTATTTAATTCTGTGTGTCTTGGGACTCTTGAGGATGGAGAATATTTTTGATAAAATTTTTCTATGGTTCAGGGATGTATGTTTTTTTTGAAATAATAGAATCCTAGAATAAACATGTTAATGGATTTTTAGTGTTTTCCTTGAGTTTAGAGGATGGCTGAGGTGGTTTGGATATTAGTGTAAGAATATACAGTTTTTGATGTATGCAATAAATTTGGTGTAAAGAGAACATGCCGTGTTTTATTTTCCAAGATCAAGTCATGATTTGGGTACACAACATGAATGTTTACACCCCATTTAAAGGTTACACACCTTGGAATGTTAGAATACCAATTTTTTTTATAAAAAAGCAATGTGTTTTAAGCATATTTAATCCTTATAGATTAAAAAACATGTAAAGGGATTACACACCATGTAAATATAATGGATATATATTTGAGGGAAATTAATAAAAAGAATATTAATTCATTCTACCATAGATCTTTCCCCCCTCAATGCAGAAGAACTCTCTAGAGATTTTGAGAAACTCCAACACATCCAAATTGATTTTTTTGACATTTGATCCTCAGGGATCCTTAATTTATATCTCTGGGTGGGTAATCCATTCTTCTTATTCATTTCCCATGATCAAAATTGTGTTATTTTATTGAGTTATTAGATATTTTGTTTCATGCTACTGTTTCTCTTGTTTCCTTTCTAGATATATTGTGTGATCCTATTATAGGGGTCAATATTTTGTTGGTTTTGGAGAAGCCAATGTGAGTTCATAAGGTATGTGTTGTTTCTTCTTCTTCACTAAACATTTTGTAAAGTAGTATTAATAATGAAATGAGTGTATTGGATTCTAGGTCATCCATTATTCTTTTTAGATCCATTTTTATGGGGGATTCTATTGTGGGCATGTGTGACTCATGTTTTGAGGTGGGTAGTTCTGTCTCTAGCCAATGTTGGTGAACTAAATTGCTCTAATTTTTGACAAAAAATTTTATTAAATGAAATGACATGATTCGATATTTTTATTTGTATTAAAGTAAGTTTTTGATAAAAGATGGTTTCCCCCCAGTTTTTGTAAATGGAAAGGGGGTATCAAAGCATTTTGATATGGATTTCAAATCATGATAAGATGAAATGGTTTGTAAAATAGAGTACATGGGAAGCATTGGGTACTTAGATGGAAGGTATAGTGATAGGTCTCATCCACTATCATTTGGTTTTCTCAAGCATATTTCCTCTAATTCCTAGTCTTATTGTTCCAGGAACTTATTAGACATGTTGGGTGGTTCAATGTTTGTGGAGTTCCTCTACACACTAGACTCAATTCATATGTATAGAGGCTTTATGTGTGTGAAATTGTGTATATCAGGTATGAGTGTCCTAGATATCTTGGCCTAGTGTGATCCTTGACAGGATGTAACTCATTAATTTATTTTGGATTGTACTTTATTGGGCTATAATTACATGGATATGATTTGTTATGTGAAATATACCTTAGGTGGACATGATACATCTATCTTGATATATGTATAATAAATGATTTCAAACTGATTTTCCAACTTTATTTGTAAATGTGAAGAAAGTGGAAATTAAATGGTTTTTCCTTGATATTGATATATAATCTATTAAACTACATATTATGCATTTTTTAAGGTTGATCATGCTTGTATTATTGTTCTGTGGGTTGATATATAACACCTTAGTGAGACCCTATTGAGATTTTTGTCTCAAACACAGCATACCACTTCAGTAGTGTGTAGACCTAGTTATGTATTTCGATGTAGGGAAATGCAAGTCATGAAAGTGAGGTAGCACAATGTTATCTCAGCTGGGTTTGGGTAGTTGGATTGGGAGATAGTTTAGGTTATCCCACCCTATAAGATGAATTTTGTTGTAGTAGCTGTTTTGGTTTTATCATCCTTTAATGTTGGAATTGTCTCTTGGTGATTATTTTTATACCTTTTTAGTTGTATCATGTCCGATGAGCTATTTAGGTTATGATATATATATATATATATATTAATGTTTTTCCAATGTTTCCTTTGGTACATTTGTATTTATGCCACGTTGTCTACTTTAGGTTGGGAGAAATTATTCCCTCTATTTGTTACTATTTTCTAGGTACTAAATCCCAGCCCATGGGAATTAAGAATACCCTTTGAGTGTGTGATGACTTAGGTTAGGTACCAGTTTTAGAGAGTATCTAGCACAGGTTTTTCACAATTTGGTATCAAAGGTGGTCTATCCTCCAGATTCATTGTCTTTGGACATTTGGTAGATTGAAGATAGGATTATCGGGACTTGAGAGGTATATTTCAGTGAGTGCCTGACTAACACTTATCATGATGATACTCAAGTTACCATGGGACCTTGGGATGATTGTATTCTATATTGAGTTCTTGATGTTAATATCAAATTTTTTTTATGGGGTTTCTAGTTTCAACTGTGATTATTATGATTTATGATAATTTTTTTTATTTTGATGTATAGAAGTATGCCACTGATACATGTTCCGTGAGTTCCTCATGTGGGTGTATCTGAGGATTTTATTGGTAATACTCATATGTATTACGAATTTATCAAGGCTACCGTTCTGAAATTTCATGTTGTAGACCCGAATGTACCACAAGATCAGAATGCAGTCATTGAGGTATAGTTGGGAGTTGTAGGAGACATAGATCGATCATGGGAGTTTGTGTGTGAGGAGGCACCATAACATAAAGGTGTAAAATAACCTCAAGAATCATTATACTAGATTGAACATACTGATCAAGTCTTTATGTTTATGGATACACTATAGAGTATAAAGGTGAGGGGTATAATGTTCAGACTTGAAGGTCCCATCAATAAATGGTGGGATTCCATGATACAGGCGGATAGGTATGCGGTCTTTGAATAGAAGGGTCTAAATAATCTCTTCTTCTAGTAACTTTTCAATATTATCTCATGATAGAGAACACTATGGAGTTCCTATATTTAGATCAGGGAGAGGATTCGGTTTTAGTGTATACTAATCAGTTTGTAGAGTTGTTTTTCCCCCCAGAGGTTGTAAAGAATGTCAAAGTGGAAGATAAAAACTACCTGCATATTTTGTGACAAGATATCAAATCACATTTCTTTATATTGAATATTTCAACCTATCCAAGAATATGGATGGGTATGTTAGTATAAATTAATATGGTGGGAAATTTTTTATATTCTTCCCAATCCCTTACACCCAGTGGTAACTTTAGAGGCATGCTAGGTAAACAGAGAAAGTGGAAGGATCATCGCATTAGTGGTGGAGGTGGTTATTGGGAGAAGACCTATTAGGAACCTCTAGTTGTATCTGTTGGTGTGATTATAACATTATATCAGAGTGGAAATATCATACACACACATGAAATTATTTTCCTCCTCCTAGAATTATGTTTAATAGTTGTGTACATTATTCTCATCTGTACTTTTTCTAACACGATATATGTAAATGTCGATACAATATGGGATTGTCAACTCCAAAGTTTACTAAAACAAAGTCATATTCTTCTAATACTACATAGATCCATCCGTATGCATCAGGAGCAAAGAACCTTCACGCAGTATATGTGTTTCTAATAGTGGTACATTTGGATCCAACGATAGTGAGATTTACTATATTTATTGCATGTTCCATAGTGTTTTCTTTATTTTATATAGGTGATTCCCAATTTTTTTGTCTAGATATGTTTTTGGTATTCATAAACCTAAAATGGATCTCATGTCCATTTTCATGGATTTAGTTACACATCTTGGGAAGAGGGAAGGGGAGGGGTTTCTATATCCTTTTTGTGTGCTATTGATAGTTGATCTAGAGTTAGTCTTGTATTTTCTAATTCATGATATGTATTTTTTAACATCATAATCATTATTGATTGTCTTATTTATCATCATGATGATGTTTATTATTATAATTTTAATGTCTCTTTTCTTGTCGTCTATTTGAGATCATGGGTGTTTTAGGGAGAGTGAGATTTTAGGTTAGTCCATGCAAGACCTTATCGCACAGAGATCAAGAGTTTGTTTTCTACTATTTCAGTTGATCCTGCTGATGTTTCTTATATTTTTGATCTTCCTATTGTCATTTAGGTTTTTCTCATATGTAATCTCTAAGATTCCTCTAGAGAGGGAGGTGTAGTACAAGGTTACTTGCTGCTAGGTATGCCACCACTTTTGATACCTTTCTATTGTATGGAACCAGTAGGGCAGAAAGACCTCCAGATTTCGTTAGACAACATACTTTAAAGGGGTTTTTTTCCCCAATGTTTGGGAGTCTGATATAATGAAGATGGATTTCAGGAGAAGGTATGTCTATTTTAAATATCTTGTTATTCTATTTTTTGACTAATGATCCTGATGTTTATATGGATTTCATGAATGAGATATTCTATTAGCATGTTGAAACTTTTTTGGTAGTGTTCATGGATGATATTTTTATTTGTTCAAAATCTAAGCATGAGCATAGGAAGCATTTAATTTTTGTTCTATAAATCAAGAGGAGTCACCTTTTTTATGGAAATCTTTCAAAATGCAATTTTTGGATCCAAAAAGTGAATTTATTAGAACACACAATTTCTGAACATGGATTATATATTAATCATAAGAAGGTAAAGGGTAATTTTTTTGGGGTATAACCACAAAATGTTTTTGAGATTCAAAGTATAAATGATGTGTCTAGATACTACCAGTGGTTCATTATAGATTTATCAAGGTTGGAATCTCCTTTGATTAATTTTTCTATGAAAGCACTGAGACTCATATGAGAGGTAAAGTGCCAGTATTCCTTCAATGAGATTAAATGAATTCTGACATCAGCTCTAATTCTGATATTACCTGAGCTCGGTAAGGGGTATGTGGTTTTCTATGATGATTTTTACAATGCTTTGGGTTGTGTGATTATTCAGGATGATCATGTGGAATATTATGCCTTTATTAAGTTTAAATGCCTAAGAATAATTAACCAATTCATGATTTAGAGATTTCTGTAGTTATGAATGTGCTTAAATGTTGGTGGAACTATCTTTTTGGGGATTAGTTTATATTATTTTATGACCATAAGAGTTTTTTCTATAATGTTTCTCAAAAAAATTCTTGAATCTCAAAAAAAGGTTGTGGGTGGAATGCCTTCAATCATTTGACTTTGATATCGCATACACCTTTGGGATGGGGAATCTAATTACAGATGGTCTTAGTACAAAATTGGAATCATAAGATATTTTAAAATTTATTGAAGAGTGGAACCTTATGAGTATTTTTTCACAGTGTCATATTGTTGATTAGGCTGATGTTTTTAGAATGTTTTTGATTAGTGTTAGTTATCATCATCTCTCCTCGTGTCTATTTCATAGGGTATGTAGTAGGATGACTAGTTTAGAGGAATTCAAGAAACCCTATTTGGAGGGGAGACCATTTCTAGTTAGTATCTCTCTTCAGATGGTATTCTCATTTTTGAGAATATTTTTATCATCCTAGCATTAATAAGGCACTCAGTTTTGTTTTATTTTCATAGTTATTCATGGTCCCTTCATCCAAGAACTATAAAAATGTAATATGATATTAGACAGAGATTATGGAGGTTAGTTATAAAGCATGAAATTATTGGTTTTGTGTCCCATTGTTACACTAGTGAACAGATAAAGTCAGATAATCTAGAACCATATGGTTATCTCCAGACTCTTTCAATGATGGTATTGAAATGGGACGAGGTATATATGGGATTTTTTGTTAGATTACCATGGAATCCCCAATAGAAGAATGCTACCTGGGTGGAGATTGATCACATTAAAAAGAAAAATTATTTCATTTTGATCAGGGAAACCACTAAAGTTGAAGATCTATGTGAGTTTTATGTACAAGTAATTGTGAGGTTACATGGGGTTCCTTCTGCCGTTGTTTCAGATAGGGATCCTAGGTTTAATTATAGGTTCTAGAGGAGTCTCCTGGTAGTGAGGGGGACTCAAGACATATTGCATACAAATTATCATCCACAAATAGATGTGTACAAAGTGTGTGCTATTTATATTTTTTGAGGATATAATCCTTACACGTGTCTTGAATTTTGAGGGATATTGGGATAGACATCTATGATTTGTATAGTCTTCTTATAAAAATAGTTATTATTCATTGATCAGAATGGATCATTTTAAGGATTTTTATAGTCACCCATATAGATCACCTCTTTTTCAGGAAGAGGTTGGAGAATCTTATTTGCTGGGAATGAGTTTGGTTTAAGAGATATATGTGATTATTCATAACATAAATTGGCATATATTTATAGTGAAGAGTCATCATAAATCTTATGCCTTCCAATAGTGTCATTCTTCAATGTTTTCTTTAAGTGATTGGGTTTTCTTGTATTTTTATCCATGTTTGGTCACTATCGACTTAGAAAATAGGGAATGTTGGCTCTGAGATATTTTGGAAAATTTGTGGTCTCTAGGAATCTTGGGAATGTTTCTTACTGGTTAGAATTTCCAGTTCATTTGACAAGAATTAATGATTTTTTCTACATATCAAAACTCAGGAATACCATCAAGATCACTCTCACATTTTGTAATGGAAATATATTGATTTAGATATATATTTGTTTATATTATGAAGGATCTAGTAGATATTAGTGACACTCAAGTGAATTTATCATGTGAGAAGTCAGTTTGGTGGGTCTAAGTGTTATGCTGGAACAAATTAGATTCTCGTGAGACTTGGGAGTGTGATTTACTCATGAGAGAGTAGTAGCCTCACCTCTTTACCAATCTTCATTCTTCCATATAACATTATAGGGACAAAAAGCCTTTTGGTGGGTATTTTTTAACATCCCATTAATCTATTTACATATTTTACCTTATCATTACTAGTTTTACTCTTTAATTGGGTGTGTATTGGGAATCCTAATGATAGAGAACATTTCTGAGAAAAATGATGTAATGTTCAGGGATGACTGTTTTTTATTTAATAGATTCAAAGTATAAATGTGTTAATGGATTTGTGGGGTTCTCCCTATGTTTTGATAATTCCCAAGGCCCGAATGGCTCGAAGGCCTTTATTTTTATTGATTTTTGATATCCCCCCTATTAAGGGATGAGGGGAACCCTTAAAAGGCCCATAGGCTAAGAGATTACATTACCCATAGGCTTAGGAGATTACATGACCAGAAGGTATTAAGGAATTCAACTAGACTATCTATAAAAAACTTCCCCTCCCCAGTATATGCATCATTATAGTAGCTCTCTACCTTCACATGGCCATCTATCTAGGCTTCCTGTGCAAGCACAAGCTGGTCTCGATGGAATTTCCATGCCCTCTCATTCTGAAAAATCCATTTGGCTCTGCTCTAGTGAGTGAACCTTCTCTGAATCCTCTTTTGGGGAAGCTCCATTTTTTGTAGTGTCTGGGGCAACTTCATGTGGCCCGAAGGTCTTGAGGTGGCCCAAATTCCTTAAATGTGGCCCGAAATCCCTACTGACCCGAAGGCCTGGGTGGCCCGAAAGTGTTAAGGACTCTAAGCCCAAACCGATGGCCCAAGTTGAATAGTTCAAGCTACTATAGTATTGAAGAGAACTTTCTACAATAACTACTATAGTAACCACTACATTACCTGCTATAGTACTGTACAACATACAGTTTCTACTACAGTACCTGTATAGTGTACAGTCTGCTACAGTATCCACACAATGTATAATACTGCTATAATACTGCTATAGTACCTGCTATAGTACTTTCTACAGTAATGCTATAGTACCAGAAATATGCCTCTACTTGATTTTGAAACTGGGTCTTGTGGATGCACTTAACGATACCTCACTAACTGGGTTGAGGCTCATGTGTGATAATTCCCATGGCAGTTTAGGTTTTTATGTAAGTATCAGTAGTTTTTGTTGTTATAGGAAGTTTACACGCTATATAAGGAGTACATATGTATTGTGTTTTTGAGGAAGAAGTCATGGGATGAGTACAATGAATGAAATATTACACATCATGTAATGTTTACACACTATGAAATGTTAAAATTTTGGTTTTTAATAAAAATGAAATAGGTTTTTTGGTGTATGTGATATCCATGGATTATACAACATATAATGGGATTACATGCCATGTAAATTTTGATGATATGTATTTTATAGTGTTATATTGGCTGAATCATATTTCATTCTCCTGCATCTCTCTCCCCTCTCGACCTAGAGGCACTCTTTATTAATATTGGGAACACCCAACCCTTCCTGATTGATTATTTTTGGGTTTGATCACCAAGGATGTGCACTGTATCAATATGGGTAATTAATAAATTCTGTTACTTCATTGTGTTGTCATATCTATTGATTTATGACGATATTTAACTTGTTTATTTTCCATATCCACAGTGTGATCTTATTTTGGGGATTGATATTTTTTTGGTTGTGGAGTGGCATGTGTGGATTTTGGAGTTATGTTCTGTTTCTTCTTCTATTCCAACCATTTTGTTAATTTGAATCAATTATGATATGAGTAGATTGGATTCATGGTATCCCATTATCGTTGTAGGATCCTTTATTGTGGTGGATTACATTTAGGGAGTGTATGACCTATGTTTTGAGTTAGGTGGTTCCATATATAGCCTATGTCAATGAGCTAGATTACTCTAATTTTTGATAAATTATTTTATTAAATTAAATGGAATTATTTAATGAGTTTTTATGTGTGTGTGGAACTGGATTTTTGATTAAAGACGGTTTTCCATGGTTTTGGAAAATGGAAAGGATTTTTCAAAGCATTATGAAATGTTTTAAAAAAATATTTTTAAAATCCAGATATGATTAAATGGTTTTGATGAGTTGGTTTTGAAAATAAAGCTCATGGTTTGACTTGGGTACTTAGGTGGAAGGTATAATAATAGCTAACATCACCTATTGGGATGTTTTCTCAAGGGGATCTCCTCTTCTCTCTAGTCTTGTTGTTATAGGGAATTGTTTGAACCTTTGTATGGTTTACTTTATAGGGTGTTCTTCTTCTCTTTAGACTTGATTCATATTTCTAGAGGCATGATGCATGCATGATTATCTATTTTAGGTATGAGTGTACTAGCGTTCCTAACATAGTGTGATCCTTGGCATAATGTCACATTGTATTTTCTTTTGGATTGTACTTTTTTGAGTGGTATTTTCATGGATATCATATGATATGTGATACATGATTTGGTTTGAAATGATATATCTATTTTTATATATGTATAAGAAATGATTTGAAATTGATTTACCCTTATTATTTTTAAATTTTGAAAAATGGAAAATTAATTTTTTAAGAATTTTATATAAAAACTCCTAAATTGTATATCATGCATTTTTTTCTTAAAAGTTGAACATACATAGATTATTTTTTAGAGGCCTGATATGGAACACCTATGTGAGACCCTATTGAGACTTTTAAATCACACCCTACAAACCCCTTCAATGGTGAGTATATCTAGTTAGGTATTTCGATATAGGGAAATGTAAGGCACTATAGTGTTGTGCTGTGGTTTTCAAATAGCCGAGTTTAGGTATCACGATGCTGATATGGTGTGGATTTTCTAACACAATCACATGGTGACTATTGGAGTAACAGTTTTAGTTTTTTCATCATTTTCTGATGGAGTTTTCTCTTGGGTATTTTTTTCTAAATTCAGAGTTATATCGATTCCACTTTTCTGTTTCTATAATGATATATATATTCTTATTTTCTTCCTTTGTTTCCTTCTGTAAATATGTATATTGGTCATGTTTTCTACTATAGGATGGCTAAATTCATTACCTATATATGTTTTTGTTGAACGGGTGCTAGATTCCATCCTATGAGGATGAAGAATGATATTATGGTATGTGATGTCTTGGGTTTGGTACCAATTTTAGAGGTTATCTGGGTCAGTATTGTCACAAAATATCTTCCATGGTTTCATTGATAGGAAACTCACTTGCTTCTTCAAATGTTCACTTCATAATTATTTTTCTGTGAGAATATCAAAACTTCAAATAGTTCTAATCAATAGATTATCTAGAATCAAATTAAAGGATAAACCTATGATCTTATACTAATTATAAGGATCAAAAGAGATATATCCAATCTAAGAGAGGGGTGGGGGTTGAATCCAGGTTGTTGAAAATTTTCCCAATTAAAACCTTATCCCTTTTTTACCTCAACAATACTTCAATGAATATTTCTCTCTCCCTATATCTCTCTATACTCTCACACTTGATTTAAATTCATGTACTAAAATTGTAAATTAAGTAAATAAATGACAATGATTTTTAATGATTTTTTCTTCTAGGAAGGATAAATACATCCCAAATGTGTTTTGGTTTTATCCGATGAACACACAACTCACCTATAATTTTATATAAAAGATAAGGCAAGGGTATTTACTTGTAACCATATTCCTATCACCGACGAGGTCCAATGAAAAAACCAAATTTAAGTTAAATTATATAAAAGACTTGTCTTGTACCACCTCAAAGTAGATCAGAAATTAAGGATTTATATCAATCCTTGACCGAACTGAACTAGTCACCTTCTTTAATGTGACGAAATCGAAGTTGTTCCTTCTTATTTTCATTAAACCGTACCACATATAGATATTATAGGATAACATTATCAGACTTATTCTTCATCCTAAATATTGAATAGAAAATGATATTACTGTCTCTCACTCCCTATTATTATTTTTTTCATCCTGAAAGGACATTCCATTACACTAGGGAAAGTTATCTATAATTCTTCAACAGAATGAAAATGAAACATAATTATAGGTTCAAATCATTAACTAATAAGTACATAAGGTCTAAAAAAGGATAAAATATTACCTCCTTCCTCTAAAATCTCTTTTTTTATAACAGGTTTATTTTAATGATATAATTGTCCACAAATTTTCTATTCTTCTTATCCACATTTTATATTTAGATTTATGCAATAATATTTCAATATTCAAATATTGAAATATTCTATGATTTTTGAAAAAATATATCCTTTATATCTCTCATTTTACCCCAGTTAAATATTCCATCACTTAATTTTCCGAATGACACAAGATTATCATTCCATTGACCTTATTTAATGTTCACAAAATATTTCATTCTCATATAATTATCCATAATATATTTAAGCTTTATGTTCCACATCTAAATATCAATATACATAATTATATGTCATGGTCATGGAATCATGTATTAATGTGGAACACATCAAATACTACTATATGTTTGTTTCCTTTGGGTGGAAAATATCTTAAGATAATAGAGTTAGCTTTGACTTACATTTCATCCTTAGAACCTCACAACATGTCAGACTCCCCACAAAGTCATTGAAACTCATTTCACATTACAATATTTGGCATGTTTCAATCTCATATTGAATCCGAGACGCCTTTATTGTGATTTTTATTCATATGAATAATATTTCTTGCATTGTAGAAATTATTCTTCATCAAAATATTTCATTTTTGAAAACATGGAATTTGGTCAACATATGGACCCTTACCAAATGTGGATAAACCTAAACAAATATTCTGACCACCATTACGAAATCACCAGATCTCACTTATTAAAATTAATAGATGACCTATATGTTTATGATGATTTAACCTTATGAAATTTCACTTTTTTTATTTACTTAATGAATATTTTTAATAACCTTATGAATAGATAATTTTACCCTTATATTTCTCTACTAAAAAAATGCATTTATTATTTTTTTATTATAAAAATTCATGGTTGACTCTAATGAATTATTTATATAACCCTTAAACACTAGCAGTTCTTTTTGAATTTTTCTATCTTCCAATTCTAGAGAATATATTACAAATTCGTTCAATTTTTTATATCATTATTAATATATATTCCTTTAGAACTTTATCAAATTTCATTGGAAAAAGATGTTGCATATAAAGTTGAGTACGTTATGTATCTCATGTAACCTGAAAATTTTTACATATTTTTTATTTATCTGGTAGAAATATTTTATATCACTTATAACATATTATGTAGACCATGTATTTTCCAAATTTGTCACTTTAACTCAATGTAACTCATACATATCAGTATGGATTCATAGATTTACAAGATATTCATTTATTCTATAAATATATTTTTTACCATTTCCATTATTATTTAATCATAATAAAATTTCTAGAATCATATCAAACATTCTAAAACCATGTGTATAAATCTATAATAATTTCAAATGGTACTATCTCCCTTTTGTTTTCATGGATATATAATGGCAGCTCATTTATGTCTTCTTTTCTAAGTGAATAATGGAAGAAAACAACTTCCAATCCTTAAGGTGAGTCTCTTATGCAAATTTATTATTCAAATGTTATCACATATTGTAACCAATAACTGAGAACTATATTCATATTTTTTAACATGGATAAAGTAGACTAAGCTTCTTACAACTTTATCCATCACCACATTTTAACATAAATCTCACTACATTCATGATCACTAACTTATTGATAATAAATTAAACACAACCATAAAATATTTTTAATGGATTATTTATCATTTATATAATTTATAGTATATTGTGAAATATATTTTTATTCTCCTATATCACTTTTAGGGATATATTTTTTACTATAAAAACTTTTTAAATGAGTTTTCTAACACAATTACATCATCAAAATTTACAATCTTCTTTATTGATTTATTGTTGTTCTATTATCCCATCCTGGTTAGAGGATAACGAGGGAAGCCTCAATCATATCTTATTTCCTAAAACTACCACATATTTAATTTTCTTTACTTTGATAATTCATATTATAATGAGAATCCTCAAATAATTAACGATATATGTTTAATTAGTATATTTCAAAAGGAGACATGTCAAAATTTGGATAGTATAAACAACAATTTTGAATATGCACTATTTTTCGATATCACTTGTCACTAAAAGCACCTTGAATTATTACGCTTCACTAATATCATTCAATATATCTCAAAAAATATTCTATTTCTCCATCTAGTTTCACCATTCTATTATGATAAATATAAGGTAATAAATTAATTCTAAAAACCATGATTCTATAAATAAACATAAAACTTTACTTTGATATACTCATCCCAATTATATTTTCTTATTATCTTAAAATAATAACCACATTATTTTTCTACACTTATCTTGAAAATCATAGATATACTCAAGGAATTTATGTTATGTTTTAGAAACATTACACATTTTATTTTATTTATATAAAAAATAAATGGGAAAAGGTACACATATAAAATCATCTAATTCTTCCTCATATACACCAAAAACCCAAATGGACAAACTTTAATAGATAAGATGTTTAATTATCCTCATTTTGTGTAAGGAATTAACAATATTATACATTTTAATGGACAAAAAAAAACAATATATTTTTAATATTTCTGATATGAAAATCATGGATATTTTCTCCTTAACAATCTTTTTCATGTTCATTTTTCCAAGGTAACCAACCCTTTAAAGAAATAATTTATTCCAACTTTGAAAAATAAAATAAAAACAATTTTTTATATCAGAAACATGAATTTTTTTCCATTAATCACTTACCAATATTCATTACAAGACCATTCATAAGCCTTTTCACCTACCATTCATATTTTGTTGGAATAAATTTCTTCCCATCATCACAATATTGAGAGTTATGTAATAAGATGTGCTTTACACCATTAATATAATTATATTATTTATTTTTTCCTACTCTATATAATGTTATTTGGGAAAACATGTATAATTGTTAATAAAAAATTATTCCAAAATTTCACTAAACATACTTTTACTTTTCAATGTCTTTTATAAGCTTCATATAACTTGCTATATGCTACTATAATATATTTTTTAGAATATATAAATATTCCTTATCTGAATATTTCAATGAGATGTAAAGTTTCAGAGATTTATCTATTCCTTTATTCTTTATCATTTAATTATTTTTAATATCACATTTCATACTAAACTATGCCAATAAAAATTAGTGAGTCAATTATTAACATTATGATCTAGTCATACACAACTTGTACAATGTTTTTTTATATCTAAAATTTATTTTGATCTTAAATTTAGAAATTTACAATTTTTTATAAACACATACCCTTTGAGTGGGGTTAATCCTCATTAAATACTACCATATAACTCTTCAAGTGTCATAAAATATTTTTTCATTGGACTGATATCTATCTATAACATGTTCAAAGTCATAAAAACATCAAAAATAGCCTTAAAAGGCTAATTTTCTCCCTAAAATTGTTTAGTGTCCAAACCATGTTAATTTTAATTCATAAATAGTTTACCTATGGTTTCATATTCTATTAGAAATAAAAAATTTAGGGTTAATAAAATAATTTTAATTGATATAATATACTTATTACATGATTTTTTTTACTATTCCATTTGTAACAAAATTTTCCATAAAAATGAAATTTATAGAATTTTAATATTTTTGGAATTTTTATTCCTTTGACTAAAAATTAACTTAATTTTACTCTATGTTTACATTAAAATACACTTCCATAAATTGTAGATATGTTTTCCCTTTGATTAAGGTATTTTTTTTATGAATAGTCATTACACTTATGGGAGTCTTTATAAACACTAATAATTCTATTCATGATTTCTCAATCTTCCAGTACATATTTCATGAAGTTAAACACGAAAATATTAATCTAATTTAATAATTAAAAAAACCATAATTTTGTATTGTTAAGATATTTTCCATAATTTTAAACTGTTATTCTATATTATCCAAAATCTTCAATTTTTAATTAAGAGGAACTTCCAAATAATCATTATACATTTATAACATTGATTATTTTTCAGTATACTCCCAATTTATATTACTTGAATTTTTAAATCCTTTTATTAAATTCTTATTATATTTATCTGACCATGAGATCTTATATATATATTATTTTAATTCTAACTTATATATATATAATTCAAATTTCATCTTTCTTTTCAACACCATCTTTTTCTTAGATATTGAAATCATCTTCATTCAATTTTAAAATCAAGTGTTTATATTTTTTGTTTAGTTGAATTAATTTGATCAATATCATTATCATCACATCATTTATAACAAAATTTGGGTAATTTGTTATCTTTTTAGTCTTTTATAAATTAGTACACTTTTCTTTCTAGGAAAATTTGATTTGTTAAACTTTTAATATTTCTTATTAGAAGAAATTTTTGGTGATTCATATTCATCAACACCTTTTTCTTTCTTTAACATTAGATAAATTGAAGTAATATGTTTAATGGATTTAAATTTTTAATAATTTAATGGAAATTTTCATAAATACATTCCTTTTCCTTTCATATTAGTTCTTGGGATAAACGACATCGAATTATCAAATTCTATTTCAAAATCCTCATCAACCATAAATTATCTTATTCTCCCTTATCTATATAAATGTTTTATTCATTAATTATTTTAGAATAGATTTAATTTTATCAGTTTATATTCTAATTAAATGTACTTAATTTACTTATCACATATTAAACATAAATTCTATAAAAATAATTCACTGAAAAAGTGTCAAATAATTTTCTTTAATTATTATTAAATTGAAATAAATTTGTTCATCAAGATATAATGAACATTTTAGACTACTATAAAATCTTTAGGATTCTAAAAAAAACCTCCAATTCTTCTCATTACATCATTAAATCTGGTGAAAATTTTATCAGTGGGTCATCATTAAGTATTTTAATTTCACCATGTTTCAAATTCCAAATCTATAAATTTGAATCTTCGAATTTTATATGTATTTCATATATAATATCTAACTTATCCCATATTACTTTTAATATATTTATCTACATAAAAATGATGAATCAATTAAAAAATAGATGATATTATTATATTCATTATATGTCCATCATTCTCAATATTATTATGGAATCTACACTCATTTTAGAACCTTTCTTGGGAGGAATATACCCATTTTTTGAAATTTCAAGAAATTAGAAGATAATAGATTATAGGTGTGAAAATAATATATCATTTAATAGGTAATATTTATTTTTATAAAATTATTCATTACCATTACTATTACCTAAATTAAGTTTACAATTTAGGATATAAAAATTTAAAACTAACTTAAATTTAAAGTAGATAACAACCACCACTTTGAACTCTATAATTTCTGTTAACATCATATTAAACCAAGAAAATAGTTATAATAACACTTATGGATATATAAATTTAAAAACTATTTTTATATTAATGGAATATTTGGGTGGGTGGTGGTGGGTGAATTAGTATCTCATTTTTTTATGTTTTATAAATGAATGACCTTCATCACCAGTTATAATGATCAATTTTCTCACTATTTTAATTCTCATTCATATCTAATACTAAAATTTAAAGATATTATCCACTTAATTCATCAATCAAACACTACAAATAATTTTCACTTGGTAGGTATAAAAATTTACATAAATCAAGATTCAATACAAATGGAAATTTTTTTGGAATTATCTAAAAAACACATGATCTCACAACACACTATAATCATTATTATTATAAATGATAAGGTTCTATAACTGAAATAAAATTAAATAAAAATGTCTCATAATTTATGTGACATGATTCTACAAAATAAAAATTATTATTTAATATGAAAAAATGTAGATTCTACCATTCAATGAGAGTCTCTAAAATACCATAAATAAAGTATAACATCTTTTCATTCTCATTAATCACTAAAAATTAAAAATCAAGGTGAAAAATGATTCCTATAGTTTTCATAACATATTATTTATATTATTTAATTTATATTAGGATTAAAAAAACTTTTAAACATTAATCAATAATTATAATATCATAACTCCATGACACACACCATAGCAATCCATTCCTTATTTAAGATCAACTTCAATATTAAAATCTATGTATTTGAACTTCAATAGTTGAATTGATGTAGATATTCTGTTCACTTTCACTTTATATAGTGTATTATTTATTATTTTACTTTTTTAAACACTTACAAATTTATGAAAACATCTCTATTCTTTATTAATGAAAATTATAACATTTAATTATGATTTTGGAATTCTAAATCTATCATCTAACTTCATCTTATAAAAACACACCATTCAATTTGAACCCTACGATTAATTATTGTCTTTGTATCACTTTTGATAGGTTTTATAGACATTGAGTTATTATTTGATGTAGTCCCATGTCGAAAAAATCAACCCACAATAGAAAAACATTAAAATATGCCTTTGTCATAAAACCCTAACTTGGTGAGATGAACACCATGGTGTAAAAGTCATAGCAACATTAAACTATTTTAAACTACTCCGAGCCATTAATTTTAAGGGACCACGAATAAATATATGGTAATTAAATTTAAAAAAAATTAAATCATAAAAATTCAAAAGAATTTTTGGTTTAAAATTTTAATAGATTTGTAAATACATCATATAACAAAACAAAATAAATTCCAAATTAGTGAACATTTTTTCCATAACAAAAATGTTCAATAATGAAAAACCTTCTTCTTTTAAGACCAATCACTATATATTGAATTTTGGAATCATAATTTTTCTTAATAAACCATATTATAATAAATGAAAATTTAAAACATTTAATGAGCATATAAATATTATTAAAAGATATAAAAGAGAGGAAGAACATTAGACCCTGAAAATATGTGAAACTCATGAATAAAAAACATTAAACTTTTATATGATCATAAGCTTTTATTCAATCATGAAATAAAATTTATTAATCATTTCAATGAAATCCAAATAGTACCATAAAATGTTCTCAAAATAAAGCATGAATATAATAAAATAATCATGATGGTTTCTTGGGAAATTATATTCATATCACCCATTATTACTTATATTCATCCTTAATCACCCATAATAGAATACACAAAAATGTTGACTCAAACATAATTTTAATTAGTAAAATATTATTAACCAATTAATTGGGTAGATATATCAAAGATACACAAATAATCATATATAATTAATAATAACCATATCATGAATAAAAATAAAATAATCCTTCGTTTTCTACCCTTAAGCATAAACATCAATGTTTTCCCATAGAAAAATACTAAAATAAATATAATGGGTTAACCAGTTATCTAATGAGAGTAAAATGAAATTAAAAAAATACAACATATATGAAATAAAATCAATATGAATACGAAAATTAAAATTCATATATAATATTTGCGATAGAGTTGGGTGGAAGGATTTTATAGATAATGGAATGTATTTAAGATAAACCCCTTACTTATTTCATTGATGGTTTAGTGTGACTTTTACTACATAAAAATAAATTATAGTACATTATACATTATTATAAATTCAATACAAACTATTTTATAGTTAATTATTATAACTTTGATTCATTTAATATCATATTTGATTCAAATTTTATGTTTCTAATGGGTGGTATTCGTGGTTTTTGAAGTTTTATAATCATTATAGTAAAGAATTAAATCCTTGTTTGATTTGGTGTCATTGTATCTTAAGAGTTAAAAATAATATCTAAAATGTTTTTATAGAGTTATAATATTCATATTGATGAAATTATTTATTTATTTTTCTAAATCCCATCGTAAAAATATTATTTAACGTAAACTATGTAATTTTAGACATTTTATATTTATAATGTTAAACTCGTATTGAAGTATATTTATCATTTGCGTTGATGATACCAAGACAAGTTGAACATATGAATATATATTTTAAATAATACACCATGTTGAGTGATTTAACACCCATGTGATTTGACTTAATTCTAAAGAAGAAGAAAAGGTATTAAATAAATTATTATAATTATTTTGTGGAGAAATTGTCAACACACTATAATATATGGTTATATTTGTATATATCCAATGAGAGGAATAATTTTGATACCATATATTTTTTAAATAAATGTTAATGAATATGAATACTTTATACATGAGAATAAAAGAATACCTATACGTGATTTTAAAAGATATATAGAAAATTGGAAGGAAAGAGAAGGAAAATATAAAATAGAATGAAATTAAGTTAAAAGTTGTGTATAATATAGTTAGTATTAGTGTGTTTTATCCTTTATGAATGAATATTTAAGGATTAATACCAATTTTTAGATATAATATACATTAAAAATAGTTTTTATAATTACAAAATTGCAAAAATTGATATAACATTTCAATTAAAATAGAAAGGTAAACCATAACATTAAAAATCATTAAAACAAATATTGAGTTATTTGGTTGAGAGACGACTTAGAGTATATGGATGAAATAAAAGAACATTTGGGAGTATATATATATAATAAATGTGAGATATTTATATATCAAAGGAATGGTATGATAATAGAGACTAAAAACCAGAATTATAATGTTTTTAGTATTTTTAAAAATATTCATTCCTTAAGCACTAAGATCATATTTTTTGTTTTGAATATTGATCATTAATGGAAAAGAGATGATATTTTATAGACCTTATAATTTTTTTAATCAAATATTTTTTTTTTAAATTTTTATCAATATATAAATATTTTTTAACAAAATATCCCATTTATCTAGATTTTTAGCAGATTTCCTCAAATTTGAGTTTAAAAATGTATACAATAAATCAGAAATGAAGTTGAACCATTTATATCAAGTTTATAACATAATATTTGACCCATAGTTGATAACATAATTATAGTTTCCTAATCTTATATTTAGGTAACCATTTTCTAATTTTCCTATGATGCACAAGTACTAAATCTGTATTATATTATAATTTTCATATATATCATAAAATAAAAATTAACCCATGTGAACTGGATACATTTTTTATGATATATTTATTGTATTATAATTTAAGTCACATTATATAGATTTCCATTATATTTTATAATATTTTATATAAATATATAATCATTGATAGTAAAATTCCATTTGTACTAATGCTCTTATATTTTTAAAAAGTGTCCAAATGTTTTACTCAATATTTAACCTATTCAAATTCAATTTGAGACATTAAAAATTAAATTTTAAATTAAATTATTTATTATAATACATTAAATTCTATTTTTATGTTTACTATAACTTTCGAGACACACATTTAATAATGGGTTATAAAGTTCAATTCAAACCTGATCTGTAATTTTTTTAAGGAATTCAACCCTATTAACAATCCTATAATAAAATGAAATTTTGGTATTAAAAAATTTATAAATAATTTTTTCTATATAAAATTTTACAATAAATTCCATATATTTCTATATTGTACTAAACCATTCTAGATAGTTGTTAAATAATGAGTAGTTAAATTCAATTTAAATCCAAACTCATGTATTTTAAAAATAATTTCAATTTAAATTTAAAAATGAACAAAAAGCCCCATTTATTTTGGATATTATAATTTTAAATAAATATTTTGAAGATTTAAAAAAAATTGAAATGAAAATGTCATTTATAACCTTCTATGTTATTTTTTTGTCAAAACTAGTGATTATATATCACATTTACAACTTTCTATCATATATTTGTTTTATAAAATTTAAATAAAATAATCATAATAAATTTTGACATGATGATTTAAAATATTCCACTCATTTTTTCAAAATAAGTCAATAATTACAAAAGCTAACATTTTATTAATATACATTAAAAATATTAAAATTATTTTTGTAAAGAGACAGATGGTTCTAGTTAAACATTATATTTCAATATCATTTCATACCATGGGATTAAATATTTATAAAATTATCATTATTATAAATATAATTTAATAATTTTACACTTTAGAGTTAGGAACTGGGTCCTAGAAAATATTATAAAGAGTGAAAATATGATGATTTATTGATGTACAGAAATAATATACACTCAATAAACTTTGACATGGACTAATACAAGATGCACCCCATATCCTAACTCTTTTTTTGTATAAGGGGTCATCAATATTTTTACCCTATGTATAAAAATACGAATATAAAAAAAATAATTTGATGGAGATATTCAATATAATCCCTTGAAGCCATGTCGATCCTCTAAGAGGGAGAAGATTCCCTCAAAATGATAACCTACATAATGAAGTAGGATTCTAAATCAAGAAAAATATTATTCCAGTTTTTTAGTATCACAATTTGGATTAATAGGATCATTCAATTAATCTTAGTTTTTTACATGATAATTGTTCCACATTATTTTAAAAATAATGGGAGTGACCCTTCTTTTGAGTCTCTAAAGATTTCACCACAACCAGAGTGACATGGGTTTCTATTTGAAGCCTCTTCCATATTGATCATGATCAAACCTATAATGGGTGGTTTCAAAGAAAAACAAGTATATATCAATTATATGTTTTAATTCAAAGAAAAAAAAGTATATATCAATTATATGTTTTAAAATTCATGAGAATTCCAATCCTACTAAAATCAGTTAACTCCAAAATCGAGTTTCTAATCAAGGTAGTATTCATGTTATCTCTCACATTAATAATAGGGAAGATATATCTCATATCCATATTCAAGAAATTGGAAAGGTTTCCATTCCTATTGTAGTTATTATTCCAATATATGAGGTGTAGGATTTGAGAAACAATAGTATAGAGGATGATATCTATATGGACTAAGCCATATTGAGATTTGTATCATAATAAAAGATAACTTAGGGTTGTTTTATTGATTGTTTGATGTTCAATGTTATTAGTAAAAACATTCCATAAGGTTTTAAAAAATAATCAAAGGAGTAAAATGGTTTTGACAATTTATAGGTCATCCTTACATTCATTGAACATGGATCAAAGATTCAATATAGAATACATTCTGTATGAGTCCATGTGGAACTTATTTTAGGCTATACTCCAGATGAGTTTATATTAAGAGGGATTCATCCAGAGGTTAAATAATTATTTAAGAAAGGTGTCCATGTTCATGTTCCAACCGATGGGGTAATTATAAAATAGCTAACATGTTGTGAATTAAATTCTCAGTGGCTACCATATTAGGGTATCATTGGGGGGAATTAGAATTATGCATATATAGGATACTTGGGAGAAGAAGGTAAATTTTGTGGGGGGTCCAATTTTATCCATGTTATTCTCACTAGTATATTTTATCTTTAAATGGAATCTACCAAAACGGTATTTTACAGAAAATTATCTTTCTTAGCTTTCCTCTTATAGTTTATGGATACAATCTATATTCTATTAAATATCACAACTATGTAATACTATTCAATGAACAGACAAAAAAGGAGAGAAGATAGTGAATCTTCCCATAATCCAATTTTATAGTAAATCACATATCCAAAAAATGATTGTTTTCTATATTTTCATCGGTAATACTCTATAAAAACCAACTTGATACAATATTAATAAAAAATGAATAGTTTTTAGTTCCAATGACCCCATTCTTCAAAGTTATATTGATCATGTTCCAATTGAACACTACAACATTACTCTCATTAATATTTACATTATATATGAAGTTATTAAAGCATTAGTTCACGATTTTAATTAGCGAAATTAGTTTTTTTATGAATGAGTATACCAACTTGGGGATGGAAATTTATATGATAAAAGATCTCATTCCACCAAGGTAGATATATTTACCTATCCAAGTGCTAAATTTTCTTCAAATGAAATTATATTTTCCCTAATGTGAGTAGCCTTTAATCTTATATAGAATTGTATAATACCTAGAAAAGTGAATAGAATGGTCCCCTCTTTAATTACCATTATTATTTTGATGTTCATCATCATGTGGTAGCAAAAGTTGTCAATGAAAAAGATGTGGAGGCTTATTCTAGCTTATTTTCCTATTAGAAATGAATCCATAGTGCTCAAGGTGATATTTTATTGTCTCAAAATTCTTTTATACCCTCTAATGAAACAAAAAAAGTCATAAATATAAAAAAAGTAAAGAAAAACCATTACCCCTCCCCAATATTGAATAGTCATATAGTTTCCTATTTTGACTATATTACAAATGAATCTGTATGAATAATCATCAAAAAATGGAGAAAGAGTGGAGTATAGCCGGTCAACTTTTTGAATTATTTAGGAGCACAAGATTTATCCTTCATGAGTTTCATCCACCAATTTAGAATCTCTGACCAATTTGAAGAAAAAAATAATCATATCAATTAAAAAATTTCTTAACTCAAATATATATAAAAATTTAATCACAATTTCCAAACTTATAGTTTCAAATTATTTCATGAAATATTGATATAAAGTAATGATTTAATTTATAACTGACTACCTCAAAAATTTAATGCACCGAGAAGCAGCAAGGAACCCATCCTTCAACCTTCGTCCTTAAACAAAAATATATTTATTTTGAGAAACAAACTTGTTAACGATGATAGATATCCAAGTGTCCAATATATTATAGATAATCATATAATTGGAATTAGCTAATACAATAGGTTGTAAAGAAGTATAAGAATAAAATTCATCCAACTAAAGTATGAGGAAAATGAATTGGGACTTCATACCCCTTTAAATAATATCATTTATAAAGAATATATGAATAATTTAAATGAGATACAACTTGATATTTTCTTAGCACTAATGAAAAAAAGGTTATTAAATCCATCTGTTCCATGATCACATCCTGGGTTGGGTGAAAATTGATATATTTGAATTAAACCAAATATAGGATCCCTGAATGTATCAAATTATCTAAATGTACAGAAGATTTGTGAATAACTTTCCTAAATTCAGCTAGGTCATGTGAGAACCATTATTAAAAAGCTCTTGGTAATAATTAATATTGTGATCAATTATATTATTTTTTAACCTATGTAATTTCATTTCCATTCTGAAGAGAGGTAATGAATTGTAAAATTTTCTTGAAATTCTAAATATTATTCAAAAAACAAGTGTTCCTATAACCTTATTTTATCAATTTTATCTCAAAATTTTAATTTAGTATTAATTCTTCCCAGTCAATTTTCTAATTTATCCATAAATAAATTTCCACCTCCCCAATATGGTAAGACTTTCAAAAATTTTCATCTTGGTTGTTTTGATGATTCTCAAGTTACTTTTCAAATTCAAAAATGTGCGGATATATAGAAGTGAATACCTTCTTTCTATAAGTTTTTATTCCAGGTTTTAGGTTTTATTTTATTTTCGAAATAGATAAAATTAAATCATTAGTTCATTTTGTGTTATCATAGGCCTATTAATAAATTACTAAAAAATCTAAATATTTGATCAAAAGAATTAAAATGAAAAGTAAGGGAAAACATTTCCTTTTTTTAATTTTTTTTGAAGTATATAAGGATGATCAATTTTATTAAAGTCTTTGATTTCACTTCAACCATTTGATCTAGTGTAGTGAAATTAACAAATATCTGATACTATTTTATAGAAACAATTATATTAAATGACATCCTATACCTAGTAAATCTATCACAATGACGAGTTACATCAACCATGTCATCATGATCAATGAATTGCTTTAATTCCCCTCTTGAAATTACAATGTTGTTCTCCCCTATTTATTCATGAATCCCCATAACCATAATAAAATCACCTAAGAATACCCATTCCCCTTGAATATTAGTCAAAACATTCATAATTTCCTCCCATAGGTTCTTATCCCTTGATAGTTTGAGATAGAATAAATAAAGGATAAAAATGCAGTATGAAATTAAAAAATTATAGAAGTAATTTTATGTGGAATTATATAAATCCCCTTGAAAATGGTGACTTTCTTAGATACCAAAACTAAGTGGGTTTCTAGGGATTCTAAATTTAGATTAATTACAATAGTATTATAAAATTTATAGTTGATTTTGAGGCATTAAAAATATATCTAGTGATTCATGGGCTTCAAAATACAATTCATCAACGGATGATGTGATAAAGTAAAATTTTTGAGAGTTATAGTAGTTTCAATGTTTACAAGTCCTTGGAAATTATATAGTAGTATATTCACTTCATACCATAAATTGATTTTGATTAATTGACACCGAAAATATAATTCTTGGCATGTTATAATCCCTTTTATCCACCATTACTTTTTGGAGGCTACTTTGAGGTATAAGGTTGTGATGGGGTAGTGTAATCCTCCTTAGAGATCCTATACGAATCTTTTCCTTTTCTTCTACTAGTATCTTTGGATATATCCAAGATAAATTCTACCAGAGACATAAAAAAATCCTTTATTATTTTAAGAGTAATATATAATAGACAATTGGTCCACATTATCTACAATATCATACTTAGGGGATACTGTATTAGTGTATTTTTGCTGATTTGATGGCTCTATGGCTTTTAAAGAGTCAATATTTACTGCCCATTTCTAGTTACACCCTATGGAAGGCTAAGTCCCAAGACCCATATCTATATGGATGATTATATTCTCTGACACTGAAGTAAAATACCCTTCATCCCCATATTTCATGGATGATAATTCTTCCCTTTACAGTAGGTAACTCTACTCCTTATCAACCATGGGATCTTCCCCAAAGAGATGTTAAGTAATATCAGAATTTATTTTTTATATGGGTTTAAATATCATAGGTAGACTAGGGATCAGTACATTAGTAATTTCATTATAATTATCTAATCATGTGTTATTCGAGATTTCCTTTCCATCAAATCCCACTTCCTACCCTTTCCCTATGGTGTAAATCTTTGAAGAGTTGAGATATTTGGAATCTCCTTTTTTATATAAGCACCACCGTGAACCCTTTGATCTTTTATTCCCAAATGAAAGGTGTCTGAAAGATCCCCTGGTACATTTTTCTAGTTATTCAGGTGAACTAAAAAATGACTTATCTAAATTATTATTCTACCTTTCCTGAGTCTCTTTCATCCTGGATGGACCTATCTATATTATCTTAAATTATTAATCCAATATACCGCTTGAAACGAGATGCATGAAAAGCATGAAAAATTCATAAAAGAAAGGAATATACTTATAATGAAGTAAAATTTAGTATTATTTCCTTTAATAATAATTAAAGATTTATTATATGGGTTTTAATTGGCCTTCATCAAACATTACCCTTTAATAATATCCCAACAATCTTTCAATGGTGTTTTCATCCAATTTCAGGAGGGATTAAATTCATGGTGCAATGTCATTAAAAATATGAGAGTGCCAAAACCCCCAACAAAGGATATTAATCCTAACCCAAATCTGACCACGGGTATGTTTTTGTTTGTGGGTATTGACGTTGATATCCATGGTATAGATATTTAGAACACACGAGTTGAAATTATAAATGCTAAATTCTAAAGTACTAGATCATTATAACTCTGATTAGATGATAATGTAGAAGTATACCTTACTAATTGGTATGATCATCTAGTTGTAAGAACCCTATATTTGAGTTAGTTTTGAATTTAAATCTCTAATATATAAAGGATTATAATCCTTTTCTATGATTAGTAAACCAACAAGGGAAAAGTTTCATAAATCATACCTCTGTTTCAATGAATCCTTATTAGTAGTTATTATAAATCATTTATCCTCATTTTAAGAGACACTAGAGTACACATGGCATAATTTGAATATCAAGACTTACCTAACACCTATTCCAAAGTCAATACCTTATTAGATGGTTTTATTTATTTCCTAGATTTTTCAATGTCAACTTCAAAAAAATATTTATTAGGATGAGACTCCATTCTTGATCATTAATTATTTTAAATGATCAAATATCAAGTAATTAGATTTCGATTACTCCTGAGAATCCATAAGGGAATACTCCATGAAAATCCATTGTTGTGTATTTAATAATAATAAATTTCATTATAAATACATTATATATATATAATATCATGTAATATGCGTTATTATTAAATAAATTATATTAAATAGTAAAATTATTTATACTTTAATTAAATTAAATTCACTATGATGAAAATAATATATATATATATACATTGTTTAATATTAATATTTTTAGTGTACAATTAAATCAAATATAATCATATTTATTATGTGATAGAATAATTGAAAATAGAAAATTTATTTAAAAATATTTGGACCCCCAATATATTTATTAAAACATTCCATTTTACTCATTTTTAAATAGACAAGGATATGTTTCTTTCATATGTTCTTCAATTTCCTACGTTACTTCTTCAACTTCATGATTTTTTCATAATATAGTAAAAATAAAAGTAACCTTATTAGGGAAACCATTCTTTATTCAATCCAAAATTTGGACTAGTGTTTCCTTATAAGAAATATTTTCCTCTAGATACACTACTTGAAGGTCCAATATATTAGAGACATATTGTGTATATTTTATTAAAAAGAAAAATGAATCACGTTGTGTACCTAAGATAAATGTATAGTAAAGGAACTTGATTATAAACCAATTCCCACTTTCTCCTAAATCTCATATGGGATAATAAATCATAAGACTAGTTTTAATTTTTGAAAAAAACACATCAAACCTTTAAAAGAATATGTTTTTAGAAAATAATTAACTCCAAAATCAAATGAAAGATACTTCCTTTGATTATCTACATATATTTTTCTCATACATTGTGATAATCTCATACTATATTCAGTCAAATTGAATTTTTAAAACATCTAATTAATTAATTTAGGTCTTAAAAAATTCCACCATTTAAATTCATTCCAATAATATAGTGTTCAACACATGTATCCATACATTTATTTATAAGGTTCCATCTATTTACTAGAATAAAAATTACTACTCTAATAAAATTTATCCAATTAAATATGATAGTTCCATCCTCCTTGATAATTACAAAATAATATCCTATATAGTTTGATTTTTTCACATGAATTTTTCCTTGGTATAAGGCTGAAAAGTTGTAATGAAATTTAGTTCAATTCTTAATGATTGTAAAATTCCCTTGTAAAAGTTAGATGTAATTTGTTATTCATTGTTAGGAAAAAAAGAAATATGAACTCTATAAAAACTATATTAAGTATTTATTATATATTTATGAAATATAATCCAAAGTCATACTTTATAAAATATGAATAAAAAAATAATATTTAATCAAATGTTAAATAATAACCTACATTTCTTTATTAACCACACATATTTAAGAATAAACTAGCATATTATTAATAAATCCACCAAAAATGTGTATAAATATTCTCTAAATATTTATTTATAAATTCCATACGTATAATGGGTTAATTAATTAACTAAAGTAGAATATATCAAACTCATATTAGAAATATCTTATTTAAATTTTCATTTTATGAATATTTAATTCCTTTAACATCAATTGATGATAATCCGACATGAAATCAATCTTTGAGAAGTATTTATCCCCATTATCTTATCAAAAAAGTTATAAATATTTGGAAAATAATATTTTTTCTTAATAATAATGTCATTAAGTTATATAATGTCAATGAAAATCCTAAATTACCTTCTTTATTCTATAAAACAAAACATGAGTTGCCCAAGGTTAAGTGATAGGATAAATATTACTCATATCAAGAAACGATTTTAATTTACTTTTCAATAATAGAAGATCTACTGAATCCATTTAATATGAGGGATTTTAAATTTTATTAGCTTCATGTACAAAGTAAATAGTGAATTTCAACATTCCAATTATGAATAATAATATTTAATTAATTGAAAATACTTTCAAATATTAATTTAACATGGTTATATCATTATGTCCTACCATTACTTATTTACAATGATATGACTTGGTTAGTTTTTACGTCTATCTTTAAAAAAATTTATTACCTTCTATATATTCCATCTTGGTTGTAAATTAATTATTTAATAAATACGTAATTTTATTTTAAAAATAAATTATAACTTCCAATTTCGTGATATCTATCATAGCATGATATCCCAAAATGAAATCTGTACCCAAAATAATGTTAAACTCCCATACATGCATGATAATAACATTTTTATGTAATATAACTCGATATATGAATATTATAAGATTCCTATAAATCATTTATTCTTTAATACAAAAAATAGACCATGAAAAATGCTTAAAATCCATTATATGAGATTATATTTTCATATTTCAATAAAATATTCTAGAAATTAAAGAATATGGAAGGATAAAATTTTCATAATTTAAGTGAAAAAATAATGTACCTATTACCACTTCACTTAATTGTCTAATATCCATGGTATTATTATAAAATTAAATCTATTCAAATTTTTAATTAATATCTTGATCATATATACCTATCATATTCATATTTTATGCATATTAATATAATAAACCATTTTATTCTTATTAAAAAAATTCAATACCATCTGACCACCTTGATAAGTTCTCTTTTAACCAATTTTATTATTTTTGAAATGATCATTAGTCATTTATTAGCAATCACAAGGTGTATATAAAAACATTAATCTATTATAACACTTCTGTTATCTCAAGACACTCCTTATATGTTTTTACTTCATTTGTCGAATTGCAGAAATTTATGTCTCTTACATTCAAATTCAATTATTGATAGTATACCCACTACATTAAACCATCATCAATTATTATAATTTATTTTATAAGATAATTAATATATAAAAACAAATTTACATCTTTTCAGTGTGTTGAATGATATTCTTGTAACACTTAAATTCATGAGAAACCTTTTCCATTTATAAAAATGGTCTAAAAACTATGTTTAATATATCAATTTTACATTTATAGTCCTAAATAGAATTTGTAAAATTTTATTCATAAATAAATACTCTATAATTGTAATTTTATTTAACTCTATATATTATCCTTCCATTCTATGTTGAATCACCATAGAAAATATCTTTCAAGACAAATATCTATTAATAAGATTCATTGTAGGGTATTAATATAATTTTTATAAATTGTATTTTTAATTATAAAACCCCATTGATTATATTTGTCTCTAGGATGATAAAATATAATAGTTAACTTCTATTGAAAAATTTAAACTTCAAATATCTTTTCCATATAATTTATCTACCATTCAGTTATTAAAAAGATTGAGTTCTCACGAAATGTCAGAGGATGTAGTCACAAAAAATGCTCTACTAGTGATATAATACTCTATCAAGACATCAGTCACTCACTTGGATTAGAACCATTATTTATAGGTTGTGTTAGATGATTAAAAAATCAAACAATTTACCAAATCAAACTCAAATCATTTTAGGTTATTTATTTAGAATTGAATTATCATCTTGCTACCATCCTACTTCAGTTAACCTATTACCATTGTAGAAAACAATTATAAAATAGTTATAAGTTAGATAAAATAATTTATAATACCTCATGAAATAATCATCAATAAATATATTTTGATAATAAAACCATAAACAATTTAATCCTCATGTAAACCTCTTTGATAACTCTAAATTTTCTGTACTTTTTTTCATTACAAACATTCTAACTCTTAAATTTATCCAAACCCTACTTTGATACCAACTATAAAGATCAAATCATAACTACACAAAAATTAAATTTGTTTTTTAAAATATTACTAAATTTATTTCCAAGGACCTTTATGTTTAGAGTTTTGAAGGATTTTTAAATCCAGTACAGAATAAAACCATACTTTTCCACGAATTCTGCATTTTTCCCATAAAAATAAGTTCATTAAATGATATATTTACGTAATTTAAAATCAGTAAATATAACAAGATTTTTTCTTCATTATTATTCCTAATTTTTTTTTAAATATGTAAATAATCATTTAAATATGCATAATTATGATTTAAATCTCATTAAGAGGAATAAAACTAGATGAAACTCATTAGTCCAATAAAATATATGAAAACTCATAAATAAAAACATTGAACTTGTATAAGATCATAATCTTATATTTTATTTGGTAATAAATTTCATAAATCATATTTATGACATGTAAGGATTACAATAAATAAGAATCCCAATAAATCCTAAAGATAATAGAGAAATCATGAATGTTTCCTGGGAAATTATATTCAAATCACCCATACTCACTCATAATCACTTGTAATCACCCATAATGGAATAACCCAGGTGATAAATTCCCATATAACATATACAAAGAGTAAATTATTACAAAATGAAGTGGGGAGACATATATTAGGCCAAAACATCATCATAAATTATATACAAGAACCATATCATAAACAAAACATATAGAGGACTTCAATTTCTACCCATTATTATTTTTATCTGGGTTAACTCATAGAAATATAATCTTGAAAAAACATAATGGGTTAACAAATTCTATATTAAGAGGAAAATGAAATAAAATAATATAGTATTGATGAAATAATACATATAAGAATATGAGAACGAAAATTCCTAAATAAAATTAGATAGAACTATTATAGGAAGTCTTTAAACAATAAATGGAAGGATTTAAGAGAAACCCCTAACTTCCTTCTATAATAAGTCCATGTGGAATTTACTATATAAGAATAAATTTTAAGGTGTTATATTTTTGTGTAAATTTAAAATATGTTTATTATCTCATTCCATATTATTATTTAAATTTACATAATATCATATTTGAATCAAATTTTAATTTCTATATCCATGGTATTCATAGATCTTGATGTTTGATAATCCACCTAAAAAATTGTTTTATCCTTATAAGATTTTCTATGATCACAATGTCTAAAATTACGAATAAATTTTAAATATTTTTTTTGTATTATAATATTGATATTCATGATATGTTTTACATATTTAAAAAATTATATCTTCAACATATTATTTAATAATAAATGAATAATTTTGAAAATTTTACATTTATGGTGTTAAACGTGTATTTATGTATATATAAAATTTGTGGTGAAAATAACAACATGAGATGAAAAAATATTTAAATATATATAATAATAAACGATTTGAGTGATTTATAACACAATATAATTGAGTTAATTAAAAATAAAAATAATAATTATTTAATAAATTACTAAATTTACTAAGTGGAAACTTAATCAACCTACTATTATATACAGTTATATAAATATATAAACAACATGAAGAATATTTATGATACAAAATTTTTATAACCTAAAGGTAAATGAATAGTAATACCCCATAAATGATTGTAATATCTATCCCATAAGTGGTTTAAAATGAATGAGAACAAAATAAAATAAAATGAAAGGAAAATATAAAAGTGAATAAGATAAAATAAAATTAATGGTTATGCATAATAGATTTAGTTGTTGTGTTTTTATCTATTAGGAATAAGTAATAATAGTTAAACCATATATTTGGATGTCATAGATGTTTCAAGGATATTAAATCCTTACGTAAATAGAAAAAAGAAAAAAGAAGTATGTAATAAAAAAAGGTGAATCACACCTATAACGATATTTAAAACGACTTCATCAATCATGCTGTTAGGTTAAGAAATTATTTTGGAAGAGTATAGGGAATGAAAATAGAGAACTTTAGAGCGTATATATAAATATTAAATGGTATAAATTATTCTATTAAAGGAATTTTGTTTTAAGAGATTGTAAAAAATATATTTATATACACGGTTTGATATATTTTTTATAAATATTCATTCTATGTTGTTTAAAAATGTAATTTTTATGTATCAAGTTGATCATAAATAGAAAATTAAATATATTTCGGATCCATTATGATTATCATTGATATAAAGAGTAAAAAATATATTCAAAATATATTTTTCTATTTTTATTCTTTGGCTGAGTAAATAAGAAGAGAAGCACTATCAAATTTTATATATTTTTTTATTATCTTGCACACATATATATTCACATTTACGTGTGAAGAATATTCTCAGTAATATTTGATCTCTAAAAACCCTGTGTATTTTAATCTCAGGCATAATTAATTCTCATTTTTATTTGTTATTCTTGATGACTCAAACTCATTTATGTTAGCACAACATTTATTCACCATAATGTATGAATATATTTTCTTATGAATAAAACACTATGAAACTCCTCAAATTAGGGAAATAAATATATAATATATTTAATATTTCCAAATTAATGTGTTTACACTTCAATTTCCAAGAAATATTTGCTAAAGACTTGGTTACAGGCTCCTATATGACATAAAATTATCTCATTCTAATTTAATTAAATTACTTGAAATCTAAATAGTAAAACATATCCATGTATGCATAACTTCTCATTAATATTAATTGTGGTCATGGATCAATTTCTATTAACACAAATCGATCCATGATCTCAACACCCATTTCTTCCACTTGAATCATAATACAACATATTTTGATATTTATGTTGTTGAATAGTAACTTAGAGAGCATCATAATATTTATTCTTGAACCATATTTTGGGCAAACACATAAAACTGATATATTTTTTATCATGAAGAACATCACAAGAAAAAATAATTTGTATTCATGAATATATATATCACCACATTAATTTTTCATGGATAATTCAAGCATGAGTTTCATGACATTCATATTACACTGTATCTGTTGTATTCACTTTGTGATAATTGTGGCATCATGAAATTTTAATTGAGAGAAACATGGGATTAGATTAATAACAATGCGAGTGGTGTGGTCAGTGGATTAAACTAAAGACACATAGTTAGTGTAATAACAACACACAACATATGGTCTATGGACCAACCGTATGAGACTTGAAGTCTATTGTTTAACTATGAGGCATTTGATAGATGGATATTTAGTGAATTAATACATGCAAATTTTTATTTTTCAAATCATTCATCTAATAGAATCATACCTCTATGTAGTAACTAATCTTGTTAAGATACCTTTATGTGGCTCATTAATAAACTTTTAATAGGTTAAAGAAACTATATATTACCTTTTTTTGTCTTTAAAAAATGCTCTATGACCCTTATCCAGATATGATAATTAACTTTACCCAACTTTGGATTTTAATATTGACCCTTATATAGCTCACAATATTTCCCAGATTCTTTTACATTAATTCATTTAATTCATCATGACCATTATATAATGATCTAATGACCTTTATCTATTTATAATAATTCTGAAGATACCCTTATATAGAGTATAAGAATTTTCTTTTTGTTGGAACCAATGCATTTTGTTCCTGTAAATGGAGTTTGGTTTGTGTTTTTTATCAATCCTCACATGGAAGATATGAGAGGTCTCAATAAATGTGATGTTACAGTATAAACCAAAAAGGATATATGTAGAACAATAATGAAAATTGGTAAAGGGAAGGATTCCACATAGTAGTACTATATGGACCATGAAACAAAGTGTGTGAAACGCATAGGGAAAATTGTTTGTGGGGAAGCATATGGTTTGTGGGATGAAAATGGTTTACGAAAGGCTTGTGGTACAAAGGATGAATCATTATTTATGAAAACGAGGAGGTGATTTGAGGATCTGTGAAAGAAGAGAGGTGGTATACAGACCACATAGGAAAAAACTGTTCATGGGAGAAGTAGTGTACGGTGAAGCCTATACCGCATCGAATGATTAAATAAAATGGATTTGAAATATTTTCAGATTTTTTCCTGTGTAAGGAATACTTATCCAATATTTAAGAAGATTTATTTTTATTAGAAATCTGTGAGAAATTTGGTGAAGTCTAGAGAGATTCGAAGGAAGACAACCCTATGAAGGAGAAAAGGTTTGCAAGGAGGATTCTGTGAAAGCAGAAGTGATCCACAGATATAGTCTGTAGATGTGGTTTTACGAGGCACTCTAGCTCATAAAAAAATGGTCAGCAGAAGGAAAAGTTTCAAATAATAATAACTCATCCACAAATTAGGGATGGTTAATATAAGGATCATTAGTCCATGGGGTAAGAAGAGGTCTACAAAGGAGATATGGTTCGTAGAAGCAGAGGTAGATTGCAAAGGAGAGGTGGTCCCCAAACCACATGCACTATGAAGTGTAGTGATTTTCATGGAGGAAGCATTCCAGTTTGCAGAAGAATAGTTTACAAACTAATAGTGTGAAAAAATTGGATTACATCTGTTGGTAAATTTTTTACATGAACATATCATCTATTTACTGTAAAGGATGTATTATTTAATGAAAAATAAGGAAAATATAAGTCCATAAACTATCTGTGGATCTCTCCCAAGGTAGTAAGCTAGATGGGTTTTTCAGAAGTGTTCTGAGGGATGCAGTGAGCTATAGCTAAAATATTTTAAAGTATTATTTCTTGACATAGAGTGACTATGTTTAAAATCTTGTACTCTAAAACTTTTGAATATTATTGGATTTAGAAATGGCCAAAAATATATCCGAGTATACTCCTTTTACTTTCCCTTTTTGATGAACAAATTAAAATTATTGTGCTACCTATTTTCATGTGATTATTTGTTTTCTACCCATTCTCATCAGAGAGGCTTAATATGTTCTTACCAACGTGTGAATAAGATACATCATATTAAAATAAAAAGTTGAGACACTGATTCACCCCTCTCCTATCTGGGTGTTTCAGGGTCCTTGAATGTTACCCTTATGTATATGCATTTACCTCTATATTTCATACTATTTCCTCTTCCACACAAGTCGAGGTCTCATATAACACTTCAAATAATCTTTAAACAACATATGAAAAAAAATTTACTCACTCAATTTATGGATTATATTCTCTTTAATTTCATTATACGTAGTGTCAGTAACAAATTTCCATGATTCAAGGTGAATAATTAGTTTTCACATAATAATAAGAACTTTGCAATAATAAAATCCCTCATTGGGAATTTTTTCTTCTTTCAAACATTAATTGGTTCTCTAGATACACCAATAAAATATCTATAAAATATTTATATAAAACAATTCTTTTTTTATTGAAAAAATAAAAAAAAGACTAATTTTGTTTAACAGTCCCCCTTTATAAATATATTATCAATACAATCTAGAAAATGACATTTCAATATGTTTTTTCAATTCCATTTCTCTTATCTTACCCTTTCTTTTTCATGTTTTCATTTTATTCTCTCTCCCTTATTGATAAAAAATACTGTGTATATGGGGTATAGTGATATTTATTCTTTCTTAAGAAAATTTCCATCAATAATTACAATATAAGTGTACTTGATATATGATTATAGCGACCCAAGTCTTTTAAAAATATTATTACAAGATTTTTTAACATAAACATCCAATAAAATCAACCCAAAGAACATGAAGCGATGTGTATAAGGAATAATTGGTTCATAATACATAAAAACGAAATTAATATACTAATCATCAATTTTATCATCCATAATGACATCCTAAATATCTTTTTAATCATTACACAATGTAAGATAAATTGGGGAACACATAAAATAAATGAGTGATCTATAAATCAATGTGAATAAATAATCACGGTAATGAAGTATAACAAAAGTTTTAGAATGCATAACATAATATCATAAAAGAAAAGGACCATGAATAATCATATAAAGGCATAACATAAAGAAAATGGAATCATAAGATCATGGAAATATAGGAATGTGGTAGTAACATTATTTATGATGCTTTTACCAGGGTGTTCCCACCTTGCGTGATACCGAATGCTAGGAATCATATTTGTTACCCTACATTCATGGTTTCCAAAGGTAGGAAACTGTAATCACTTCTTTGGTGATGTATTCTCCTTGATGGAGACAGGATGATTGGATGTCGTTCCCTCATTCCATGGACTTATCCTCAGAATTCATACCCTAGTCCGAGTCACCCGTATAGATTAATATATTATTCATGAAACTCTTTCTTGGTTCTATCCCTTGGTGGATGCTAGTTAATTATGTTGTTTCTATATATAAATTATAGGGGGTATATTCAGGGTAGTAACCTTTGATCAAGTAAGTACTCACATTGTGCATCACTGAGAATTTCTGGACACTAGAACATTGGAGCACCTGTATTCTTCATCATAAGAGGGATTCTAAATGACACAGAACTCGAGGCACCCCACATAGATTATGGGGTATCTTGTGCAAGATGAATATCTTCTGAGGTTTCCCTTAGGCATCTCATGTTTAACACATGGTATTTTGTGAGTTAAACATATATCAGAGATGGGATGAGATCGATCAGAATGTCCCATGGAGTTTGATCAGAGAGGTGGATCGCTATGAGGGAGTACCTGGAAGGATTAACAGATGGATGAGTTAGAATATCCAATGAGAGAGGACCCATGGTGGTGCGTCTCATAAATAGAATGTGTCACACCATGAAAGGGTATTTCACTTAGAGGTAAGCACCAAATTTTACCATTGGATGAGTTGAAATGTATATGGCAACGAACCTGGATGTTTCATCCCATAAAAAGAAATATTTCACACCGTGAAGGCTGATCTAGACACCACTGTGGGAGGATCAGGGAGGTGGATCCTATAGAGGTGGACACCAAGATTTACCATTGGCTGGCATTGAATCTCGGGGAGGCTCCCAATGCACCCCTTGTAGAATATTGGGATCAAAACCCACGTAGTTATAAAGGGAAATTTAGGGCTAAAACATGGTTAGATTCCAGTTACAATAGGAGAACTCATGGTCGGATGTATGTGGATTGTGTGAGGATTATTCATGGTTAGCTTCTTGAGTGCAATAAGGAGGAGAAATTGCATGGATGGTATGATCTCAATAAGATGTGGTGGACCTTATAAGAATCAAGATAGAAATGGAGGAAGTGTTGATGTAATATATGGAATAGATAGAGTGTGAGGGGTTGTTGGGATTTAACCTTTAAGAGGATTCCTTTGTATCCTAATTTTTGGGAATAAAAGTCCACATAGTTTGGGATGGGGAGATAATACAACTAAGGAGGAGACTCGTGATAATTGAGCATAGGGATAGGAACCCAAAAATGTATTACTTCTAGGTTGAGGCCTGATTCTCCTGAGACAAAGTGACTTGAGATAAAATCCATGATAGGAATGGATGACGGGATTGAACTTCATGAAGGATTCCTACATACCCTATTTAGAATACAGTGATCAAATTCCATATAGTTGTAGTATCCTATGTAGTTTAATGTCAGATGATAAGGATAAGAATGAACCTGTGTGAATATAATGGTGTTGGGCTTAAACCATATGGAGGTTTCCAACGTACCTTGTGAATAAGGTAGGTATACAAACCAATATAGTTTGATGTCTTGAGATTATGCATTGTTAGTGGCCCATGGAGCTTGAAGATGGGTCTTACTCAAAGATGGATGCCTGAAAAAATCGGTGTTAGGGTGACTACTAAACTATAAGCCTACGTGAGTCAGGATCGATATGAGAAACAAGATTTATAAGTAGATTAGATGGTTGTGTCATGAAAGATGTGTCAGTGAGGGATGGTGTGGGGATTACGCGTAGAAGCGACCCATGGAGAAAAATACCAATGGGAGAGGCAAGGGGTAATGAAACTCCCATATTCCCATCTCACAAAAGGTATTTGCATCCATAGGATGTAAGGAGGAGGAATAGTTCTACCTCTTGCAATAAAGCATAGGGGGTTACACTAGGATGGATTCCCTTCCTTGCGAGGTGAATGTCGTTCGATGTGAGGAGGATCTAATTCCATGTGAGGAGGATATCACTCCCATGGAGATGAGTTGGTGTGGAAAATTCATGAGGTGGGTCACTCGATGTACATAGAATAGGGTGAGACTATAGTTTAACATTATGTGATGAGGAAGATGGTTCTTACCAGTTTAACGTCCTGAAACATGAAAGGGGATGACTCATTCCTTACCCTATAGACATATATGACTAATACCCACCCACACAAGGGGAAGGAAAGACATCAACAATTCCCGATGGGAGTGGGGGTGGATGATTGGTCTATAGTGGGTTCCATGTTATCATGGATACGCTAAAAGGAATGATCCATTAGTGTACCTATACCAAAAAAATTAGAGGTAGGTCAGCACAACAAGATATCTCCCACGATGGAATAGGAAATCACTTCATACAAGCCTAGAGGGATGCATAGGAGAGGATCACACAAGATATAGGAGTTATACAAAATGGGTGCCCAATCAAGGTGATTTAGAGTAGGATAAATGCATATAGCCCTAAGGAAGAGGTCCACACAAGATTGCGGACTTACGTGCAAAAAGAAGGGGACTGAGTGAATGATGGATGTGAACTAGGGTATGCAGGTCATTCAAAAAGGGTCTTATGTACACACCAACCTAAGGTGATTGATGCACTTAAGGAGAGTATTTTTCATGAACATACAATAGGTAAAAAGGAAATGGGTGAGGGTCAATCCCCTGTTGGCCTACCCCATGGGGAACCTAAGGGGTACCTGTCACACATGATTCTATACCTTGAAGAAATGACCTGTATACGGTCATGGAAGGGGTGGTATTATATGCATGTGGGAGATGGTTAGACTTCCAGATCATTATATAGAAAAGAGTGGGATGCACATGTTTTTATAGGTGAAATTCTTTTCAACAAAACGAGAAAATGGAGATACAGAATATGGAATTTGACGTTGGATTTAGCATGTAAGATACTTACATGCAAGTCACTATTACGTTCCTACATCTACCCTTCTGTACATATGACTTAGAAATTTTCATATGGATAGGAAGGAAGGCATCCTTTGATGTCTCATTGGGCACATAAGAATCTTATGCACAAGTTTTTTCCTTCCATGCATGTGTCCAAACTTATGTGGGACACTCTTATCCTTCTTAGAATTGTTCGTCGAGTCCAATGGTTGATTTAGTTTTCTCAAAGATTCTCATTTATAGAAAAAAGTGGAATTTAGAACCAACAAATCTCCCCTCAGAATCTGTGTTGAAAGGGGTCCAAAAGCTTGGGTTCCAAGGGAAACATGAAAAAGGACATCACATTCTTGTATGTGCATGAAAAATCATTCAGTTGGAACATAAGGATCCTTATATGTGTTCAAAGGACATTTTTCATGAAATACAAAAGGGCCCAAAGACTCAAAAAATTTACTTTTGATACAACAAGAGACTTTTCTCTCATGTGTGTAAGTCTCTTATTCCAGCATGGAAAACCCAAATTCAACCTATGATTTACTTGCAGCCCCCAAATATTCTGTGCTTTGGACTTGGAATTTTTTTTAGAATAAAACATCCAATATTTCATTAAACTGCTCATTTTTTGTAAAACCCTTCAGTCTTTCTATCATCATCCTTACTATCTTTAATTTTTTTTTAAGATGGACCACAAATAGAATGATGCTAAGATAGAAGACACCAATGTCCCGTGGATGGAAGAGATGATTGGAAATACCCAAATTATTCTTTCTAGAAGGGTACTATTAGATAATTAGATCTTATTGCGAATACTAACATAGTCCTAAAAGAATTACATATTAAGCGATAGTCTCATGATCTGGAATTTTTGGATATTGAAGGAAGTATCAATCTTGGTCTTTGAGACCAAATCACCATGTTTGTGGGTCATGAGTGAAGATATAATACAATGTTAAAAAATAAAAATAACGGAAATACTACTTAGGAGACCCCAGAGGTGGTTTTTTATATCATAAATCTGAAGTCCATGACAATTATGGGGTACAAACCAGTGCCTAAACAATTACTTACCCCCTATGAAAGCACTTTATGATTTAGCATAACAGATGAAAATGTTGGTTGGTAGCGATATTGGGAACAAAGTTCTAGAGGTATATTTATACATGAACGGGAATGGGATTTCTGGTTGTGCCACATATGCTAAGATTTTGGATAAGATCTATGAAACATCAGGCTTTCTGAAGTAGTATGGACGTCACAATTTCACTTCTACAACCAACAGAAATCGGTGCCAGAGTTGTTCAGTCAGTGGTACCTTAACACAAACACTTTCCACCTTCATCATGGGGGAGGTTGGTATTTGTCTTTGAGACATCCACTGCATCAATGGGATTCCATTGGAGGGACTTCAATATGATGAATTTTTACCAATAGGGAACATTTGGGAGAGTATAACACAAACTCCCCATTTTAACATGGAATCTATTGAACATGTGATGGAGAAGTTGGGGATCAAATAAATTCTGAAGGACATCCCATACCTAATGTGGTTCATTTTATTCCTCATGTGGTATGAGAATGTGAGGATGTCAGGTTGAGGGATATAGTGCCAGACTACATCTCAAAGGGTTATGAACAGATCATACTAGGAGACCCTAGAAGAAGACTAATATCATTTTCAAGACATTAGTATGAATAATATCCAGGATCCATAGGTGAAATATGCCTCTTTCCTTGTTGCCTTTCTGAGTGGGTGGAAACTTCCGATGAGGTACACAAAGTTGAGGGTCTGTCTGGGGATGATGGTAATGATTGGGATCATGACATTATTTAACAAGGTTAATCTTGTAGTGCCTTTATTTTTATGGTTTTAAATTATTGTACGGAACATATCAAGGGGAGACATGAGAAAGAGAATTTTTGGTCCATTCTAGATCCTCCTTGGATAGATAACATCTCATTTCCATGGATATGACTTCCCAAATCTGATTTTTACTAAAAAACCAGCATTGTTGATCATTTTTGGGGTCTGAACACTAATGCTCAATGAGGTAGGGTTCAAGATCTAGATCAAAAATCATTCAAATTTTTATTTTCATCCCTTCATCACCCTGATAATCTAGATGGTGTATGAACCATGAGGTATAATGGAGAAGAGGGAATATCTTCTGAGTATTAGGGGGAACATTCTTGTAGCCCAGATCGATGGAAAGATATTTTCAGATCCATAAGTGCCATCATGACTTTCCATATTGTTTGGGTACCTATAATGAATGCCAAATAAAGTGTACATAGAGGTCCTAGAAGAGTATCACCCTTGTATCCTTTTTCAATTGTGGTTCATTTTTAAAACTATTGGCTTTGATGAACTAATCATACAACCCCCACTGATGTTGATTCTTGCTTATCAATAGAATATATTGATCATTGGGTGACAACATATTCAAAAGAAATTATGAAAAAAGTGCATTTTGAAGATGAAAATGGAAAGAGTGGAGACTTAGTAGTGATAATGTAGGCGATCTGGGACAATACGAGCTGGAACCTCGATTGCAAGAATATCACAGCATGCGGCCACACCTCCTCCATATGGGGGGGGGGTCCCAAAGGCGGCCTCAAGGAACAGATAGAGAATCCCCTGGGAAACAAATAAGATTTATCCTAATTCCAACTATCGATTCCATTTTCCTAACCCTATAGTCTGTGTGGAAGATGTTGCAACAATAGCTATCAACCGGGGACCTTCAGTGAAGAATAACATGCACTGGGATTGATCTATCAAAATTTGGGTGCATTCTGGTAGAGTATATGGTGAACTTTCATCGTCTAAATGCATAAATGGCGGCTATGAGTGCCTATCCATGCCAATAAGGGAAATATGTAGAACCACATCTCTAAGTGAATGTGATACTGGGTTAAGAAAATGATCCTAAAGAGATTCCACATGAGGATATTGGTGATGATGAATAAGAATAAGAAGAATAAGAAGAAGAGGATGAATAAATGGATGAAGTAGAAGAAGAGTTGGGGGAGGCTAAGAATAAATATCCTGGTAGTAAAGAATCTGAGGGGGAAATGGCTCATCTAGGGTGTCCCTAAGAGAGGGGTGATATTTTTTTATTTGACGAGGGACTCGTTGAACATCTCAAAGTAATCCATAACATACACCTTCCCAATCCCTAATATTTTCATAACTTGGATCCTCTAACCCAACCTTTCCTTATGTAGGAGCATGTTGATTTTACTAAGGAGACCTCTACGTAGGGTGTGAGAATGTGTCAATGGATGTGGAGAGACATGCCCCTTGGCCTAAATTTGTGGATGGTCTTGAATATGTGTTGGTTATGGAAGAGATGACCTGATGTGTGCTAGAAAAGGGGGAGAAGAGACAACATCAGAATCCCAGGCAATTTCCACTATCCATAACGATACTATTCCAATCATCAAGTTAAAAAGCACAAAAGGATATCCCGAGGTGGAAGTTCCTACAATGAACCAAAAATTTGATCTAAATTCACTTCCCTCTGATAAGTTTTTTTACTTTCATAGACTCATATACATCACCCAAGAATCTTGTTAACTAAGGTGTCTATTATATGCAGTGATCATAAGAATACAATCCCAAAAAACCAATGAGTCTAGGAGCAGAAGAGTGTGGCTACAGGTGATGCCACTTCCTGGGAAGAGCTTGAAGCATGCATGGGTGAGGTTTATAAGGAGGAAAAGAGCGATGTGGTTCGGCCACATTTCATAGTGCCCAGTCCCTCAGAGAGGATACTAGAGGAAGACACCATCATTGGGATTTTGGTTATATTTATAGAATACAAACCTTTAGACCTTGTGGAGGCAGATGATTCTGATATGGACACAGCTGAGGAGAGATACATGACTCAACGTAGAGAATGGAAGTGCATCATGTATTTCTTTAATGCAACAAAGGCATAATGAATAAGATAAATGGATCACTACACACCTGGCTATGCTATCTCTATAGAAAAAGTGTGGATGTTTTCAATCTTCTTGCATTGATCCACAACTATCTTGCTGAGAATATGTAGGAAAGTAGTTGATAATTAGAAGCTACATGGTGGATAAAGAAATATGAAAACATTTGGAAGCTATAAGTGGTCGAAAAAGAGATCCAAAACCTACAATTATAGAAGAATGAGTGCTCTAAATTTTTCAAAAATCAAAAAAACTTGTTTTATGATTTCAGGTCTAGCTAGCAGAGGCCCCAGAATAGAGGATAAAGGCGAGATGTCAAGTACTTGACCACTGAGATGAGTGAGATCAGATATGGATCAGGTTGATGAGATCCATATAGAGGCCGTTGATGAGAATAGGGAGATTGGGACGCATAATGTGACTCTGGAAGCCACACATGAGAGAGTGGTGGTGTTAAGTGTTCCATCATAGGGGAAAATCCATAAGGGTCATGTTTTGTCCAAAATTATGAAACATACTTTTTGGCCTGTATACTAATTTTGACCATCTTTCACCTAAATATTTCTAGTTAATTTCAATTACTTTACCTCAATCATATCTGTGAAGTGACTAATGATCAATCCCTTAGATCACATGGGTTATGCCTGGTGTGTGAAACAAGGGACAAAGACATAGTTATTCACTTTTAATGAGAGTGATGGCTAATCAATGAATAATAGGGGTCCGCCATTATTTTCTGATCACCTAGATTTTTTTGGGTTAAGATATTGAATTTTGATAACATGGATCTTGGAATAGCCTACTTTCCTTTCCCAACATTCTCTAGTGTGTCACGACCCATCCCAGTGGGGCCCAAGCCGCAACTCCCCAAGCCTGCCTCTAATAGGCTAGGGGCTGGTGACTAGCACCGAGTAGGCATGCTATTAACATGGGAGGCATTGACTATAAACCTGTACACACGCACACACATCTCCAAGCCCACAAAGCTAAAAAGTAAAAACTACAAAAAGGAAAATATGCCTGCATACACTAAAACCCAACTACAGAGTACGACAAGAAAGTAAAGTGAAAGAAATTAAAACACTGGGCCAAAAGTACAAGCCCAACAAAAAGAGAGTTCATAACAAAGTCCAACATGTAATGAAAGGTGCTGGGACTGCAGTCTGTAGCTGTAGGAACACACCTCGGACTGTCTGATCTCACTAAGTACCGTCCGGTCCTGGTTCGCCTAGAATCTTGTCAAAGGGTCGCTCGTGTGCACAAGACACGACTTGTGTGGGCAAAGAACGTGAATGGGTGAGTATAACAATACCCAGTAGGACACCCCGAAACCACAAAGGAAATAAAACATGGGAAATATACCACAAAGGAAAAATATAGTCAGCTCTACATAGTATATGTCTACTAAACATAAAATGAGAATATCCATATATACTCATGCATGATCGACTACCGTGAATACCACCACTAGGATCCAGCTCGAAGATTTCACTATGCATGCAACTGGGAGAACACACTCCCAGGTCAGAAGAGAGAGACATGAAGTAATTGTTTTGGGAGAACACACTCCACAAGTACATGGGAACATGATGCTCAAATGAGGATCACAAACAAAAGCCATGGGGTGATTCGACAACTCAGTCTGAGCTAATCCGCAAAGCGGAGGATCGGCGCCCAGGTAAAGTTGGTCACATCGATACCAATAACTCTACCTAGGGTTCCAGGAATGAATAGAGATTCTAGCTCTAATTCTCACAGAGGGGATTCCAACAACTATATTCAGTAAGTCCTGCTAAAGGGATCATACTCGTGTATAAAGAAAATTATACCAGAACCTTTAGGGAAAAGACCAAGGGTACGAACCCTAAGATAACTAGTCCTAGTCACAAAAGACAAGTGGTTCAAGCCATCAAGAATTGGTTACACGGTGTGTAGTATGGTTACATGCCATGTTCGTTGACCCCAGGTACTACCCATATAAATGGATCGTGTCATCCGTCCAGCCTATGTAAAACGAGACTACACAGCATGTAGAAGGATCACACGCCGTGTTCCTTGACTCCGGGTACTGCCGCTTTAAAGGGCCCATGTCATTTGGCTTGATGGATAGAAAGAAACTACATGACATGTAGAAGAATCACACGCCGTGTCCGAGCACCTGGGGCTCGCTCTGTGTACGCTAGCGATGTGCCCCTACACGGTCTCTGTCCGTGTCTCCTGCTCGTGTACCAGCACATGGGGTATCCCATGTATCTGGCTGGGTCTAGATGGGGAGGGGTATACACACCATGTCCATGGCTGTGTACCCAACCTGTGTCCGTGTACTCCCAGAGTACATGCCAGGTGGTCCGCTGATGAACACACGCTGTGTATCCCATACTACACGACGTGTAGTCGAGATATTTCTAGAAACACCATCTTCTTCCTCGCGATTTGGCCAATCTTACGGATTGCGGTTATCTGGCCCATTTGCCGCAAAACTCAAGATCAAGTGTTTCCTCGATGTCAAGATGCCAAATCTCTGGGTTTCAGGCCATTGATCGGCTCCAAAATCCGATCTCTGTCATCCGAGCAGAAATCGTTCGAAAACCGATATCTTCCGATCTGCTTCGATCCATCCATCACCACCACAACCCCACCTCCGTATGGTTGTACCGATGAAAGATCTTCAATTTGGGATCATTGCGTCGCAGAACAGATGCGCAAGGATCTGCTGTTCATCACCTCGTGAAGAACGCAAAGAACACGAAGGAGAGAAAGGGGAGAAAGGGAAAAATTTGGGGAATGAAACTCCGTCGTCATTCGTCATGGAGTTGATCCACTCCCATTAATTGGATTAAATAGAGCCGAAAATATTTACCGCAGAAGATCAACCTGGATTCAATCTCCCAAAATCCCCAAAAAAGTCCACCCCGCAAGAATGATCAATCTGCGGACTAATCTATTCATGTATTAGCCCGCGTTCATCGTAGAAATGAAGAACGAGGAAAGGAAAAATCAAAACAAAACATCCTACCTGGATCCGCAGTGTTCGTTGGTGAAGATTCAGTCGTCGCGTCGTCATCGCCGGCGAAAATCGTCAAGAACGTTGGTGATGCGTCAGGAGGCTTTCTCCAGATCTCTCCAGAGAAAATCAGAGATATGGGAATTGTAACCCTGAACCCTCCCCTCTGAAAACTCTATTTAAATGAAAAAAATTATTTCGCTGCAACAAGGATTTAATAAAACATTTTAATTAAATATTTTATTACCGCAACGTCCAAAAACAGGATTTCACCCCCGACCTGCGCTGGGCAATGTTGGGCCTCTCCTAAGGTAAAATTTCTTTTCCGAACACAATAGTGCCATCAGATTTCTGATCCGAGCACCCATTCATGAGTTATTCCACTTTTTCAGGAAAACAGCATGCGCGAGTATTTTAATTATAAAATTAAATTCAAACATTTGTTCCGGGATCACCGGGCCTCGGAACTGCACGCTGTCTCAGAGCCTGATCTCGAAATAATTCCCATATAATATTAAAATAATACATGGAAAAAATATGGTACATTACATCATACCCACCTTAGGGATTTTATGTCACCAAAAGCCAAAACAAAGGCTACTGAAAAATATGTGGGTACTGCACACGAATCTAAGCCTCCCGCTCCCACGTGCTCTCCTGGAGATTCCTATGTTTCCACTATACACGCACTAAGGGAATAGATCATCCATGAAGGATCTTCTCCTGCCAATCCTCGATCTCCACTGGGTACTCAAAAATTGTCACTCCATCATAGATGTCCAGCTCGCCCCAGTCGATAACTTGCGATCGATCATGCACATACCTCCGTAGTTGCGACACCTGGAAGATGTTGTGTACCCGGTCTATCTGAGGAGGTAGAGCCAAGTGATACGCCACCTCGCCAGCTCTAACCAGAACCTGGAAAGGGCCAATGAAACTTGGAGATAGCTTGCCGCCTCAGCCAAATCTCTGCAATCCCCATTGAGGTGAGACCCGAAGAAACACATGATCTCGTTTCTCGAACTCCAAGGGCCTCTTTCTCCTGTCATCATAAGACTTTTGCTGATTTTTTCAGTCTTCATCTACTCCTGGATGACTTGAACCTTCTCGGTAGTAGCTCTCACCATCCCTGGGCCAATGAGTGCTGAATCTCCTGGGTCAGTCCATCAAAGTGGTGACCTGCAAGGTCGCCCATACAAAGCCTCGAATGGTGCCATACCAAAAGTGGAATGATAACTGTTGTTATAAGAAAATTCCACTAGTGGTAGGTGATCATCCCAGATACGACCGAAGTCAAATATTCAAGCTCGTAGCATATCCTCCAGAACCTGGATAGTCCGCTCTATCTGACCATCAGTATGGGGATGAAACGTTGTGCTCAAGCGTAAATGAGTCCCAAAAGCTTCCTGAAATCCCTTACACAACCGAGATGTGAAACGATCTTCAAAATATGAGATGATCGTGGATGGAACTCCATGATTTTGAACTATCTCCTGCATGTAGAGGCCTCTCAAGCTCTCTACTGAAATCTGCTCCCATATGGCTAGGAAATCGGCCGAATTGGTGAGTCGAACAACGATCACATAGATGGTATCGTGTCCCCTGGACTTATGTGGTAAACCCATCACGAAGTCCATGGATATCCCGTCCCACTTCCACTATGTAACCTCAAGGGTCTAAATCAAACCTTCTTGCACCTGGTGCTCAGCCTTTACTTGTTGACAAGTAAGGCACCAGGAAACAAACTCTACCACACCCTTCTTCATTCCTGGCCACCAGAACTGACGTCAGAGGTCCTGATACTTCTTTTCCATGCCTGGATGCACCGCCAAAGGAGATGTATGGAACTCCCTCAGAACCTCCTCTCGTAACATCACTTGTACTACATTACATCCTTTGAAATGAACAACGTGCTCCCCACCTTCTGAATATCCATCAGTAACATCACCTGTGGATATCTGGGCACGTAGTGTCTCACAGCTAGCATCCTAGAGCTGTGCTTCCATGACTCTCTGTAAGAGTGGAGGGGTAACAATAATTGACTGAAGGTAAGCTCCCTCATCTCAATCCATGAAGAATAACTGTATGGAGGCCAGCTGTCTTGGTGCCTCATCTAGCAATTGCGAACTGAATCTCCTGCTGAGAGCATCTTCCACAAAATTCCCCTTCCCAAGATTATAAACGATATCAAAGTCATAATCCCGGAGGAAATCAATCCATCACCTTTGTATCAAATTCAGATCCTTCTGAGAAAAGATATATCTGAGACTCTTATGATCAGAGTAGACGGTAAATCACTCGCCCATCAGGTAGTGTTGCCACATCTTCAACGCGATGACTATCGCTGCCAACTCAAGATCATGGGTCGCATAGTTCTGCTCGTGGGGTCTCAACTGGCATGAGCCATAGGCAATCACCGCGTGACTCTGTATCAGGACACAACCAAAACCAGTTCCTGATGAGTTGCAGAACACTACGTACTCGACACCCTCCTCCGGTAATCTCATGATCGGGGCACTCATCAAAATATCTCAACTACTGGAAAGCCTACTGGAATCTCTCGATCCACACAAAAGGATGCCCCTTTCAGGTCAAACCTGTCATGGGTGCTACAATCCTGGAGAAATCAAGGATGAATCTCCGATAGTAGCCTGCCAACCCAAGGAAACTCCGCACCACCCTCACACTCTGGGGTGGCTCCCATGCTAGAACTGCCTCCACCTTGGCAGGGTCCACTACTACACCATATGCTGAGATAACGTGTCCTAGAAAATGGACCTCCTATAAACAGAACTGACACTTCGAGAGTTTCCCATACAATAGGTGCTCTCGGAGGGTGTCCAGAACCATCCTTAGGTTTTTCGCGTGCTCCTCCTCAGACGTAGAGTACATAAGAATATCATCGATGAAGACTACTATGAACTGATCTAGATAGGGCTGAAAGATCCGGTTTATGAGTCCCATGAACACTGTCGGGGTGTTCATCATTCTGAAGGGCATCACCAAGTACTAATAGTGAACGTAGCGGCTTTTGAAAGCCTTCTTCGGTATATCCTCATCCCTCACTCACAACTGATGATACCCTAATCGTAGATCAACCTTCGAGAACCATCATTACCCTCTCAACTGGTCAAAGAGGTCATCGATCCTCGGTAGTGGATACCGGTTCTTCACGATCACCTGATTCAAGCGATGATAATCCAAACATAGCCTCAAGCTCCTGTCTTCCTTCTTGGAAAATAGAACTGGGGCCGCCCAGGGTAAAAAGCTAGGACATACAAAGCCCTTCTTCTTCAAGTCTTCCAGCTACACCCTCAGCTCATGAAGCTCTGTAGGAGCCATCCAATATGCTGATGCTGATATCGGTGTCATCCTGGGTTGCAACTCAATGCAGAAATCTATCTTCTGATGGGGAGGTAGTCCGGGGACATCCTCTGGAATGATGTCCTCATACTCAGCCACTACTTCTAGAAACTGGGAACACGTAACATCTGCTGCGCCAAGGGCTATGCTAGCCAACCGATGTGAAATCGGTTGCACCTTCCTACACACGAGTCCATCCTGCACTGTCTGGGTGTCTCTTTCACCGACAAAAGAGTACCTCATTCCATCACTGCGGACACATCGCATCGTTCGCCTAAAACAGTCGATCTAGGCATGAACATTGGATATCCAATCTATACCAAGAATTAAATCGTAAGGCCTCGACGCTACCACCAAGAGTTTCCAACCGAAACTCTCACCTCCAAGGGTTAGGTCACACTATCTACAGAGGTGTGTGATCTCCTAATCTTCTCCAGTAGGTGTTTCTAAGCGTAAGGGTCGAGTCAACGACTCAACTGGAATCTCAAGGTCTCGAACAGGATAAGCATCCAGAATGGAATGACGAGAACCTATGTCTATCAGTACAATAAACAAAGTAGAAAAGACAATGATTATACCCATAATCGTTCAGGGAGTACCTAGGTCATAAGCCTCTGCCGCCTGCAGCTGTCTCTGCCTCTGTCCACCAGCTCACTGAGCTTGGAGTGGACCTCCTGGGGGTGGTGGTGGTAAAAGATCAAAACACCGACCACCTCCATATGCTATCCCAGCTCCTCTACCACATCCTTCGCCCCATGGATCTGTCTGCACCACACGTTTCCTTTTCCTCGGTGGTCCGTCCACTACTCCCGTGTCAGTAGTACGAAGGGTCGGACAATCTCTAGCGAGATGTCCCCTGCCATCACATGAGTAGCATCACCTCTCTAGAGGATGGATGGATGCGCCCTGTGAACCTTGTACGAAAGATCCCCTATCCTGGGATCTCCTCTGAAAACATCTCTCATGCCTGGGTCCCTAACGTCGGCTCCCTACTACCGAGGACTTTTCTCCAGGTCACCCACTACTGACAACTACCGGTTGTCTCTGCTCTTCCAAGAATCTCTCAACCACCAAAGCCCGCTCGAGCACCCCAGCATAAGTAGGAATGCTCATATTGACGAAGCTATCTCGAATATCTCTGCGCAAGCCCCGCTTGAAAGTCCAAGATCTGAAGTACTGATCTTTAACCATATCCATCGAGTACCGTGAGAGGTCGGCAAACCTCGATGAATAGTCATCCACCATCATGGTTCCCTACTAGAGTTGAAGGAGCTCCTGTATACGTACTGCTCTCAGGGTAACCGGTGAAAACTCCTCTATGAAGAGATGCTCAAACTACGACCATGCAAGAGTCGCCTCATCGTTAGTATGGATAACGAAACTCCACCATAGTCCTACCGAGCCCTGTAGAAGTATTTCTTCCATGATCACCATCTGGTCTGGTAGTGTCCTGACCAAATGGAAGACTCTAGCCACTGCCTCAAGCTAGTCGTCCGCTGCCTGAGGGTCAGGCTCACCTCGAAACTGGAGGGGTCTCTGTCTCTGAAACTCGAGCAGTGCGCTCAGCCTGCGCTCCTCCTACACTGGTGCAGCATGTACTAAACACTGCTACACAGGTGGCAGGATAACTAGCACACCACCTGATGGTAAAACTGGGAGATCTGGTCCCTGTATCGAAGCTTCATCACTGAGGGGGTCATCCTCATGATCGAGCTGGTGGATCCTATTGGGTATGTGTCGTGGAAGCATCCTGTTAAAGAAACAAGATGTATCTCAGTCAGTGAGTATATTTGGAATGCTGACTCAAGAAGTACATGGAAACCAAAACCCCTTACTATTTGATCCATGAACCATTTTTTCCCTACTACTAGTGTTCTCATGTTCTGAGTCGAAAAGAAAGTTATCAGAGTCCTGGTATATGGTTACGTCGGCCGGCCGCACAAACACTGGGGTCCCTGGCCTAAAAGCCGAACTCGAAACACTTAGCACTATTTCCCCTAACCAAATCATAGACTCTCAGTCCTATGGTAGAACTGACCACCTCTGATACAACTCTATCACGACCCATCCTAGTGGGGCCCGAGCCGCAACTCCCCATGCCCGCCTCCAATAGGCTAGGGGCTGGTGACTAGCACCGAGTATGCATGCTAATAACATGAGAGGAATTGCCTATAAACCTGTACAAACGCCCACACATCTCCAATCCCACAAAGCTGAAAAGTAAAAACTAAAAATAAGGAAAAGATGAATGTATAAACTAAACCCCAACCACAGAGTACGACAGGAAAGTAAAGTGCATGAAAGTAAAACCCTAGGTCAAAAGTACAATCCCACCAAAAAGAGAGTCCGTAACAAAGTCCAACCTATAATGAAAGGTGTTGGGACGGCAGTCTGTAGTCGTAGGAACACACCTCGTACTGTATGATCTCACTGAGTACCGTCCGGTCCTGGTCCGCCTAGAATTCTATCGGAGGCTCGCTCGTCTGCACAGGACATGACGTCGTGCGGGCAAAGCCCATGCAAGGGTGAGTATAACAATACCCATTAGGACACCCTGAAACCGCAATGGAAATAAAACAAGGGAAATATACCATAGAGGAAAAATACAGTCAACTCTACACAGTATATGTATACCGAACATATAAGGAGAATATCCAGATATACTCATGCACGATCGACTATTATGAATACCACCACTAGGATCCCGCTCGAAGATTCCACTAAAAATGCAACTGAGAGAACACACTCCTAGGTCTGATGAAAGAGATACGAAGTACTCGTTCTAGGAGAACACACTCCACAAGTACTTGGGAACATGATGCTTAGATGAGTATCACAACCAAAAGCCATGGGTTAATTCCAACAACTCAGTCTGAGCTAATCCGCTAAGTAGAGGATTGGCACCCAGGTAAAGTTGGTCACGTCGATACCAAGAACTCTACCTAGGGATCCAGTAATGAATAGAGGATCCGACTCTAAGTATCATAGAGGGGATTACAACAACTATATTCAGGAAGTCCTGCTAAAGGGATCATACTCCTGTATAAATGAAATGAATCTATAACCTTCAGGGAAAATACCAAGGGTACGAACCCTAAGATAACTAGTCCAAGTCACAGAAGAAAAGTGGTTGAAGCCATGAATAATTGGTTACACGGCATGTAGTATGGTTACACATCGTGTTCATTGACCCTGTGTACTGCCCATGTAAACAGCCCATGTCATCCATCCAGTCTGTGTAAAACTAGACTACACGACATGTAGAAGAATCAAATACCATTTTCCTTGACTCCAGGTATAGCCCATGTAAAAGGCCCATGTTATCTGGATTTTTAGATAGAAAGCAACTACATGGCATGTAGAAGAATCACATGCCGTGTCCGAGAACCTGGGGCTTGCTCCGTGTATGCTAGCCATGTGCCCGTACACGGTCTCTGTCCGTGTCGCCTACCCGTGTACCAGCACACGGGGTATCCCGTGTATCTGGCCGAGTCTGGATAAGGAGGGGTATACACACCATGTCCTTGGCCATGTACCCAACCCATGTCCGTGTACTCCCGGAGTACACTCCAGGTGGTCCGCCGACGAACACACACCGTGTAGCCCATACTACATGGTGTATAGTCGAGAAATTTCTAGAAATGCTATCTTCTTCCTCACGCGTTGGAATATCTTATGGATCACGTTTCTCTGGTCCGTTTGCCGCGAAACTCAATATAAAGGGTCTCCATTATGTCATGATGCCGAATCCGGGGGTTTCAGGCCTTCGATCGGCTCAAAAATCTGATCCCGGTCATCCGAGCAGAAATCATTTGAAGAATGATATCTTCCGATCCGCTTTGATCCATCCGTCGCCACCACAACCGCACCTCCGTAGGGTTGTACCAACTCCAGATATTTAATTTGGGATCGTTTCATCGCAGAACGGATGCGCAAAAATCTGTCGTTCATCACCCCGCAAAGAACGCGAAGAACGTGTAGGAGAGAAATGGGAGAAATAGAATGAAACATATTTGAGGAACGAACCTCCGCCGTCAATCATCACGGCGTTGATCCTCTCCTGTTAATAGGATTAAACGGAGCAGAAAAAATTTACAACAAAAGATCAACATGGATTCAATCTCCCAAAATCCCCTCAAAAGTCCACCCCGTAAGGGTGATCGATCCGCAGACTAATCTGTTTGAGGATTAGCCCACGTTCATCGTATAAATCAAGAATGGGGAATGTAAAAATCAAAAGACAACATCCTACCTGGATCTGCGGCATTCGTTGGCGAAGATTCGATTGCCACATCGTCGTCACCAGTGAAAATCATCAAGAACGTCGTTGATGCATCGGGAGGCTTTCTCCAGATATCTCCAGAGAATATCAGAGTTATGGGAATTGTAACCCTGACCCCTACCATATGAAAACTCTATTTAAAAGAATAAAAATATTTCACTGCAACAAGGATTTAATAAAAAATTTTAATTAAATATTTTATTATGGCTACGTCCAAAAAATGGATTTTACCACCGACCTACGCTGGCCGATGTTAGGCCTCCCCTAAGGTAAAATCATTGTTTCGAATGCAACAACACCCTCAGATTTCTAATCCAAGCACCCATTCAAGAGTTATTCCACTTTTTTAGGAAAACCGCTCTAGCGCGTATTTTAATTATAAAATTAAATTCAAACATTTGTTCCTTGCTCACTGGGCCTCAGAACTGCACGCTCTCTCAGAGCCTGATCTCAAAAAAATTCCTATATAATATTAAAATAATACATGGAAAAAATCCGGGAAATTACATAGTGTGTAAGCAAGATAACATTTAGGGTGTTAGAATAAATCTAAATGAAGAGGAAATGTGAAGTGTGAACCATGAAACCCAAAATTCAGAAAAGAGGGAACTACTGACCATATTCAAAACATAAAATCCACATCGCTTGGATTAGGATAGAGAAAAACAAACAATGGTTGAATGCAAACCATGATCAAAACACAAGACCTATCTTGACATCTCGTCAAATATTGATCCAGGATGGTAAGTGACCTGATGCGGCATAGGTAAGCTATTACTATGTCCCTTCAAACACAAAATAAGATAAGGATATACATAAGGTGCACGTAGGTCATGAGGTTGAGTGATGGAATGTTTGAAATTATTCCAAAACACTTGAACGTATGCCACCATGACTAAAGAACATTGGTGTAGGATCATTATGCTGAATAAAGATAAAACCCATCTTCTAGAAAGATATTATTTGGTTTGTTCCCAGGAAGTCTCATAGTTTTATGTCTTTAAAAATAAGGATGATTCATATCTTAGTTTAACATCATGTGATCAGGATGTGTCTCAAAGTTTAATGTCAAGCAACAGGGACGTTTACTATAGTTCAAGGTCATATTGGATGGACCCTTGGACTATGGAAATGTATGTTCCTCGAATGTTTGTGAGGAATTAAGGAAATAAATACAATGCGAATGAGACAAAGGAGGCCCAACTCCACATAAGTATCAGGGGAAATACAATATGGAACCACATGTGATATGGAAAGGGAAGAAATCATAGTGACGAATTTTTTTAGGGTCATAAAGTTTGGATCATAATTACGGCCGAGTTGCGTAAAATGGATAATGAACCTATGGATAGGCCCAATAAAAAATGTTTGGGAATTGTAACATATTCCACAATCATGAGAATCAATATTCATGTAGTTCATTAACACAGTGTATTTGGATACCAGCATTGGCGGGGGAAGTCTTCTCTAGCAATGAAGCTAAAACATCCCGTAAATATCATGGGGCATATTGATCTTGCTTAGGGTATGGTTTCAGTTTAACATCATACATTCAGGATGACATGTTCTTAGTTTAAGTTCATATATTTCATACTATGATTGATGGTACTCTAAATGGGTATGTTCAGTGTGGTTCTTTGGTAATATGATGTGAATGATGCCAAAGAGGCCCAACTCCATACCATATATTCTAGAAGGGAATGGATTCCATCAGCTCTAAGTTTATGGTCATAGAATTTGGACTATAATAAGGGGTGCTTAGAGAAAGATATGTGTAATTCGGGGGCATCACAAACCAAACCCGACTGAGGACCAAGAGACCTACACACACCACATATGTATTATTGTGGATTCTTTAATAGAGTTTAATTAAATTCATCTTAGACTAGAGAGTTTGTGGATGGACCCAAAAAAAAGTGTCTAGTTATCACCATGTATCTTGTAAGAATGGTAATCACGCCATACATTGTTCTGTAATCCCTTGTAGTTTGTCATCATGTGGCGAGGATGAGAATAATTTTATGTGAAAAGGGGTAATGACACTGCCACTGGACCCAATATTGATGATCCATGCATCACTAAATATCCAATAAGGGTGGAAATCAGGCCACACATAGTTCTTGAAAGGTTTACTGGTGGATGTAGAAGGCCAAGGGTTATTTTTTCAATGAAGTCCAATCCCATACATAGAGAGAAGAGGCATTATATATTTCTTGTTTATTCTTTTGTTCTTTTTTTTGAGTGGCTGAATCAAGAAGGAACGTTCGAGTGTCACCATTGGAATCAAACCATGTGTAGGTCTTGATATGTGGCATGGTGGATGACCAGGGAAAAAGGTTATTCCCCATTATGAAATAACACCAAAATTATGTTATGTTTTTCTTCACGCATCTAGGTCATATGACAGGACCAACCCATGAATTTTAACATCTTGTAATAATAATTATTGAGTAGGTGTTTTATGTGGAATGTGCATGGTGCAATTACTGGAAATACGATCTGATTAGGGACTAAATAATTCCACACCACAACATATACTCTTGAGAAAACCATGAAGGCATTCTTAGTTTATGGTTATAGAGCTTGGACCATAGTTCTCCCAGTTAAATGTTTTAGTGTTTTGACCATAGAGTTTCTTAGATTTTTCATGTGGTTACAACCCCTACCAAAACTCTTATCCCACATGTTCCATTCTTGGTATAGGAAACAAGGAGTGATGTTAGGATTCCCCCATCACATGTTGAAGTGTAAAAAGTGGGATATTCTCACTCGACCTATTAAAATGCATAGAGGAGTAACTCAAGGTGTGTTAGAGTTCCCCGAGAACATAGAGAAGTGTAAAGGATGTAAATAGAAGATTCTAAGGTCTGTATTAGAGAAATGGAGATTGATGAGTAGGATCACTATTTACCTGATTTACACTGCAGGATCCAAAAAATTCACCAGTCATGGGTGAGATTTTTAAACATAGAATCAACTATTGACCATATTCAAAACACATGATTCGATGTTCGTTGTGGATAATTCATTAGGTAATTAGAAAATGATGATAGGTGAACCAAATTAGTATTAGAACATTGACATTTGGGGGTCCTTCTAGATGTGAAAGATGGTGGAAATATGGACTCGGAAAGAATAAAAGTGTAGAGATGTGTCAAAATTATATCCATATAGATCCCAACACTTTCAGTACCATGCCTCGACATAATAAAGAATTTCATTGGTAGGACCCAACAAAACCCAAGATAGAAACTAGTTTAAGGTCATATTTCTTGGAACATGGATGCCCAATTTAATCTCATGTGTATGAGATATATCTGTATAGATTAAAATAACGTGGGAAGGATGAAAATGCTATGCAGTTTACTGTTGTGAGACAAGAAAAGTAAAAGAATATAAGTATCCTAGAGAAGAAGTGTGTGGTGTAGTAAAATGATCCCAAAGTGAATGAGGCCAAAGAGGCCCCTACCAAGACAAATATTCCTAGGAGAATGATGAAGAGGCTCTTAGTTTAAGGTCATAGTGTTTGTTCATGAGGTTCATGACACTCCTCAATATGGGTAAAAACCTTATCAAGACTCGTAAGCCCATTTGGCCCTTGACCGGTGTGGGAAAAAAGGAATGATGTTAGTATTTACACATAATATAGGAGCAGTCAATGATGGAAGGAAAATTTCAGGTGGGAAAGTCCCAACCATACTAACATTCTCACTCAATTCACATGGATTCATGGACAAAAAATAACTCAAGTGTTTGGGATCTACCAGAATATATGGAGGTAGAAAATGTTAATCACTATGCCTAATATCGGGAATAAGATGAGGGTGCTAAGATGATGGAGGATAATTGTTGACCTTATTTAATACACAACAACCATATTCTGCTTCTAGGGCTGGTAACAAACAAATTATGGTCGACCTTTGACCATATTCAAAACATAGGACCTATCTTGAAATGTTGTCCAATGTCTTCTGGGTTGTTGGACTAGAATGGTAGGTAAACCAATGTGGCATAGCCAAGCTATCAGGGGTTCCATTCAGACATAAAACATGATGGGGGAAAAAATAATGGGAAACATTAAGCATAGAAATGGATTGGTATTATGTCTCTATAGAATCCAACACTCCAAGTATCATACCAGTACATGTCCAAGAAAGTCGATGGGGAACATCCATATGTGGGTTAAGATCTGCCTTCAAGGATCATGTTTCTAAGAAGGGTATTGAGAGTAGTATAAGGTGTTGTTTCTTAGAACAAAATATCTTATTTTATTATCATAGATTGTAGAACATAGGTTCCTGATTCAACGTCATGTGCGGGGGATGAATCCATATAGATTCACGTCATGCAGTAAGGAGAAAGATGATACGTAGTTCATCTTCATGTGACTAGGAAATTTTCGATTTTTTGGTTGGGCCTAGGGAAAAGATGTCCTAGAATCGGTACATATCCCATAAGGATGGGAATCAATCCATATGTAGTTCTGAAGATCCGTGTAGTTTAATGTCATGTGGTAAGGATGAATATTGGAGGGGTTCTTTGAAAGGAACATGCGTGGCAGAGACACCATAACCCAATATGAATTAAGACCAATGATATCCACAAAACACCACACTTTCTTGAGGATGAATCCTTGTCCAAGATGGGGTGAAAAAGTTCATGATTATATGGTTGTGCCAGAGTAAAAAATGCACAGTCATCTCTATGTATCACATATAGATTGGAATCAAGCCACATGTCGTTCTAGAAGATGGCATGATAGATGGCCAATGCCAAATGGGGGCTGAGATTATCTCAAACGAGAATATTATGGTTGTAACATAGTTTATTATCATGTGAATAAGACACTGAAAATATTGTTTTCAGGTCATAGAGTTTTGACCGACTAAAGAGGAAATGTGTAGTGTGGCTCTATGGGACAATATGATGTGAATGAGGGCCAAGGAGTCCCATAATTCACACCATGAATTCCTAAATGATACTCATACCAGGGGGGATGGTTGAGGTTGTGACTCTATGGCTTGGCCTTGGGATAAGATGTTCAGGAATTAAAAAGTATCCCATAAGGTTGGGAATCAATCCAAATATAGGTCTAGAAGATTGCATGATAGATGGCCAATGCCAAGGGGTAATGTCGTCTTTGGTGAAGAAATGATAGTGTTGTGTAGTTTATCGTCATGTATCCATGTTGAGAAATGTGTATTTTAATATCATAGGATCAGGATGAGGGTTTTTATCTAGTTTTTCATCGTGAAAAAGGGTGTTGGCAGTCTGAGTTTAAGGTCATAAATCTCAAACCCCAGGATGAGGTTTTTAAAATAGAAATGTGAAGTGTTGTTCCATAAAGAAAATAGATGTGAATGATGACCAAGAATTCCCAATATCACACGAAATGTTCCAATGAAGAACTCACATAAAATTTAACATCATGGGGGATGAAGAAAAAGGGTTGGGATAGTTTTTGGATGGGCCTAAAGACAGAGTGTTTGGGAATCACTATGTATCCCATAAAGATGGGAATCATGCTATATGAAGATCTATAATTCTATGAATTATAATTCAAAACAATAAGGAAATAGGATGTAGATTAATTCTATATTTTATAGAGATTTTTAGAATCATTCAAGACAAGGGAAATTTTTCTTTTATGGTCATGGAAAAATTACCATCAATGTTGTGAAGTTTAATATCTTTTAGCTTGGAGACAAAAATTTAACATCACGTAGGATGATGCCGCATATAGTTTAAGGTTATGATACCTAGACTATGCAGTAGTTTAAAATCATTTAAGATGATAGAGATCTTAGTTTAAGGTTATAGAGCTCAGACCAATGGGACCATTGTGTAGATTATCATCATAAAACTAGTGTGATGGTTTGTTGCCTAGTTTAACATCACAAAATGAGGATGATATAGACGTTTAATGTCATATGGGATAGTGATACATAGCTTAAATTCATGTTACTTGGATGAAATAGATCTTAGTTTAAGATTGTAGAGGTCACACTGATGGGGGATTGTGCAGTTTGTCATCATAGAGGATGAGAGACCCCGTTCATGCAAAGTATAGTTTGAGGAACTTGGCATTGATGAGAATAGTAATTATCTCACCATCCATGGTGACCATAAAGTATCCACCATTGGTATAAAACTTGGGAATTATGTTGGCTCCTTCCCATTTTTTCTCCAACTTCAGTGGTTTCCTACCATGAATCATTGGTCCTCGAAGAACCAAAACCATGTCACATTCAATTATGGAGAATAGATGAACACCATTGTTGAAAGTTGTGGCTATATTACTGTCACGAATCTCTAGATTATGCAATGCCCAAAGCCTATTGTCATTGAGAGCTTGCAATTCAACAAGATGGAATTACTCTACTCTGTCTAATATTTTCTGATCATAGATAACTGTATGTAGTAAGGGAAACTGAATCTCAAATGTGAGGACTACAATTGTTCCATACAACCGGGAATATGGAGTCACTTGGGTGGAATTACAAGTCATTGTAAAATAATCCTAGAGAGTATTGGAGATCTTCCCCAACCAAATTCTCCTGTTCTATCCCACCATCTTCTACAAAATGTTGGAGGGGTTGTTGCTGAACACCTAAATCTATCCATTTTCTAGTCTATAATAGAGAGAAGTGTGGTTGAACCAGATATTATAATTGGAATACAATTTGTTCAAATCAGCTTCCTGGTAGTTGGTTCTATTATTAGCAAGAACAACATGAGGGAATCAAAATTTATTGATGATTTTGGAGCTAAAAAATTAAATGATAGAATTAGCTTTGACTTCATTAAGAAGAGTTGCCTCTTCCCACATGGAAAAGAAATCCATCAGGTTTATAGTGAAGCTTCACTAGTGAGCTGTTGTTATAGGATATAGTCCCATGACATAGAGTCCAAAGACTGTAGAGGGACGAGAGTATATGTAGTGATGAGGGGTTCGGGTGGTGAATGAAAAAAATTAGAAAGGATTTGAAACACGTGGAACCCATTGGAAAATTCAATACAATCATGCACCATAGTGGGTAGAAGTAGCCAAACCATAAAATCTGGTGGGAGAGATTTATCTTTTCCTTATGAAAAACTTAATACCTAGCATGGAATTCATCCAAAAACTGGTGAATCTCATGTCCTTGTATGTAGTAGGGGTTAATTCCATCAAACCCACATTTTTAAAGAGTCCTCTACATGATGGGACTGCTCTAGAGGGTAAATTTAACTTCATGGTGATAGATTCACTCTCATTTAGAACTGTCTAATGGGATATTTCCTTGATGGAGATACTTGATGAAATGAGATTTCCAATCAGAGGTTTCATCAGCTTCAGGGGGATCCAAAGGACTCGATGCAAAAGAATCTATGCTAAGGCGGTTTACCTAGTATTTTTTGTCATCATCTAAACTGAAAGGGGCGACGAATCATCAATATACCACATGAATGAAAAGATCCTATTGGTCTTGCTCTATGAGATAAGTGGATAGACCAAACAGGTAATCAACTCGACTGTTCTGTGATTGGGGAACATGATTCACCTCTAGATGAGAAGGGAATCATGCCATATGATGGTGAGAATGCTTGAGTAAGTGTACAAGCTGGGGCTCCATGATAATTAAATCATCGTTAATCTGTATGATAACTAGCTTATTATCCCCCTTCACATGTAGTTGGAGAACATCAATCTCAAGAGACAACTCAAGGCTAGTGATGAGAGCCTGATACTTTGAATTATAATTAGTGTATCCCTATGATACCAATAATGAATTGGGAAAGAAAAATTGTGAAGATTTGATGAATACAATACCCATTCCTACTCTGTTAGGAATGGGTTCAATGATCCTTCTTCTAGTTGGGATCTAGGAGGCACCATAAATCTGCATCTTCCAACATATAACAACGAAATCTACTGAGAGGATAGTCTTATATGGAAAATAAAGGTCCTAAGACTGTTATATGAGGTTCAGGTGAGCATCCATGAAATCATTATTTTCTTAACACTTGACGGCCTTCTGCATAATGTATCTGATAATGAACTACTAAACAATCACCACCCCGTGTGCCAGCTATATTCTCACCATGGGGTTGTTTAGAATGTACATTTGTGGATCCATGTAGGAAACCATCCATATCTCCTGATACTGTAGGAAGTTTTTCCACTTTTTAACTATGAAAAGTAGTATAAGACATCTCTACTAGATTGGATAGTATATGGTATCTGTGTCAAGGGGAATGCGACTGAGATTGTACAAAACATTCTTTATCCCTTTGCTATTTTTATGGGTGATAAGGGAACTAAGGGATAATTCCATAGTGGCCACATAGTGGAATAATTTATTCTTAGAGATGGGTGGATTTAGAACGAGAGGCTTTAGATGGTAATGCGTGATTTCCTCAAACATGGTATGACACTCTTCGTCCCATTGGTAGATGAAAACATTCTTCATGAGTTTGGAAAAGAGATTACACTTGTTGGATAAATTCATAATGAATCGACATATATAGGCAAAGTTCCCTTGAAAGATTTCGACCTCCTGAAGGTTGATCAGAGGGGGAATTTGGATGACAACCTTGATCTTTTATTAGCTGATGTTGATGCCACTGTGTTTGAAAACAAAACCAAGGAACATTCCAACACTCACCTAGAAAGAATATTTAAAGGGTTTTAACTTCAGATGGTGGGAATGAAGGTATCCAAAAAATTTCTTAAGATATCTTCTATGGTGTTGAAACAAAAAGGATTTGACCAAAAAATCATCCATGTAGAATTCCACTAGTGTATTGAGGATCAGTTTGAAGATGCAGTGCGTGGAATGCTGATAGGTGGATTTTGTATTATTCAGACCGAAAGGAATGAGCTGAAAATAGAATATACCCCACAAAATTATGAATGAATTATATTACTCATCTTCATGGTCCATCCTGATTTGACTATACCTAGAGTACCCATACATGAATGAGAGAGACTGGAACCTAGTAGTGGCATCAATCAACAACTCTGTTACTGGAAGAGGAAAATTATCATTTGGACAGTGGAGGTTAATCTCCCAAAATTTTTCACAGTCTTTGATCTATCCACTCTTCTTCTTAATAGGAATGATGTTTTCTGAAAATATGGGTAACTAAAATTCCTTGACAAAGTTGTCTTTGGTGATCTATCCAACTTTGACCTCAATGAAGACATCATGATATGGATGCATCTTCTTAGGAGGTTGCTTGAAACCACAATTACTTATCAGGAGTACAAGATGATGGATGATGACCTGAGGGTATAACCCTAGAATCTCATCATAAATCTAATATTACACATCACAATATAGTTTCATGAAATCCACATAATTTTTTTGTTCCACTACATGCATGGCTACACTGATTAGCATTGGCCTTATATTTGTCTCCATGCCATGATTCACCAACACCAACTCATCAACCGTGTTGGAGATGGCGTCTTAAAATGGAGGAGAAGAATATTTCAAATCATCTTCATCTGCCATGGTGAGAGGGTTACTAGGAGGAGGCAGTTATTATGAGTTAGATAACCATGGAGAAACCCTGGTGTTGGATTGAGTGGGGTTAAAATCCTCATTAGGATACTCTTGTACTCTTGAACCCCTGGAAACAAAGTATGTCGACCTGATTTAATTAGGCCTTAGATGGAGGGGACCACACTTGATGATATAATATAATTGGTTATAATTCGTTTGGTGTCGATTCAACATAGATATGTGGAACAAGTAGGTCTGGAGAACAACTATATCTTTTGTGAAAACATTTTAATACCTCATAGTGGTAAGGGGATATGTTATCTCTCTAGTATGTCCAGTATTAGAGTATGAGGTAATATTTTGACATTCCATATACCTTGGAAAACATCTTCCCCTTGTCACAGAGATGAAGAAGAAGTGTCCCAAGTATGGTGTTGTGGCCTCTAATAGGTGAATTGGGAGGACAAAAGGATCATCCAAGTTTTTGCATGGGTCATCCATAGTGACAGTGTTTTCAACCTCATCAGTCTATGTATTCTTGAGCTTGACACGGTAGTAAGCTATATCCATATAGTGAGATCACAAGAGGAAAATGGAGCAACATCACCTCAGAGAATTCCTAATTGACCATTGTGGAAGTACATGAGGAATTGTTGATATGAGGGGGGGACTACTATATGCAGATGAATCTAGGGTGTACCCATTATCTCAATGTAGAATGTATCCTATGAGACTGCTGTAAATCCAGTGCCTGTAATCAGGCAACAAAATTGAGTCTTTAGGTGGATTTTTCCACACAATATTTACTCTATCTAGTCATAAACTTGAATTTTTAGGTTAGAGGGACTTAGATATACTTTGGTCAGTCCTAGATTATGAAGTTTCTGGGATTGGTAGAGATTGATCCTAAAATCTATGATGATTAGACAACGATAGAATTTGAATCCATTATTATAATCAATTACGTATAGTGGACATATGTGACCTTACATAATTATACTTTCATATTATCTAAATAAAGAGAAAAAACCTATAATTCTAACTACTCAATGTATTCTTCATGGAATTTATTGACTATCATATACTCTATATCAATCTAAAGGGAGGTCTGCAAGGCTTTTGTAGGGGATTATCACATATCTTCTGACAGACATAGGTCCTTGAGAATTGATATATTTTCATAAATGATTGCAAGGTTATTAATAACATTATAATTTTGATCAAGGCATTCATTTTTTTGGAATGAGTTTTCTCTTTGGTAGGTGGTATGATGGGCATTACCAGCTGAACTGGTGGATTTTTTCTACTACTAAGAATATCCTATTTCTTACTTTCTGAACCCCACTATATTACTACTTACTAACTATTGTATTGTTGAGGCCTAGACATAGCGGATCACATATGATCACAGTTTGGTCACGGTAGCTCTGCCTGATCGAGTAGAATGAACGAAATCATCAATGATTCTAACAATATGGGATGATAGATCGGTGCCTACTAGGTTTTATAGTTGGACTACTGTCTAGTCTTGATAGCATGCATGGCTTGGATTGAAGCACTAGGATGTGCAATATGATGAGTCACATATCCATTAACTCATTGATGATGGCATCGTTTGAGAACATAAGGATGTACCACCATACACTCTCCATCATTGGGAATCAAATAGAGATCCACCAACTCGATTGTATTTACAAAAGTGTGTTTAGGGTCATCATCCTAAGAATATTACAATAATGATTATAATTGAGGAGTGATTCCCCTATATAGATTAATGAAATTGATGAGGTAAGAGATTGTTTAAACATCGACAGGTGAATTTTGTTTCACTTGTGACATTGTCATATGCTCTTCTAGGAGGTATAAGGCTGAGATGTTGATGCAGAAGTGGTAACTGGAGGAGTTAAATCGGCTTTAGGAGGATTGATCTGATTCAAATAAGCACGAATGACACCATGGGAATGAGAGAATGCCCAGTGATCCAACCAATCATCATATTTATGAGACCCATAGCTGGAGACCTACTTCCATTCACCTTTGTTTCCACTATTAGGCATTGTGGAAACCCATTCCTCTTATTCCCAAGAAGGTCCTAATCAATAAAAACTTTTATCAACTTGGTTATAGAGCTAAAACTTAGACACAAATCATTTCATGATCTTATTTCCAAGGAACCTATGATAATGGAAGTAGTCATGGAGATTAGTGAGATAAGCCTCCGGGGGTTTACTCTATTCTAGTAACTTCATAATCTCACAATAAATTGTACTATAGAAATAACTAAGAACATGAGACTAATTGAATGATTTGTTCTAGGTATTCTTATCTAGGAAACGAAATATGAAGTTCTATCCCTAATGATGGGCTAGAGCTTAACAAGGTGCTGGAACATTATTATCCCGCTTAGGAGGTGGTGGCACATTACACCATTGCTCCTACCAATTTTATATCAGGTGATACTGAGCCCATGGATAGACTTGAGGTTATATTAATCTTAGATTAAATGTGTTAGAATATATCTATAAAAATTCTATTGGCTTGTGGGCCTCTATCTATAAGACGAAATAATTCTATAACTTGGCAGATCTTTTTGCAAGAGATGGAGGAGGCAATGAGGGTACCTGCTTAGCTATCCTCAAGGATCCCTCTAGTCCCTAAGCCTTATCAAAAAAGCACAAACTACACATTAGAAATTATAAGTAATGAGTTGTGGGACCATTTTAGTCTTAACATCCCCCACACATATCATTATCAACTTCTCTTGAGTCAGTGGCATATTGGGTGAATACGTGAGGCCTTTCCACCTAGTAACAACGTTTGTGAATCACCCATCTGGTCATTTCTTGCACTTGAAGTGGTCATAAATACTAGTGTTTCAGGTTGGTAGAGATGAACTAATAAAGAAATTGCTTACAAAAATCTTCCCGACCAGCAATAGACCCAAGGGGTAGCTGATTGTACTAGACGAATGCATGCCCTTCTAATGTATGAATGAAACATCGGAGATTGGTTGATTTGTGATGTACTGGAGTTTCCATAATGTGTCCACACCTTGATATGAAGTGGTACATATGTTTCATGAATTCAACCATCTCGTTGAAGGGGGAGAAGTATGGATTCCAAAAAATCTATGGGTGTCTTCATGTCATCCACCCACTCTAAATAAGACATTCCATTAGGTGGCATTTCCACCTCCCATGTCTCAAGATACTCAAGGAAGGTGATGAGAGTGGCCATAATATACTTCTTGTGTGGATTTATATCATGATGAGGATCCTTGAACACCAATGTGTTCATAGGCTCATCGAAGAGGTAGGTAGGATCATCGAATCATGGAGTGGCTAGTAGAATTACTGGAGTAATGTCATGAGGAACAATATGTGGAAATTTGGGAGGAAAACCCTAATACAGGTATCTTGGAGGATCCCCAAGCAACTTAGATAGATTTGGAGAAACATATTGTGGTCTCTTACCATATGATTTGATCCCTATCCTGTTGGGAATCATAGGATAATATAAGTTTATGGGAGGCAACTGGCTAAGTTGGACCTCTGGTTTCCCCTACTGCACTAGTAGAGGAGGGACAAGATTGTATCAAGGATCACCATAGTCTGGAAGGTGCTCTCCAATGCACTTATAAAAGAGATCTTCGATGAGTATTTTTTGTTCCGAACACTACTGGATAAAGGCGATTGTAATGGGATTAACCTCTGTCCTCTTCACTAAACTAGGTGGGTTGGAGGGTTTAGATCCCTAGTCTATCTTTTACCCTTGTTGGGGTCTCATCCCAAGGGAAATGAATTAGAGGGATCTACAAGGTGAAGTATCTACCTTTTTTGGTGAGTGATGAATCCTATATGAGTTTCCACATGGGGCTGTGCTACCATGGGAGGTGAATAATATTCATAAATCCCTCCCTCTGTATCCTTATCCTCAAGAGGATAAATGTTTTCCATATTCAACTGACCTACACCTAGTGGCATATAAACTATATCAATTGGAAGGTACAATTTACATATGATTGGTCTGAATTGGAGAGAATCATACTGCATGAATCCACAGATCTAAACATGTGGGGTTTTCTCTTCAAGAATTCTACAGAGTAAAGTGATGCTCTGAATGCACCATTGCTTAAGGTTCTGGTGATAGTAAGGTGATGAAGGGTTCTGATCCATGGGAAGCACTGCTAACTCAACCATGCAAAAATTCTATCCAATTTCATTGCAATGCTCACGGATCTTTGGATAATCCTACTAAAAAATACAAAGGAGTAAATGATTCACCCAAAGGGTTAGGCAGAATCACAAAAACTCGACATGGGTGAGCCAGTTGGGGACATTAAGGTTAGGAGTAATGATTGACCAGAATATCTCATGAAACTGATACACTGTAATAGTGTCCCACAATATTCTCAATCCAGAAGTAGGATATAGATATTCATTTCCCTATTATTGAATCAGGAATAGCTGAGGAATTGGCAGTGGAACTGATATGGACCATTGTGGTGGTGGAATGTCTGGCGGAGAAAACACCACGTGAGGTGACTGGCTGCCGCTCACTGTGTCATTTCTTAGAGATGGTACCAACTACATTATCATGTCCCTATAGGATTGGGTATGCACCGCTACATAATGGATGATGGAGTTGGTTATTGATGATGAACCTGGAGGGTGCTCTCCACCTATTATGTGCTAGAATAAGTCTTTGTGATATCCTATCGAGGTATAGAAGGAAACTGAGGAAGATAGGGAGGGATTCACCAAAAGAACATATAATGGAGGAAATACTTACTCCACTTTAATGTACATGTACGGGATTTATGGATCTGGTTCATCTTACCTTCAGGGATGATGAAACTCACATGCAGGTCTCCTACCCTAGAATCTTAGAAGACAACTGGGGGAAGGATCCATTAATGGGTCCCACTCTTCTTCAGAATCAGAAAAGAAATTGAGATTCACAACAACTTGGGGCCTCCTAGATTTATTCATTCAATTAAGATGGTTCACCATTCTTCCCCAATATGGTTCGTTGGGACAAGAAACTTTTTTCACATGAGGAGGGCCTTCATACTACTGGATGATAATGGGGGGAGGGACTCTACATTGATTTTTTAGGATACATGGAGGAACCCACATAACTATTGTTTTCTAAGTGGGGAGGACCTTCTATTTTACTATTTTGGGAGTGGGACGAACCTCCACTTTTATGAGCTAATGTTAAAAGAGAACACAAATATATGTCAAACATGATATGGGGAGGACCTCCATATTGGCCACCAGACACATGGGGAGGACCCATTTGGTGGTGGGTGCTGGAGTGGGGAGTAAATCCCCTAGAGATAGTGGGAACATGGGGAGGAAATCAATGTTTTATTTTGGTAGGAACATGGGGATGAACTTCATGTTGGATTATGGTAAGAAATTGGGGAGGAGCTCCATGTTGGCTACTGGTGGCATGGGGAGGACCTCTGTGCTGATCAGAAGTGATCGTATGAGGAGGAACTTAATACTGATCATGAATGAAGTAGGAATGGAATCTACTTTGGTAGTAGTTGGGGAGATTAGGACATAAAATTTTGCTGGTTGTAGTATGGGAAGGGCCTTCACAGTGGTTGGTGGCGATGAGAGGAGGGCCTTCGTAAAGAGTAATCATACTAAATGAGGAGGATCATTACTTTGGTGGTCCATGAAACGGGGAGAAACTTCATACCGGGAACCATGGGAATGGGGAGGACCTCTCAGACATATGTTGATAAGATGAGGAAGATGTAACGACCAAAACTTTTATTAATGAAAATTACTCTTGATCTAATTAAATGTATTATTATGTTAAATGGTTATATAACATATACACTTTTTTGTTTTTATGATTATGTATTTAAAAATACCATTAAAAATTTATACCATTACTAACATAGCCCTTGAATACTGACCATATAATTTGTATAAATATAGGGCTTTAAAAAATCAAATTTACTAAGAAAAAGGAAGAGATGACATCATCTAGTAGAATTAATCTTTACGAATCTCATTTGTCAGAGCTAAGAAAGGAGGTGGTGTCATTTGGATTCACTCTTGACCAATCCCAATAAGATATTCAACATGTTAAGCTCAAATGGAACTTCCTAAAGGTGAAGTAGAAGTTGATATTGATTACCACCCAAGAGAAGTTATCTGAGCCAGCTTAAGAGTCTGTCACCATCTCACACCATTGACTTTGGTCATATGTGGGTGTTATAAGGGGTTATTAAACAAGACCCTAGCACAGTGATTATGTGCATTATTTTTGTATATAAAAAAGAATATACATTTATTTTTTTATTGTTACTTTGTAAATAGTTTGTAAAGCACAAATAGTTTTTTAGTTTATATTCAATTAAGAAATCAATTTTGATGAATTAATGAATTTTTAAATTAAATAAAATTTTAATAAACTATTATTACTAAATTAATTTTTATAAAATATATATGATTATATTATTTTTATGATTAGAGTTGTGATTTTTTTATGGTTTGAAAGCCATTTTTTTTCAAAACCCATGAATTTTCGATAAATGTTATTTTTTATTTTAAAATTAAAAATACACATATTTATAAAATTATTTAGAAAAAATGAATATTATTTTTGGAATTAGGAAGTTGAAATTATCCAACGGTGAGTTTTTCATAATTTTCTGAGACAGTAGAATTTTGGGGTAAAAATTAAATACCGTTTTATTATATAATGTGTTTTATGACCTCATAATGACCCAATAGTGATGTAATAAAACACATTAAATGATTTATTCTACCAATGTATGTTTTATCTTTAAAATAATGTTATATTAGGTTTTTTATGTATTTTACAAAGATTTAGAGGACCCTCCAAGACATATAAAACATTTTAAATTTTTTAAATTGATTTCCTTGAGAATGTGACTCACCTCCACATAAGAAAGCCAAATATTTTAAAATTTTCAGACATTTTAATTTTCAAATACTTTTTTCCAATCCCCTTTGGAAAAATCCAAGGGTTGGTTTGTGGTTTTTATTAGTTTAATGTGTGGTGTCCAAAACCTAAATAATAAACAATTCCCTCTCTTTTCATATATAAACCCACCGAAGCTCCCACTTCCTATTCACTCAAAGCCTTTATAACATGACCAAACTCTTCCCTCCTATCTCTATAATACTCCTAAGGTTCCCCAGTATTCCAATAATCCTCTATCAAGCATCTCCAAAGCCTTTGTTATGACACTTCCAAGTAAGGTATTTCTTCCTCTATCTTTTTTGTCCAAGTTTTTTATGTTTCTATACCCTTGTATTTTCAATTTAATTTGTTGGGGTATAATTTTGAACCAACCCTATACTTAAATCATTATGGTTTAATGATGATATTCCCATTTATCTCTCATTAATTCCTCCCATGTACACCTGTTACCATGCTGAAATCCAATAAGGAATTTCTTCCTTTCTCATTTTTTGTCCATGTTTTTTATGATGCTATACCTGTTTATTTTCAATTAAAAATTTTGGGGGTATGATTTATAACCTCCCCCATAATTCCATAATTATTTTTTAATGATGAGATAACTCTTTCTCTCTCAATAATTCTAACCATATACACCCGTTACCATGACGAAATTCCATAAGGGGTTTCTCTCTCCTCATTTACATTCTAGCAATTCTTTTGTTTTATGAATCTAAATTACATTAAATATGTTAGAAAATTTATATATTTGGAACCATACATTCCATTTCATTTATATATGATGAGAAAAATCTTTCTCTCTTATCAACAATTTTTATGAATTCTTATGTCACACCGTTATGCTCCAGAAATCGCACTGTGTTTTTCAAAGCCAAAGTCATTGTGTAGTGAATACCATGCCCATTTCTCTATCAAGGGTATTAACCTTGATGCGAATTTAATTATTGATTATATAGTTTCATATATGAATTACACATTCCTTTATTGTGGAATAAATGATGATGTTTATTGAATCCATGTTATATGATCCATGTGGGGAACTTATGCATGAAATGAAATGATTAAGAAGGGTGTCCCCTGGTAGCACTTCAATGCACTGTGTGAAGATTAGTATCATGATAAATCAAGTGCAATGAGTGTTTACTCATGATAATTCAAGTGCAATGAGTGTTTACTCAGGATCCATGTGCAATGGGTCTTAACTCATGCTAATATTATGTTAAATGTTGTTTCCACATTTCCATGTTATGATAATAATGCTATCTCATGCCTTTTTGTTCATGTTTCTCTTATGCTCCCTTGATATGGCTATTTCCTAACATGTACTATATTCTTTATGTTAGTTCTTGTTTACTGCCTTACTAGGCTTTATATCTCACCCTTTTCTTATGCATGTCCTCAGGTAATCTCATGCAATGTTAAGTACAAAGGAATGTGTGTGGTCTTGTAAAATATGTTTTCACTAAAGATGTGTGATTCAAGTTTAAAGTTGATATTTAATGTTCCTAATCCCAAAAGACACTATAAATTTTCATAACTGATATTTTTGTAATTAATTAAGTTTAAGTGTGGAACACAGATCATGGTTTTTATATTCGGTATCATAGGATAAGTTTAGTTATTTTTGGGATTAACATTTGAAACCCCTAGTGAAAGCCTTAGAGATAAGACTAAGTATAATTAAAACATCCCTAAATTTTTGTGAGTATTTATTAAGTGGTTTATCAAGAAAATACATCCCTGTTTGGATATGAGTAGGCAGAGGCAGCTCTGGAACAGATGAATTTAGTGGTAAAACCCAAAAAACACCACTATGAGCTAAACTTGATTGGGAACTAGTGAAAGACAACCGGCCTTGCTGCACTCTTGGTTACAAAACTCCTAGGTGATATACTTTCTTAAACTATTAAGCTTAGTATGAACCATTATCAAGGTTATAAAAAATGCCCCTATGAATATATGTTAGGAAGTAGATCATGGATAACATATATTGAATCCTATAAATTTGTAAGTTAAGAAAATAAAAGTAATTTATAATTTATCCATTTTTGTATTTAGATTACCCTTTATGTGTTACCCCTAACCTTCCTTTTATTCCATCCACTGGTTGGTAATAGGAGGACTCAAGCTAACAACCGATGTGATGATCAATATAACAACTTTTATAATGAAATACCCAATCTGATGGGAGCGAGAATCATAAACTTTATCACGATACTCTCTTAGTTTACTCATGTTTTGAATTGAAATATGGGTCAATATGAACATTCAACCCCCTAATAGTGAACAATTTGTAATACAGAGCATCATGAGACAAAGACCTCTTACTTTTAATGGATCATCTAGTCCCTCAATCACCGAACAATGGATCAAATTCATTGAGAAAATCTTCTACACACTTCAATTTTCAGAACAAGAGAAGGTTCTATTAACTGCTTATCGTATGGATGGTGATACTTATAAATGGTGCACATTGATCAAAAATAAGAAGCACGAGGAAGATATCGAGGCATTGTAATAGAAGGATTTATAGATGATATTTTTTGATAAATATTTTCCTCACACTATACGAGTTAATATGGAAAGGTAATTCATTAGCCTCAAGAAAAAAGAAGATGAATCCATCGAACCGTATGAGGAAAACATCATAAGGCTTTCATGAAAAACCTATGGCTCTGTCGTTACCCCCGAATTAATGGTTTTCCACTTCATTGGTGGGATAAAACCTATCTTACTATAATCCCAAGAGATCTGTGACTTTGAGATCTATGAAGAAATTGTCCGATGTGCCCTCAAAGTAGAAATAGATATAAGAGAATCTCAGGGGTATCATGGGGATAAGAAGCATTAGGAGTCCTTTATTTATTGTGGTCCGATGGATAAATCCAATAGTTCTAAGAAAATCCATCACCCCACTTGCCAAAGGTGTAGAAAGAAGCACCATGGAAATTGCATGAAGAGGATGATGAAATGATTTAAGTGTGGAGGAGAAGGGAACCTAACCCTTAAATTCCGACAAGAAAAACCCACTGCTACGATAGAGGATAGGTACGCCCCGTTCAACCCTCAACATGTTGTTCACTTCTTCAACAACAATTAACCAGGGCCTTTTCATACCAGTTCCCTAATCCAAGGGTTTTCAGAGGCAACCAACAACCTCCATGGAAACAAGGGATAGATTTTTCCCTTACTACCACCGAAGTGAACCCCGACAATTAAGTGGTGATAGCTATGCTTGTTATTCAATCAATAATAGCAAAAATAATTTTTTTATTTTGGATCTACGCATTATTTTATATCATAAATGTTTAGTAGAACAATACCAACACCACCACTAATCACTGATGTAAAGATGTCGGTGTGAACAGAAAATGAGGAAATTATTGAAACCCATGAATATAACTCCTACCCTATCACAATTTGTGGATTGAACTTCTCGGAGAACCTTTTAGTACATCCTTTGGTGTAATTTGATGCAATTATTGCAATGGATTGGATTTCCCTATATATATCCAACATAAGTTTCTGTGAGTGTGAAATCACTCGCTATATGGAGAATCAACCAACGATTATATAAAACTGCAAGGAGGAGGATGCATCTTCTTTAACACTATCATCTCAAGAGTGGATATTACTGCCCACTGAGCATGTGTATCTATCTCAGATGATAGAGTCTATGAAAGAAACCATCCTTTAAGACATTCCTATTATGATGTAATTTTCTGATTTTTTCCCAAGGAATTCCCTGGCCTTCCTCCTAGAAGAGATGTTGAATTCCTAATTGATCTTATACCTGGGGAATTGCCAATATCCAAGAATCCATATAGAATGCATTTTTTTGTATCTTGATGAGTTTAAAAAACTACTATATGAGAATCTAGATAAACGGTTTATACGCCCAAGTGCTTCACCATGGGGTGCACCAGTCCTCTTCATCAATAATAAGGATTTTTCAATGCACATTTTTTATTGATTATCGTGAGCTCAAAAATATCACAATAAAGAAAAAGTATTCTCTACCAAGAATTGATGACATGTTCAATCATCTATGTGGAGAAAAATACTTCTCCAAGGTGTATTTGTGGTCAACATATTACCAAGTAAAGGTGAAGATGGAGGATATCCCCAAGACTACTTTTTGTTCAAGGTACGTGCACTATGAAATCATAGTAATGCATTTAAGACTCACTAATTCTCTAAAAATCATCATAGAATTAATGAATAAAGTATTTAGAGATTTCCTTGAAATTTTTTGGTAGTCTTTATAGATGATATTCTAATATACTCCAAAACCAAGGAAGACCATGAGAAACATCTAAGCACAATACTATAGACTTTTCAAAAGGAGATGCTCTATGTATAGTACATCAAGTGTGGGTTCTGGTGGAAGTAGGTCTCATTATTAGGTCATATCATCACACTAAATGAGATATTATTGCATCCCTCCAAGACAAATGCAATTGTGGGATGGATGAGGCCAACATTAGTAACATATATCTGTAGCATTATAGGGTTAACTGGAAATTATCTCTGATTTTTGAGAAATTTCTCACAATTGCCCAATCCTTTTACCTAGCTAACTAGGAAGGGTGTAATGTTTTTTAGGAGTGGTGAATGAAAATATAGATTCAAGGAGTTGAAAATGAGGCTTATCACTGCACTCGTTCTCACACTACCCACAAGTGGAGAACTTTTTGTGGTATTTAGTGATGCTTCAAAGAAGGGCCTGGGCTATGTGTTGATGAAAAATGAAAAAGACATCACTTATGTTTCAAGGAAATTGAAACTTTATGGGAAAAATTATCCAACACATGATCTATAGTTGGATGCAGTAATCTTCGATTTAAATTTTTTTCAACATTACCATTTTGGGGAGAAGTTTGAAATACACATGGATTAAATAAGCCTCAAATATATATTCACATAGAAAGAGTTGAACATGTGCCAATGAATATGGTTAGAGGTGATCAAATACTATGATTGATCAATCCATTACCATCATAGGATAGTGAACAAGGAGGAAGATACTCTACGTAGAAAGGACTAAAAAATTCTATCATTGATGAGAATTGAAAAGGATCCAATCTTCAGAGATTTGATGAAGATAGAATGAGAATCATAAAGAAGGGAACATCATCAATTCTTTCACAAATTATTTCTCAATTGTCTCTTTTGGAATGGTTATAGGATTCTCAAAAGGATCATGTGGGAATCCAAAAGAAAGTGGAAACTATCAGAAAAGGGAAATACTCAGAGTTCAATGTTAATAAAGATGGAATTGTGATATTTGGGGGAATATTATGTGTTCCATCAAATCTAGAGTTAATGAAAGAACTTTTGGATGATGCATATAGTTCCAGTTTCTATGTTCACCCATTAAACACAATGTTGTATTGAGATCTCTGAGAGCATTATTGGTGTGATAAAATGAAGAAAGAGATTGGTGAGTATACATCATAGTGCTGGGTATGTCAGAAAGTGATTTTTGAGAGGAATAAGTCTAATGGGATGATGCAACCATTACCCATACCATCATGGAAATGGGAGAACATCACCATGGACTTTGTCACCGGACTTTCGAAGACATCCGATGGAAACAATGATATCTACCCCATCACTTACTTTAGTTCCCACATTTCTTCTTCAAACTTGTGGTTTCTAAAAAAACAATTTTGTGAGGGGCATTGTCTAATTTTAGGTTTTTTTGATTTATTTTACCAAGAGTTAGCGGACAATCCAAGACTTATATAACATTTTAACTTTTTAAAATGATTTCGTTGAGAGTGTGACTCACCACCACATAATAAAGCCTAATATTATAAAGGGTTCATCCATTAGAATTATAAAATATTGGTTTTTACTCCCCTTTGAAAAAAAAACATAGGAAAAAACCATGTGTTGGTTTGTGGTTTTGATTAGTTTAATGTGTGGTGTGAAAAACCTAAATAATAAAGAACTCCATCTCTTATACAATATAAACCCACCAAATCTCCCACTTACTCTTCACTAAAAGCATTTGGAGATATACCAACCTCTTCTCTCCTCTCTCTATAACCCTCCTAAGGCCCCCTATTCTCCCAAGAAGCCCCTCTAAAGCCTCTCCCAAGCCTTTGGGATCACACTTCCATGAATGGGATTTCTTCTTCTCTTTTTTTTGTCCAAGTTTCTTTATGTTTCTATACCCTTGTAATTTCAATTAAAAATGTTGGGGTATGATTTCAAACCTCCCCGGTACTTCCCTAATTATGTTTTAATGATGAGAGACCCCTTTATCTCTCATTAAATCCTCCCATTTACACCTGTTACCATGCCGAAATTCCATAGGGCATTTCTTCCTTCCTAATTTTTTGTCCATGTTTCTTTATGTTTCTATACCATTGTCTTTTAGATTAAAAATGTTGGGGGTATGATTTTTCACCTCCCCCATACTTCCCTCCTTATTTTTTAATGATGAGATACCTATTTCTCTCTCATTAATTCCCCCCATGTACACCCATTACCATGCTGAAATTCTAGAAGGGATTTATCTCTCCTCATTTACATAAACAAATACTTTTATTTTATGGATATAAATTCCATTACACATGTTTGGACATATATCAATATGAACCCTTCCTTTCCATTTAATTTACATATAATGAGACACCCATTTATCTCTCATCAACCATTTTTATGAATCCTTATGTAACACCGTTATGCTGCCGAAATTGCACCATGATTTTTCAAGCCAAAGTCATTGTGTAGTGAATTCAAAGCCCATTTATCTATAAAGGGTATTCACTTTTATGAAAATTTACATGTTGATTATATAGTTTCATGTATAAATTCAACAACTGTTTATCTTGGAATAAATGATTATGTTTAATTAATCCATGTTATATAATCAATGTGACACAGTTATGCATGAAATGAAATGATTAAGAATGGTGAGTCCTGATAGCGCTCCAATGCATTGGGTAAAATTTAGTATTATGATACTTCAAGTACAATGAGGGTTTACTAATGATAATTCAAGTGCAATGAGTGTTTAATCATGCAACATGTGAAATGGGCCTTAGCTCATGCTAATATCATGTTAAATATTTTTTCCACATTTCAATGTTATGATAATCAGGCTATCACATTTCTTAATGTTCATGTTTCTCTAATGATCCATTAATATTTACATTTCCTAACATGTACTATATTATTCATGTTATGCCTTTTTTACTCCCTTACTGGGCTTTATAGCTCACCATTTTCTTATGCATGTCCTCAAGTTATCCCATTTAATGCTAAGTATGAAGGAATGTGGGTGGTCATGTAAAAGAAGTTTTCAATAATGATGTTTGTTTCATATTTTTAGTTGTTATGTAATGTTTATAAGCTGCAAATACACACGGCCTATCGATACTCAGAGTTTTATAAAGTTAAAATTTATAAAATAAATAATGTTTAAGTGTGAGATAAATAGTAGGGTTGTTATAGAAGACCTCTACTTTGATGGGTATTGAGAACATGGGGAGGACCTCCACACTGATCATGAAAGTGTCTAGGAACTCCACTTTGAATAGGGATGGCATATAGAGGGAATTTATATAGGACCTTTTCATCGTGGGTAGCCCACGATGGCTTTTGGTGGATTAGAAGACCGAAAGAGTCAACCCTACCTCACTGTGGGGTGGATGAGATCTCAATTTTGATCAGGTATAGGTGAATCCTTGATATGAAATAACAGGGACCTAGTAAAATGCCCCGGGTTTGGAATCATCTATCAGATCGATTGAAGGAATCTTCTCTTGACAAGAATCTTTTTGAACATGGACCCGACGTTGGTTTTGATATATTTGAAATTGTTTAGTCATAGTAGGGACTTAAACCACCTGTTCTTCAGCTGAAGGGACTACTTAGAAGCCCTTATGGGGCCTCATAGAAGATCTACTTGGAAGATCTTAGCCTGTTATAATGGAATTGATGATTTGAATATCCCTTACTTCATCGACATATGGGAGTGAGTAAGAGGATCACTTCTAAGAGAAGCTCCTAAAGCCGTTGAACGTGGGAGTGCGGAGCTGTGGCTACCTGTGTGGCCCTTAGGGTTGGTGGTGACGGCGAGGCCAAAAATATTTTAGGTCATATCGGGCCATTTCCCTCATGTGAATGACATACTTCTACTTGTTTTTATGAACAAGAGTGTCTTTCACCCTTCTATAGACTATTTTAGAGGGTGAGACTAGGCTTGGGTGCCTGGTAGCAGTGGCCATGGAGAATTCATGGAAGCGGTGGAATCATGTGGTATTGATACATTTTTGTTCCTTCTTCCCCTATATTTGCTGGTAGGTGGAGATTGGTTTCCTATGTCTTGGATCCTGCAAACAAGATGATTCATTCATCAATACAGATAATGGGAAAACAATTCCCAATTCCCCATAGTAGTTCAATTTTCTATGGTTTGAGGGAGAGATCCATAATGAAGATGCCACAGGTCGAAATGCCTAATAATTAACTACCCCATTTTCAGGTGAGTTTCAGGCCTAACCCATTATTTTATTAAAATAACCTAGAACCAGATAGCTATATCTAGTGAAATTATTATTAACTAATGTCAATAATGATACAAAACCCATATTTTGTAGAAGAGTTAATATCATTTTTAGTATTTTGGTTTCTGATGTTTTCGATGGGGCATGCCTTCCCCACATGTTGTTGTACGTGGGGCATTGTATTTTTTACCTCGTATCTCCTCTTTACAAAAGAGGGATGAATTCAGCACTTCTTTGGAAATGTCTGATCATTGATCGAAATGGGATAATGAGATATTGGTCCCTCCTTCCCTGGATTCCTCCTCATAATTCATTACTTAGTCCAAGTATCCTATAGTGATCAAGACTTTATTTGTGAAACTCTTTCTTAGTTCCATCTGTTTGTGGATGCAGATTAATTGTTTTACTTCTTCCTAGATATTCATGGGTTCTAGTTAGGGAATCAATCATTGGGCATCTTATGCCGAAGTCATATCTTCTATGGTTTTCCAAAGGCATACCATTTTTAATATGGGTTAGGACATGAGTTTAACTTCTAGAAGTAATGGGATGATGTTGTTGAGAATGTCTTATGAAGATGGACCAGAGAGGTGGATCCTTAGGAGGGAGAACCTGGAAGGTTTATTAATTGGATGGATCAGAATTCATGATGAGAGGAGAACCAAGTTGGTGCGTCTCATAAAGAGAAAGCTTCACACCATAAAGGGATACATCCCTAGGAGGGAGGAATCAATGTTTACCATTAAACAGGTGGGAACTCATCTGATGATTAACCCAGATGATGTGTCCAATAAAGGGAAAGATTTCACACTGTGACAATGGATCTAGATACAATTAATGGTGGATATGGGAGGTGGAAACTATAGTGGGGACTCCAAGGATTACCATTGGATGGGATCAAACCTTTAGGAGGCTTCTTCCGTACCCTACATAGAATCCAGAGATCAAATCCCACATAGTTCTAAAGATTGATTTAGGGATTACACATGTTAGTTGGCCATCAAAGGATGAGTACTCTTGGTTGGATGGATATGGATTGTGTGGTGCTTATGCATGTTTTTATACCTAAAAGATTCTAAGAGAATAAATAGTATGTATGGAATGATCTCACATTGTTTTTGTGGTCTGAGTAAGAATTATGATAGAAATGGAGGAATTGTCGATGGATTGTATGGAATAGATGGAGTGTGAGGGGTTGTTGGGTTGAACCTTAGGGGGCCTCTTATGTATTCTAATGGATGGGAATCAATGTCCACATAGTTCAAGATGGGGTGATGAGACACCTATGGATTCAAATACTGATAATAGAGCACATAGATAGAGACCTGAAGGAAGTTTAACCTCTGGGTTGAGGCATAATCCTGCCGAGACATATTAACTCAAGGTAAAGACTAGAATGGGAATAGATGATGGGATTGAACCATGTGGAGGATTTCTACAAACTCCATTTGGAAGATAAGGATGGAAGTCAATACAGTTCTATTATCTATGTAGTTTAACATCATACACTAACTACAATAATGAATCAATTTGAATATGATGGTGTCGGGCTTGAACCTTGGGGAGGATTCTTATGTACCCTATTTATAAGGAAAGGATATAAACCCACATATTTCGATGTCTAGGGATTATTCATGGTTAGAGGCCCATGAATATGGAATCTAGGGCTTACTCTAGGATGGATTCCAACACAACTGGGTGTCACAGTAACTACTAACCTCTAAGAAAACATGATTCTTTTTGGTGAGAGAAATAATAGGAAGAAACAGACAAGATATTCATGTCGTGAAAGATGCATCAGTGAGGGATGTTGCAGAGCTTACACATAGAAGTGGCCCATGGGGAAAAATCCCAAAGGGAGAGGTATGGGGTATTGATATTCCATTGTTACTATCTAACTTATGGTATTTGCATCTGATGGAGGAACAGAGGAGCAAGAGTGATACCTCTTTTAATAAAGGACTGGGGATTACACCAGGACATCTTCCCCTCCATGTGGGGTGAACGTCGTTCCATGTTAGGAGGATGTCGTTACATGCTAGGTAAATCTCACTCATATGGAGATGAGTGGGTGTGGAAAATTCTCAAGGTGGGGCACCATATGTTCATGGCACAATGTGAGGATATAGTTTAACATCATGTTCTTGGGATGGTGGTGTTGGTAGTTTAACGTCCTGCATCATGATTGGGGAGGAAATGTTCTTCTCCCCTTGGACATACATGACTAATAACCACCCAATATTGGGGAAGGGATGGCCAAATAAATTCCTGAAGGAAGTGGTGGCAGAATAGTGGTCAATTGTAGGTTCCACATTAGCGTGGAATTTCCTAAAATCAAGATTCATTAGCATACCTATACCCAAAAGAAAGAGGTAGGGTATCACGACAAGGGATCTCACACAATGGATTGGGAAATTATGTCATACAATCCTTGAGGGCTGTATTTAAGAGGTGCACAAAAGACATGGGAGTCATGTGCAGGAGATTCCCAAGAATATTTCTTTAGAGGAAAAGCAACCCATGTATCCCCAAAGAGCAGGTTAACACAATATTCAAGACTTGCATGAAAAAAGAAAGGGACTGAGTGAAAGTTGGATGTGTACAAGGGTGTGTGGTGCACACAAGAAGGGTATTTTTCACATACCTACCTTGGGTGATTGGTTTATAGAAGGAGAGACTTTTTCATGAACCTAAATTAGGAAAAAAAGTAAATTGGTGAGGTTCAAGACCTTGTGGGGTCATCTGATAGGGAACTCATGGGGGACCTGTCAGGAAAGATCATATACCTTAAATTCATGACCTGCATGGGATCCTGAAAGGGGTGGTCTTACAGGCATGGGTGAGACAATTCAAATTATAGATCATTATGTCAAAAAGGTTGTTGTGCACATCTATTTATAGGTGAAATTTATAGTGGAAATACTAGAAAATGGTGGTGTAGAAGGTGGATTTTGTCGTCACATTGAGTGCATATGATCCTTATGTGTGGGTCACTCTTACATGCCTACCTCTACAGTTCTGCGCATCTTCCTTATCCATTTTATAAGGCCAGGGAAGAAGGTATTCGTTGATGTCGCATTAGGCATGTAAGAACATTATGTGCATGTTTTCGTCTTTCATGTACATCTCCAAACTTACGATGGAAACTCTTCTCCTTCTTAGAATAGTCTGTTGAGTCAAATGGTGAATTTATTTTTTCTAAAAGAATCATATTTGAAACCTCAAGAAATATATGGTTCCAAAAAACATAAAACATGACATAGAAATATGTCAATGATAACAAATAAGACAACCTCACTTGGTGGAAAAAGTCCCAACATGGATTTGGTTTACTCACTAATCCCATAAATATTGTATCATATAGAAACAAAATTTCCCATACATTGGAGTGCTACTTGGGATCACCCATTATAACATTTGAATGTATATATTTTTTACATAATGAAATTAAACAAAAATCATAAACTTAAGTGTTACCCATGTAAACAAATGGGTTGTATAACTATGTCAAATATAATAAACATATAGAATATCAAAGTGTCTTCCATGAAAGAATGGATTTATAGACTCTTAAATGTCAATAAGAATAGCTTTTAATGACATGAATTTTTTATATTAAAATTACCTTTTTATGAATGAAGTCCTTATTAAGTATTGTAGTTATAGAAACCACATGCAATAATTTAGTTAGTTTAGATCATTATAAAATATACCCAGTAAGATTCATAATTCTGTTAATAATATTATCCACTGATAATGTAGTCATTGTATAGTGACTATTAAGATTATTATGTAATAATTATTATGATAAAGTATAATTGACACAGACAGATGAAGATATGGCCTCGATCAGTTGGATCATACCCTATGATGTCCCAATTTCAAAGCTTCCAAGGGATATAGAATCACTAGAATTTTCCATTGACCCACACCAAGATGAGATTTGATAAAAGAATCATGAATGAAATAATTCATGGGAGAGTTTCAAGATTATCACGATCATGAACCAAACCATTTTTTCCAAACCACCCTAATAAAGTTCCATCATTACTCACCTTACCCTTACAATGTACTCCTGTGTAATAAGAGTTTATGTATCTAGAAAATAGTAATATGAATTTACTTATTTTCTTTTTAATATAATAATGATTATTCTGTCACTTTTTGTCATTACTTGATATATAAAATTATATATCCATTGATTAAAATTAAATTTTTATATGAAGAAACCAAAATTGCATTTTTGGAAAATATATGGTTTCAAAACTTTTTCGACAAATTATAGAATTTTGAAATAAACAATTCTTTATTATAATACTATTATTAAATTATAATTATTTATATATAATTACTAATGTAATTTATTGAAGTCCAATGTAATCTTTATAAGGGTTAGAAATTTATTATTATTTTAAAATAAATTATTTTCTTATAAAAAGGGTTTTTATTTACAAGTAAATTATCATATTTTTGGAATTATTTTATAAAATAAATATAATTTTTTGAATTAATCACATAAAAATAAGATAATGGTGAAATTTTCATAATATTTTGAGATAATCAATTTTTTGGGTAAAAATTAAATATGGTATAAATATATAGTTTTTATTATGACATCATAGTGACCGAACAGTGATGTAATTAATGTTAAAAAATGAATCCAAGTCCAAATATATATTTCAAATTTATAATGATCTTTTTTAATTTGTTTAAGTAATTTTATGAACCTTTAATTAATCCACCAAAACATATATTATATTTTAAGATTTTAAATTCAATTTTTTAAAATTTATTCACTTCCACATCACCAATGGTATTATTTTAATATGGTAGGTTCTATTTCCAATAAAATATATAAAACCACTCATATTGGAAAAAAATTATGGTAAATAACCATGGTATGGTTTTTGTGTTTTTGATTATTTTTTCATACAAAGTTGAAAACATATGTTTAGAAAATAATAATGAATTCTAGACTATTTAGCAATAAATGCCCACCCAACCACCCATTTATCTTCCCTAAAAATGAATCGAGCATGAATTTTCTACAAAAGCCTCTAAAACCCTACGATGGTGTTCCCAATATATGAAGTAACACCTCCCATGATTTTGAAAACATCCTTTCATGGTATAAGGATTCTTATCCTCTTCCTATTTATTCAAGTACATTCTTTATATTATTCCTTTTTATTTCAAATTTTTCATGTTTTAATATGTTTTTAAATATCCCTTTTCTATCCTTATGATTCCCTTGTAATTATAGACCACATTTTATTCTCATTAAACCCTTCCCTTATCCTTTATGTTTACCCATTATGCTATTATGATTACCCCATCATTTTCCATTAAAAATATTGTTGTTGTGTACACCCATTCCCATTTCCACTCAATGGTATTCACCTAGATGTAACTATACATACTTTATTGGGGACATCCATTTATGTATCCAACTCTCCTTAATCATGGTATTAATATTATTGAAATTTTCTCTTATGTTTTATGATCTATGTGGAACACTAATACATGCACATGATATAAATATAATGGGTGGTCCCAGAATTATAAATCCCTTAACTAAATTGGGAAATGTTTTCATCTCAAGATATAACACATGTGATTAATTATAGGATATACTAATAACACTATGTTTTTATGTCTCAATGAATTTCCTTGACTTATTATTATGGTGTCATTTTTTATTTTGTTTCCAAATTCCTATGTTTCCTTCATGTTATCATCGTATATCATGTTTCAATGTTCATGTTTACAATTCTCACCCATTTTATGTCATCTTTATAATACTATTCACTCAAAAGTATTACTTTAATCAAGTTATCATTTTACTATTACCTTCTTGGGTTTTTTAGTTCACCCCTTTCTTATGTATGTTCCCAGTTTATCCCGTGCGATGTTAGAAGATCGACGAAATATGTTTTCATGTTTTAGAGTATTTAAATAATTTTGTTGTACTCCTATTTGAATTTATTTTTCTACATATTTAATAACCCAAATAAACAAGGCCTTATGGTATTTTGGGATTTTATTGGCTATATCTTTATGTATCAAATTTTGAATTAAGGTGTTTTAAAAATATGGGTTGTCAAAGTTGGTATTAATGAAAGGTTAATTTATTTTTGAGGGTTAAAATAAGAAAACATTAGCGAAAGAATTATTGATAAGAGTAAACATATGAAATCATCACTATATTTTCGTAAATTATAGAGTATGTGTTTTGAAATAAATAAAATCTTATTAAAGATACTCCAAGTGGATGTGACTTTAGCACAATTTTATACAATTGTAATAAACATGAAAGGGACTATTTGGAATTAAATATATATTACCCAAGTTTTTGAAAAAGTGGACATGTCAAAAACACAGTTTTACACTCTAGGGGGATATTATTTATTAAATTTTGAATCTCCTTATAAACCATCATAAAGGGAAAAAAATGCTGAAACAAATTTATATTATGAAATAGACAATGTATAACTTTGATTGAAGCTTATAAATTCATAAGTTAATTAATATATGTAATTTATGATTTAAACCTTAAATGTTCATGTTCTCCCATTTATATTATTAATAATTATAAAATTCTTATTATTATTTTTCCATTAATTTTAGTCAATGGATAGAAATAGGAGGAACTGAGTCAGTAATAAATGTGATGGAAAATGTAATGACTTCACAAATGAAATGAAAAACCCATGGGACCATAAGTTATAAAATTAATGGAAGTAATTTATCAATTAGCAGTAGTTTTGAAGAAAAAAATGAACAAGGGGTAAATCCCACACCCCCCCTAAGAAAGTGAATGTTTCTATTTATACCTCTATATGAAAAAGGCCTCTAACTTCTATTGGATATTTCAATCCATTAAGTGTTTAACAAGTTTTCATATCCATTAAAATTATCTTCTTCATAATTCAATACTATTTTTGAGATAGGTTTATGATGGATGTTTATCATATAGAGGGATTATATGATAAAGGTGTACATTGTTAAAAAATACAATTACCAAGGAGGATATCGATTCAATGGAGTGAGAAGAATTTAAAAAAATGTTTTTTGTTTAATATTTTCCTCATACTCTCAATCATAAAATGGATATGGGTTTCCATGGATTTATAGTAAAGGTTGGGGAATCCATTTGGGAGTATGAGGTGAACATCACAAGACATGCATTTTATGCCTCCTGGTATTCCATTGACCATGAATCTAATGTTGATAACTTATTTTGTGGTATAAAGTTGAGTATCTAAAAATATTTTAATATTTCAAGATTTTGATAGGTATAAAGAAATTTTACAATGTTACCTCAAGTTCAAAATTGAGGTGAGTGAATCTCAAGGGTCTCATGGGTTATGATATAGGAAGTGGAGAATATAGTTTAGTTTTGAGGGAGTGATAGAGAAATTGTATAGTGGGAAAATATAAAAATATACCACATGTTAAAGGTGTGAGAAAAAGAATATTATAAATTTATTAAAGTGAAAAATTCAATAATTTATATATGGGGAGGAAGGGAGCCTAGATATAAAATCTTTATGGGAGAAAACAACTAATGTAATGCAAGAATGAAATGTTCTATTCAACACATAGAATAATGTCTAATGTTTCAACAATAAGGAATAAAGAAAATATTAAAATCAATACACTAATACAAGGGTTATCAATGATTACCAATTAAAACAAACCTCTTAGTCATAGAGTGAAATGAATATATTATGCCATATCAACTACTAAGGTGTACCCTGATAATGATGTATAAATAAGTATGCTAGTTATTAATTCATGGATAGAGAATATACTATTTGAGTATAGTTTTATGCATTCTTTCATATCACAGAAGTTCAGTTGTTTTACTCAACCAAAAAATAATATATATAAGTTGATATGTCTATGAAAATAGAAAATGGGGTAATTATGGAATTCCATGTATATACCTTCTCCCCATTATATATTTAAATTCTCACCATTAGTGTGGACCACGTGATACTCCATTTTGGAGAACTCAATGAAATTGGATTCGGATTGGATTTTCTTATATAGATCGAAAATATATTTCCTAGATAAGGAAATAACCCCTTGTATCATAAATTTCTCTATAATTATTTACAATTCAGTGAAGATGATAAATATCCTTTGGAATCATCATCTCAATCATGTATATTTTCTTCCTTATGAGAAATCATATTTTTTTCTAAAATAATTGAGAATATGGAAGATATCACCCCTGATTACATACCCATTACAAGGGAATATGATAATGTATTTAGAAAACACTTTCACGATATTACCTTCAAGATATGAGGTTTAGTTCTCAATCGAGATTATACATGGACCTCTACCAATATCCAAGACTCCAAACTGAATGGTCATTGTTAAACTTGAGGAGGTGGTTACAAGAGAATATGAAAAAATGGTTTACATGAACAAGTCATTCAATAAGGGGTAAAATGGTCTTCAAAATAAATAAGGATGGTTCAATGTGCCTCTTAATTTATTATCATTATCTTAATAAGATCACAATAAAGAAAAATTATCCTCAACCATAGATTGATAACTTGTTTGGTCAGTTACATGGAGCTCAATACTTCTCTACGGTATATCTTTAGTTGGGTTATTATCAGGTAATGTATATGATGAAGGATATCATGAAGTCTTCTTTTTGTACAATGTAAAAGAAATACAAGTTTTTAGTGATTCCTTGTATACTCACCAAAGCTACAGTGTTCTCCATGGACTAAAATAATAGAGTCTTTAGGGATTAACTTTAAAAATATATGATAGTATTTATAGAAGACATTGTTATCAACTGAAAAATAAAAGAGAAACATGTGGAGAATTTTAATGTTGTTCTAATGTCCTTATAAAATTAAAATTTATTGGAAAAGTTTTCTAAATTTGATTTTTGGATAGAAAAAGTAAAATTTTGGGGTCATGTTATAACAAAAAATTGGATATCAATGGATCCTTAGAAAATAGTGGAAATTAAAGGATGGCCTAGACCAACATATACGATGGGGATCTATAGTTTCCTTAGATAATTTCGGTACTGTCATTGTCTTTTGAGAAACGTATCATGATTTTCATGCTCACAAACCAAGATAAATCAAAAGGGACTGATGTTTTTCTGAACTGATGAATTTTATAAGAGATTTAAAGAGTTAAATACGTGGTTAATAACTGAACTTATGCTCAAATTACCCATAAGTACAGAAATTTTTGTTGTCTAGAGTGATGTACCCATAAATGGGTTTGGTTGTTTACTCATTCAAGTGGGGAAACTGATAGCTTATGCCTCCCGTCAATTAAATAACCATAAGTATGACCACCCAACACATGATCTATAATTATCATTGGTGATCTTAACATTATTGTCTTTGGAACATTATATATATGGGGAAAATATTGAAAGATATATGGACCATAAAATCCTCAATTATATATTCAGAAATGATTAGAATATATGCTCTAATGAAGGGGGTTAGATCTAATCACAGAATATTATTGTTCAATCCATTACCATCCTAGGAAGGAAAACAAAGTAAAAAATAATCCAAGGGGAAAAGATCCTTAAATATTATAAAAGATGAGGATTTAAATGGATCCATAATAATTTGACAAGAGAAGGTTAAAAATAGAAATAATAAATGTATCTTTGACCTAACTTTCTAAAATAACTACTCAAATATCAATTCTTGAGAAAAAAATGGATGCCCAAAAAGAAGATAAGGATCTACAAAGAAAGGTATCAAATATTATAGAGTTCAATTTTCCTAATGATAGAGTCATAAGGTTTGGAACCCATATATGTGTCCCATTCAATTCATATATGAATATTAAATATCTCTATGATATTCATAGATTATAATTATATATTAATCCAAGAATCACTATTATTTATTGAGATTAGAAAAAAACTATTTGTGGGATTAAATGAAGAGGGAGATTAAAAAATTTATATATCCATTCTTAGTATGTCAATATATTAAGGCTGAATGAAATAAGTCTAAGGGTATGGTTACAAAATTTCACACCCATGTATTGAAATGCAAAAATATAATTTTATATTTAATCATAGGACTCCCTAGGACAACTAAAGGTGATAAATGTATATTTCTGGCAGTCTATGGAGTCAGCACTTTTCATTACAATTAATGAATATTTCTCTGTTGAACAACTTTTCAAGATATATAATAAAATTGGTAAGAATTAATGGTGTACCACTCTTTATTGTATCAGATCTAGATCCATGGTTTACCTCAAGGTTTTAGTGAAGCCTTCACAAAGTATTGGATACATAGATGAGTTTTTGTAAGGCTTATCAACTTGGGACAGATGGTAAGTCTGATATAACCATTCAAAATCTAGAGGGTATAATAAGATCACATTCAATGTATTTCCATGGATTTTGGGATCATCACCTTCCCCTAGTGGATTCATCATATAACAACTGTTTCCCTTATAGTATTCAAATAACACTTTATGAATTACTTTATTGGAAGAGGTGTGAGACTATAATATGCTAAGATGAACTTAGAGATCAGATTCTCATAGGACGAGAACATATCCATGATATAACTAAAAAGGTAAAAATAATTCAACATCATATGAAAACTACACAAATTTGGTAAAACATATATGGAGATAATCATTGATGAAACCTGAAGATTGAGGTCAGAGATAATGTGTTTCTTAATATATCACTATAGAATAAATTTATGGGGTTTTGGAAGAATGGAAATATTATTCCTTGATACTTTGGCCCGTTTGATATATTTTTTCACGTCAGAGTTTTGTCCAATTGAATGGATCTCCCACCAAACATATCCTCATTAAATTATGTGTTCCATGTATCTCTATTGAGGAAGTACATACTTTCCCCATAACATGTATCAAAACCATAGTGGTACCCTAATAGAATTATCTTTCATATAAGAAGTAGTTTTTAAAGATATTAGATCATAGAGACAAAGTTATATGAAATAATACAACTCAGCTAGTCAATTTACTTTGGCCAAAAAAAGTTTGAGGAAGTGACATGGGAACTACACGTGGCAATGAAACATAAGTACCTTCTTCTGTTTTACCGTGAGAAATGAAATTTATAGGGTGACATTTCTAAATGGGGGAATAATATATTGACCTTAAATTTTATAAATCAAATTCCATTTTTTAATGAATAAATTAATTATAATGTGATGTAGTTATATAACATGCATGCATTACTTTGGTTCTTTTGGACCACTGTAAAATACATCATATTGGATTTAAAAGGAAATTAAGAATATTAACTGTTGATAACATATCAATAGTATATATAGCATTAATATTATAATATATAAATGGTTATGATAAGTTCTAATTAACATAGTTAAAAAAAGTGATGACCTCAATAAGTTGGATCATACCATATGAATCCCAACTATCAAAGATTTGAAGGTAGATATATTAACTCAGAATTTCCCTTGACGAAGACCAAGTTAAAATTCAAAATCTAAAATATAAAAAAACATTATTTTGGATAAGTTCAAGATTATAGAGATCACTACCCAAACCATGTTCACCGAATAACCCTAATAATGTAAAACCATCACAAACATTATACTTAGGGCGTACGATGGTGTAATAAGGGATAATATATCTATACTCGAATAATATGAATTTTATGTTATCTTTTTAATAAAAGAATTACTTTTTTTATCCATTGTTAATAATACCTTTTATATACAATTATAAACGTGTTTATGAAAATTATATTTTGAAACGAAGAAACCAAAATTCTATTGTTAGAAAATATATATTTTTAACAGTTCTTTTTAAACATTCATGTTTTTTTGAAGTGAATAGTTAATTTATGTAAAATTATTATTAAATAATATTCAATTATATACAAATGATAATTTAATTTAATGAATTCCAATGTAATCATCATAATGGATAAAAAAGTATTATTATCATAGAAAAATACTTTCCAGTAAATAAGATTTTTTATTTAAAAGTGTTAATTACTATATTTTGATATTTATTTTGGTAAATTAAATATTGTTCTTGAAATCAGCATGTTAAAAGTATACAATAGTTATTATTTAGTAATTTGTTTATGGATTTGATATTTTGGGTAAAAATTATGTACAATTTGAATATAAAATTTGTATATTGGCATTATAATGACCCAAAACTGGTGTAATTAATTCTGTAAAAGAAATATACATAAAAATATATATTGATCCTATATAATAATTTGTTTTTAAAGTAATTTAATTAATTTTATAAGCCTTTAATGAATCCTACCAAACCTATATTGTATTTTATCATTTTAAAATCAAGTATTTATGAACACGAATCAATTTCACACCCCTAATTGTATTATTTTAATATATCCTTTTCATGGAAATATTGAATATTTAAAACCAATCCTATTTGGTATAAACCATGGAAAAATATCATTTTAATGTTTGTGTTTTGGATTATTTTATCATATAGACTACACAACCTAAGTTTAGTAATAAATAAATATTTTCCCTCTATTTTTCTATATATACACATCCAGCCTCCAAATCTTCATTATTGAAAACCTATTGAATATGAATTTCCTTTCCCTATACCACTATAGAGACCTCCCAAGGTGTTCTCAACAACAAAAGAAGATCCTTTGAAGATTTTATAAGTTCCCTAAAAAATTTAGGCAATTCTATTCTTCCTCATTATTCAAGTACATTATTTTTATTATAACATATCATTTAGAATTTTAATTTAGGATTATGTTTTTAAAGAAACCTTTACTATCCTTATAATTCCAAAGTAATTATAGACTACCTTTTACAATCATTAAACACTTTCATGAACCATTATGTTTACTCATTATTCTACAAAAATGATCCCATGATATTATGTGACAAACATTTGTATTGTGTATACCCATCTCCATTTCCACTCATGGGTATTCAACTATATATACATATCCTTAATTTGTTATGGAATTCCATGTATGTAACATGAACTCTTCAATATTGGTATTAAATGTGATGAAAGTAATTATTATTTTGTATGATCTATGTGGAACACAAATGCATGCACATGATATGAATGTCATAGGTGAGCATAGAATTATTCATCCCTATAATGAATTGGGTAATATTTTTTTCTCATGAGATACCCTGTGTGGCTAAAAGTAGTTTTTCCTAAAAACACCAAGTTTTTATGACTTGATAGTTATCCTTAACTTATGCTCATGATGTCATGTTTTATGGTGTATCTATATTCCTATGTTTCCTTAATGAAATAATCTTATATCTTTCTTTAATGTTAATGTTTATGATTCTAACACCTTTTTTCACCTCAATATGCCTTCTGACTCACATGTATTTTTTTCAAGATGTTATTATTTAAGAATCTGTTTACTTGGATTTATATCTCAACCTATTCTTATGTATTCCCACAGGTTATCCCATTTAGTGTTAAAACATTTATGTAATATAGGGGCATATTTTGGAGCTTTTAAATAATGTTTTTGTACTCATGTTTCATGTTACTTATCATTTATCTTATTACCCAAAGACATGAGGCCAACAAATATTTTGGGATTATATTATTTCTATATTTATGAAAAAAATATTTAATTAAGATGTTCTAAAGATATGGGTTGTAAAATATTTCATGATAAATTATGTCTTAGTGATTTAAACACTTGAAAAAGAGTATAGAAATCCCTTTCTAAATGTTCCTCTTAAGCAGAGCTTTAGGAAAAAGGGTGATGAGTCTTTAAAGAGGGTATGAGAATAATAATTACCATGAAACTATAATTGAAAAGAAATGGGTTTAAATAATAATATGATGAAATTTATAAAAATTAGGTGTTTCAAAATAATATAAGATGTGTTGTTGGTAATGTGGTGAGAAACATAGAAGTTCCCTATAATCATGTTTTCTTATCTAGAGAAATTGAAAATGGAACCATTTGAAATATGTATATCCCCATAAAAAAGGTCAATTATACCATTTATATACATGGGTGAAATATATAAAACATATATAAGTGGTAAATAATAGAAATAGTGATGCAATGTGAGGTAAATAGAGGGAATTCATAATCTAATGAAAATTGGGTGGTTCAGAGAGATCTCTTTTCTTTGGTTCCTGAATGATTTTAAAATTGATATTTATATCCTAGATAATAAAACTAGATTAATTTATTTGTTTGTTTGGAATATTTTACATCAATATTTTATTTAATATAATTTTATTATATTCATTTATAACCATTTCAATGGGATATAATCATTAGTATTGTTGTTCTAACAGAATTCATTTCATGGTTCTGATGTGTAATCACTTATTGGTAATTATTTAAGTTCATTTTAAATGGGAGTAAAACTGTAGAAGTGAAATTAATTGGTAATAATATACTTAAAAAAATTTATATGGTCCCAAATAACGTTTTGAGTTATGAAATATGGATGATTTACTTAGTACAAATGTTAATGTTATACAGTTAGTTGATTTATGCAGTTTTATCAACTATCACAAACTATATTCATTTTATTTAATTAAATGATTATTAAAACATTATATATTGAAATAATATACTTATTATAATAATATTTAACCATTTTATTTTTTTATAACAAACATTGAAGGTGGCCAATAAAAACAAAGTATGTCATTTATAGTGGTGGTGAACCATCTGTATTATATACAAAATTCTTGTTTTAGAATTAAAATAATAGAAGGTATAAGATGTAAATTCTACCATAATAATAACATATATTTATATTTAGGATACTATTATTACTATGTTTATGTGGATGAATAATATAAGGGGCTGTCACCAGAAGAATAAAATTAAATGAAATTTAGTTTAGAGTTTACCTCTCCCTTTGGTTGTCTCCTTTTAGGATACCCCTTAAGGCTATTTGGGATCTTATTTGGATGGAAAAAAGAGAACCTAGACATGGGGGAGAAGACTGGGAAGTGAATTAGTTATAAATTTGGAAACATCAAAGGAATATAATTTTTAAGGAGAAGGGGTGGTATTTATAAGGGGAGGATAAGGGTTTTTTAAAATATTTTATTTCTTAGTTTATTATTTTGAATCAAGAGTATAAATATTATTTTTATTGTGACTATATATAATATATAGTTCATGTAATTTAAAAATAGTGGGCGAGTAAGTTATCCATGACTCAAATATTCATGTATTTAGATTATATTGTTAAATATAATATTTTAGAATATTTCACTACTCACCAAAAATTGAACAATTTTAGAAAAAAAAAAATTATGTAACACCCCGAGATTTTATGAAAAATATTCTTTTTAATTTCTTGAATGTCTTGTGTTGTACGCTACACCAAAGGAGCTTGCACAACACGCATCCTTGACTTTCCTTGCATTACACGCAATCACGACCTTCCTCGATAGCATGTGTAGTACGCAATACCGAGTTTCACTAAACAACGATATGCTATTAAAATATTATTAAAACTAGCCGTTATGAATAGTAATAACCACTTTTTTGAAATTTTGTAAATTTTATTTTTCAAATGGACTTCATTTTTGGATTCAGAATATCGAAATTAGCTTAGGGTGAAATTTTGGAACTTTTCGAATAACTTTCATTTTCTGATGAATAGTGAAAATTACTAAATTTTAATTAAAAACAACCTTTCTAATCGAAATAATATATAGTGATAAATTATTAATTTTAGTGGTTTTAAAGTATATTTTGAATACGTTTTTACAATTTAATACAACGTTAGTCATTTGATGTAATTTCACATTTAAACCAGACATAAACAAGTGTCAATCTTTTGATAGTTATTATCTCTTAAGAAAACACTATTTGTTTTAACGACGGGAATTAATTTTTAAATTAATTAATTTAACTGATATGTTTTGAATTTGGTAAAATGAACATCATTTTTGAATTCATAATATCAAATATAGCTTTGGCCTAATTTTTGGTATTTTTCTGGAAACTTTAATTTTTTGATGAATAGTGAAACCACTAAGTGATAGTTAAAAAACTGAATTTTTTCATAAAATTTAATTTTACCGCTTCTGTGAGTGGAATTTCAAAAATCTGAGAGACACAGTTGATGTTAGTAAGTAAAATGTGGTTCAATGAGATGAAAATAATTTTTTGTGAATAGTAACTTTTTACTTCATTTTACCACGGTTAAAAGTAAATATGGTAATTTAGGGTAAAAGTGTTATTATTATTACCCTAAAAAATGTCCTAATTCTATTAGATAAGTGTAATTCAACCAAAAACAACCTTAGGAATAAAATATGACCACTTAGGCCCACATGGATTAGATTAGGAGATTTATTATCAATTTACTTAAAGAAGGGTTAAAATAGTTAAAATCAAAGTTTAATAAGTAAATCATTTTTAATATGGGGTTATACATAAGATAAATTCAACAATAAATATTAATTAGAAATATAAAAAGATTTCCAACATAATGGTATTTTATTTATAATTTTTAGACATTAAATAATTTAATTTATTTATGACACAACAATGAATTCCACTAATTTTATAGGTTAATATGACATGTTAGTATTGATTTAAATAACTTTGTTCGAACTAATAATTCTTCTATAATTTTAACATAAATCAATTACTAAATAGTGTCAAAATTGACATATAATAGTTTTTAAAACAAATATTATATTATTAATTGTTATTTTATTCCTAAAAAACTTAGGTACGTCCAAATGACTTAGATAAGGTTATATATATTAATAATAAACGACTTGGGGTTAGTTTGGCTTGTTATAGTAAGTTTATTAACCTTATAGTATAAGAACACAAGAAGACACGATAAAAGTAAAATTATTTAACTTAATGTTAAATCTAAATGATAAGGTTAAAATAGGAACCTAAACTTGTATAAATTCTATTGGATTAGAGGATTTAGACCCATCTCCACCTTAGCTTTGAAATAAATCAATTTGGATCTATTTAAAACCAAATTTGTCTTTATAATAAAATAATACTTTTAGTTATTCCAAAGGTGCCCCTCCCCTCCCTTATAAAGGGGCACCTCATCCCTCTCTTCCTCACACCAGTTTGAGCCTTCAAGCTCGGCCAACCCCTGAAAAGTTCCTCTCTCCACTTCCCTAAAGACATTCTAGAGGTCCTGGTCTTCTTCAAAGACCATTTTTAGTGCCCTAAAAGGAGGTCTCAAAGAAGCGCTTCAAAGAAGAGGTAATGCCTGTTACCGATTCTTTCATCTTTATTTCTTCTTCCACTTCTTCTTCTTTAGTTGTTTCATCATGAAGTAATAACATCAGTATAACTCATATACTGATATGTTATTATAAGTATGAAACAACCCTATTTCACCATCTATCCATCCTACAGAAAATGAAATCACCGTGCATGCGTACGTACAAAATACCGTCTCCACACCGTGGTGTAATCTATTTTCCACCACCACCTTACATAGATGGGTATAATGGTTTAAAGAATGAATATATATGATTATTGTAAATTTATATTGATTCTGAAAAAGTATACATACACTCCAATACAATTCTACGATCATGGGAACGATATCATCGCTCGTGCGTACGAACGGAATACCGTCTCCACGATGTGATGTGAATCGTTCTACATGATCTTCATTGCATAATGATTATATAAATAAATTTAATGAATGAATATGATATATAATACACTAATACCATTCTGGAAATGATGTATCTATAACCTAAGAATAAGAATAAGAATTTATTCGACAAAACACGCATAAGAACAAAAAGTAATAAACACCCGAATAACAAGTAGCAATGAAATATTACTAATAATAAGCTAAGAATATGACCATATATGATATCATAACAATTATTATGATTCTGGAATAAGTCAATGACATTATTTAAATCATTATACAGGAGGTTCAGACACTTAAGAAGCAAATCAGACCTAAGGTAAGAGAAAATATCACAATCTCATTTTTATCTGAGATTGTTTATACTTTGGTATTTACTAGGGTGTATTTTGTCATCCACATCCATGTTTCCTCGATATGTAATATTTTTTCCATCCACTTACAATTGTTTAAATCCAATTTTACACTTCGGTGAGTTTTTAGTAAAAGATATGAAAGGAATCTTTTGTCGTTTTTTGTACGAGGTACATTTCGAATTTTCCGACAAAAGTACGAGAAAGATGTTTTTTAACTTATACAGCATGAATGGATTTTTAAAACATTATTTAAAAGAAGCTTCATTTACAAGTTTTCAATTTTATTTTTAACCAACTTCTTTTAGTTTAAAATTTTATGACATGTTAAGAAAGGAAAACTGTTTTTAAAGTAGAAAGGATATTTTCCCCAAGAATGGAGGTCAAGCGTTTTATAAAAATTATTTTCCATCTAAGATAATATAGGGGTATATTGTTATGCCTATTATTACATTGATTTGATTATGTTGTGATGGAATTATTTTTTTTGAATTCCTTTATCTTATATGAATTGTTTTATGATATCATGTTGTTTACGAATCCCATTTATATTACATGGGTTATGATACGATGTATGGTTTATGATTTTGTGGAACACATAAGAATGGTATAATTATGAGATGGGTGGGACCTATATCTCCCTCCAATGAATTGGGTAAAGATTTTATATATCATGAGATAGAAATGGATGGAACGGCAGGTTAAACCGGTTCAGTGAAACAGGATTGAAACGAGGAATGAACTCGGTTCAGAAATGGACTTTGTCCACTAAGATAGTCTTGGAAATGAGTCTTTACTAATAAGAACTGATTCTCTATGATTATGTGTGTATTCCACAAAGTTTCATGTTTTATGTTATGATTATTGGGACTAAATTTCACTACCATGATTTATCCCATGTTGTGAAATTATGATCTCTTTTGCAGGGTAAGATTTCCAAATTTTTATGTTCTTATGAATATGATGTGATTGATATTTCTTTTGTTTACCCTTACTGAGAATTTGAGCTCACCCTTTTTTGTTTTCTTTTCCCCAGGATATAAAGAAAGGTTTTAGGTAATAAAAAAAGGGGAAGATCTTTACGGGAGATGTTGAAGATCTTTCACCATGATTAGAAGATTATGTTCCGAGTTTCCAAAGACACTAAACTATTATGGTCCTTGGGTGTGTGTTTTTGTTATGTACTAAGTATTCCACAAAAGTAATGTAATGTCCTTGTACGTCAAGATTCAGGTCTCTATAGTTGGTATTAGAGGAATGGTTTAGTCAACCTTTGGAAACTAGAATGTGAGAACTTTAGTGAGATCCCTAGAAATATTTCTATGGTATGTCTAGGGATGTACCTAAGGTTAAGTATAAGTATTGGTTATAGTACTAGAATTACAGTAACCCAAGATGTTAGATATTTAAGGTACTCCTCCTTTATTCTGTTTTTTTCCCTAGCATGATTTTTGCCTCTCACACTATTCTTTTTGGGTTTTAGACGATGGCTGGAACCCGAAGGAACCGTGTTGATCAATGTAATGGACAATGAAATGATTGTCCTCCTGAACAAACAAATGTTATGGGATATGTACTACAAAATCTTATTGCTATACTTACACAAGCTATGAATCATTATGGACTTCCAAATGAGCAGATAAGGGAACAATATTCTATTGATTACTTCATGAGGAAACGTCTAGCTTCTTTCAGTGGGTCTTCAGATCCACTTGTTGCTGAACAATGGATCAGTACTACTGAAAAGATATTTTCAGTTCTTCAATGTTCTGAACATGATAAAATCATCTTAGTAGTGTATCGTTTGGAAGCTGATGCTGATCAATGGTGGAATCTTATCAAGAATACGAGGCCAAGAGATGAAATTGAGTCCATGGAATGAGACAAGTTCAAGAGCTTATTTTTCAATAAGTACTTACCTCGTATTCTTCATACAAAGATGGAGAAAGAGTTTCTTTAACTAAAGCAAAAGGATGATGAATCTGTTGGTATATAGGAAGAAAATTTTACAAGGCTTGCAAGGTATGAATCTGGCTTTATCATCCAACCTGAAAGTAATGTTGATCGATTCTTAGTGGCTTAAAACCAAGTCTTTGAAGGGAATTAGCTATAAGAGACTTCAGTAGCTATGAAGAAATAGCGCGTTGTGCTATCAGGGTAGAAATGGAAGTTGGTGTTACTTATCCATATCCTAGTTTTGACAAGAAATGAAAGATGGAGTTCAAGGAGAAATCTCATAATAATGGTGAAAATAAGATGAATGTTTCCTTTTGCTCAAAGTGCAGAAAGAAGCATGGTGGATATTGTCTTAAAGGGACAAGTAAATGTTTCAAATGTGGAAAGGAAGGTCATCGGGCATTTTAATGCCGTAATGATGGGAAGAAGATGTCTAATGATGCAAATAAAGGAAGGGATACTCTTAATGAACCTACTACACTTCAATGCTTCAAGTGCAAGGAAATTGGGCATTATGCTAATAAATGCCCTAATCGAAGGGTCAGTGATGATCGACATGAGCAACCACTTAAGGCAAAGGACAAAGGGAAGTCACATGCGATCAACATTGGTGATGTTGAATATGACAACGATGTGGTGGAATGATTAAGTGTTTATGTAATGGGAATCAAAAATAATGTTGTATATAGTATCGTGGAATATTGGAATATTTATGTGTTGGTCTATTGTAGTTTCAATAATTTTATGGTACCGGTAACCATGCAAAGTGATTGAGATATTTTTGGAAAAAGATGATATGCGCATAATGAAGGGATAAGGAAAAAATGAAAAGTTTGACAGTATTCATGAGCTCATGATTGATATAAGGACTAAGTGATATCATGGTTTGATTATATAGAATTTTGAGGATTTTGGTTTGTGGAAAGTGTTAACTTTTAACTGCATTCATGTTTTCACTAAGGTTCAATGGGTATACATGATTAAGGTATTCACATGTTTGTAATTTGACCAAAAAGATATATCTTATGATATATGGTGGATAAATGATGACATTCACGTGATTGTTATGTGACATTTCAAGTAATCATTTTCTTTATACTATGAGCTTGGACCGAAGTATTTTAGATAAGCCTAAAGATTGGAATCGATTATGTTGTACATAAGTTAGTATTCTTTAAGGATATAACATTATTTCGATATTATTGATGGGATGTTATAGTAATATAGCTTTAGAAAAAGGACAACCTGTAGGATGGGCGACAACCCATCGCGTCGGACAAGGCTATGGGAATTGAACCCACAACCGAAGTGCGACTAGCCTTTATCACCTACCATTGGCCTACAGGAAGTCCTTGTTTTGTAGAAACTAGTTTTATTATATTAATTAGTATGATATATGAAGTATAAGACCATTTTAGGAACCATATATGATTAATCTCACTATAGATCGACTTATGTATATTTAATAACTTTTTCTAACCTTTGGAGATAGATGGAATGATCCGTCATTCTATCACATGATCTACTAACACTTCATGGATAACATATTCAACATCATTTCATTAATAAATTAAGTAGAAATTGTCCAAAGAACGACCAACGATGAGACTATACCAAAATCACGAAAATATTTCTTCTAATTCCAATTTCATTAACTTTAGGGAAATGATCTTGAAAACCAAAAATGTTGTCCTAGTGCTCTTATATCTGATGAATCAGATGGTACCTTAGATCGTCACAAATTTATGGCTTTGTGATTGCTTGCTTTTCTATATCCATGTTCTCTACCACTCTCCATCAGAACATGGTGTTTAGATTTCTCTTCCTTATCCATATTTTCACCTATGTGGAAACCCGGTGATTAGTTTATTTGGGTAACCATTACGTTTCATAGATTTGTTTTTAAAGATTGGTTTTGGTATTCCATTTTATGATGTGGGTTTCTATTAAATAAACTTTCGAGTAGTAAACCATTTATAACCACGACGAATTTCGAGGGGGAAATTCATTTTAAGGGGGGTAGAATGTAACACCCCGAGATTTTATGAAAAATATTGTTTTTAATTTCATTAATGTCTTGTGTTGTACACTACACCAAAATGAGCTTGCAAAACATGAATCCTTGACTTGCCTTGCATTACACGCAATCACGACCTTCCTCGATAGCGTGTGTAGTACGCAATACCGAGTTTCACTAAACAACGATATGCTATTTAAATGTTATTAAAACTAGCCGTTATGAATAGTAATAACCACATTTTGAAATTTTGTAAATTTTATTTTTCAAAATGGACTTCATTTTTGGATTCGGAATATCAAAATCAGCTTAGGTTGAAATTTTGGTACTTTTCAGATAACTTTCATTTTATGATGAATAGTGAAAATTACTAAATTTTAATTAAAAACAACCTTTTTAATCGAAATAATTAATAGTGATAAATTATTAATTTTAGTTGTTTTAAGGTATATTTAGAATATATTTTTACAATTTAATACAATGTGGGTCATTGGATGTAATTTCGCATTTAAACCAAACATAAACAAGTGTCAATATTTTGATAGTTATTATCTCTTAAGAAAACACTATTTGTTTTGAAGACGGGAATTATTTTTTAAATTAATTAATGTAACTGATATGTTTTTAATTTGGTAAAATAAACATCAATTTTGAATTCATAATATCAAATATAGGTTAGGCCTAATTTTTTGAATTTTTCTGGAAACTTTCATTTTTTGATGAATAGTGAAACCACTAAGTGGTAGTTAAAAAACTGAATTTTTTCAAAAAACATAATTTTACCGCTTCTGTGAGTGGAATTTTAAAAATACGAGAGACATGGTTGATGTCAGTAAGTAAAATGTGGTTCAATGAGATGAAAATAATTTTTGGTGAATAATTACTTTTTACTTTTTTTTCCACGGTTAAAAGTAAATAGGGTAATTAATGGTAAAAGTGTTATTATTATTATCCTAAAACATGTCCTAATTCTATTGGATAAGTGTAATTAGACAAAAAACAACCTTAGGAATAAAATATTACCACTTAGGCCTACATGGATTAGATTAGGACACTTATTATCAATTTACATAAAGAAGTGTTAAAATAGTTAAAATCAAAGTTTAATAAGTAAATCATTTTCGATATGGGGTTATATATACGATAAATTCGAATATAAGTATTAATTAGAAATATAAAAAGATTTCCAACACAATGGTATTTTATTTATAATTTTTAGACATTAAATAGATTAATTTATTTTTGACACAACAATGATGCAGTAATTATCTTATGAATGAAATATTGACATATTTATTGTTATAAATACACAAATAAATGTAATTTGAGACTTTTTATGCACTAAAAGAATTTTATAGGTTAATATGACATGTTAGTATTTATTTAATTAACTTTTTAGAACTAATCAATCTGTTATAATTTAAAAAAAACAAATTACTAAATAGTGTCAAAATTGACATAAAATAGTTTTTAAAACAAATATTATATTATTAATTGTTATTTTATTCTTAAAAATCTAAGGTTCGGCCAAATGACTTATATAAGGTTATATATATTAATAATAAACAACTTGGGGTTCATTTTTCTTCTTATAGTAAGTTTATTAACCTTATAGTGTAAGAACACAAGAAGACACGGTAAAAGTAAAATTATTTAACTTAATGTTAAATATAAATGATAGGTTAAAATAGGAACCTAAACTTGTCTAAATTATATTTTATGAGAGTATTTAGACCCATCCCCACCTTAGGTTATAAACAAATCAATTTGGAGCTATTTAAAACCGAATTTTTCTTTATAATAAAATAATATTTTTAGTTATTCCAAAGGTGCCCCTCTCCTCCCTTATAAAAGGGATCCTCCTCCCTCTCTTCCTCACACCACTTTGAGCATTCATGCTCGGCCAAACCCTGCCAATTTCTTCTCTCCACTTCTATAGAGACATCCTAGAGGTCCTGGTCTTCTTCAAAGACCAATTTTAGTTCCCTAAAAGGAGGTCTCAAAGAAGCACTTCAAAGAAGAGGTAATGCCCGTTACCGATTCTTTCATCTTTATTTCTTCTTCCACTTCTTCTTCTTTAGTTGTTTCATCATGAAGTAATAACATCAGTATCAGTCATATATTTATATGTTATTATATGTATGAAATAAACCTATTTCACCATCTATCCATCCTACGGAAAATGAAATCACCACGCGTGCGTACGTACGGAATACCGTCTCCACGCCGTGGTGTAATCTATTTTCACCACCACCTTACTTGGATGGGTATAATGGTGTAAAGAATGAATATATATGATTATTTTAAATTGATACTGATTCTGAAATAGTATACATACACTCCAATACAATTCCACGATCATGGGAACGATATCATCGCTCGTGCGTACGTACGGAATACTGTCTCCACGATGTTATGTGACTCGTTCTACATGATCTTCATTGAATAATGATTATATAAATGAATTGAATGAATAAATATGATATATATTACACTAATAACATTCTGTAAATGAGGTATCTATAACCTAAAAAGAAGAATAAGAATTTATTCGACAAAACACGGATAAGAACAAAAAGTACTAAACACTCGAATAACAAGTAGCAATGAAATATTACTAATAATAAGATAAGAATATGACCATATATGATATCATAACAATGATAATGATTCTGGAATAAGTCAATGACATTATTTAAATCATTATACAGGAGGTTCAGACACCTACGAAGCAAATTGGACCTAAGGTAAGGGAAAATATCACAATCTCATTTTTATCCGAGATTGTTTATACTTTGGTATTTACTGGGGTGTATTTTGTCATCCACATCCATGTTTCCTCGATATGTAATAATGTTTCCATACAACTACAATTTTTTAAATCCAATTTTACCCTTCGGTGAGTTTTTATTAAAAGATATGAAAGGAATATTTTGTTGTTTTTCGTACGATGTACTTTTTTACTTTTCCGACAAAAGTACGAGAAAAATGTTTTTTTAACTTATATGGAAAGAATGGATTTTTAAAACATTATTTCCAAGAAGATTCATTTACAAGTTTTCAAGTTTATTTTTAATGAACTTCTTTTAGTTTAAAATTGTATGACATGTAAAGAAAGGAAAACTGTTTTTGAAGTAGAAAGGATATTTTCCCCAAGAATGGAGTTCAAGCGTTTTATCAAAATTATTTTCCATCTAAGATAATATAGGGTTATGTTTTTATACCTATTATTACATTGATTTGATTATGTTGTGATGGAATTATTTTTATGAATTCCTTTATCTTATATGAATTGTTTTATGATGTCATGTTGTTTAAGAATCCCATTTTTATTACATGGGTTATGCTACGATGTATGGTTTATGATTTTGTGGCCCACATAAGAATGGTATCATTATGAGATGGGTGGGACCTATATCTCCCTCCAATGCATTGGGTAAATATTTTATATCTCATGAGAGAGACATGGCTGGAATGGTAGGTTAAACCGGTTCAGTGAAACAGGACTGAAACGAGGAATGAACTCGGTTCAGAAATGGACTTTGTCCACTAAGATAGTCTTGGAAATGAGTCATGACTAATAAGAAATGATTCTCTATGATTATGTGTGTATGCCAAAAAGTTTCATGTTTTATGTTATGATTATTGGGATTACATTTCACTACCATGATTTATCCTTTTTTATGAAATTATGATCTCTTTTGCAGGGTAAGATTTCCAAATTGTTATGTTCTTATGAATATGATGTGATTGATATTTATTTTGTTTACACTTACTGAGAATTTGAGATCACCCTTTTATGTTTTCATTTCCCAAGGATATAAATAAAGGTTTTAGGTAGGAAAAAAAGGGGATGATCTTTATGGGAGATGTTGAAGATCTTTCACCACGATTAGAAGATTACATTCCGAGTTTCCAAAGACACAAAACTATTACGGTCCTTGTGTGTGTGTTTTTGTTATGTACTAAGTATTCAGAAAAAGTAATGTAATGTCCTTGTACGTCAAGCTTCGGGTATCTACAAATTAACTCCAAATAATTTGTTATGTCTAGATTAAAAAAATTAAATCCACTTTATGAAATTAATTTTCTATATATTTGACATTTAATTTTTAAATAAAATATTTATTTATTTTAAAAATAAAAAATTTAATATTGTGGTCAATTTTTGGACCCCTTGAACAATTAATTAATGTCTCATAAAGGTATGTTACCATAATAATACAACATAATATTAATTTATAAACTTATTTTATGAAAATAAATATTATTTTAAATTTTAATTTTTTTTTATAAAAATTCAAATAAAATATTTATGTTTTACATAAAATTAAAGACTTATTTCATCATTTTGAAAAATTATTATCATGAATCACAATAAAAATATGTCATATGATCATTTTATAGAATAAATAAATATTATTTTAAATTTAAGTAGTTTATGTTACTATTAATATGGTCAAATTAGTATTCCTAATGGCCAAATACTATTCCTACATTCATTTTACAATTCCAAAAATCATATTACTATTATAATTATCAAATTTATAATTTTAAAATGTGTCCCCTAATTTCTAAAAATAACTCATATTTTATTCAATTCCATTTTAAATAAATTATATATATATTTTAATTTCTAAAATTCATATTTGATTACTAAAATTATACTTCATTTCTATATTATTTTTCATGAGTGCAATTGTTCTAGAGGATCTAGGATATCAAAATTTTCCTTTTATTATTATCTTATTTTCTATTTTTTGTCCCATTATAATACATTCAATTCTAATGAAAATTTTTATTCACTAAATACAATAGTGAAATTAATATAATAAATTTTTGTTGGTTTCATCATGTGGGTCCTTTTCATTACACTACATTACTAATTATGACATAATTATAAGAATGAAATCTTCATTGATAAAATTCTAGGTTGTTAAAGTGATTGGTGTAGTAAACAATAAGGTTTTATTTTAACATAAATGTAGTTTATAATAAAAATAATATCAGACAAACTAATACCCTTTTTAATTCTATTTTTCGAGGTATTTTCACATATATTCATGTTAATACCTTTTATTAATATCCCTCATCGAAAATAATCTCAAAAAAATAAAACATAAATTTTTTGCGTTCACTAAACATTTTAATTAAAGTCATTTGAGTGGATTTAGAATGTTTTGATTTCTTAAGTCCTTAAAAATCTTCATGATCATTTATTTTAATTTTCATTGATTATTATAATTTTCCCCCTTGTTGTCAGAACCAATTATTTTAGAAATTAGGTTTGTATAATTTCCATTAATACATTTAAAATGGCTATTTTTCACGCACCTTATAGATATTCAAAATTTATATAAATTGAAAAATTGGGGAAGCTTCATAAGAAAATACACCTCAAGGGATTCACTTCGCCTTTTTTATCATCAATATTGAGTTCATAATCATCTAATATTTATGATTTCAGTTTTTGAGATAAAACTAATTTTCAATTATTAAATACTTATTTTTGTGGTTGGTTTTTTATTTATATGTTCTTTAGAAAAACATTTGACAAATTATTGCAAGATGATGACTTCTTTTTATTTAGAATTATTATTCCACCCTATTATATTTCATTAGTTCACCTCCTAATAGTAAAAATCATCTTTAATTATATGCATGGTCAGATTATTCACCCTTTTTTAAATTGTATATTTGTTTTGTTATTATAGGTCCTATTTTTAGTTTTTTACATGTGATATTGTTTTTAACATGATCTATCCAGGAACATTTATTTCCTGTTTATTTCTTAATATATTTCAAGATTTATTATTGGACAATGTTAAATGTAACACAATAATTTGAATTATTCCCACCATTGTAGCTCCTCATGATATCTTAGGTTACCCCATTTTTGAAAAATATCATGAAATTAATTTTATCCTTTATAAAAAATATTCTATTTCCATTTAACATTTTTCCTTCTCTTGAGATCCCTATTACCTTACTTTTTCTAAAAAAAATTGAAAATTTATAGAAAAACATTGAAAGTAGTCAATTTTTTTCGTTTTAACACATGACTTACTAGATATTATCCTCAAGAAATTATTCCTTTAATTTATTCATTATAAAGATCTTATATTTTATTTCATAATTTCTTTTTCAACTCACACATTCATAGATTATTTATTAGTGTCCTAGATGTGTCTTATTTTTTCAAAAAAGAGATAGATTCTCACTTTTGGAGTTGGATTATTTTGTAACAAATTAGTATAGTTGTAAACATCACGTTTCTTCTACTTTTTACCCATGTATAACATAACATCCTTCTTCAGAGACTTCTTGGGAATGTTATTTTCAATATTTTTCTCATGCTTCTTTCCCATGGTTGGATTTCATCCATTATTTAACTTCTATAGTATTTTATTTTCATTTTTAGTTAAATTATTGAATCATTATTTCTTTCATTACTCTTGTAAAATCCCAACCTAGGATCCACTTCACCATTTCCTTGAGCCGGTGGGTCACACAGACTCAGGTGAACCTCCTTGTATACTAGAGGCTACGAAATAATAGTGAGGGTGCAACGATGGTATAATGGGGAGACTATACCCTCATGTTAGAGTAGCACAATGGATACAATCAAATACAATCAACAAAGAAAGCATAATATAAATTGAAATAATCAATAAATCATAGAATATTAAGAAGATAATTAAATAAATAAGAACCATAAGAAATAGATAACTAAAAAACTTATATTATAATCCAAATTCAATGTGGTAGTGTTTGATACATGGATGCATGGAATGGTGTAATATAGAAAAAATAGGTTGATACACAAATTCTATGCAATGGTTCTAAAATAAAAAAATACAAGAACAAATCCGAGATTCTCGATCCTTTGTCCAATCCACTGGTCCTAAGCTCTAACTAAATATAAGCATACCAAATACTAGTATTAGGGTACTTTCCCTTGTCAGTACCTATAGAAAAACAATCTTCTCAGGTACTAGTGGTATCCCAAGTAGGGTATGAGATAAAATCTCAGTATACCTCCACCAAGGGGTTTTATGTGTAATCTAAAAAGTTCTCATAACTAAATAATGTGTAGGTATAATAAGAAAAGTAAAAAAAGATGATATAAATAACATGTCTGCTCAGTTTCTTATATGACACCAGGAGGGTCTACGTACTTCATCTCATATCTAGAATATGCGTCTGATCATGTAACTATATATATAATTAAAAATATATATATTTTAATTGCATATTTCATCCACCCATTTGAACCAAGTATATTCATATATAAGTGTCCATATACATGGAATACAAATGCTAACTTGACCGGGGCATAACTCAGACATCCATTACAAGTTTGACAAGCTTATAAGATCTTGCAACATGTTTCTTGTCCTATATCCCAATATATTGAAATAATTAATTCTACAACACTCAAGACGGTGAGTGATCTGTCATGGAAACACTCTAAACCTGGAATGTCGCGTGTAAAGGAAAAACCCATATAACATCATCGGTGTGAGACACCATGCTCAACTCCCAATGTAAGGGAGTGTGATACTGACTTCCATAGCGATCCCATACCATCATATCACAACCCACATATAGGTATATTATTATTATAATTGGAATGTGAAATTACCTCCCATATATTCCTTTCATATAGCCTATATATATATAAGAGGCATACTCATTCATAATAGAATACATAATTAATAACCTCTTATGCATTTTATTATCAAAGTTCTATTTCAATTAATGAATTATAATTCTCAATGAGAATTCGTATTAGTATAATTAATTGACATGTCATTTGAATCCCTTGGTTTATTTCATTTAAACCCAATTGATTCAATTTTGGAAATGAAATCAATAATTCTTTAGCCATTTCATTTATTTCAACCCATTCAACTTATCAGATCATGATGAATTTACTTATAAGGATCAAGTGAAAATTAGAAGGTTCCATGGTCAATTTATTTAAAGGATTACACTATATTACATAATACATCCTTTGAAATCCATTAACCATTACCAATTCATTAAATTCATTAAGACACATAAAACAAGTCATAAGGCTCAAAGGTTCAATAATAAGATAACATGATCATTAAGAAAATTTCCCATTAAAGAAAATCTCACCATAAGTGGGATAAGAAACTAAGGGGATCCTTGGGTTACATTTAATACTCTTGTATTAAAGGAAAGTACATTTATTGTCTAATCCATACACACGAATGGTATTTTAGGATTTTGAACAATTGACCAAAATGGACAATTTCACCTGGCTCTCCCATGGGGTGACCATATAAGGTGTAAACAACAAAAGAAACTAGAAAAGTATCATTAGGTTCATAATATTACATGTTGATCAATTTGATATAAACCAGTCAATAAAATGGAGATGATCGAAAAAAGAGATCATGAAACACAATGACATAACTAAAAAATTCGAAACACATAGGGAAATTGATGTGACCAGTTACTTCAAGTCCATTGATGACTCCTCACTCGATATTGTACTTATATTTGATGTAGTATGAAAGATATATATGAAATGGTCCAATTCCTATAAAATTGGGCATATGATCCACGACCTAAATAGCGCAAAGGATGCCAAGATAAACATAGAGAGGAATTGAGAGACTAGGGGAGCTTGTCAAGACATATCCACTACTTATGAAATATCTATGAATGGTAATCGTATCAAGAAGTTACTTCAATGACTAGATTTAAATGTTTCTGAGAGCAAAGGAGGAGAAGAAGAAGGGGCGATGGCTGCTGAAAAAATAAAGGGAAAATGGAAATAATATTATAAATTAAAATATGTGTAAAATTGTAAATTGACCCCAAATTATCAAAGGGCATGGTTTGGCCGCTTGGTTTGGCCAAAGTGTGTGAAAATCAGGGTCAGATAATTGATAAACGGGGAAGAACAAATTGTTTGACTAAGCATGCACATACTATGAAAAAGGATATCTCCCATATCTACCACTAGCCACAAGACCCAGCATGCTGGACCACTTGGTTGTAGACAAATCTTGCTCCCCAGTCTATTTTTCCCATTTTGCGGGTCTAGGCTCCAATCAATCCCCATACACTTCCATGACCTCATTATCTTGATTTTGCATCATTATTATGTTGTTTAAGGTATAAAAATTGAAAAACTAATGATATATACATTAATTTAAATAATGTTTCCTTAAAACCTGACCTCCTTAATAAAACATGTCCCTAAGTTAGCCTTATGAGGGAAAAGTGGTACTGTCAGCAAAGATTTCCAACAACTGAGATGTATATCTGCTTCCCTTTATCAGGTCTCACCCTATACTCGACCATGTTCCCATAACACCTATACTAGAGGTTTAGATCTACCTTAGAGTGTCTTCATGATCTAATCCACTATATACACAAGATACTCTTTGAAGGAAGCATCCATATCCAGCTCAACCTCATCAGGATGAAAGGCATGTGATGGGTCAAGATTCCATCGATGAAGCCGAGATACAAGAAATATATCATGCATAGATCTATATTTATGAGGAAGTTCTAACTGGTAATCCACTAGTCTGATCCTTTTTACAACCTCAAAGGGTCAAAAAACATTAGTTAGTCATTACCCGGTCTCTGAATATGTCTATGGACCAACTTGGGTGTGAAGTGCATGACAACCCGATCTATCACCATGAACTTGAGAGGTCACTGCAATATGTTGGAATATGAATGATGTTTTGATAGATCTATCAACATGCTCTTCCTGATCACCACGACTTCCTCTATAGTATCCTAAAAGAGATTATTTCTTAGAATAGCTACTTTCCCTACCTAGAGCTAGAACACAGGTGAGAAAAAAGGCCAACCATATAAGGCCACATTAGGAGCCATCTTGAGGGTAGCTTGAAAGCTATTATTATAAGAGAACTCAATGAGGGGAATTTATTTCTCCCATTATCCCCCAAATTCAAGGACACCTACACAAATAATGTCCTCTAATGCCTGAATCATATGCTCCATATATCCATCAGTTTGTGGTTGAGAAGCTCTTCTAAAAAGTACCTGTGTACCCAAGACCTTATGCAACCCTTTGCAGAACTATGCCATAAAATGAGCATCTTTGATCAAAATGATAGGATGAGGATCTCCATGAAGTCATACCACCTCTTTTACATTCATAATTCCTATCTAATCTACCTATAAGGTCACTCACATAGGTAATAGTTTTGTAAACCTTGTCAAATGATCAATTACAAACCACACTGTATCATTTCCATGATATGATATGGGTAGAACATTCATGAAGTCTATCAAAACATTATCTCATTTCCAATCAGGAATAGAAAATGGAATTAGAATCCCTATAATTAATTTTTTCCTTCCTTCATCTATTGATAGGTGGAATATTGAGTGATGAAGCCGAAAATCTCATGTTTCATACCAGACCATGATTACTGGTTTCATAGATCCTGATACATTTTGGTGACACTAGGTCGAACCACCCATGCTGAGGCATAGAATTCCAACATCAACTCCTCTCTAATGTATGCTAGGACCCATACACACCCATGTAACTATAAATTATCATCCCTATCTATGGTCTAACCTAAAGGTGTTTCATCCTTCAAAACGATTTCCCTTAGGTAAAGTCCTTTTGGGTCTGATAACTGCCTCATACATACCCATTTTAGAAGAGTTGAGGTCACTACTAAGGCAATGATGATAGTCTGAACACATAACTCCCGGGATTCAACATTTATCATTGAGAATAAGTCCATAATATTCCATTCAGAACTGGATTTCAGGAATTCCTGTTTTCAATCCTTTCAGCTCAGAGCATTGACTAGAGAATTTTTTTCCATACATGTTGGCAAGCTCGAAATAAAATTACTATAGGTACTCCACCCACCTTTGTTTCTTGATATTAAGATATAAATGTGTAAATATGTACATGAGGATCTTGGGGTATGTAAATACCAAATTTTTTTATCTACTTAGATATTATCTTTAAAACATATGGCATGGACTATAGTAGTGAGCTTGCGATCTTGCTTTGGGTAATATCGCTCGTGAGGCCAAAACTGACAAGGCCTGTACATGGTGACTTAGTAATCCTTTATAGAAATCACTCCAATAATGATACCTAACACGTCACAATATTCAATATTTAGTATGCCTAAATTTTTGAGAATTAGTATCGGTGCAGAAGTCAAATATCCCTTTATCTCCTTAAAGAATTCTTCATAAAGTTCTGACCATATGAATTTCACACAGTTCTTTGTCAAGGCCTTTAGTAGCACTGAAAGTCATGGGAAATACTGGATAAATCATCTATAATATCCAAATATCAGCTATAAATACCGTATATGAATTACTTTTTTGGGATGATCCCATGAAACTACATCTCTCACTTTTTATGGGTCTACCAGAACTCCTTACTCAAAGACAATGTTACCCAAAAAGTGGACTTTGTCAATCTAGAAGTGGAATTTTATGATCATAGTATAGAGTTTAATCATGATCTGTGTATTCATAATGATCTCAATTTTGGTTTCATGTTCGTGTCTAAATAGTGAATACCCCAAGATATTGTCAATAAGGAAAACCATGATTGAATCTATATACGAGTGGAAGACCGGATTCATAAGATCCCTGAATATAGAAGGTGCATTCATGAGTCCGAATGACATAACCAGGGTCTGGTATAGACCATACCTACTCCTAAAATATGTGAGAGGTTTTATGAAGTCCTAACACACTACTGATGATAGACTGGACTCAGATCTATCTTTGAAAAAAATTTCTCTACTTAGAGTTGATCAAATAGATCAACAATTCATGGAAATGGATATTTATCATTTATCATGAGCTAATTAAACAGATGTTAATCCTTGAAAATACTGGGGCTACCCTCACCCCTCTTGGAAAAAGGATTAGTGAAACCTAAGGTGATGTTTTGGGGTGTGTAAATTCTTTAGCCTCCAGATCCTCCAATAGCTTCCTGATTTCCAAAATCTCCTTAGATTCCATCCTATAAGGAGTAATGGTCACTGGAGCTACTCCTGATGTAAGATAAATTGTAAAATCCACCTCTCATACAAGAGGTAGGCTAGTTAATTCATAAATAAATACATCTCTAAAAAAATCTTACATAAGATTAAAATTAACCGATCAAAACCGCCAGTCATCATGAAAAAGATTGGAGATCTGATCTGTCATACTACTTAGCCTCTACTACTCTGGTCCAGCTCGTGTCGCACTGATATCCCATTCACCCTTATGCATGTTCCTAATTCCCTCTTGTGATGTAAACATCACCCTCCTATGATAGAAGTCAATATGGTATCAATAAGAAAAAAAATAGTCCATCTCAATGGTTACATCAAAGAACTTCATGTTAGGGATGTACAAATTCCACACGAAAAGGTAACAACACATCTCAAGAGGAAAATCACTAAAATGAGAAAATCAATCTGATTGGAAACCTAACGGTGTGTCTATCACCATAATGCCATGAAATTTCATTATCTCGAAGCTCATAATTCCCATAACGGTCTTAGATATAAATGAGTGAGTTGTTACTATGTAATATAAAGTAGGAACTAATGTGGAGGATACTAGAATAAAACCTCATACAATAGAAAGTTTGATTCTATACTCCTCTGGTGTGGGATGGAATTCATGAAACTGGCCTTTATTATGACCTTGAGTCACTGCTTGTCTACCCTAAAAAATCCCACTCTTCTGGAGTTGAGAATTGTAGTAATGGATACCTCTACCTCAACCACAACATCAACATAGTCTACCATTTATATTCAGGATACCTACCTGACGTGATCCTTTTATTCCAGCTCCTGACTGAGGAGTAAGTGCAGATCCCCACTAACTAGGAACTAGTTGAAAATTCCTACAGAAATTCTGAATATGGCCCATCTTGTTGCAGCCTCTACCCTTGACTAGATCATTTGGGCATTGTGGTTTTTTATGACCTAGCTTCCCTCAATGGTGAAAAATAAAAAATATTTATTTTTGAGGATCATGAATAGTACTACTTCCATGAGTAGCCTCAAAGTGCCGCTTTCACCCAAATGATAAACCACTGAATGATATAGTTGTCGATCCAATCAGACTCACACCATCATATTATCTCAATTTCCACTCTATCATAATTTCCTAGTAGACTATTTTAGAAGTGTTCGCCAACCTAGAAATTATGACCTTTTATCCAATGGTGTGTACCAACCCATCCTCTAATTGATTTGTGGTCATAAGATCATCAACAACTAGAGATATAGTGAATCACAACAGCTCAGGGAAACAAGAAGAATACTCCCCAATAAATATGGTCACCTACTGAAGGTTCATGAAATATGTATCTCTGTTATATCTTAGAGTCTAGGGAAAGAATTTGTCATAAAATATGGTATGAAAATATGTCCATACCATATCACAACACTGATTCTTCTGGGTGACAACATCCCACAACAACTTTACTAAATTATAAAGCATATATGCCTTAAGATAGACCCATCAATCTAGAGGCATATCTAGATGATCAAATATAGATAAGATCATGTGAATCCAATACTCTATAACATGTGGTCAATTATCCCTTGAAAATTCATGAGGATGCTTCTGCTAAAACTTAAAAGTCATATCTGCCATGATCGGGGTAGGTTGAAATAAACCTTGCATCGATTATAACATATGATGGAATCCCACTGCTAACTAGGTGTTTGCACCCATATCAAAAAAGATAAGAGGTTCTAGAGGTGGTACTACTAGAATAATTCCTTGTGGATTAGTTCCCGCTACCTCCGAAGCATGGTTGTCACTTAGTTTTGGTCATACGACAGGAGGATGTTGTGGTGGAATGACACTACAATTTCAAACACATTCCTCAAAATATATTTATTGAAACCAGAAAACTAAGATTGGGGTACAACCTTCTTATAAGAACAATCAAATATCTCTTCCTACTTCACAATCTTGGTTTGAAGGTAGAAAGAGACTATTACAGGCCATAAAAATGATCACAGATACCACACTAACAACTACTAAGGCTAGGCTTGGGTCTATGTATCTATGTATAATGTATATCAGATGTATATTTTTAAATTAAAAGTCATATTCTCTTTGGATTTTTTCTTGTTTAAACATATTTAACATCTTTAAATGGCTGAATTTAGTGGATTACCATTTCTAATCTATAAGGTCTCATACTTCTTATGAACCAAAATATAGAATCTACTTAACCTACACTATAACACATTCCATCCCATGTGATGTATGGTCCATGGTTCAATGTGCCATATTTGAATGCTTAAGGTTTCTGCTATAAACTATTTAGGAAAACACTATTAGGATAAGTCATGAAATTTAAGTATCAATTATGTTTTCTAATGCATGAAATAAGTTTCAGCATAATTCAATGTATATTCATGTCACTATCAATATGCAATAGGAAAATGAAAATGGAAAATAAATGTGACACAGAAAAATTCTTGGCATATTCTTCCTACTATTCCTATTAATGATGCATGTAATAATGGTCCTTTCCCTCATATCATTATGGAAAGGATGGAATAAATCCTCAATTAGAACAATAATAATAAATCAAACACAGCATGTGCATCCCCCAAAGGTTAAATATTATCAATAGTAATAGGAAAAAATTACAAAAAATATAAACTTGTCCACTAGGACTTTAACCCATACATGGATTCACAAAGACGAAGAATGACTTATGACCATGCTACAAGCATTTCAAATATCTCATCTATTTTCTCCAAATAGAATGTCAATAATGGAGTCTCTCTAATGCCACTTTTTAACATCCCGACCCAAGATCCAGTTAACTCGTTCCCCAAGCTATTGGGTCACATGGCTTCATGCGTACATCCCCGTATACCTGACGTTGCCATCTAAGAGTGAGGGTGCAATGGTGGTATAGTTCGAAGACTATACTCTCATTTCAGATTAGTACAATGTATATAATCAAATAAAATGAGAAACAAAAGAATAATATAAACATGTAGAATCAATAATATAAAAAATTCTGAAAGGACAACTAAATAAATAAAAAGCAGAAGAAATAAATATCTGAAAAACTGATAATATAATCAAAATATACTATGGTAATGTCTGATACAAGGATGTATGGAATGATATAATTCAGAAAAGAAACAAGTAGAAACATGTATGTTGGAAAATATTACAAAAAGAAAAGAATAAAAAATACCTCTACGCAAATCGATCTTGTGCCCCCTACTTTTTACCTATGCTCCAACTAATAGTAAGCATTTTAATGACCAGTAGAAGGGTACTCACCCTTATTAGTACCTACAAAGAGATAATCTTCTTGGTTACCAGAGGTATCCTAAGTAGTGTATGGTATAAAATCTTAGTAGTCCACTACCAATGACTTCTATATCTAATTCAAGTGGTTCTTATATCTAAAAGTCTGCATGTATAATCAGAAAACTAAAACAAAGATGAAATAAATAACCATCCCACCCAAGTTCATATAGAGAACCTTGCGGGTCTACCAACTTTATCTCATGGATGGAATATGTGTATGATCATGCCACTATATATATAATTAATAATATATAATGTTTAATTGTATATTTAATCCACCTATATAAACAATGTACGTGGATATGTAAGGGTCCGTATACTTGGAATTCTAGTGCTGGCTAGATCGGGGCATAACTCAAAAATTAATTACCAGTATAATGAGACTATAAGCTAATACAATATGGTACATTCCATATACCCCAATAAATAGAGAGACTCTATAATAAAACACTCAGTAAGGAGAGTGAGTCATCATGGAATCACTTTAACCATGGAACATGGCATGTAAATCGCAACACCCATTCAGAATCCATGGTTCGTGATTCAATACCCAACACCCAATGTAGAGAAGAACGATAATTCCATGATCAATGATCAATTTACATCATATCATAGCCTACACAAATGAATATTTTATATATAACTAGCATGAGTAATTATCTGCCATACATTTCGTTCATATATCCCATATATATAGAAAATTCATAATCATTAATAATATAATTCATAAGGCATAACCTCTTATGCATTTCGTCAGCCAAGTTTGAATTAAATTAAATAATTTTCATTCTAATGAGAATTTATATAAGTATAGACAAGGGGAATTACATTATCACCCATATGTTCATTTTATTTAAAACCAATTATTTCAATTCAATAATGGTAATCAATCATGAATTTTCCATTTCATTTAAATCAACCCATTGAACATATCAAAACATGAATAATTCACTTATAAGTCTCATGTGTCAATTATAAGGTTCCCAGGTCAATTGATTTAATGTATTTCACAATCTTACATAATATATCCTATACAATACATTCACCATAATAAATTAATTCAACTCATTAATACCTGGAAAACAAGTCATAAGGATCAAGTTATAATTTAGAAGATGACCTGACTATGATGGAAGTTTCCCACTTGGGAAATTTGAACCATAATAGTGAAAAAAACTACGGGGTTCCATTGGTTTCATTTTATAGTCATGTATCAAGGTGAAACCCATTTAAAGTCTAAGACTAATGATATAAAGGCATTCTGAGAATTTTGAACAATTGACTAACACTGCCAATTTCTTCCAGCTCACCCATGGGGTGACCATATAAGGTAAAAAAAACCTATGGATGTCCAAATAAGGATAATTAGATGAATAATAAGACAAAATGGTAAATTTCATATGAAGTAGAAAATATAAGGCAGATTATAGGAGAAATTCATCATGTGGCACAAAAAAATTATTAAAAAAATTACAAAACTCAACTGGAAAATGATGTTACTACCTACCTAAGGGCTATAGACGACCCCTCGCTTGATATTAAGCTCAGATTAAAAGTAGTTTGGATTATATATGAGAAATGGTCTAATTACATGAAAATAGGTAATATTATCCAAAACCTAAATAGTGTGAATTATTACAAGATAAACACAGATAAGAATTGAGAGACTTTGGGAGCTTACCGATACTGCTACAATGCTCCTAATGGATCAAATAACACATAGTAGATCAAGAAGTTTCATCAAATTCCTAGATTTAGGTGTATTTAAACTCAAATAATAAGAATAATAAGGGCTTAAGTACATTGGATAAATAAAGGAAAACATGAAATAATCTTAAAACTTAAAATATGGAAAAATAGTAAATTCATCGCAAAATATCAATGCACATGATTTGGCCAAACCTAGCATACCCCATGCTCTATTCACTACTACACGAAGAACCCACAAAATTAGTCTCATGGTTTGATGAAACATGTGAGAACAAAAAAAATGTCTCTATCCCATGTATGAAACTGTTGTATGGTCATGTTTCTTGGGTTGCATAGTTATAGATATACTATGCAACACATTCTGTTTTTCCCATTTCGGAGCTTTGAGATCTAAATATGCTCTAGATTCTCTTGTGACCTCTATGGAATGATTATACATATTTATTAGAAACTTTTCAGGTATTAAAATTTAAATACTAATGATTCATACATTTTTTTAAAATACTGATCGTTACACCTCTCGCTATGACCACTTCCATTTCAAAAATAAAAATCCTATTCAAGAAACACAAATTTATTTGTTGAATAATGATTATTCTTTATAGTCTATCGTTTTTTCACTTATCTGAATTACTCCGAAAAAATTTAGGCCTCTATATCATTCTAGTGGTTCAATAGTTATATCAATATTCCATATCCATATTACCAAACTTGAAAGATCACAAAAAATTCCCACTAGTAATGATAATTTTCTTTGAGATAAATTTATCAAAAATTTCCATATTTTCATTGATACTATTTTTATTACTTATATATTTTAATCTAATTATTTTTTTGGAAATAGATGTCATTCACATGATTTCAACCACCTTGTATTTTTTATGTTCCATATATGTTTTATTTATCCAATTTTATAAAGACTTAGGTTTTTAAATTTCCAAGAACATGCAAATAGATTCAAAAAAAATATTATTTTTAGAAGTTGATGGTACCTTTCCATTTGTATATAATTTATAATAATCATAATATGATATCATAATATTGTTTCTAAAATAAATACGTTATTTATAAATAATTTTAAACTTTATATTTGTGTGACATCATCTTTATTTTCAACTTTCTAGGAAGATAATGCTTGTAATGATTCAATAATTATCCATTTAATAGTATCATCTAATAATTTAATATTTAGAATTAATTTTTATTTCTCTCTATTATCTATTTATATCTGCATAAATTTCTTATTTATTTAATTTTATATTCACGAATTTTTCTATTTTAGTTTATCAGTATTTAAAATTTTTAATCTGGTTAATTGTAATATCCAATTGAGCATCTTTTACAAAAATTAATTATTTTAATTCATGGTAAATCCCCTCAAGCACTTTTTTCCTTTACCTTTATTTAATTATAGTGAACAACTAATCATTAAAATTGGTGGATCTTAATTAAAGCTAAAAATTGATTTTACCTATAACTCCTACTTGATTGGAGAGAATAGAACATGATTGTATCATTTCTTTCAAATACATCACTATTATTTCTTCCTTATCTACTTGGTGGGTGATCTATTCCTTAATAATACCTAAAATTCCATAAATATTGGAAAACATTAAATTGGGGATGTTATACATGTTATCGTTTATAAAACCAACTGATTTTTATTGTGAATGTGGAAAACTATGATATTCCCCACTTATAAATTGTTCTTCATCTTCCATGTATTTTTTTCATTGAGTGTAATTACTTCATAGGGAAGAAAAATTTTCATCCTCCCTGGATAATAGGGTTATCATTTTACCATTATCACCTTATTATACAACAAATAATATAGTTTTATAGAAATATTTTCCCCATTGATTACCTTTAAAAAGTGGTTGGTGCTTATTTTTAATGAGGATCTCCACATCCTATTTGCATCCCTTTTCTTATAATTTTTTAGCATCTTAGTGGAAATATTTCCATGATATTTTTATAGAAATAAAATATGTCATCAAATATATAATTCATATATCATTTTTCAATTATCCAAATAAATGTTTAAAAAATGAGAATCTAACAGAGGGGTGACCGACTCTTATACCCATTATTTTGATTAATTTTGTATATTTCAATACATGGGTGGGGGGGGGGGGTGAATCGGTGTTAAATGAATTTTATTCTAATTTTACATAATCTATATATTTACTATTCCATTATTAAGTTGATGGATATCTATATTATTTATCTATTTTGTTTTTTAGATAGATTTACAAATGTAAATATACACATGAAGACACCCCAATTTGTTAAATAGGTTTGTGTCATTGTTGACAACTACTTCTCTAGAGACACATGATTATTATACCATACTCATACCTTAATTTTAATTATAAAAATTAGTATATGTAGGGGTATTAAATTGAAACTATTATCCTAGAACCATACAAGTAAATAGTTATCACCAAATTTTTATTTAACCTTTGGAATAAAAAAATATTGCCTATTAGGAAAACCATGAAATACTATAATGATATTTGTAAAAAAAGTTCTATAGTAAGATAACATTATATAAAAGAGGGCATAATATGTTTAGTGTTAGGTGAAAGTAATCATAATAAAATGAGGCTTATTTTCTTGAATTTTACATTTGGTAATCTCAATGATGTGATATTATGAGAAAAAAATCTATAGTATGAATTCCATATATTTATATTGCATTTGATATTTTTGTCTGTGAGCATGTGTAATGATACATATAATTTAAGATTTTCATTAATTCATTTCATAACTCACACACTTAGATGCATTTCTATAATCTACGATGATAAAAATTCATTGTGATTTTGGGTAAATTGGGAGAATCCTAAATGAAATTTAATTAAATAATAATCCAATAACGGATTTGTTCTTCCCAATTAATGGATGTTGATATCTCAACCCTTTGATTGAAATAGAACTATCTTATTAAATTCCATAACCATATTGTAATGGTGAGTTTATTTTAGATAGTAAAATGAAGTTTTATCAACATTATTGGTTCATGATGTTGAGAGTATCCTTTCCATTCTCATCTTGGTTTAGTTTTGATAATTATGTAAACCCATCATTCGACGTTTTCTAATAAATTTGTTAAGTGTTTCAGATTTATTATGTAAAATTATTTATTTTATATATGATGAAATGATGATAGGATTATTATAGAAATTTTTCCATTATAAATATACAAATTTTATCTTTATTTATTTTGTTAATGGTGAAATCCAATTCAGTTGCTTCAGAGGTGTAAAAATTCACCGAAGTAGTTTTTTGCTGTTCAACTGACATTAAATATTTTAGCATAATGTTACATATTAATTTTAATGATATTCAAATTTAAATTGAATGTATTTCAATGAAACTTTTACTACTAGATAGATAAGATATTTATCTAAACTAAATTAGTTTATGAGGAAGTCTAAATGGGATGTTTTGGTACTATAAAAAATCACTAAATATGGTACATTAGTTTTGTATCTCTATAGTGAACAAATTTGAAGAGCTACTATATTTGATTTACATAAAGTTATAAAGTTATAAGAATAAATATTAACCTTTTTATATAAAAATAAAAGAATTTTTTTATATTTCATCATTCATCATCAAAGTCAAAAAAGGTTTTTTATATGGTGAATAAATTTTCTGATGATCTAGTATGATTCTTCAGAACTATAGATTTTATAGAATGTTATTGATTCTATTTTTCAAAGATATTGGAATATTTAGTAGTTGGATTAATTTTATTATTAATCTATTAGAAATATATTTATATTTAATAAATATAAGCCTCTTAGAATGAAGGATGAATCTACTTTCAAAAAGTTCTAAAAAATATCTGAAGTCGCTAAATGCATGTTTTATAGTTTTCTAAATGATTATTTAAACCCTACTTTAAGAAAAGTGAAAAAATACTTTCAAAATGGTAAAATCATAATTTTAAAACAAATTTTTTTTAATAAACCCCAATTTTGTGAAAAAACATACATTTTTATCCATAAGTTTTATTCAAAAGTATGGTTCATAGACCACATGTTTGTAATGAATCATGCACTACGTTGGGAATAAAACCTACATTGATGAACCCAAATTTCAGTGAACCCTAGGTTCATGAAATCTACATTCATGAATTATATGTTCTATTATAAATTAAACCAACTTTTCTGCTACAAACAAATGTTATTTTTCTTAAAAAATCAAACACAACCTGCTGTGAATGTATTTATATGTTGAAACTTTGCATCCAAAGACATTAAATTCACTGTATATATTTGTAACTAAAATTTAAAATCACAACTTAATGTACGTTGATATTTTAGAGCGTTTATTGAAAAAAAAAATTCTACTAAACCTACTATAATATAATTTAGTTCTATTCATATAGAGACACCAGCTGATGAAAAGGAGATCTATGATGTTCTGTAAAAATGAAGGTTTAGATCCACTATTTTAAGCTGGAAACTGATGTTGTGTTTCCAAAATATTTACAATATGGAACTCTTAATGATGAGAGTTTATTTTCAAAATCACATAGAGGATAATATCATATATTTATCAGGATGAATAATTTTGAAAAAAAGGACTTGTGATGGATATATATTCTAAAAAAATGTCGCATGAACATGAACTCGGTCAAGATGCAGAATATCCTTACCTTTCTACATCTCGTTGTGTATGATCATGATGAACTAACTTGAATTCAAAACTATAACTGGAGATGGTTTTTACATTGAGAAACCCATACATCTGATGAATGTTTTGATGAAATAAATATTTAAAATGTGAAATATACAGAAAGCCGAGCATGGTGTTTGAGCAGGTTATGCTACACTATTTTACTTAATTCTTGGAATTTAAAGCTACTACATTCTTACATATAATTTTTTTAGCGTTTTATCAATTTAAAAAATTATAATAAATCAAAAGGATTACAGACTAATAGATAAAAAAATATTTTCATATAGTATTTAGTGATAAAAATGACTAGTTTTCTCAAACATCATTTTCCTAGTATAGTTGGGGGGAAACATGGTTTTTAAAATTTAAGTATTTGAATTTACATTCAGATTGTGTTGCATGTTTTCAAGATCTATTATGACTATATTTACAGATGTTTTAATAGATTTAAAAGGTTGTTTTCAATCATTCCACAATACTATTATTATGGATATTTTATTATAAGATTTATTCAACTTATATTTAAAATTTTTATTATAGATTTATTCTATAAGAATAAATAAGAAATTTTTCTATGCTATTTGTGGGATATTTTTGATTTATTTTATGTATCCAGAGTAAGTGGAATTATTATGTTACTACTAAATATTTTTCCCACATATATATATATATGTCTCTCTTTTTTAGTAATAGAAATATATGAATAAGGAAAGAGGTGCAAAAACTATGATGAAAATTATGTGCTAAAATATATACATAAAACTGCTAATCATTTTTGAAGAAGAGAGAAATATAATTTATACATAATTATTATCTCATGTTTTAAAGAACAAGGAACCAATAGAAACATTTCCTGATATATTTTCAATTATTTAAAGAAGAAGAGTAAGAAACCTATGTGACTTTGAAGATTATTTTTCTGTCACTGTGTATTATTATAGATCATATACATCTATCCATTTCTGTTGCAACTGTGAGCTAAAACTATTTACCAAAAAAATCATATCATATATTTTATTTAAGAATATCGTCTACTAAGACATAGCCATAGTAGATGGTCATCTTCTCAATATAAGTTGTGGATATTTTCGTTTCTAGTAAAAAAATAAAAGGTTTTATAAAAGACTTGTAAGGTGTCAACTACCTACACTAAGTTGTAGAGTCCTCCAGATAAGAGTACCTACTAGTAAAAATATCCAATATCACGGAGTATAGAATTGGTGAAGTGGAAAAGGGGTTTTACGTTCCCCAAATATCTATACATCAATATGTTATTTATGATTATTTATTTCTTTTACATGCTCATATATAAGAGAGAAGGAAATAATCACACCATTTCAAGATGAATGTTTTATTTTTGTCAATTTTTTTAAAGGGAATAAGTCACCCCCTCATGTGTCATCGTCATGTCCATTCTGATCCAATAGATGATATATGTGTGCAACCAATATTATGAGATATTTTAATGAAGATATTATATTACATATTGAGTCCTCAAGTGTATTTTTTGATGTTGTGACCATAACTTCATTCTTATGGGATTATTAACATGTTTCTAGATCATAATGATTGAATTTAGGAAATCCCACAAAATAGGAATGAGAAAGAATATTTGAGGGAGACACACACAATATTTCCATTGATCTTAATTAATTCCTATTTGAATATAGTTATTAGAATAAATATTATACTCAATACCAAAGAAAAATTTTACCAAGGATTTGTTGATCAAATTTTTTTTATTAAATATTTATAAATATTTATTTTTTAGACTGTGAATTAAATGTTTATTTAATGAATTAAAATTTAATTAAATATTTTCAAACCTATTCGATAAGTGTTGATGATGTTGAGAAAAACATGAAATTTTCTAGTCATAAATAATATTTTACAAGATGATAAAATAATTGATATTATTGTGTTTATTTAAGAACATGTGGAATAAAAAAGATTTCAGTATTTTTAATACATGACATGAGATATTATGTGGGTTTGAAATTTTATTAAAGGAACCTATGAAATTAATTTAAATAAAAACCTTAACCCTAGGACAGAAATAGGTATCATATAATTTCGAGAGGAGGACTATCGAAAATCATTATACATAGAACATTAATTTCTTGAATTCTCTTATACCCTCTCATATCCTCTCAAGAATGATAATATCAAGAGATCTTGTTAAAAATAAAATAAAGTTAAATTGATCTAGATAAACAACGAAATAGGATTAGTCGATCATGCTAGTATCCTAGAATTCATTGGTGTTGTTTCAGAGATCAAAACAGTATGGGTGGATCACTGCGTGAGGGATTATATATTTCGATCATCAAAGTAAAATGATAGATTAATTAAAAGGGTTCGAGATGAACAAAATATTCTTTAATGAAATATCTCTGGAATGAGGTAATATATTTTCCCAATTAATGAAAACAATTTTAAATTTAATATGAAAAGATCTATTTTTTGTTCTGGAGACCTACATAACTATATTTGATTAGAAAGAAATGGATCTTGATATTCATGTTTTTGAACAATATAAAAAATGATCCATTGAATCAGACATTTGTCGAGTCAGGTTAACCTATATGCGTTCTTATTTTTCTCCCAAAACCTACAAGTGATATTATAGAGGTCACTTTTAAATTTGTAATTTTTTATTTGATTATTTATTATCACACATTTAAAAGTTAAGATTCAATTAAAATTTTAATTCATTTTTGATTTGTCATAAAGGATATCTTCTTCATTTCTCATTAATATTACCATGATCAATTAATAATTAATGAAGATTATATTTAAATATCCAATATATCATTGCCAAGGATCCTGGAGAGTTAATTCTGTACTACACTGTGTAAACTTCTTTATTACAGGCTATGTGTCCTTCTTCATTACTTAGGGATGATCATGTATATTTCAAGTCATCATGTAATTAATACACAACATGTGAAAAAAATTCACCCCATATGAAACATATAGGTTTGGAAACGACTATGAGTGATTACACATCTTAAAGTTTGACTACATGACATGTATTCCACATTTTTCATGATGGTAAACAAGGGGTTAAACCGCATCATGTAATAAATACACCACATGTATTTAATACACCATCCTTATAGATTGAAAACCATTTAACTAGAAGTGCATATGATGTTTCCTCTATACACACCATGTCCTTCATACATTTAAATGATAAGTACACTCAGAGTCCCAAGATGTGTATTGTGGATACGTGGTTATGAGATGTACTTGCTGTGTGGCTAGCTTACACGTGCCACATACTTTACCCATTTATGTGGAAATGATAAATTTAATTAATTAGTCCATTAAACCTTAGCGAATCAAGGTCAATGGTTCATTAAGTTGACAGTACACTTAGATCATTTGGTTTTATATTATCTTAAAGGTTTTATTAATTCCACATAATATTAGAGACTATGAATAATGTATTATTATTATATACTAAAAAAATAAATTCATTAAATTGTACAAAAATCACAATTTTCATTTGTACCATATGTAATTAAATTTTCCATAGATTCCATTTAATTATGTCACATGACATGTACAAAATATGTGATATGAGGGCATTATTTAAAAATAAAACTATACTGGATATTTCATATATAATACAATCGAGTTCCTTCCATGTACAAAGATATGTATTTTATTATGTTTTAAAAAATTAAAATAATATATTTTATTTCAAATCAATATGGATGATAATTTCAATATTATTGGTTAAAATAAGATTAATGATATAATTGATTTATTAGAAAATTAATTAGATTAAATCCTAAATGTTTTATCTTGTTAAATAATAAATTTAAATCATTAATAGCTAGTTGTTTTAAATGTGTAATATTTCATGTGCATGACTGATCATTAACTTAAATAGACCTATGTATGTATTGGTTTAATTTAACTTAATTTTATTTTTTTTGAAAATAATAACTATTAAATTACATATGATAGCCTATAAGGAATATCTCCCTATTTTCTTATATAAGACCTATTTGTATGAAATTGTTTTATATTATTACCCTTAAATAATACTTTGGTCAAAGAAACTGAATCTATTTGGGTTGTGATGGCCTTCATATATTTAGTACAAATTTATAGGCACGTGTTAATGAAATCTAAGTCAGAATTTATAGATTTGTGATTCCACTCTATGGTTGAAGGAGTTTCTAGTTTGTATTTGGAAAGACTTCTAAGCTAAATACTTTCGTAAAATTTTCATGGCATTATTCTAGATTGTAAAAAGGTAAATGTGTACCCCTTCAACTAGAATTTCTATTGTGATGGGACATTTTGAGTTCAATAATGAGAGTCATCGATACTTAATAAAATAGTAGGATACTTAATAAGAACAAATTTATTATAGCCTCACATAAATTTTAATTATGTTATGTACTAATAATCTGAGCTTTTATAATTATAAGAATAATGGAAGGTTCATCAACCACATGATCCCTATGGAAAAATTTATAGAAAGACCATCTCTTTATTGGAAGTAACTTCCATGAATAGTTTGGATGCATGTATGAATTGTTAAGCTTGGAATAGAAATATTATGTGTTTTAATTCTCAATGCCTGATGTTCTTGATAAGGCATAGAGTGATGAGATGTTCATTGTAGATATATATAACACAACAGAATAATACTATTAACCCATAGGAGTGATAGAATAAACACAATATAATCATATACAACAGAAGTAGTAAAAATAATAACATAGGAAACATACCATTAAAAGATAAACAACATGTCTGGTAATACATAATAGATAATAAAGGTCTCATCTGACTAACCACATGGGTACATATATATAAAATTACAAAATAAGGTCCACTCGATGTAGAGGAACTTCATGGTACACTGCCATCCATCCCTTAAAAAATAAGTACATCCTTGATCACTAAGGTCATGATCTTGATCCTAAATCCTTACTTAATATCAAAACCATAAAATCTATATGTGTCTTGATGGGACCATGTAGGATGTGCATAAAAAATTAGTAGGTCCACACAAATGGGTTCATGTCTTACATCCAACGTTATACAGTGTATGTATACATAAATAAATAACATAAACTCAAACATAAAATAAATAACCCACTCCACTTGTCCCAAATAGCTGCAAGTTAGTATTGACCTACATCATCCAATGCTAGAACACCACTGAATTCATTCCCTAAAATATATATTTTGATACATTAAATTTATATAAATATATATTTGTCTTGACGAGGACCTGTTTCATAGTGCCATTATGTCCCCTGAAGAATATCATTCTCAGAGATCCCCCAAGATCCTCCCATAAATATATCATCGGCACCTCATGACATCTAACATCTCCCATGTCATCAATAATGTATCCAGAATTCCAACATTACACCCATCAATATGTCTCAAGTCCCTCAAATATCTATTTAGAAATCCAACATCGGCTAAACATTCCAATGTCTTAAGGTACAATGATATCCATAATCCCATGTATAATACATCATCGTGAACTCAACAACCCAACATCACAAGGAATGATGGTATTATTTATCAAATAATACCATCCCATTAGCCTAAAATATAAATGATGCTCCTCATCCCTCATCGATGGTCTCAATTACCATCAACCGATGGTCGAACCCTATTAACCATTCCATTATATCGTGAGAACCTCATCCATAACTAATGATCGACAATGTCCCCTAGGCTGTGATATATATGGAGGCATCCACCCATAATGAATGCTAAAAACCACCTCAACTGAGTCCTATCTCTGTGAAAAAACCATCAATAGTAACTTAAGACAACAACAGTGAGCATAAATGACCAACATTTCCTAAGACACACCATCCAAAAACGTCATTTCTACATGAAACCATGACACCCAAGTCCCAATGGTCAACACCATCACTTGCCCAACATGCCATACACTAAAACTGATGAACTCCTCCCCTTCCTGTGACTGTGCCTCATCTACATGGAGATCAATATCACCCCATATATCTCGGATCATTCCTTTAGCCTAACAAACCTTGTCATCTCAGTCCATATAATTGACATCACCTTAATACCTAGGGTAATTCCCATCACATTCCCATAAAACCAATAAAATCATATCACATTTAATTAATTTAAAATAGAAAAACTGTCCTATCCTACCCAATCGTTAAAAATCCATATATCCATATTTTCATATTTAAATAGGGTATGGTATGCTCAACAACATACCACAACATTAATTTATCAATTAAAAGAAAATAATTAATTAATTAAAGGTTTCCCTAGGACAACCCAATATGCTTATCTAATAAATCACCCCACTGTAAAATCAAGGATTAAATTAGGAATCACCTACCTTGCACATGTAGGACCTCTCTCATCGAATACCTACATACAACATGGGGTGAAATGAGAAAAATCATAATTTTAGACAAATTCCATAAAAATAGGGGAAAAGAGATATCACAAGATTTAGAATTCCATAGAGAGAGATCAATGAGAAAAATAAGAGGGAGGATTAGAGGCCTTATTGAGAGGATGCCAATTTAACCAATGAAGATTGAATCATATCTTAGAGAAAGATGGCAGGACAAGTGCTATGAAGTAGGAAATAGTAGAGCTCCCTGCAGGTTGAATAGGTGCACACGTTGGAGGTGAAAAAGAGTTTAGATACTCATGAATAAGTAGAGTGAAATTGGACATTTTGGACCCTTTAAACAGATACACAATAGACACATGGTTTTTCAAACTATTCTCCAACCTTATGATGCTTAATTTCCAAGAGGATAGACACCTTGCATGGTCTTGCCACATCGTCTGAAAAACCGTGCGCTAACCATGAGAGTGAATCTAAACACATGAACACTAGTTCAATCTTAAATAGAAGGAGGATAATTCCTAAAAAACTATTTCCCCTTGAAAATTGTCCACTCAGTTGGGGCTGCACGGTTAGATAAACTATGTGTCAACTGTGCACCTTGGTATATTTTTCTAAAAAGCAGGTTTCCAGAGCTCGACACTTATGAAAACAATTAAAACTATCAAGGATTGCATTAGTCCTTAAAAAAATCTGAAAATTCATTAAGGAAATTAAACTATTATAATTATTTTTATAAATCTGGAATTCAAGTTAGTTTTCCCACAAAATTCAAAATTCATGTTTACTCAGGAATTCTAAACTGTTTAAAATCCTAGAAAATTACAATATCCCCACCTTAAGATAACTAATCCACAAGATATAACCTAAAAATATGATATGGAACCCAACACACCTATATGATTTACATTACCTAGTCTACCCAGGTTATTAATCACCATTAATTCCCCTTGTACCACTCCCCACTTTTTTAATTAACTACCCAATCACGTCCTAACCCCAAACAACATTTACTATTCTGAAGGTTCCACATGAAATCCATAGATATACAAGTCCTACTATGAAATACCATCATTTTTCACCTCATCAAGTTCTCAATTAAAACATGTTTCTTACATTAAAACCATCAATTCATGCATCTCATTCGAATCCCATTAATACTTATGTCATCCATGAAACCCGTAAGTCTTGCTTCTCATCAGATTCCCAAAGATCCTGCCTCACAAATGATGCTTAAAAGTTACCCTACGTCATATATATATTCATTCCCATAATAGTTTTGAATATTAATTACCTTATAAAAAAGATGTATAACATCTTGTGACCTCATACTAAACAGTGCTTGGGGAGTCTAAATACAACACGCACACAAAATGCACCAAAAACCTACCTTAAAAAAACAAAAGGTCATGTCATAATCAATTAGTACCTATTACCATCCTCGAATAATCCACTTAGTTTTCATCTACCTGATCAATAGCATGCACCTTCCCTGAATCCCAGTATCTTGAGGCTTGAATTCCATATGAAGCGGCCCCAGCTAATAGCCATTGATCCCATTGTCTCTACTACTATCATGACATATTTTTGGAGTAGAATACCAACTACCAGCCCTAGTATGGATCCCAAAACTACCTCAGATCCCTACGTCAAACATTTTCTCAAGATCCCATCTATCTAAGAAGGATTCTTATAGAACATCTCAAGATGCCCCATCTGACCCCATGCCAAGAAATCTGTTGGATCATACTCACATCAATTTCGAAAATTTCATGGATGAAAACACATGGAGTACGCCTTCAAAGAACCACTCCTTTGAATCCTACCTATGTCTAAAGGAAAACTACCCTTTTGGGAATACTCACGAACTCATTTATAGCTACCTAAAGTATCATCGTTAATCTCAACTAACACCATCACTTGAATCAAACATAACCATCCCCTCTTTTCCCATAAACTATCGGTACTTATTTCAATACCTTTAATAACTAGATGATCATATAGATGTTCCCCTAAACCTAGATTGCAGTCCTCAAGACATCCTACAAACACCTCACCTAGGCAATATCACCGACCAACATAGAATTCATAGATCGAGATAAGTCTGTGAAGTTCACTACATAATCTATAACTAATGAATCTTACGATTTTAGATTCATGAACCTATGATCTATGTTCACCCTCAACATCTCTAGGAATAAATGACCGAAGAAGAAAACCTTACTAAAATTCTAAAAAAATCCCTCATCTCTACCATCCTTCACCTATATGCCCCACCAGTGATTTCCCTATCCCCTGATCATATAAGTCTCCAACTTCACTCTCTATCTTGTGGGTGTATCAAGAGGATCAAAAATCAACTGCACAATTTCTATAGAGTTCTTGGTTTCCTTTGTTACACCATCACCCTAAAATAATGGTGGGTTTTTAGATTATAACTCATGAGTAAAATAATCCATGGATGGATTAGATCCCGGAGATCCCCTATTAATAACCTATATGACTTGCACCAAGCTCTCCCTAAGCTTCTGGTCTAACCTTGGCCCAAAAGTTTCCATCTTCTATGACACCCCCACCTGTACAAGATCCTGTGCATGTGGGTCATGATCATTTTGAACATAATGGGACTCATCATGACCCTTGGGGGCCTCATTCCCAGCATGCTATAGTGGCACCACATCTCCTTCCTTCTGAAGCTCTACTAGAATCCATATAGGTGGCATCATGCTGATGACCAAAAATGATGTTCAAATAGTAATTATAGTCATATATATAGATATCACTGATAGGGAAATATATAATATTCAGTGCATCTCACCACCTTTACACTCCCCTACCATACCCATGTCACATGACATCCGACCCCATGTCCCCTTACCAACCCATATCAGAGTCAAGTGTCACATATCATCTAGAATCATGAACCTTTTGTACCTATAACAGAGTCAATAATTTCATATCATGCATATTAGATCACATAATCCTAGGGTGGTTGAGTAGAATTCCCCCAAACATCTATACAAGAAAACATATTTATCTTCTTCTTACACTTTAAACAAATCACCCTATCACTACTCAATCTTGCCCTTAATAGAGAAAAACACATATATTCCATATAAAAATATTATCAAATATGATCTCATCAGGAACCACATACCCAGGATGGCTGACTCGAATTCCACCATAAAGGCTAAGTAGGAAAACACCGTGTAGCTTTTTGTTGACACAATAAATTGACTAAACCCTCATAGCACATTACATGCTCCCAATAATAGTCACAGGTATAAACATACATCATACGAGCCTATGTTCCTACTATAATGCATAAATTCTCTTCCCTTACCATATTAGTCCAGGTCCATAACCACATAATCCAATAACGTCACACCAAACATTCCACTCGAGAAGGAAATAAATAAACTATAAAAGTGAAAATAATAACATAATTTTATCATCCTTGGAAACTTGATATGTCCTCTATCCATGGGGCCATAGGCACCCAAAAATTTTAATTTTACCCAATTCTAACTACATTTTAGTCTTCGTTCTACCATATCCTAAATAGTAATTCCAAAAAGGAAAATAAACTCCTTCAATTCCATTTTTAGATTCTTGACCTAGTTTTTTACTTAATACGTGCTTCAAAAAGGTACCCACCATACCGTAAGAGTACCTCCTTGTATGCCCTAGGCTACCGACTAGCAACAAGGGACTGATTATGTGAAATTGAGGATAATATACCCTCGAATGTTGATAATATTAATGAATAACTATAAACAATGGAAGTGACATAATAAACAAAATGAATTTATATACAACATCACTTGTAATAATAATCCCAAAAGTAACATATCATTAGAATATAAATACAAAACAATTCAAATCATACCAAAATAGATAAGAAAGGTCACAAGTTGATGACTACATAGGTACATATATAAAATTCCAAAATAAGTTCCAACTCAATGCATGATCATTATTTACAAACACCTCTCCCATATAGAAGTGGTACATACCTAATCACTAAGGTCCAACAGCCAATCCTGAATCATTACCTAATATCAAATCCATAAAGTCAACACATGTCCTAAGGGGCCAATGTAGGGTGTGAGTATGAACTCAGTAGGACACCACCAATGTGTGTGTGTCATACATCCATAATTATATAGTACATTCGTATATAAATAAATAGAAAAAACCCAAACATAAAATAAATAACTCATTCAACTTTTTCTCAAGAGCTATATGTGAGCATTTACTTTCATTAAGAAATTCCTACAAACCTTTAAATTATTTACCATAGATATCTATTTTCATACATTACATGTCTCGGAATATATATTTGCCGTGTCAAGAACCTATGGCTTAGGGCCTAGGAATCCACTAAAGAATATCATTCCTAAATATCCCTCTATATCCTCCCATATATAAATCACCAACACCTCATTACATCCAAAACCTATCATTTTATCAATCATGTAACTGACATCCCAATGGAACACCCATTAACAGGTCTCAGGCCCCTCCAAACTCCATTTCGAAAGTCACCATCATCTTAACAGCTCAATATCTTGAGGTACGATGATATCTAGACTGCCATATATAATACATTATCGTTAGCTCAACAACTCAACATCCTAAGGAATGATGATATCCATGAATAAGCCCATCCCATCATCCTTAATTATAAATGCTGAGCCTCCTTCCCCAATAGATGGCTTCAGTCACCCTAAACCGATGATCCATCAATGTCATATATGGATTTCTATAGTGAACACTTCATCCATTACTAATGGTCAACACCATACCCAAATACGTTATATCAATGGAGGCCTCCACTAACAATGTGTGCTCAAAAAACACCTCAAAAAGTCATATCTTTGTGAATATGACTCCAATAGAACCATCATCTATCAAATGTGAATGTAAATTACCAACATTTCCTAAGACACAACATCTACAAACCTCACATCCACATGAAGCCCCATCTCCTAAGTCCCAATTTTCAACACCATCACAAGTCCTATAGGTCATGCCCTCAACTTTATGATTTCAACACCTCAATCTCGAGGACAATGTTTCATCAACAAAGTGATTAACATCACCCCATGTATTAGATTCCATGCCCTCATCCTGATGAACCATGTTGTCCTAGTCCTAGTGATAAAAACCACCACAATACCTTGGGCCTTTCCCATCTTTTTCCTATAGAACCAATGAAATCATATCACAATTTATTAATTTAAAATAAAAATTTGTTATATCATACCCAATTGGTCAAAAACCACACACCCGACATAAAATATGTAAATAGGATATGGAATTCTCAATGGAATCCCATAACATCAATTTATTAATTTAATGAAAGGAATTAATTAATTGAATGTTTCCCTCAGACACCTAGGAATATGTAATAACACATCCCGTAACACCCATAAAATTATAGAGAGATCTAGGGAAAATTTACCTTAAACTCAAAGATTTTTTCTCATCAAATACCATCCTCTAACTCGATCTGAAGTAAGGGAAATCTGTATTTTATACAAATGAACTTAAAATAAGAAAAAAGATATGAGAAGTATCTAAAATTATATATATTTAGAAAAAAAAATTAAATAATAAATGGGATTGAACTCCTTACCAAGGAAAATCCAATGCCACCAACGGAGCATGAATCAGAGCTCAGACGGAGGTGGGAGGCCAAAGCCATGGAAGAGGGAAATTGGAGAGAACCATGCTACTAGAAGAGGCACACCCTTGGGAGGAGAAAAACAGGGTAGATATAGTTAAATAACTGTAGGAAAAATTCTATTTTTTCATCAATAATATTTTAATGGTTATCACATGTTTTGGAAAACTGTGTGCCAACCATGAAATGTTCACTATAAAGGAGGATAAACACCTCACATGGTCTAGCATCGTGGTTTGAAAAACCATTTACCAAACATGTAGGTGAATTTTAACACCTAAACACCATAAAACTATTGACTATAAGGGTATTAATTTTTTAAATAACTTACCCCTTTGATAATATGCTACACGGTTTAGGTCGCACTATAAGACAACCAATGTGCCAACCGTGCACCTTATTATATTTTTCCTAAAACCTAGTTTTCAGAGCATGAAACTAATGAAACCCATTAAAACTATTTATTCTCTCACCAAGACATAAAAAAAATCTATAAATAATGAATTAATTCATTCAAACTTCCAAGAATAGATTCTGAATACTAAAATTCATGTTGTTCTTGCCACCAAACTCAAAATTCATGTCTACTCAAAAATTTTAACATGTCTAAAAACATGGAACATTATTGAAATCATCTAATAAAGGAAATAACACATAATTATATCAAGAAATAATCCGATTGGTCCACACACTAATTGTTTCATTTGACCTCAATTAAATTAAATTTTATGTTAATTATTATAATAATTTTTTCTCATGATCGAAGAATAATTTTATCCTTGATTTGTTGATCATAAATATTTATCATTTTAATTATATAATAAATAATTATTTACAAGACTATGAATACAATATTTGTTTTATGAAAAAACATTTAATTAAATATTTATTTGGGTATTATATAAATTATTAAGAGGTTGAGTGGGAAAAGATAATATTTGGTTATAAATATTATATTTCAATTTGGAAGAATAACAGTTATCATTACACTAGCTAACTCACTCTTTGGGATAAAATTAATATTATAATATTTAATAAATGGTATAAGGATTGACATGGGTTTGAAATTTTATGTATAGAACTCATTAAATGCATAAAAATCGAAACCCTATCCCTGGTTTTTTAAATAAACTACTTTTAATTTCTATGAGAGGATAATTGAGAATCATTGTGGAAAACAGATTTCTATCTAGAATTCTCTTATTCTCTATATCATCCACTCAATAATAAAAATATCAAGAGATATTATTTAAAATATAAGAATTGTGAGGTGATCTATATTAATAATTTAATATGATCAATTAACCCTGTTAGTACTCGACAATTCATTATAGTAATTTAGAGACCAAAGGAGGACATACAGATTACCTCTATATGGATTCTATATTTAGATCTTACAGGTGAATAGAATTATTATCATAAAGGGGTTTGGATGATAAATATATAATATAAAGAAGGATCTTAGGAATGAGGTAAAATTTATTCTCAATTAATTAAAATAATTATAAATTTAATGTGAAAAGATCTGCTCTTAGTTCCATGAACCATCTTATATATATTTTATTGGAAAATACTTGTTGTTCATGACATTAAATTCTTTTACAATATGTTAATGATACATTAAATATGATCTTCATTGTGTCAGTATCAACCCTATAAAGTTATTCTAGTATTCTAAAAAGCTACACCCATCACCTTTTGAATTAGTTTATTAATAAAACACTATATACCATTTAGAAATGTTAGGTTATCTCCCCCCCTAACTACACAAATCTGGTTTTTAAACCCAATTTTCTCTAGTATTCAATTGTATGTAGATAAAGTACGAATGATTCTCAATCTCCGACCAGTATATATGAATATATGATGGAATCAAGACATTAACATTCTATTATACTCAATATATCATCATTAATTTGATTAATGGTATAAAATGTCAGATGGTTTTCTCTTATTATTTTTTGGATTGTTCTTCTCCTTCAGTGCATAGGGAAATTTTCAATTGTACAATATTGAAACTTCCACTCCCTCTGATATATTGAGTCATTACATGATTCTATATCAGTTTTAATTTCATTCACATTCAAATATGTATCTAATAATTGAATCTTTTTCATGGGTCTACCCTTGTTTCTCCCACTCTTTCACACGTATATATTTTCATTTTCATGTGAATAATATTTTTCAAATATATTTAATATTCGAAATCCCATGTGACTGAGAAGAAGAATAATATTTAATTTTATTTATTTTGGATTCTTCATAAAGATATAGAATAATTTATTAAATCTATATATTCAATCACTATACTATGTGAATATCTTTACACATCATTCTTAGACTTTGAAACTCCTAAAATCATGGACTTAAATTCACATAATATTCATTATTTAATAATTATTATGTTTCTCTTTCAGGTTTCCTAAAAACATTACTAAATATTCTGTTATATTATATAATGTTATATCAAATTATTTCACTATCATTTAATATAATTTTATAAAATAAAAATAATAAAACATTTATACGATTGCATGAATTCTCATTAAATTCTGTTTTAGACATGGCTCCTTCACTCAAAAAAATCATTCCATGATCATTATTTCATTTTCTTCAACTGGAATAATCATACACTATATCCTGATATTTACGTTGTTGAAGAGTAGTTTACATATAATCTTCATATTTATTCCCTATATATCATTTTTTGTAAAGAATCCTCTATGACTTCATGTTTTTACAATGGAGAAATTTACATGAATGATGCATGTGTATGGATGAAAATCCTCATCACTATATTCATTCTTGATTTCCAATACATGATTTTGCTTCATGAAATTTCTCTGGAACTGTATTAATTTCTGTTACCTTATGTTGTTTAAGGTATTTTGAATGTTTTCATGATAGATGCTTACAATTAGGGGAATAAAATGTTGAGCCATACGATAGATGGATTGACTATGATGCATGTGGTAAGTGGACCAATCACACAAGCAATGTGATTGTTGGACAAACCATATAATACCTAGAACCGATGATTTGACTATGAGTCACACTATCAATGAATATTTAGTGAATTCATTCTTGACCTTTTTTGCTTCTCAAATAATTCCTCTGCAACGATTAAGAATAAATCATCATGACATAATCACCTAAAATTCATGGAATTTTCATCATCTTATTATCTTTCAATAATTCAATAGTTCCATTCTGATATTTATCAGCATTTATTCTGAACATAATTCTAAATTTCACCTCATGGGAATGGATTTTACCCTCATATATAAACTAGTATTATAGATATACATTTATGTGGCTCATTAATGACTCTTACAAAGGATACAAAACCTTTGGATTAATTTTATTCATATTTAAAAAATATGGAATGACTATTGCAACACATGACAATGGCCATTACAAAACTCTCAATTTTCAACTTAACCCTTACATTGCTCACTACATTTCTATATTTCATTTACATGGATTCCTATAATTCAACATTACCCATTCACATGCATCGAATTATCTTTAGTAAGATATAAAAATTATGATGTTACCCTTATGAATGATATATATATATATATATGTATTCAATTTTAACCTTATATAGTTTTTGATACCTCCCCAATTCAAATTAGAAACTATTCCGATCAACTATTGGCCTTATTTATTGGTACAACAAAACATCAATCATTATGCAAAATAATTTTATCTCTTTAATGGATGGATCATATTATCATTGAAAACTTTTTTATAAATTCTCAAAAAATAAAGTGATTAGATTCTTAATAATACAATAGGATCACTTTCATCACACATTTTCTCATGTTATAATGACAAGACACACTTTTTATTTACAACGTAAGTAGTAACAAAAAAGTTACATAATATAAAGTTAATCTTCAATTATCATATAATATCCTCTACTCAAAAAATAATAACATCCTTTCATGGAATATATTGTTATTATAAACCTGAATAGGTTTTCCAAATTATTTCAAGAAACTCAATCATCAAATTGACATGAAAAAAATCTCTACTTATTAATTATAAATACAACTTTAACACCAAGGCAGCTCATTATATAAGAATTGTGTAAGAATTTCAATATTTATCTTGGAATAAAAATTAATTTATATTAATTAGGTAATATTTATAAGATATTTTTCTTATTTTTTCGAAAAATATCCATTTCATAGTTTCCTATGAGGTTTTGTACCATTTTAGATAAAAATACAATAATAGGTTGTAAAATTTTATTTGATTTTTTTTCATTTGAATTCAAAGTATTATTATATTTGAAAAGAATTTAAATTTTCTACTCATAATATAACCAATTAAAATTATCATTTTAACATTGAATTTTTAATTGTCTCTTATCTTATATATTTTAGCACTTGATATACATTTCTTATGTTTTCCTTTACATTCTAGATAGATAATTAATAATGGGTTTTATTGTTCAATTAAAACTTAAAGTCTAATTTGTATAACAAGTTAAAATAATTTACTCAAAATCCATTCAAATGGAAATCAGATATAAAAACTCTAAAAATAATTATTTTTATCTCAAAATTTATAATTAATTCTAGATATTTCTCAATTTTTCTAAAAAATTATAGATACATATAAAATAATGATGATAAAATTTGATCTTCCATCAAATTGATATTTCTGTAAAAAGAATTAAATTTCAAATGTGTCACTCATCTTATAACCAGATTTAATTTGAATTATATATTTAAATAATATTTTTTTTATAATAGCATATTCTTATTTTTTTTTGAAAATTACAAACTTGTTTATAACCATTCAATAAAATTTTTCAAGACAATTGTAATAATAAATATTATAATAAATTCATAAAATTATTATAAAAATATATCTATAAAATATATTTTCATAAAATTAATTGGATAAAATAATGAAAACTATTTATAATTTGATTAAATAACCTTTTACATCATGAAATAATATATATATATATATATATACTTTCTAAAATAACTATTCTTAATGAAATATTATAAAATATAAAATTATATTAAATATATATTAGATGACTCAAACCTAAAAAATTTATTTCATAATACTTTGATTCCACATGACTACTCTAAAGATACCACTACATAGTCTTCATCATTTCTATCTTCAAAGTAGAACCATAGATATTACTTCCACAAGGATTGAAAATAGTTAACATTCTCTTTATCTGTCTGCAACCATGATTTGAAGATTATGATGTAACACCTAACTTATTTTTATTCATGACCATTTAAAATGAAAAATATCCATTTTTAATCAACTTATATTAAATCCATGATTATTTCATCCTTAATACCTTATAAAACATAAAAAATCCACAGCATAATGAGTTTCTTGTTTTTTGTTACCTAATAATGATTATAATTAGTGTTATATTCACTATGACATAATTTAGATTCATGATGGCTCACACATATTTTTTTGATTGACCACTATGAAAAACCGATTATACAAATATCTTTTAGAATTTTTTCTTTGAATATAAAACAAGAACCTAATTTTTTGAACCCTAAAAAATTGATCTTTTTCTTTACCTCAGAAACCTTAAAAATATTTAACTTCAAAAATATTCCAAACATATAAAGTCTTCTAAATGAACATAAATTCATTTAAAACACTAAAATTTATTAAATATTGAATATTATTATATGCTTTGATTAAAAATAAAACACCAATGACATTTTTCTTACAAAATAATCCATTATCTAAACAAACAATATCCCTTTATATAAATCAATCATCAATTTTGTGGAAGCACTCTAACTTGAACATATTATGGGTTTGTAAACATATCTATTTATGTTATATTATCATCCAAATATATATAAATCACCCTAAAAATCATCAATTAAATATCATTAAATCGTCATAATCCTATGTGAGGGTTCTTGGTGTAGGAAACAAGAATAAAAAATAATAATTCAAAAGAATTCAGTTAGAAAAACTTATATTTCAACTTCTAAAATTGCCTCTCAATCATATCTTATGAACTTTCGATTCTAAAGAACTATTAATGTATATGTGTTAATATCTTTTTACACACATACAATAAAAATAAGTCAAAAAATTCACATAAAAACAATTCACACAAACATTTCTAAAATCATTTACACACACACACAGAAAATGTGTACACTTAAGTCATATTTTTTCTATTTGAAAAATATTATAAAATATACACTCCCCCAAAACAAAATATCTACACCCCATTGAGAAAAGTCTTTATTTTTTATTTTTTATGCTATATTTTTTCCACTTTGAAATAAAATTCCTAAATCAAGTGATTGAATAGAAAAAAAACACTCCATAGCATTAAAAATAATGAGGTTAAACTACCATTATCAAACTATGACTTCAAAATGAATCAATTTATAAATTTTTAGTGAAGAAATATACCTTTTTTCCCTTAGTATGAGAAATATCCATATTTTGAAAACCTTAAACAAAATATCTCCACTACAAAGTGGTATTTTATATCAATGTGATTCAATGAAAAATGTTGAATTATATTTTTCAGAATATTAATCACATATTTATTATAACAACCCACATTAATTGGTATCTTCATACTCATAGTGATATATCCATGTTTGTTTTCTTACCCACATCCATTGTGTTATGGATTTAGTTGAAAAAATATTATCCACTTTAAATGTCAATAGAGTTAAGAAACTTTGTTCTTTATGTTCCAAACCACAATCTTCTCTCCCATAAAGGAAACTTCACAGGGCGTAGGCTTCCCATCATCAATACCTCCTACCCAATAACCAATAGAAAATACATATTTTTTTAACTTTCTTTTTATGTTCCAAACCACAATCTTCTCTCCCATATTGAAATTTTATGTTTTAAAGATAATGTGGAATCATAGACTATGTTTGGTCTTTAAGATATGAAATAGAAAAAAATACCCAATGAGATTTTTGGAAATTATCTTGACTAACCTATTTACCATCTTTTTCTTTATAATTGTTACAATAGATTAATATTATTTTAGAAATATCTTTTTAATCCTCCACTATACACTTTTTTAAAAGTTCTTTTGGCCTAATTATCTTGATAAATAATGATGTAATAATCCCCTTGCAAAATTTATGGCATGAAGAAATATTTATCTCTCCCAAAATCGACATCTCGAACAATAATTTAATTTATATTACAAACTAATTTAAAATACCTTATATATTTACAATAAATATAATATATTCAATATTGTTGATAAAAATATGAATTACCTCCTCACTTCCTTTAAAGTGATTCTTATTATACAATATTTTTCTCTTGAATTTAAATGACTTCAAGTATGTATATAAATTATAATACCATGAACATGGGAATTTTTTTAACATATATATATATATCCTTATTTAACCTGAAAATACATCCATCATCACCTCTAAGCAAGTAACCATTTTATTACTTGAGATAAACTTCCTCTTTAAGTTCACCCTTTGAAAAGGAAGACATGCTATCCACATGGAACATCTTGGATCCTATTTCATAAGTGATAGAATAAAACATCCTTATGGTTTCCAATCTTATAGAAATATAAAATGTATTTTCAATATCCTCTACTTTTGATCAACCCTTGTAAATTATCCTTTTTTCTCATCATCACCCACATTTTCTATTTAGCTTGTTATGAAAAGGTAATTTTGTTTAAAAAAATTCTTGTTCTTTAATTTATATACCAAATACCAAGTGTCTATTTTATTAATCCAATCCAATTATTTTTTTAGAATCCTTCTAATTTTTAGGCATCAATGTTTCACTCACACTACCAGGTTTATCTTGGTATATCAATGAGTTATATGTTATTTTTCTCAAAGTTCAAATATTTTGAAACACATTTTTATAGTCACCAATGATATTTTAGACCACCACTTTCTTCCTAAATATTTGATAAAACAAATTTTGTTTTTCTTTACAACTTGGTAAGGTTGAGTCATAATCATCATCATATCCATCAGCTGAATCTTCAGAATGCATATAATTTTATGAATTTTATTAAAAAAAATATAGTTCCTTATAATATTAAGAAAATTTTGTTACTATACAAACACATTGAATGATAAATACCTTTAAATTATAATAGCCAATAATTTTACCTTTTTCTTTTTTTGGTAGTGGGTTTTTAGATACCTATATCTCAATAGGTATTAAAATAATAACCAATACATTAGAGGGTGAATTAGTGTAATAATTTCAATAAATCTCCATAACTAAAAAAATTATAACCTATTAAAGATATTTAATTAATTACTATTATTCATTTTATTATTTCTTATTTACTATGTTTGATAAATTTTTTTCACTTAGTTCAAAAAATTCACATAAAAATAAAATAATCATTGCGTGTAAAATAAATTTACACGGATCACCATTCAAAACTAATCTATACATCCTGGGAATGATTTTTAAATCCTAAGATAAGATGATCCAATAATAATTAGGGATATAATTTTGAATGTATTAAAACAAAAATAATGTTATATATATATGTGTCCAAAATAATGTAACTTGACCCCCCAAAAAAAATAGATAGTAATAAAATGATATGAAAAATGTCTCTCCAACACTATATGTTACTCCAACTGGCTTTAGAGAAATTTCAACTTCAATTTAATTCTTTAGAAAGAATATTTGTTCTAAAATAGTGAGTAAATCCTTTCTTTAAAATCCAAAAAAAATTCTTATTTAATAAACAATATTGAGGAAATATAATTCTATAAACATATATGAAGAATAAAAAATCTATGATATCACATCACATATCATAATAGTCTTCATCATCTACAAGAGTATCTTATATCTTCACCTCTATGTAATTAAAATTCAAGATATGTGAAGTGCACTTTGTTGCATTTGTTGTCAATGAGGCATGATGTTTTCATAAGATGAATGGATGTCAAGGAATGTCATGATGTGAATGACAAAGGATGTGAAGGTGTTGGTGAGGAAAGGAGAATGGCCATGGTACTAAGATGCATGTCACTTAGGAGATTCACTAAGTGACATAGGATGTTGTGGTTGAAACATTCTCATACAATATCAGACGATTTCTAAACTGTTCTTAATGTTTCAATACTTGTATCAAAGTGATACAAAGTTACAACACATGAAGAATGAATGATGATTGAGCATCATCATAACATCAGACAATTGATGAGCTGATCTTTAAGATCCAAGAACTTTTATCAAGTGGATACAATGTCACAACAATGTTAGAAGACCATGCATTCTCTTCACAATGCATGAGGAGTTGAAGATGATCCATCCACATGTTCTAAGTGGATGAAGTGGTTTAATGAAGTCCATGCACTATCACTTAGTGCATTTGAATTTGATGTTGATCCAACTTGATATCTGATTGGATCAATGAAGAACATTGAAGATTTATTTGATTCCGGAGCATCGGTTGAAGGAAGAACCTTCTGCATTTCTCTCCTAAGTGAAGATTATTTGTTGAGAAGGATTGAGGAATTCAAATGAAGAAGAAGATGAGAAGAAATGAAGAGGAAGGATGGCTTAAGTGGCATTTGGAATTTTATATTGGGAGTACTTTGTTTCTTAACAAAGTCCTTATTCATTTCCTTTGCCAAAAAAATAGGCCACCAAGGAGGCCAGCCGAGGGTCATCACCCAAGGCACATGTGGGACTCAAGGTCGCCACGCCCATGGGGAACCCTCGAGGCTAGGGCACTCCATGAGGCACAAAGGTCGGGCCGTGTGTAATCCCGGGGCCAATCAGGGGATCAGGTCCTGCGAAGCATGAGCGCCAGAGCGCGCGCCCGAAGGTGCATAGTAGGCGCCACTGGCGCGCCCGCAGGGAGCAGAGGTGGGCGCAGAGCGTGCCCGCAGAGAGAACACGGTGTAGGGCGGCACCGTGAGGGGTGAAGTTCAATTGTGGGATGGATGGCAGCGGATGTTTGATAAACCGCGGAAAAACCGGCCGCGACTTCGATGTGGGATGCGGAATTTTTCCACGGAGCGAATCCCAGCCGCATGATTGATCGCGCGTGCGATCCGAGCTGCTCATTTAATCGTGCCATTCGCGATCTGATCCAGGCCGTCCGAGGTTATTTGATCGCCTGATCCGATGGCTCCCCGTCCGTCTTCAACCTTGAGCTCGCCCGAATGCCACCTGAAGCCTCCGTTCGAACCAGAGGCCTCCCGATGACAAAATTCGAGCTCCCGACCACCTTTGAAGGAGCTGAAGGTTCCATTGTGCTCGTCTGTCCATTAGGAACCTATTAATGCAATAAACTATGCATGCACATGATGGATGGGAGATTTCGACGAATGACGAGGCAAACGAAGTTGCCGAGGCTTCATGGGTTCGTGTTTTGCATGGAATAGAAGAGAAGAGGACATGCATGCATTTCTAAGTCGCATGCATGTGAAGAAGATAAAAAATAAAGAACCCGCGTTGAAACAGAGAAGAAATCAAGATTTTAGAAAAATCTTCAAAACCCGAAAATCTCGGGGATTCAAGATATCTCACGCGGAAGATTTTTCACCGCCTCTGCCTATAAAAGGAGAGCCCGAGGCGATGGTTTTGTTTGCTGATCCTTTTCTGAAACTTCAAAGTCCCGTGAGATCTCTCAAAGTCTCGCAAAGAACAGCATGCGCGCATCACTTGCGCGGAAGCAGCCCGGAGCTTTCCTAGCTCCGTTTGGTTCCTTTTGCGCATCCCTTGCGCGAAAGAGGTGAAGGGAAGTCCCCTGCGCGCACCCCTTGCGCGACAGGAAGGAGCCGAGCCGCATACTTGCGTGCTCGAGTCTCTTTCCACCCTCTCTGCCTACACACGTGCGTGGCAGGAGGAAGGAGCCTGCGGTGTTGCACCTTGCACACTTGCGCGGCGGTTGAGAAGAGGAGGAGGCCCTTGCACCTCACTCCTTGCCAGTGCACCTTGTGCGGCTGTGAAGAGAAGAAGGGCACACCACTTGCGCGCCTCCCATGCGGCAGTGGTTCGGGTGAAGACAAGGCACACCTAGTGTGTGTGTGTGCAAGCAGAGGAGGAAGACCCGAGCCTTGTGTGTGTGCTTAAAATAAGTGAAGTCCATATTCTTGGGTGTGTGCAAGAAAGAGAGGCCGAGAACTACACCAAGTTGTGTGTGGCAAGTGAAGAGGAAGGCCGAGGCCTTAGTGCCTTGTGTGCAAAGTGAAGACCTCACATTTTGTGTGTTTAAGAATTGGAGAAGGCCGTAGCCTTGGGTGTGTGCAAAATGAGGAAGGCTTGCACCTTGTGTATGCAATTTTAAGAACACCCTTAAGAAGAGGAGAGAGGCCAAATAAAGTGTGTGAAAAGTGAAGAAGTTGTGTGCACAAAGTGAAGAGGCCGAATCTAGGTGTGTGCAAAGTGTACACATTTAGAAGAAGAAAGAAGAGGACATCCACACTAAAGTATAATACACATTAAGTGTGTGAACAAATTGAACAAAGTGTGTGAGTGAAGAAGGTGTGTGTGCTTAAGGAGAAATTACACTCTTTGAGTGTTTATCACCCCAAGGAAGAGAAGAAGGGGAGTGCAAGCTTGCATGCATGCACATGCACACGTGAACAAAGCCAAACCAGCTTGTGTGCATTTAAGGAGTCCAAGACCAAGGGTTCTTGAAGAGAATTGAGAGACCATGCAGTCAGTTCATGAGGAAGCAGAGATGCCATGAACTCAGTGCTTGAAGTTGATGTAAAGTGAGATTGGACCAGACTGAAGATAAACAAATCAGTTGTCTGAGTATTCAGTAGTTGGAGAGAAGCCATGTCATCCTGAGAAGAAGGAGATAAATCCTGAGCAAGACGAGAAGACCTGATTAAGTGATCAGAAGTGAAGAGCAAGGCCAGCAGCCTTTATCCCAGGCTGTTGAGGATACTTTAAGAACTCAAAGTGAAGAAGATCTACTCGTGTGACTCGAGGAGCCAGGAGAAGGCCCCTGTGAGACTCAGGGTGGAAGAAGTCTTCAGTGGGATTCTGGAGCAGGGTAGTGGGACTCTGGTAACACTGTGGGACGCAGTATAAAGACCCTCCTGTGGGACTCAGGAGAGATACAATGGGAATCTTTATGACCATTGTAATACTAACAGATTATAAAGGAAGAAACCATGTTGGGGCGTATAACCAACATGGCAAGGACGTAGGCCTTTGGTGCCGAACCTTGTAAATCCTTGTGTTCAGTGCCTTTACATTTACTGCATCATTCGAGGAAAGGCTGAGTGATACAAGAAGAGTGGATCGAGGCCTTAACAATCCATAGAGGATTAATTGATAAAGAATCAATCACTAAAAAGTTTTAAAGGATCACTGATTCACCCCCTCTCCCTCTCAGTGATCACACTGATCCAGGCACTTCAATTGGTATCAGAGAGAGGTTACCTCTAAAAGATCCAAGGGAGTCTTTATGAAGTGCAGATTTGAGGAAATGAGTGACCAGCCTCAAATGGAGATATCTTCCAAGACTCAGAAAAATAGAAAGAAGAAACAGGACAAGAAGATGAAGAAACCCTGTCCTAGCAGTGATGAAGTTGGAATAATGAATGATCTTCAAAATGCAATCGAATATCATCAGAAGACAGTCCCCAATGAAGTGGCAATGTGTATAGCTACAGGCATCCTTGATCTTCAAGAAGAAAAATCACAGTTATAAGAAGAAGCCAATGCAATGGAAGATCAATTGGAAAAAAGGGTTGGCATAACCAACACTCTCAGAAAGCTGGTGGAGGCTAAAGATGAAACCGTTTCTCTTTGCAATGAAAGATATGAAGACACTGCTGAAGAATTGAAAAGAAACCTTTCTGAGAAAAAAATCATTATGATAATGATCAAAGAAGTTTTCTATGCACTGGAGAAGTTGCACAAAGTGTCAATGAATGTCAGAGATGCTCAACTCGAAGACAAAGTCAAAATGGTGGAGGAGCTTGACAATTAATTGCTAGAATTGAAGAAGGTGCATGAAGACCAGTTAGAACAGCTGAAAGAAAATTGGGAAGGAAGGCTAAGAACTGTTGAGGATGAGAAGAACTCCCTTAACATGAAATGCTTAGAAATAGAGTTGATATTGAAAAATCTGCAATCACCCAAAGCTGAATCCTCCCAGTCAGCTGAAAGAAGAAATGTTGCTACTCAAGTATGCATTGAGCAGGATGATTCCAAAAGAAGGACATCCCCTAATAAAAGGGAAACATCTTCTAAAAGGAAGGTACCATCAATCGCATCTTGTACTCATGCTTCTAAATGTGTTTCCACAAAAAGTGGAGGATGGAAGTATAACTCTGAACAAGTATGGATGAAGTCAATGACGAAAGAATGCTCTCCTGAAACAACACAGCAAGTCAAGAAAAGTACCCAACAATCAGAAGGACTGAAGAGGTCAAGATTTGTGGGTCAGTGTTGGTGTTGTAATAAGTATGGGAACTGTGCAAAAGATTGCTGGTACAATCCATTGAATGTAAAAGCACAAAGGAAGCCCATGCCAAGGGGGAGAAAGACAGAGGAAAAGAAGCAACATCCATAGGTCCAGAGACATCTGTTTACTCTAAATAGATTTGGATTACTTGAAAACATCTTGGATGATTGCAAAAGTGGTCAAAAAGATACATGTCAATCTCCAACTGTATCTAGAGATAAAAATAAGAAAAGATCACAGAACCTGGCTCAGAAAGAATCCTTGGGAAGCAAGCATAAGAAAGTGGAAGATGCTCCCATGAAGATTATGAAAAAGGAAGAGAAGACATTGGAGTCTAAATCCAAGAAGGGTGATGCATCCAGAAGGAACACCAAGAAGAAATGCTTCTACTATGGAAAGAAAGGGAATACCATGGATCATTGTAAACAAGCCATGGAAATCAATAGAAGCAGACTGAACTCAAAAAGACAATCAATCTAGAATAAACAGAAGGGATTGATTGAAAATAAGTTGCCTAAGAAAGGTAGCTTAACAGCATCAAAATAACCATGTGGAATTTCCAAAACTGAGGCCTCACTTCCAAATGACTTGTTAGTCATATGGCCTAATCAGTTGCAACTGGCCAGAGAGCTGCAGAGAGAAGAAGATAAAGCACTGGCAATAGCTAATGCAAAAGGGAAGAAAAAGATTTCACATGAAGATCAAGTTCTGTGTGTGAGGTGCAATCAAGCTGGACATACTAGTGATAAATGCATTATATTCATTCCAGCTCAGAAGGGATTCTTCAAAATAATGAAGATTGCCCCAGGAGACTCTAGTGTTCAGAAGGCACCTAGAAATAGAGGAGTCACACACAAATAAGTTAAAGAGGTGTTGAGATCCACAACAGCACAAACATCATTGAAGATCAAATGTGCAAGTGTGAAGAATGGTGAAAATGGGACATCTCGGTTGAAAGAATCTTCTCAACCTTGTTGTTCACATTGATGAACCAAGGAGGTTCCATCTTATTCCCTAATCACTTGTATTTACATGTGCTGACATTACAGGGAATTGAAGATGATGATCATTCTCAACTGGAGAGTGGTTTGGATAGAATGGAGAGCACCCCTTGAGGGGGAGCCAATCTGGAGAAGATGGTATTCTAAGATTTAATACCATCTTGAGAAAAGCTGAAGGTATTCCCATCATACTTTCATCCCTTGTTTCTTAATTTTATTCATCATGATAATTAAGGGGGAGTATTGATTGAAGGAAAATTGTTGAAAGGGGGAGCTTTATCTTTGCACCTGAACTTTCTAATGAGTTTTGTGAAGTTGTGAAGGATTTAGAAAATTCATTGTTATATCTGAAAAATTTCAAGCCCCTTGAAGCATGATCTCACATGTATAGTGAATGTTGGACAGCATTGAGTACCTTGGTTACATCACTCTTGTTTTCTACACCGGGTTAGCCCAAGTAGACTTAGAGTTCATTTACTAAAGGTTCTTTTCTAAAGAGAACATGTGACATCATCCCTCTCTTAGTGATTTTCAAGAAGATTCTATTCAAAGGGAGGAAGTGATTTTTTGAAGAGAACCACACCACACCTTTGCACTTTATTGCCAATAAGGCGGAGAAAATTTTGGCACACATATTGACCCATTCATATGTGCTGAGGAAGTGTATTGACAACAAATACAAAGGGAGAGATTGAAGTGCACTGTGTTGCATTTGTTGTCAATGAGGCATGATGTCGTCATAAGATGAATGGATGTCAAGGAATGTCAGGATGTGAATGAAAAATGATGTTATGGTGTTGGTGAGGAAAGGAGAATGGCCATGGTACTAAGATGCATGTCACTTAGGAGATTCACTAAGTGACATAGGATGTTGTGGTTGAAACATTCTCATACAATATCAGACGATTGCTGAACTGTTCTTAATGTTTCAATACTTGTATCAAAGTGATACAAAGTTACAACACTTGAAGAATGAATGATGATCGAGCATCATCATAACATCAGAAGATTGATGAGCTGATCTTTAAGTTCCAAGAACTTGTATCAAGTGGATACAATGTCACAACAATGTTAGAAGACCATGCATTGTCTTCACAATGCATGAGGAGTTGAAGATGATCCATCCACATGTTCTAAGTGGATGAAGTGGTTTAATGAAGTCCATGCACTATCACTTAGTGAATTTTAATTTGAAGTTGATCCAACTTGATCTCTGATTGGATCAATGGAGAACATTGAAGATTTATTTGATTCCGGAGCATCGGTTGAAGGAAGAACCTTCTACATTTCTCTCCTAAGTGAAGATTATTTGTTGAGAAGGATTGAGGAATTCAAATGAAGAAGAAGATGAGAAGAAATGAAGAGGAAGGATGGCTTAAGTGGCATTTTGAATTTTATATTGGGAGTACTTTGTATCTTAACAAAGTCCTTATTCATTTCCTTTGCCAAAAAAATAGGCCACCAAGGAGGCCAGCCGAGGGTCATCACCCAAGGCACATGTGGGACTCAAGGTCGCCACGCCCATGGGGAACCCTCGAGGCTAGGGCACTCCATGAGGCACAAAGGCCGGGCCGTGTGTAAGCCCGGGGCCAATCAGGGGATCAGGTCCTGCGAAGCATGAGCGCCAGAGCGCGCGCCCCAAGGTGCATAGTAGGCGCCACTGGCGCGCCCGCAGGGAGCAGAGGTGGGCGCAGAGCGCGCCCGCAGAGAGAACACGGTGCAGGGCGGCACCGTGAGGGGTGAAGTTCAATTGTGGGATGGATGGCAGCGGATGTTTGATAAACCGCGAAAAAACCGGCCGCGACTTCGATGTGGGATGCGGAATTTTTCCGCGGAGCGAATCCCAGCCGCATGATTGATCGCGCGTGCGATCCGAGCCGCTCATTTAATCGTGCCATTCGCGATCTGATCCAGGCCGTCCGAGGTTATTTGATCGCCTGATCCGATGGCTCCCCGTCCGTCTTCAACCTTGAGCTCGCCCGAATGCCACCCGAAGCCTCCGTTCGAACCAGAGGCCTCCCGATGACAAAATTCGAGCTCCCGGCCACCTTTGAAGGAGCTGAAGGTTCCATTGTGCTCGTCTGTCCATGAGGAACCCATTAATGCAATAAACTATGCATGCACATGATGTATGGGAGATTTCGAAGAATGACGAGGAAAACGAAGTTGCCGAGGCTTCATGGGTTCGTGTTTTGCATGGAATAGAAGAGAAGAGGACATGCATGCATTTCTAAGTCGCATGCACGTGGAGAAGATAAAAAATAAATAACCCGCGTTGAAACAGAGAAGAAATAAAGATTTTAGAAAAATCTTGAAAACCCGAAAATCTCGGGGATTCAAGATATCTCACGTGGAAGATTTTGCACCGCCTCTGCCTATAAAAGGAGAGCCCGAGGCGATGGTTTTGTTTGCTGATCCTTTGCTGAAACTTCAAAGTCCCGTGAGAGCTCTCAAAGTCTCGCGAAGAACAGCCTGCCCGCATCACTTGTGCGGCAGCAGCCCGGAGCTTTCCTAGCTCCGTTTGGTTCCTTTTGCGCATCCCTTGCGCGAAAGAGGTGAAGGGAAGTCCCCTGCGCGCACCCCTTGCACGACAGGAAGGAGCCGAGCCGCATACTTGCGTGCTCGAGTCTCTTTCCACCCTCTCTGCCTACACACTTGCGTGGCAGGAGGAAGGAGCCCGCGGTGTTGCACCTTGCACACTTACACGGCGGTTGAGAAGAGGAGGAGGCCCTTGCACCTCACACCTTGCCAGTGCACCTTGTGCGGCTGTGAAGAGAAGAAGGGCACACCACTTGCGCGCCTCCCATGCGGCAGTGGTTCGGGTGAAGACAAGGCACACCTAGTGTGTGTGTGCAAGCAGAGGAGGAATACCCGAGCCTTGTGTGTGTGCTTAAAAGAAGTGAAGTTCATAGTCTTGGGTGTGTGCAAGAAGGAGAGGCCGAGAACTACACCAAGTTGTGTGTGGAAAGTGAAGAGGAAGGTCGAGGCCTTAGTGCCTTGTGTGCAAAGTGAAGACCTCACATTTTGTGTGTTTAAGAATTGGAGAAGGTCGTAGCCTTGGGTGTGTGAAAAATGAGGAAGGCTTGCACCTTGTGTATGCAATTTGAAGAAAACCCTTAATAATAGGAGAGAGGCCAAATCAAGTGTGTGCAAAGTGAAGAAGTTGTGTGTGCAAAGTGAAGAGGCCGATCCTAGGTGTGTGCAAAGTGTACACATTTAGAAGAAGAAAGAAGAGGACATCCACACTAAAGTATAATACACATTAAGTGTGTGAACAAATTGAACAAAGTGTGTGAGTGAAGAAGGTGTGTGTGCTTAAGGAGAAATTACACTCTTTGAGTGTTTATCACACCAAGGAAGAGAAGAAGGGGAGTGCATTCTTGCATGCATGCACATGCACACGTGAACAAAGCCAAACCATCTTGTGTGAATTTGAGGAGTCCAAGACCAAGAGTTCTTGAAGAGAAATGAGAGACCATGCAGTCAGTGCATGAGGAAGCAGAGATGCCATGCACTCAGTGCATGAAGTTGATGTGAAGTGAGATTGGACCAAACTGAAGTTAAAGAAATCAGTTGTCTGAGTATTCAGTAGTTGGAGAGAAGCCAGGTCATCCTGAGAAGAAGGAGATAAATCCTGAGCAAGACGAGAAGACCTGATCAAGTGACCAGAAGTGAAGAGAAAGGCCAGCAGCCTTTATCCTAGGCTGTTGAGGATACTTGAAGAACTCAAAGTGAAGAAGAGCTACTCGTGTGACTCGAGGAGCCATGAGAAGCCCCCTGTGAGACTCGGGGTGGAAGAAGTCTTCAGTGGGATTCTAAAGCAGGCCAGTGGGACTCTGGTAACACTGTGGGACGCAGTATAAAGACCCTCCTTTGGGACTCAGGAGAGATACAGTGGGACTCTGTATCGACCATTGTAATACTAACAGATTATAATGGAAGAAACCATGTTGGGGCGTATAACCAACATGGCAAGGACGTAGGCCTTTGGTGCTGAACCTTGTAAATCCTTGTGTCCAGTGTCTTTACATTTTCTGCATCATTCGAGGAAAGGCTGAGAGATACAAGAAGAGTGGATTGAGGCCTTAACAAGACATATAGGTTTAATTGATAAAAAATAAATCACTAAAAAGTTTTAAAGGATCACTGATTCACCCCCTCCCCCTCTCAGTGATCACACTGATCCGGGAACTTCAATATGAGTTGATAATAGTCATATTCACTTAGTTTTTCATACATGTGTCATTTATATCTTTGTGTTCAAAGATACTCAACCTAATTTGTGAAACAATCTATGACGATCACTTCCCACTTAGACAATTCTCATACATCATCGTATTTTCTTCCATAATTTAGAAATGGAGTCTAAAATTAAAATTTTAATGAACATGATCCCTTTAAATTATCTTACATAAAAATGAGTTATTGGATCAATTTAGATCTATTATTTTTATTGATATGTTTTATGTACAAGATATGTTGAGTTTTATTAGTCACTATGTCATCTATGAATCCAAATTATCAAAATAACTCAAAATTAGACATTTACAAAAATAATTGAACAAAAAAGTCTATTGAAGTGTGATTTTAAAAAATATCAAATGAAAATATTCCACATAGTGAAATATGTGTTGTTAACATAGGGTTTCCTCCAACTTCTCAACATCCACGAGAATTTTTACATGACACCATATATTATGGCTTGATCACACTTTCTAGTGATAAAATCATTTCTCATGGTTACAAATAATATGGTGTAGTAATAATAATCATAGCATAGTCAGATTATTCATAACATAAATTTAGTGCTCACACCAAATTGAAAGAGTAAAAAATCATGTAATGTTCGTTACAGTTTGATCTTTATTACATGAAAACCAGACCACACATCATCATATTTTGGAATGAAATTATGGTGTAACACCGACCGTTGTGGAATGATTTTTAAAATAACACAAAATTCACATATTATTTATTAATAAAATTTGTGTTATAACTTATATTATGGTGTGATTTACCATTCAACACCAAAACACCTTCAAACCTTACTCTCAAAAAATAATCATTTTTCAAACTCTTCCAAGATTATAAAAAGTAGTTAATTAATTAGAATCATTGTGATTAGTCTTTTTTTGAATGTGATTCACATTTTGTCACAATGATGATAACAAAACAAGAGACAAATGTCATACATCATATCCCCTTAAGTTATATTACAAGAAATAAAACTTCCTTTTATGAAACAACCAATATATGGTGTAATGATCTGACCTAGGATTCCATCCACTTTGAACCTGATGTGGCTCACATCAGGGCTAACAATAATTCCCAATCCCGACAGGTTGACAAGTTGTTTATGAGAATCATAGGAAACTAATTTTTTCAATGCATTATCTTGTAATCAGAGAAATGATAGTGTAACATTTTATTTGTACATCATGGACCATCATTACATTGGATTTTCATAAAAAATAATGTATATTTAAAAAATAAATAAATGATGGTTCCAAATTCATCATAACTGAAAATTATTATCTAACCCATTTCCATTAATTAAAAACACTATTAATATTTTTTTAATGATAAACATAGCCAAATAAAATAGAAATAACTAAAATACCAGACAAAGATGGTAATATCTTCCAATAAACAAATAAATTAAAATAATAATAACTCAATCAAATATTGATGCCCAATTTATATATCCTATAGTTTTACCCCACCTACAAACTCACCCAACATCAGTAATAATAATATAACATGAATCCAACTTAAAGAAAACCTAGAACCTATAATATATAGGTAGTAGTTAAACTCCTAGTAAGTAACCACCCACATATAGAATGTAACTAATTTCATAAGGGAATTAAAAAAAGGATAGTTTGAAAATATAACTAGGAAATGGTCTTTTAAAATATAATTTAAAAAAACCAAAATCAAGAACATAATATATTTATAAAAATTTCTTTTTTTCCTAAAATGAAAACAAAAAAAATTAAAACATTTCTTCAGCCTATGCTATCATAGAATGAAACACATAAATTTTGAAATCCAATTAAAAAACCCTATATTGGACTCTTTAAAGTAAAAAATGATTTTTTTCAAATATATTTTAAAAAATTGACAAGTAAATGATCCATACACTCACATGGGCCACACATAAACAATGATAGAAACATAAATGCCAATATTGGTAATAGATATATACCAGGTAAAGATGCTTCGACAATACTAGATGGGGAATAATTTAACCATGAAAAAGATAGGAATCGCATATATATAAACACAATAAACTAATGGATATGACATGGGATCTAACCTAGGAAAGAAATGTTTGAATTTCCCAAAACCACAATCGTGGTTCTATTGGTAAACAACCAACCTTTACATTTATGCTGTTGATATCGATAATTTTGATCCAATTTTATCCATCCCAAAACATACAATAAAAAAAATTAATCAATCACATAAAAATGGATAATTTAGGTTTATAGTTTTATAGAATTTTGAAAAGCCGTTTCAATGTGTAAATTTCCACACACAATCCTTTTTTTAAATTAACCATTTTCTTTATAAAGTCACGTTGACATCTTTTTGAGGTAACATATAGATCTATAATTCTAAATTTACTAACATCTTCACTCATATTTATGCCATATGAAAAATCATTTTAAAATGTGGGATAAATAAAATAGAGCTCAGTAAGGGATATATAAAAAGGAAGATAGAAATAGGTTAGTCAATTTGAAAACCATGTGATCATAAAAGTGAGTTTTTGTTTTATATAAAAAACATTGAGCTCAAATAATCTTTTATGATATTATAAATAAACATTATTAAAAAAAATTACTTGAAATTTGTATGAGTCTTAAAAGAAGAAATCATAATCACCAGGTTTTCTTAGAAAGCATGATATCCCTTGAAAAATAATTTCTTTAAAACAAATTTTTTATCCACAAATTTCATAATCATTCCTTTAAAACAAAATATAATTTTTTTACCTTTATGAAATAAAACAATTTCCATAGAAACAATAGAAAATATATATGGATCTTGGAATATCATATTTATAAAACTCTTGAAAGAACCCATACTGGTTTAACAATATATACTTTCAACTTTAATCATAATTCATCAGAGAACCTAATCATTACCCAATGCAAAATTGATCTATATTAAACTAACTCATCATCATAATAAATTTCCAACAACTATAACATGCTTAAAACGCCTATAATATTTCATTTCCAACATAAAAATCATCATAATTTCATTTTAAACCCAAAAGTAAGACATTTTTGGATATGGATATATCCATTTTTTAAACAGAATTTTGAAAAACAATACCAACAAAAAAATGGAAGGGTTTTCATTAAGGAAAATATGGAATATTATAAAATAATCCAAACATAATTAGAGGTTATATTGGTGATAAAATCCATCAATATTGTATAAATTCAAATATAACATCCCTTTTCATTTTGTAAACAAATTAAAAATATTCCATATAAAATACTTAAATAGATTCATTTTGAAAAACATTTCTATAAAATATAAAGAGACAAAAAATTTTCTTTATAACACATTTATTTCTATATAAATAAATATATAAAATTATTTTAAGAATATTTTCATGGAGGAAATATAAATAGAATATAAATATATAAAACATTAAAAAGGATATTTTAAGTTGAAATTCTACAAACCTTGAGTCTGACTTTTGAAAATCATTATTTATTTCTAGTATAATATTTAAGATGATATTAATAAGTAGTTTACTATAATAGTGTAGGGTGGTGGGGGGATGAATTATAGTTTATAAAATAAAATAAGAAATTTTTAAATCACCTCCTTAAGTTGTTTTATCAGATTAAGAGTCCGTTTGATTCAAAGTATGAGAAATGTTTATAATCGAAGAAATAATCATTCATTATCATGCACAACCAAAAAAATATAATTTTAAAAATAAGTAAAAAAATATTATAAAAAGGCTGTAATAAAACTTATGGGGACGTTTATATGAATATATACAATTTAACCTTAAGTGTTAAGGATATGAGTGACCCTTAATTTAGGTGTCCATGTTTCTCAACTGACTATAATTTTCTATATTTCTTATAGATATAAAATCACTTTTAAAAATATTGGTAACGTATCTATTTACATATCCTCAAGAACCCTCAATCACACCAAATAGGATTAACATTTTTCTCTCAAAAAACTCCTTGATCAACATCTTTTGGACAAAGTATTAAAAATAAAAAAATTCTTGAGGAATTAATAAAATATCCTGATAGTGGATTATTTAAGAAAAATACTCAGTAAATAATTATAATGAAACACTCTAAGAGTTGGAAGATGTTACTGAAATCTATACATCAACTTTTAGTTCATCAATATTAAGAAAAAATTCTCCCTTTTCAATGAAACATCTATTTATAAAAAAAATCTCCAATTGTTATATCCACATATCATGGAGGTGTTTGTAATGGCTTTGAACAGTTACCATCTTCACTTGGAAGAATTCAGTTGAAGATGTTGGTTTGATTCTCATAATACTCTAAATCACTATAGTGTATCCAGATTCTACCAAGTAGAATTAGAATTGTTCATGTCATGATATTACATTTCTTAATCTGATGTATTTAATAAATGTTCATATAGAAAGAATGTATTCTTCTATCCAATTAAGTTCATCATATGGTTTTGAAAAAACTTCATCTCATGGAATTCATTATGTTTTTAATTTTCAAATTTTAAAAATATTCATCCAATTATGTAAGTAATAATTTTTCTATTGTAAAGTATACATCTTTTTCAAATTACTAAAAATAATTCCATTTGATGAATAGTATTTTTAATTCAGTTAAAAATAAAATATATACAATAACATACTTGAAACTTTCATAGTATAAAAGTTATTAAAATATATAGGATTATATAAATGTATTTTTATTTTCATAATTAGGTCAAAAGTCATTGAATGTTAAAATTTTGACATAACAATATTCCCTATTTTGAAAAGCACAAATCAAATTTTTTAAATTTAAAGACCATATTTTTATAAAAAACTTACTCTCACTATCTGAAATAATATCCCATTTTACATATATATTATTTTTTTTCTTTATCTCCCTTTTTAAGAGTTTAAAAAATTCCTTTCAAAACATTCTTAAAAAAAATTTATACCTTCCCTGCAATATTTCGAAACCATTTTCCTCCTATGTGATTTTTAAAAATAAAGACTTACTGGATGTAGAATGTGAACCAGACATTTTAGGGAAATAAATTCTATATAAAACTAAAAAATATATAAAATCATTAAAAAATGTATGAAATACATTAAATGATAAGTATTATAAGAAAATTTAAACAATGAAATTGGAAACATGATTCCAAAAAATGTTTGGAAGAACATTCATCAAAATAATGTATCAGTTAATACAAATAGATTAGAGAGGATACTCAATCATTAATAAAAAGGTTTTTGATGAAAACTCTAATTTTCTATACATATTATTGATAATTTTTGACTCAGATGTATAAAACATGATGTTTCTAACAACTTCTTGATGTAATTGAAACATCATATTTTCATTCTTTATATTATATAATTATTCCTCAAAAGATTAAAATTTAAAAATTGAACTCTGGTATTCTTGTGAATTAGACACAATTTTCTTTATATTTAAAACTTATTCCATTAGATCTTTAACTCCATTGATAATTCCTTGATTATATTTTGAATAACCACAATTTTATTATACATTTTAACTATATTTTACACTCTTTAATATTATATTTTTGTTTTTCTGAATCAACACACTTAATTTTTTACACGGAACTTAATATTATCTATTACATTTATGATGTTAGGTAGATAATTACTCACACTCCTTGTAAATAATATTACTATTTTTTACTCTTATAATACCATGAATCTATTCATCATAGAATTTCAAATCACTTTTAGTTTGATTGATCTAGGGAATAATTTATTTTCACTTCCTTAAATGAGTTTATAAGCTTCATTTTAAATCTTCTTATTTAGCTTCATTATAAATAAATAATTTTGTAATTAGTTTCAAATAACATAATTTTTATAACAAATAAATATTTCCTTGAATGTACATACACATTTCTTGAATGTCATGTAAATTTTTCATAATTTAATCTAGTTTGTTAATTACTTTATTGAGGTAATTTATTTTCATTTCCTTCTCGTTTAATGTATTTTCTACAGGATAATTTTTAGAGTTTGAAGGAACACTTGGAACTAAGGGCCCAAGTGGCCTCAAAGGTCCTCCATCAATTTTTCATCTGAACGAATATTAGAAAATTACAATACATTATCATCATCGTCATCTGATGGATTTTATCTAGATGTTCATATTTTTAAATATTGTTCATTTTCTTCTAAGGAAACATCCTTTTATGGGTTACTACATAAAAAAAATCTTCATTGTTTTAATGGATGAGTAATATTATTATATTTATTTAGAATAAAATTTCTATTTGAGTTCTTAAAATAGTTAAGACTTATTTTTTCAACATATTATTTCATGTAACAAGACTCAATTCTTTTGGGATATTAGATTTAATGTTCAACTATTTTTCATTTTAAATAGTTTCTGAATCTTTAGTTTTGACAAGTCCAACCATGAATTCTTGTTTTTTCATTTATTAAATACAAAATACTGAATAGATATCAAATACATTTATCCTTAAGTTTGATTAGATGATGATTTTTATGGTTGATCATACGAAAGAGGAACAACATTAGTTACAATTTTCTCCATTGAATGAATTTCATAAATTCCTTTAAAGAAATATTTATCAAATATTTCATGAATTATATTTTCATCCTATCTGTTATAATTTTATTCATCTCAACAATTATGATAAGTATTTTCTATAAGGGACAAGGGATGAGCCTTATCCAACCCAAAGGTTGGATCATCATGTTTCTTCTCTTCCTTCTTTTTCATGAAGGAAAAATGAATCTTCTACCTTTTTTTGGATTTTTTTCTTTAAAGGATGATAATTTTCAACTTCTTTCCTCTTATCTAAATCCACATTAAGTTTATGAACTTTAAACTCAGATAATACATAATCCTATTTTTCAATAAAATTATTCTTAGAAGGATCATAATCATATTTGATCTTGTATATTTTATCGTCACTAATGTAAATTTTTTTATCTCACCACCACAAATGTGGCCTAGGGAAGAGGTTGGGTTATATCATTGGTAATAAAAAAGCATTGATAAATCTACAATTTCTCACTACTAATATTAAGGCTGATACTGTTCCCCTTTATCCACACAAACCAAATCCAATAATAAAAAGAGGACTTTATCAGTGCTTATAAAAACACTGATAAATTTTTTTAATAGAAAATATTATTAATTTATATTAAAATATATTTAATTATATTAAAAATAATGTTTATATGTATACATTCAATAAAACATGAATGTTTAGTTAGTTTATTTTGTTTATGTTTTATTTAGACATATTATGTTTATTAGTTTTAGTTATATGTTTATTATATATTTATTATACTATAAGATTATAATATTATATATAAATACTTTTTAATATATAGATATATATATAAAAATACTTATTAAATATATATATTTAAATAAATTTATGATTCTAAATGAATGTGTCAATTGATGCGTACATTCATATACTCATTAATATATGTTCATTATTTACCTTAATGTTTGCCATATATAATATAGTAATATATATACAAGGTGTATTCATTCATTTACTATATATATAAAGCATTATCTTCTCATAAATACCGAAAATCATGAAAAAAATATTTCAATAAAAAATAAATGTATTTATTATATTTAAAAATATAAATATTTTGTTATAATTAATTATATACCTTTTAAATATAATATATATAACTATAATTATATATAACTAATAATATATAATTTTTATTAAAATAAATATAAAATTATAAAATATTTTTTAAATGATAAGTATATATTTATGAATACATTTAGAAAATATTTATTTATAAATATATTTCTTTAATGAATAGACACAAACACACATATATGTTTAAATAATTTTTAAATTAAAAACAAAAATAATATATCAATTTATATTTATATATAATTAATTATAATTTACAAACAAACACAAACACAAACACAAACACAAATGAATAAATAAATAAATACATATACATATAATTATAATTTAACTTATTAAATTATAATAAATATATTGATTATATATATCAATAAAATTATAATTGTCATAAATATATTGGATATAATTTTATAAGTATTAATATGTTTTATCAGCCCTTTCAATTGTAGCGCTGAGAAAGACGACCCTTTATCAGTGCTAAAAAAGTGGTGATAAAGGAATATTTTATCAGTGATTTCATTTTTAGCGATGATAAAACATACTTTTATCAGTGCTTTTTGTCTGGCGCTGTTAAAAGTTTCACCGAGTTTTATAAATAAACCCTAACTTTCTCCTCCTTTCTCGCACACCTCAAGCTCTTGTGAAATCTAATCCTTGCCGCCACCACAGCCACAACCACCTCCTCTCTTCCCTCATCTCCTCCCTCCTCCACTTTCTCCTCCTCGGTCACTGACCCCTCCATTGCCGCGAACCGAGCTTCACTGTGCAACGTGTAATGACCCAAAGTTTCATTAATGTAAAATCCATCTTGATCTAGTTAAATGTATATTTATGCACAATATTTTTATAAGATTTCAACTTCTTTGGTTTTTTGTTAAGAATTTTTACCATTTCTAATATTGCAGTTGAATAGTGATCACATGATTAGTATAAATATAAGGCTTTAACAAATCCAAATTTGCTCAAACAAAGGAAGAGATGGCCTCATCTAGTAGAATTTCCCCATACGAAGCCCATTTGTCGGAGCTCCGAAAAGAGGTGTCATCCTTGGGCTTAGATCTTGACCAAGCCCAAGCTGAGATTCATCATGTCAAGCTCGAATGAGACCATCTACGAGAAAAGTGGAAGTTGATATAGATTACCACTCGAGCGATGTTATCTTAGCCACCCCAAGAGTCTGTCACCATCACACACCTTACCCTTATGTCTTATGCGACTGTTTCAAGGGGTTATGTAACAAATAAATAGTACTATGTTCATGTAAATTATTTTTTTATATTATAATGAATATAATTTCTAGTCATTATTGATACATTGTAAATAGTTTTTAAAGTACGAATAGTGTTTTTAATTATTATTTAATTAAGAAATATATTTTATTAAATTAATGGATTTTTGAATAAATAATATTTTAATAAAATAATATTTTTATTATTAAATTAATTTTTATTAAATATAAATTATCTTATAATTTTATGAATGCAATTATAATTTTTATTATGGTTTGAAAGCCATTACTGTCAAAACCCATGAATTTTCGATAAATGCCGATTTTTATTTTAAAAGTGAAAATTAACATATTTAGAAGGAAGATGTCCCCAAGACTGCATGGACTTGCGGTCAGGATATTATCAAGTAAGGATGAAGAAGGAAGATGTCCCCAAGACTGCTTTTTGTACAAGATACATGCACTATGAATTAATTGTAATGGCTTTCAGACTCAGTAATGCTCCAACAATCATCATGGAATTGATGAATAGAGTCTTTAGAGATTACCTCGACAAATTTTTGGTAGTATTTATAGATGATATTCTAATATACTCCATAACCAAGGAGGATCATGAGGAGCATTTAAGAACTATACCAGATACCTTGCGTAAGGAGAAGATCTATGCAAAGTATAGAAAGTGTGAGTTCTGTTTGAAGGAGGTCTCATTATTGGGCCATGTCATCACAAGAAATGGGATATCTGTGGACCCCTCCAAAACAGATGCAATTGAGGGATGGCCAAGGCCAACATCGGTAACAGATATCCGTAGCTTCTTGGGGTTAGCTGAATATTATCGACGATTTGTGAGAAATTTCTCACGATTGTCCAACCCTCATACCAAGCTAACTCGAAAGGGAGTAAAATTTTCTTGGATTGATAAATGTGAAGAAAGCTTGAAGGAGTAGAGAAGGAGGCTCATCACTGCGCCCGTGCTCACTTTACCCACAAGTGGGGAACTTTTTGTGGTATTCAGTGATGCTTCAAAGAAGGGCTTAGGCTGTGTACTGATGCAGAATGACAAAGTGATATCCTATGCTTCAAGGAAGTTGAAAATCCATGAGAGAAACTATCCAACGCATGATCTGGAGTTGGCGGCTGTGATATTTTCCTTGAAAATCTGGCGACATTATCACTATGGGGAGAAATGTGAGATATATACTGACCAAAAAAGTCTTAAATATATATTCACACATAAAGATCTTAATATGCGCCAGAGAAGATGGATAGAGCTCATCCAGGATTATGACTGTTCAATACATACCACCCTGGGAAAGCAAACAAGGTGTAAGATGCCCTAAGTAGAAAGGACCCAGTGATTCTATCAATGATGAGAATTAATAAGGATCCAATCTTCTTAGACTTGATAAAGATGGACATGGAAATCATAAATAAGGGAACATCATCAATCCTTTCCCAAATGATTGCTCAACAGTCTATTTTGTAATGGTTAAAGGATTCTCAAAAGTATGGTGTGGGAATTCAAGAAAAAGTGGATGCTATCAAAAGGTGGAAATCCTCGGGGTTTAATGTTAATAAAGAAGGAATTGTGTGGTTTGGGAAAATACTATGTGTTCCATGAAGTCTGGAGCTGAATGAGGAACTTTTGGATGATGCACATAGTTCAAATTTCTCTAGTCACCTAGGGAGCACAATAATGTATCGAGATCTCCGAGAAAACTTTTTATCAGTAAAATTCCAATAATATTATCTTTTTATCAGTAAAATATTCATCCTCCTCCTTACACTTGTATTGAATTAGAGGATTCCTTAGAATGTGAAGAGTTATATCCCTTTCCCAACAATTGATAATGTATTTGTATAATGATAGCCAATTAATGCCCAATATAGCATCAAACTCCACCAATGTAAGTAAGACTGGTTTTTCGGGAAGTTCACTCCAAAAAACATTAATGTGGGAGGATTTACTTATTTTGGATGCAATAATATCCACATTTTATATTCACGTAGATAACTCAAACTTCATATTTGGAGGAGGTGTTTAAATGGTTCTAGTAAACATGAATGATATGAAGGAATGCATAGAACTAGAATCAAGTTGTACGCTCACTATTGTTGAAGGAATAACCAGCATAACTATCACCACATAACTTCTAGGTTCCACCTTTGTAGTTGTGGTGGTATATAATTTCCCTTGAACTTTTGGCTTTAGTGGCTTCTAATTCTGATCACCCTCAAGGAGTCAAGGTTTAGTGTCTTGCCTTGCATAGTTCCCTCTATCTATATAGTTTAAATATTAAAACATGGGCGGTTGTATCCTTTCCTCAACCCCATTTTCTATATTTCTCTGGTGTCTTCAACATTCAGGATATTGGTATCCTTATGTCCCACACATGAAGTATTTCCCTATACCATTGAGGTAATTCCCAAGATATTTCTTCCATCATAAAAGGGATAATGTTGTGGCTCCCCAATCTCACTTCCAATAGGCCAGGGGATGGTGACTAGTATTAAGTAGGAATATCACCAACAAGGTAGTAATTATCATAAGTGCATATACACATGAAAAACTCCTAGACCAAACTATGCTTCAATGTAAAACAAATCAATGAAACCATGAGTGCATACATCTAATCCCACAATGAGCGTATTAAATAAAGTAAAGGAATGTAAAAAATGGAAAAAAACATGCCCACCACAAAGAGTATGAAAAAAATTCCAATACGAAAGTAAATTGGGGACTTCTATCAAGATACCATAGGAACACACCTTAGTTTGTCTGGCATCACTAAGTACCTCCATGTTTTTGTCCCTATAAGACTTTTTCACAATGTCAATCGTCTACACAAGACATGAATAATACAAGAAAATACAGTGTTGGGGACAGTGTGACAGTACCCAGTAGGACACCTTAATACCAAAAAGTATAGGACAAAGAAAGAACAGTTAGATACACACATGTATATGTCTACAATTCATATAATTAGAATGTATATATATACTCAAAAAAGTAACACAATCTATATATAAATTCACAATCATGATTCTATCCTAGGATTCTGGCTCAAAAGTTCTACATAACACTTTTTGCGGAGGACACACTCCACAAGTTTATTAGAATTGATGATGTCTTTTTGGGAGGTAATAATCATTGGGTCTCACCATTAGAAATATACACTAGAAGCCTAATGAGATTCAATAAATAAATAAAGATCACTCCCAAGGCCATGGGGTATACCAAAAACTCAATCCAGATTAACCTTCTAAGTAGAGGATTGGAAACCACATATTTTTGGTCTAGATGTCACCAAGAGATCCACCAACAGAATGAAGTTGAATAGATGATATTAGTCCATAACTCATAGAAGGATTTCAAGAAACACAATATAATAAGTCAGGAAAAAGGGATCTATGTCTGATGTGTAAGAGGTGATTCTATACTAATCAGAATAGAATGGATATGAGGGATGCACCCTAAAATAATTTACAAGATATAGAGGACATGGCCTCCAAACCAACATTGATGGAGTACACAACATGTATTAGGATTTCACTCTATGTCCCTTTGGAAAAAATTCCTACCCTTATAAAACATATTACAACCATGTCCATGTAGAGGTATATTGCGTGCTACTACCCATGTAGTTTGTATGTGTACATGTACATGGATTATTCTTTTGTACCTGCCCGACCTAACCATTTCTAGGCTCAAGTACACGACATTATTGAGCCAATGTACCCCAAACCATGTCCATGTACCCTACATGGTACATGTTGAGCCATCAGGTAGGGGTCTCATACCGTATGATAGGTCCACACACTGTGTGATCCATAAATCAATACTGAAACTACATGCGGCTCTATGAGGGCCACACACATTGTGTAGCTCAGCAGTACATGCTGTGTCGATCTAGATTTTCCATAAATCACGATCTGGATTATATGCATCTTCCCTACTAATCTAGCCAACAATATGACGACACCTCATTCTAGAGTCAAGCGGTGTCATCGGCCATGAATGTCAATCATTGAATCATTGAAATGTATCCATAAAGAACATTTTAAAACTATATTAAGACATTTTTATTCATTATACACTAAATAACATGATATTAATAAGGTAAGATACTGTTTTGATTACCTACTCATTTACAAACTGATTTTAAGGGCCACTGAGTCTTGTACTCACAACCCAATCAGGGTTTTCATTGCGCTTATAGACTTCATGAAAAGAGACCCATAGAAAGGAAATGGGTCCATAGTAGATGGTGGAGTATTTAGAGATGGAGGATGTAGACTTTGTTGGATGGAATTTGACCAAGACGTCAGTTGTTGCTTTTATTTACTGGCTTTACCCCGTACCTTGGATCTTTGTTTAGTTTGTTTATTTATTGTAAGGCATGTTCGTCATATTTAGTTTCTACACATGTTACTCTGATTTTTTATTTATTATATTGTTATTATATCTTTTATTCGCTCTAACAGAGGGTATAGTCTCTCCATTGTTCCACTCAAGACCCTCACTTCTAGTCAACAACCCCTTGCATATGGGGAGGTGTGCATGAGGTCATGTGGCACCCCAGCTCGAACGCAGTGGTTTAGGTTAGGATGTTACAACATGTCACCTTAGATTATAATTTTAGTTGTTTAAGTTCCACATCACCATGATAGTGACTTAATATTATTTTAAAACTTTGAATAATTACTACCGTGTCACTCCCCTCACTTATAAATGAGTAGGTAATCCAACCAACAATATAATGACAACTCTTTTTATATTGATTCTATTCATAATAAAATTAAAAAAAGAATATAATACCAATAAAAACAACATCCTACCTCATTATAGATCAATCACTGATGGATAATGGAGAAACATCGTGATCATTGGAGAGATATGCTGATTCTTTCTCACATCAGTCATCAATCATCGATCCAGACATCATTCATCAAATGAACCCCCTTTAATGATCTCCAAATTTTCTATAGTTATATCTGTTTTAGTGTATAAAACATGTAATTCCACCTAAATATTTACTTATAGAAGAGGTCAGGTTACTACGTCAATGAAATAAAATAAAAAAAATAATTAATTATTTTATTCATTTTATGCTCGTGACTAGTTTTCCACAAATACCATGTGCTAAAAAAAGTATATGTATAACCAAAGGTAAAACCCATATTTTTAACTCAATGGTTCCCTAATATTTCTAATATAGACCCACGTTTAGATATTATTTCACTTTTTCATGAAAAGTATGTTCTCATGCTATATAATATATATAATATATTTTAAATATTTATTTCGGGAACACTAGGCCTTATAATCGCATTCCACCTTAGTGCCCAGTCTAAAAAATACATCACACAATATAAAAAAATAATAAATGGATAATCACATTCATTACCAAATATATTTTTACAAACTCCCTCTGCACTTGAACAGATTCAGTTCATCTTGTTCATCTAGTGATCACAATAATCTAAAGTACTAAAATGTATCCAAATTCCATCATGTTGAATAAATATTGTCCATTTGATGAAAATATATTTTCTCATTCAATAAATTTAATAAATATTATTCTAGAAATCATGTCTACTTTTGAAAAATTATATTTTTGATAGATTTTATATAATTTCATTCATTGAGAATCACTATATTTTTAGGTAGGACTTTAATACATCTTTGTTCGCTGAAGTAAGTAATCATTCATCTGATGGGAAATATAAATGTTCATCTAAATTTTAAAAATAATTCTATTTGATGAAAAGTATTTATATATCTGGTGAGAATATTTTTATGATAAAAACATACATAAAAATTGGGATTTATAAAAGTAGTAAAATATAAACTTTCAAATAAATATATTGTTATTTTCAAAATAAATTTAAAAAGTGTTCAATGTTATCATTTTCACTCAACACACTAAAATTTTATAAACTATTTAATTTATCAATAAACATATCAATCTTCAATAACTTAAAAATAGTCAATTTATTTCAATTACATATTTAATTACTTAAATTGGTTATTTCTATACTAGGTGTTTTGATGATGTTCGATTCATAATTTCAAAACCAATTTATTATATTGACCGTGGTCGAAGAGGTCATTACTCCCTTATATAATTAATATTAATCAATAAATAATTATCATTTTTATTTATTAGCCATTCTTTTATAACCAACCGTGAAATATTTTTATGAAAAATGAATTACATTATAATTATAGTGATAGTAGGATATATATACGCATGAGTAACTTTTCTATTTTTCAAAGAACCAGAGGGGAAAAGTGAGTAATATTTGATATTTTAAAATTGATTATTATATCATAAATATAATATAATATATTTAAATAAGCATATATATACTAACGATATCCCATGTTGATGAAAAAAGTATCACATCATTTCATGGAGGTGGTAATCCACACATACGGACAAATGACATTATCAATTCAAAATAGATAGAACATGAAGAAAACATATGATATATGATATTTAAAAATGATAATTATTTCATGAATATTTTAATGAAACTTATTTTGTCCTATTTTATTTTTATAAATTGATTGAGAAAATTATGAGACTAGGGGCCGAGATGAAATGTGATTCTGAGGCCCGGTGTGCCTAACACAAATCAATGAAAAATGTTTAGATTTTAATAAAGCATGTGGGCAGTTTTTATTTAAACCTGAAATAACTTCTAAAAAAGTTTCAGAATCTTAAATCCAAGGGAATTTTTGTTTTCATAATAGTGTCTTTACCTTAGGTGGGGCCTAACATCGACCTATAAGAGTTGGCCATAAAACTTTTTTTTGGACGTATTGGTAATAAAATATTCCACAAAAATATTTTATTTTAATGAAGAATATCCTATTCATTATATTTTATTTTTTTAGGAATCTATTATTATCACCATGAAATTGTAATTCTATTGATACAAGGAGAAGGAAGTTCTCTCGACAGCGACAATGGATCAGAGATTAGGAATTGGATCGAAGATCGATGAATTGACGAATGATGATGACACATCTTCACCTTTTGTCGAAATACAATCCAAACTCCATTTAGTGTCTTGTATCTCTATGATATGATCCCCATTCTTAAATTTGACGATGAAAGAAGACCAACCCATGAATATGTTGATCTACGGTCTGATTTCTTTAGGGATAGGTTTTATTCTTAAAGGGATTTAAATGGGAGACAGATCTTTGTGACTAGTATCCTTCTTCATTCTTTCTTCTAGAAAGAATGAATCGAGGCTAACATGAACAAGAGATAAGATCCATTATTTGGGTGTTCAGGTTAATTTATTATCTTATATAAATATATATTATTCTTGATGTGTTATTCATATTATCCCTGCCTTTGAAACCCCTTTGTGAATGATCGACGGTTACACCCATTGATTCATGGCATAATGATCCATGATCAAGGATCTGAACCCACTATGGAAAAATGGAAGAGAGGCAACCGGAGTAATTCAATTTGGAAGGGACAGTAGTGCACGATAGAGCAAGGTGGAGTACACATAGTGACAGATCCAACTGATTCAGGAAAGGCAGCAGATTTGGCCAGTTTTGGAGAGGTGGTGCATGTCCAGGGGGCCTGTCCAGGAGGAAAGTGAGTTCCCAGGTGAGGCCACTTGATTGGAAGATGATGGCAGGATGAACACAGAATGGGGAGTGGGCCATGACAAGAGGTTTCAATATTGGCTGAGTGATGTGGTCAATGAGAAAACGTACAGAGCGCCATGGGGCAATGCGTCATGATGCCACGTTGGAGGATCCCACGATGGAGGTATATACACGAGACATACATGAGACACATTCTCAGGGTGGACTATGCGCGGTGTAGAAAACCGACCTGTTACATTGGTAGGTTCAAGATGAACACGAATAGACAGAGTCGGGTCGACTGGTGAGTCGGGATGGGTCGGGTGAGTTGGTTCAGACTCGGACCAGACCTAGGTTGGACCCTTTTTATAAAAATAGCTATAAATTTATAATGTGTGTCTTTTTTTGATCCATTTTTGGAGTTTAAAACCTTGACATGCTAAGGTATTTTTGAGATATTCTATGTATGTTTTTTAGAAGTTATCATATGGACTCAAGGATCGAGGTGTAGGTTCACCCAGAACAAGTTTACTATGCATGTAATCTTGTGATATAGAAGATGTGTGACCTAGAAGATGTGTGACAAAGAAGCAATGTGACCATTGAGCTTTGGATATTACAGAGAGACTTTGTGTCTTACAGATATTGTGTATCTTACCGAGACTCTGTATCTTATGGAGGATGTGTGTATCATTGAGATAGTATGCCTCATTGGATTGAGCATATGAGAACGTCCATAGATTTTATGATATATAAATTTACCTATGAGAGATAACCATAATTTGTTAATTTCCTTTTTGGTATATTTCTTGTGTTTCTTATGGGTATTCTTGTGTGGTTTTGGTGTGTCCTACTGAGTATTGTTTTACTAAACCCTGCATGGGATTCATCCAAAATTTTTGCTTAGATGATCGATTCCTTGATAGAGTTTTAGGTGGACCAGTACTATGTGGTTATTAGATAGATTATACTGGTTAGGTGTGATCCAATGGCTTCAAAAAACTATCCAACACCTACCCTTCAGGAAGTGTTTTCTACTAATGAGTTTTAGGAATTTTTTCATTCATTTTTCAGACAGTTTCTTTTAGTGGGATTGTATTTTATCCCTATTTACATACCAATTTACTACAATCATACTCCATGGATTGATTCTTAGTGTATTCATGCATGGTTTACTTGGTATTTTTATATTTCATCATTTTGGGCATGGATATTTGTGCATGTGTACAAGTACATAGGTAAATTCCACCAATTTATTGGATATTGCTACTCATCACTAGTCAACAAAACCTGGCCTATTTGAGGTGGGATTGGGGTAGTCACAACACGAGCCTCATTGGGGTGGGTCATGATCGAGGGCTATAAAAGTGTTTTGGTTCTACATAAAGGATTGAGAGTATGTGTGGTTGGTTTGGGGAAACGTTCTCGAGTGTTTGGATCTTATCTTGAGGATAGAGAATCTATTATTGATCTGGTGGATGATGTATCCATACACTAGTACTTTGGAATCTTTATTTTCAACTCGGTAAATAATAACACTGGTTTCATAAAAAACAATGGTACATGCATAATATTGGTTTTGAGTGAGTTCTCATGTACTTATTGATTCATCTCACCAGGTATAGCCCATCGATCACATAACATCTTGTTGCATTTCATGATTCATCCACATAGGTAGCTAGCTAGGATTATGTTACGTAATTATGAGGATGATATGATTAGTGATGAGGTGTTAGTACAGGGGCCAGTACTGGAGATACTCCTTATACAAGAGGTACCACCTCCCAGTGGTGTACCAATGATACCACCACCTGTCTAGTCGTTGTTACTATCAGTACTACCGATTGAGGATTCATATTAGTTGAGTGCATTTTATGAGTCCTAGAGCCATCAACCTCCATGTTTTTAAGGTGAGACAGACCCCTAGGTAGTTGGATTTTGTTTAGAGGTTGTTACAACTGTCTTCCTCCTTTGGAGGATGCCTTCCGGCCAAATGGTAGTCGTAGCCGGGAGTCTTATTCAGGGCTTAGTGGGATGATGGTGGAACTTAGTTACCCAAACACATGATGAGATGCCTCTATCGAGAAAGCATCAAAAATATCTTCCTGAAGGAGTTATATCCATCTATGATGTGAAATGGCACATCCATGAGATCATGAATCTACAAAAGAGTAGTCATATTGTGACCGAGTACTAAATAAGGTTTAATAATCATTCTCACTACTCCAAAAATATTGTGCGATACTTTTTCATCAAGTAACAAAACTTTAAGTTGGTGATAAGCTAGGACATCAGGTCATCCATGCTATCCCTTATAATTACTACATATGTTGGGGGTACTGGGGAGAGCTTTTCTTTTGGAGAGATTTCTGGTGGAGAAGATGTCAATAGTGAGAGCTACCAGTAGGAACAAGGTAGATGAGTCTTTAGAGGTGGGTAGCCAGCATCATCCTAAAGGACCCATCATGTCAGGAAATCTTGGGTATGACCCCATGACACATGATCAATGGTTAGACTCTCTCAGGGAAGAGTAAGTCAGTTGAAGGACAAGCTATGTTACTTGTGTAGCGGTTAAGGTCATATGGCTTGATATTTCCCAACTCAACATACAGATGATCAAGAGATGATAGAGGGACCACTGAGGTACAAGAGGAGGCATGATCTGGGTGGTTTTTCAGGAGGTGGATGTGGAAGAGGAGCAGGTAGAGTAGGAGGAGGTGGGTGGAGGTTTGATGTATTACCACCACCATCACCCCTAGGTGGCCCAAATGAGGCTTAGAGAGCTAGTGGATAGGGACTAGGAGGGGAACAGACAATGGAGGTTTATTACCCTAGTGATCTAGAAATTATTGGGGGTACAATATGTGTCTATTCCACCATATATTTAGTTTTTATAGACAAATGTGACAATAAATACTTTCTTTCTACAGACCTAATTTGGGGCTCATAGATTTTGGAGGAACTATTGACTTGACCCTTACAATTAGAGACTCCTATAGGAGAGGATTTGATGGTCTCACATTGGTGATGATAGTGTGAGATTACTCTTAGAGGAGAGAGTTTAAGTTGGGTTCCCTTTGTAGTGGGGTTGAGGCTTTACGATATAACTCTCAACAAGGACTGGTTATCCACAGTCCATGATCAGCTTGACTGTTTTATGTGTAGAGTACGGTGTGTCCGCGATGATGATACCAGATTTTCTTTTGTTGGTGAAAAGGAAATTCATGTATTGTAAGAGGTACTTACTCATAGGAGGGTGGAGATGATAAATCAAAAACCAGATAGCCTCACCCTCAGTGAACTTAACGAAAAGAGTCCTTAATTTCCAACAGTGGTGGAGGAGTATGAGGATTTCATTCCTGAGAATGTTCCTGGATTACCTCCCCGCATGGAGGTAGAATTCTGCATTGATCTATACACTGGAAGGACACCGATATATTCACTTATATATTGAATGGCTCCCAAAGAACTTCATGAGATGAGGGTGAAATTAGGGGACCTATAGATGAAGGGATTCTTGAATCCTAGTATTTCACCCTAGGAATCCCTTATTTTGTTTGTGAAAAAGGATGATGGGATCTTGAGCTTACGTGTGGAATTCCGGCACCAAAAATGAGTAACCATGAAGAACAATTATCGAGTACCTAGGATTAATGGAATATTCAATCCCATGAATGGAGCGAGGTGGTTCTTAAAGATCAACCTCAATATGTACTATTAACAGCTACATATATGGGATTAGGACGTTTTGAAAATGCCTTTATGGTGCCGATATGACCACTATGAGTACCTGGTGATGTTGTTTGGCATGATGAACACCTCAAAAGTGTTCATGGGACTCATGAATTGGATCATCCAGCCTTACCTGGACCAGTTCATGGTCTTATTAATTGATGACATCCAAGTGTACTTAGCTTCTGAGAAGGAGCACACAATACACTTGAAGATTTTCCTTGACACACAATGAGAGAACCATCTTTATGGGAAGCTCTCAAAGTCTCATTTCTATATTTTAGAGGTCTATATCCTAAGAGACATCATTTTAGAGGCTAGAGTGGTAGTTGATCTAGAGATGATTGAGGCGGTACCTGCTTTGGAACCACTAAAGAGTGTTGTCAAGGTGCAGAGTTTCCTTTTATTTCAAGGGATAATACTGGACATTTGTAACAGACTCCTCTAGAGTAGTAGCACCATTGATGGATTTGACATGGAATGGTTAGCCTTTTGTGTGGATAGAAAAGTTATAGGAGATTTCTCAGTAGCTGAGGAAGATATTAAAGAGTTCTCCCATATTGAGATTTCTAGAGGAGGGTGTCGAGTAAGTAGTATTACACGATGCATCAAAGATTGGGCATGGTTGTATCCTGATGCATGGGAAAGTGGTGATTGCCTATGTTTTATTCTAGTTGAGATAGAATAAGTAGAACTATGTAACCCATGATCATGATCTAGCAATAGTACTCTTCACATTGAACATGTGAAGACATTACCTCATGGTGAGTGGTTTATCGTCTACTCTAATCACAAGATTATCAATTATATATTCTCCTAGAGGGATGTCAAATTGATATAGAGGTGATGGAAAGAGTTCATATAGGACTACGAATTTGTGATTTTATATACACCTAGGAAGGGAAACATGGTGGTAGACTATATCAGCTGGAGATCCATCTTGTAGTTTCTGAGCATCATGTCAGAGTAGTTGGCCATATTATAGATATCGTTTGTGGATGGAGATAGAGCATCTTACATCTATTCTTTGATTGTCACCCCTCCACTATTATAGTGAGTTTTGGAGGGATATCGTAGGTATATTTACTATGATACCTTACATGATCATATATCTATAGGGAATTCCCCTGATAGGTAATAAAATGGAAGGGAGGACATCGTTTTTTCAAGGGACACACAGTGGTACCAATGGAATTATGGGAGGAGGTCTTGAAGGAGTTCTATATATCCAATTGGCATTACATTAAGTTGTGGAGAAGAAGTACCAGGACCTCCGACGTCAGTTCTAGTGTTCAGGGATGAATATGGTAGTGGTAGAGTGCATTTTTACAAGACTCACTTGTCAGTAAGTGAAGGCTGAGGACTAGTTTCCAAAAGGATTAACCTAACTCCTTGAGGTGCCAGAGAGGAAGTGGGATGGGATATCTATGGACATTATGATTGGTTTACCATAAATGTCATGGGGACACGATTCCATTTGGGTGATAGTTTACTCGCTCACCATGTCAGTGAACTATCTAGATATCTTGGATAAAGTTTTAATAGAGATATTGGGAAACCTCTCAGTGTAGAAGATAGTTCAACTACACAGATTACCATCGATGATAATTTCATATCTTTATGATAGTTTCACACCCCAGTCATGGAATGGATTTTAGTAGGATTTTGGGACTCATATACACTTGAGCATGGCTTTGCACCCACAAACAGAAAACCATACTGAGTGGACCATTAAGGTTCTGGAGGACATGCTTCGTACTTACATCCATGATTATGGCTGTATTTGGATTGATCACCTACCTATGGTGGAGTTTTAATATAAAAAAAGCTACCAATCCACCATTGGTATGACACCTTTTGGGGACTTGTACGAGTGACCATGTAGGTCACCAGTTTTTTGGATGGACCTAGGAGAGTCAGCAGTAATGGGGCCAAGGTTGGTGATGGTGGCTACAGAGATGGGGCATGTCATCTAGGAGCAGATAAAGTCTACACATATCCATCAAAATCCTTATGATGACTGATAATGGAGGCCTTTGGAGTTATAGGAGGGAGACCATATGTTTATTTGAGTCTCCCCTTAACGTGGGATGAAAATATTTGGCTGGGTCGTAAGCTATCTATGAGGTTCATTGACCCATTTTAGATTTTGCATTTAGTTGGTGAGGTGGTGTACCTTCTAGCTCTACCTCAAAAGTCTAATCGGGTATATGATGTCTTCCACGTCTCGCAGTTGAGGAGTTACAGGTATGATCAATAACATTTCATCGATTGGGGAGAGATGGATATTGACGATGGAGTGACTTTTGTAGAGTACCCAGTGAAGATTGAGGATCAACAGAAGTGTACCATTCATGGGCAGTCGATTACTCTTGTGCAAATTCAATGGTAGCACATGAATCTCCCGAATAAAAAATAGGAGTAGGAGGCTTTGATTCTTGCACAATACCCTCATATTTTTGTAGATTAGACCTTGTTTTCACTTTTGAGGACATAAAAACTAAGTTTGGGAGAATGTAACAACTCAACTTTTCCTTGTTTTTTTATAAATTAATTGACAAAATTAAAGGACTAAGAGCTGAGATGAAATTCGATTTTGAAGCCTGATGATCCTAGAATAAAGTGATTAAAAATGATCAATTTCTAATAAAACACGCGAGCAATTTTTATTTTAAACTAGAATAACTTCTATATTAGTGTCTAGATCAGAAATATGAGGTTACCATTTCGTTTAGAATACTGAATTTAACTTTGGTATGGCCTAACATATACCAGTGCGGGTAGACCATAAATGATAGTTTTGGGATGTATCAATTATAAAATATTGAAAAAAAATATTTTATTTGGACACAATGACTCTTTTCCCTTATATTAGAGTTTTTCATTAGAACAGGGTTGTCACCATAACCTTGGATTTCCCATTGTAAAAGGATAATGAATTTCTCTTGATGATGATGATGGATTGAATATCGGGACTTGGATCGAAGATTGATGCATCGAAAAATGACGATGATGCAACTTTTCTCATTGTCAAAAACTAATCCAATCTCTAGGTGGGGTGTTGTTTCTGTATGATTTGTTCACTGTACCAATATTTAATGATAAATAAGGACCAACTCTAGAATAAGTTGATTTGTGGTTTGATTTATGGAGGTATGGGTGCTATTCTTGTGGGGATTTAAATGGGAGATAGATCTATGTGTATGTTATCCCTCTGTGTTCTTCCTTAAAATAAGAAAGAATCATGTCTGTCATGAAGAAGGTCCAAGATTTATTCTTCAGGTGTTCATGTGTATTTATTATCTCCCCACAATCTCCTGATATCTTCACTTTTTCTTTATCTTCTCTATGCCATTGAAACCTCTATGAAAATTATCAACTATTACCCCATTGATTCATGGTGCAACGATTCGAGATTGGGGATCCGAACCCGGTATGACACAACGAAGAAGCGACAATACACACGACACGATTTGGATAGGACAAATTTTTTTTTTCTTGCATGGAGGTGATATACGATGAAAGCTATAGGTAGAGTATTGGACAAATCCAGGAGAGGCAGAATGGGTCCAGGGGTCTTCTAGGAGAATGGTGACCCGACAGGGTGAGCCGTCGGTGGGGCGGCCGCCAGTATGCAGAACACTACAGGAAGAGAAGGTTATGGATGGAAGTTGTATCTTTGACTGGGAGATGCAGTTAGGGGAGTCTATGTACGCGACGTCCATGTTGAACATAGCTCTATACAAAGTTTAATGATCCTACAATGGAGATTCGGCCACAGGGCAGATAGGAGGCACGCGGTCGGGGCATACCGAGTGCTGCACAACAAACTGGTCTGTAGCTTAGCCTAGACTACGGGAGCCAAGAAGCTCTAGTGGAACAATGGGCCAGGTCAATTCGGGACAGACCTGACTAGGACATTTTCGGTCGTGCAGGGTTTGACGGGTCGAGTTGGATCCAGACCAGACCTTGATTAGACACTTTTTATAAAAATAACTATAACCTTGAAACTGTGTGTCTGTCTGATGAGCTGTTTGTGGTGTTGGGACACTTTTAATGGGATGTTACTTTTGATATTCTCTAAATTAGTTTTTTCTATGTTGGAATATGAAATCATGGATCAAGTAATAGGTTCTCGGAGAATGAGTTCACTACTAGAAAAATCTTGTGACATTGAAGTTGTGAGACTTAGAAGCTGTGTGGCCTAGAAGCTATGTGACCTAGAAGATGTCTGACCTATGAGCTGTGTGTATTACTAAGAGACTTTGTGTCTTATCGAGACTGTGTGTATGACAAAGAGTGTGTTTATTACGAAGACTATCTATCTTACTAATATTCCATGTCCTATCCAGACTTTATGTCTTACTGAGATTGTGTGTCTTAGTGAGACTATGTGTCTCATGGAGACGGTGTGCCTCATTGGATTGAGCATATCCATACATTCTTAGAATGTATGATTTAGACATATACCTGTGTGATATGATGGTAATTCCATGTATTTTAATTTTTGTTATACTTCATTTGTTTCTTATTATTATTCCTCTGTGGATTATGAGTGTCCTACAGAGTATGGTTTTACTCACCCATACACGAGTTTCATCCGAACGTGTTGTTTCTTGGGCAGATGATCGATGCTTTAATGGAGTCCTAGATAGATGAGGAATAGAATGTTCTTCGAGAGATAAAATAGTTGAGGTGTGCTTCTATGAATTCAAACATCTTTCCTACACCTACCCATTAGGTATGGGTTTTTGAAGATGGTTTTTTGGAACATGTGTATTCACTTTTCAGACTCTTTTTCGATGTGCTTGTATTCACGGGATATCCCTACTTAGTGTTTTTCTATAGCCCCTGGCCTATCCGATATGGCTTGGGGTAGTCACTATCCATGTCCCTCTAGGATGGGTCATAAAAATATCATATATATATATACATATTAAATTCATGAATATAACCATACATAAGAGGATCTGATGGAATATGAACTATATCAATTTGCAAGGTAGTAGTTTTTCATTGACACGAACAATGGTTTCATTTACTATTTGTTAGAATAATAAGATGGATTAAGGTTAAGAAATAAATATAATAATGTATTATTTTATTTTAGATACTGATTTTATTATATCACAATGATTATAAAATCTTTTATGTTATTAGAAAAAGAAATAAAACTAAAATATTAAGTTAAAATATATACATTTTTTTGGAAACCTCTTCAATTTAATACTTTAATCCCTCCATCCTTGGTATTTTTCTCACAACAAGAACAATAAAAAATAATATTAGTTGTTATGAATATTATTTTATGTCTTGGATGAGATACAATTATCAATGGTTGTAAGGAAGATATGAGAGTAGGCCCCCTTTTATAAGTGAGGGGTGGGGCATGCTTGTAATTTTTCAAAAAATTAAATTATTAGAAGCCTATTTCATAAACATGTGATTAAAAATTGGATGAATGTATAATTTATTATGATATAGTATCTAAATAAAATCATAAAATTTTATTTATATGATTTTAGGTCATTTTAACCCTTACCTCTTTAGTTTAACCCCATATTACTCATTTTTGTCCTTAAAAAATGCAAGACATTTTTGAATCATTAAGGGTTATAAATTTACATATAAGGAAAAAATGGGTTTATAAATTGTATATAAATGAAAAATAACACTTTATAATCCAATTTTATTTTTCAATATTTTTAAGCTTCTTAAATAATTTTAAAAAATATTAATTGATGTAAAATATCATTACTTTCATTCAAAGAAAAATTCACATATCTTGACATAAAAAATTTCAATACAGGTATGTATGTAGAATATAAAAACATTAAACATCAGTTATAAATTACAATAAAAAGTTAATTTTTTGTTACACTATAATTAATCCCAAAAATATATCATTTGATGTTTCTAATGACATTTACTTTAATTTTTCTATGACTTACACAAGGATAATGTCCATGATGTATAAGAGTTTAAGATAATTTTATAATCACTAAAAATTTAAAATAAATTACCATCATAATTTTTTTTATTATGGTGATAATAAAATTTAACATTTATTATTAAATTACTTCTATCCCTATGTGAACATTTAAGATAGATTTAAAATCAAGAGAGTGCTATTTTGCTTTTTTATTTAAATGAAATATTATATAGGTCATTATAATATTAAAAATGATCTAAGTTACCATAAATTTTACAATTATATGAGTACTAATTAAATGAAATCATATCATAGGTTATGTTCAATTGTTATGTATATTTTCACTAATTCTCACATAATTTTTAACCGAAATTAACCTAATTTATAGTGTTGAGTATTCCCGTCTGTCACGCGGGTGACCCGGGTTCGATCCCCGGAAATGATGCCAAATTGATCAGAGTGGTTTGGTGTGAACCACAATTCAATTAAATTCTTATTAACCTAATAATTTACCATAGTGGCACACCCTAGGGTCGATCACAATGAGGCCACTTCCACATAAAATCTTCCTATTGTCACTATTCTAAACTAACTAATTTAAAAAGATAATACTAATATAAATGGGGGGGGGGGATAATTTAAAATGTATAAAATATCGATATATTATTAATATATAAATATATGAAAACACAAAATACAATTAAAAGGAATAAGATAAACAAAGAAGTTAGAAGAAGAAAACCATCGTTCCTGGGGTTTGATGGTGGAATTATCATTGTTATCCAAAATATTAATCAATGAGATATTCAATGTGGAGGTCAAGAACTGTCACTCCACACCCTCTGGTTTGAAATGTATTACCCTACACCGAGACCTCTTCATGTAGGAGTAATCTCTTCCACATCAATACCCAATCCAAACTCCACCGTTTGAATGAATTAGATATTAATGGGAAGGAAAAGTAATAAACAAGGAGGAAGAAGTCAATAGTAGAGAAAGTGGGGAGACCGCTCACCACAATCATTTAACCACTACTGAATCCTTAGAATAAAACATGATCTATCAGTAAAGCACTTAAAACTCAAATACCACCACTTCCCCTCTCGAACAACAGTGAGGGTTAGCTCTCCACAAGCATGGAGTTAGAAATAAGCACAGTGGGAGAAACACATAAAATAAAAGAAATGAAAGAAAATAAGAAATGAACAGAAGAAGAAGAAAGCTAAACTAATATATATTATAACTATAAAGAACAATTACAGAAACTAAACTCAAACTTTTCCCCCTTGAAATGGCTATCCTGGTAAAAGGGAGAAGAGGTACATATTTATAGGGAAAATAGTTGATGAAATCTCGACTCAATTCTGTCCTCTAGATGTCATCAACTTTTCGGCCCAATAATGGAATACTGGGTACTTCGTCCCTTATTTAAAGTTGTTTTAATTATCTTCTGCCTCTCTCCACAAAATATAATCTAGATTGGTCCACGTATGATGGAATTATGGCAGATTTAGTGTGGAATATTTAATCTGTTCAGGTGACTCTTCCTCTTCCACGACTCCAACTTCCCATGAATTAAAGACCTTGTAATCAGCCGATTCAGACATGGACTACATAACTAAAGATTTTCATTAATTCCTCTTACATCTTCTTGGTGAATTTAATATTTAATGGACCGCCTCAATCCGATATAAATGGTCACCTTTAAAACATTCCAGATCTGTACACAGTTTTCATGGCATGGATTGTGAGTTGATTTTGGGCCTCCAAGTACTTGATTGAGCAGGGCGTCCAGAAGGATGAAATTCCTAAAATGATGTAAGTAAACCTATAGAAAAGAAATTTGACAATTTTTCTTAGTGTAGAAAATGATATGGCCGAAATAATGAAATTAAATAAAACAGTTAAACACCAAAATTAAGACATTTTTGCATTTGAGCTCAAAATAACACTGAAACATAAAAATGTGACAATTTCACATAAAATAACACTATGATGGGTATTAGAACATCGAAATACAGTATATAATATATGAAAATTATATATTCATCAGAGTGACCAAAAACATTTATCACAATAAAGTGTATAATCTTGAGAAATTTAATGACAAAAAATCATAAAACAATGAGGTATGAAAAGGACTATCATTTAACTAGAAAATAAGGTAACATGATTAAAATTTTATTCCAATATAGTTTTCCTCATGGTGATGAATTTTTTTACAATATATACTATGAACATAAAATAATATCTTCATTGAAATGTAAAATTTCACCTTTTAATAAATTTTCACCAAAATCTCATTTTTTCCAAATTATGAGTATTCAATATGAATATTTCATGCCAAAAGCACTAAAATCATCTTATAATGGATTTAATAATTCTATAGAAGGATTAAAATATAATACTCTTATAATTATACATTAAATGATTAAAAATTTGTTAGTATAAGGAAATATAATACCAAAAACTAACAAACCATCGTATAAAAAAATAACACATTATACCCTAAAGCCTAAAAAAACTCCCAATATTAAACATTAAACTTTCCATAAATAACATAACTTAAACAGCTCAAAATTTATTTAAAACCAAAAAAGGACCTAATCAACTATTCTTCAATTATCAATTAAAATTTTTTTACAAACAATATTAGTCACCCAAAAAGTCATATACCCAAACATGTATATTTCCTAATCATACAATCTGTAAAATATAATAATATGTTCCAAAAATAACCTGAATTAAAATTAATCCAAAATAAAATCATATATACCTCCATAATATAATTCAACATTTATTCCTCAAGTAAAAACCCATTTAGCAAAATAAAATTATATTTAACTTAATCATATAATGTTCCAAAAAATATGGAATTTACCTAAAAGTAATATTAATCACATATTCTTAAAATCACTTTTTAATCACATGATTATCTATATGATTAATAATATGTTCCCAACAAGTAATAACCATTTTATACTAATTAACTATAATTACCTCAATAAAAAAAATAATATTAACACTAATGGTTGTAGAAACTTTTAGACATATGTGTATAAAATATAAAATAACTATTCCATAAATAATCATTTCACTAAAACCCATATTAAACCCCACGGTAGTATTATTATAAATATATTTCAAAATAATTTTAGTCATCTTAAAATCCAATTATGTGAAACCTCAAAAGGGGTGTATATTACTTTGAAATTTTAAAAAACTATAAAATTATAAACCTATGATGTTATAAATAACTAGTAATTTAATTATTTATTAAAATATCAAAATATCTAAATGTATCTTAACTCTAATTTGATACCATCTATGATAATTCTAAACCTTCCCTCCAAGAATTGGTGCTAAAAACATAATCTTTACAATTTTGGTTCTGATAATGATCTATATGCATCACAAAACACACAACATCAAAAGTAAATTCTGGATAAATTAAATTGAGTTTAAAATTTTAGGTTTAGTGTCTTATAGAATACGGGAAATTCATTCAAATTGGCCACTTCTAGATATTATCAATTTTTCCATTAAAAAATGTTTATTATAAATGCACACATAGTTTTTTCAATCTAACATTCAAAAGTAAATATGCGTTTGCTGACTCTTCTACTCATCCTTATGTCCTGTGAAAAATCATTTGAAAAAATGGGATGATAAAAAAATTATAGTTGATGAAATATAATAAGGAATAAATAAACTCATCAGTCCATTTGAAAATAAAAACATCAAAAAAGAGATTTTTCCCAAAATATTATAAACATTGAGCTTAAGTAGACGTTTACTTATGCATGAAATTAACATTACTAAAATAATATATTTTATAAAATACTTTATAATAAAATATAATGTAAAAATCTATAATCATGATGGTTTTCTAGAAAACATGAGAACCCTTAAAAAAACTAAAAAAATACATTTTTACCATAAAAGGGAATAATCAATCATTTAAGGTAAGAGACCATTAGAATAAATTTTGAAATAAAATGATTTCCATGAAAAATTATTAAAAGGAATTGAAAATTCTCATAGGTTATTTGATACATCATCTTTATCGAACCATTAAAAAACCCTTTAAACTGGAATAACTAATATGTTTAGCTTCCAACATAATTTTTAAGATAATCTAATCTTTAACCATTGCATTGTGGAGATATATTAGGCTCACCTGTTATGATAAAAAATTTACAAGGACCAAAATAAGAATTTAAAAGATAATATATTATATTTCCATCATCAAATGGATAAAATATCCTTTCTAAGCCATATGGAAAATATACTTATATATTGATATATCCATATTTATTTAAAACCCAATTTTCAAAACTGAAGTACCTAAAACAAATGGAAGGTCATTTTTTCATTGATTAACACATGAATGAGTATAATATATTTCAGACATAAAATAGTGGTTATAATGGAGGGAAAATACATCGATGTTTAATATGAAAAAATAGAATATTCCTTTAGCCATATATATGGGACCTAAAAGATATTAATATTAAATCCATCACTATAACTATACATAAGAGGTTGTGATGGAAAATGTAGTACCTCTGTTTTCTAGGAGTTTGTCCACTGCATATACAAATGATGGTTCATTTTCATATTCAATGGAATAAAGTGATGGATAAAGGTTTGTAAATTAACATGATAACTTCTCAATATAAGGATTATAATGATGTTATTATATCAAAATGGTTATAGTAGTTTTTAATAGAATAGAAAAGGGTAAAAATGAAAACACTCGATTAAACGTTAGTCATATTCTTCAGACAACATAATTTTATCTACATAGTAAGACCTATACGGTTGGTTGAATTATTAACATAATGAATATAGGACCTGTTTAGTTATTTAATTAAGGTATTTATTCACGTATCGTCTGATATAGATTCCCAAAATGTGAGACTAAGTGAGGAGAGGAGTGTTTTTACAACTAAGGAGTGGGGCACTATTGTAACGTTTCAAAACATTAAAATATTAAAAATTCACTTTCTTGTATAATTGGTTCAAAATTGGATCAATTTATAATTAAATGTGATATATGACCAAAATAAACTCATAAATTATTATTTAGGCATTTTTAGGTCATTTTATCTATGATCTCTTTTGTTTGACCCCCTGTTACCCCTATTTGACTTTACCTAAGGTTATATACTTTTTAATAAATAAGGGTTTAAGTTTTATTTTGATATAATAGTTGGTTCGTAAATTGATGGTGTATAAAATATTATCCATTTTAAAATTTTATTTTTTGATATTAATATTTTCATTATTTTTAAATCATTTAATAAAATATTATATAAAAAAATATCATTAATTCCATCTTAAGAAATATTAACTTATATTTTCCTTAAAGACATCGTGATGGCTATGAAAATATAATTTAAGATCCTTAACCATCTATTATAACATATTTTTCAACAGAAAATTCCTATAAAATAATATGTGCTCCAATTTTTTTTGTAAAATAACATTAATTTTTCTAATGCATGTACAATAATTATGCTAGCATTGAATAGGTAATTAAGGTAATTCTATAATCACTATAAATTAGAAATAAATCTCAATAAAAAATATTATTTCATTATGGTTAAAATATATTTTAACATTTCTTAGTAGTTTATTTTGATCCACATGTGATTATATAATAGAAATTTAAAAGCCAACGATTGACATTTCATATTTTTCTTTAAATAAAATATTTTATAGTTAATTATAAAATAAATAAAGACTCAAGTGGACATAAATTAGAAACCTATATGAGTATGTTTGAAAAACACTCATAAAATAGTTTAATGGAATTTTTTATGTAGATTTTAAATTCTTTTCACATTAGTTTTAACCTTAATTATCCAAATTTATTCTTTTCTATGGTTATATTATTAACCATATTAACTTTTCATATGAACAAAAATTATGTTGAAATTATTGAATAAAATTAATTATTATTATTCCAAATATATTTTACATTTTATCAAATTATATTCATATAATTGGAATAATTTTATTTAAAATTAAACCCACAAAACGTGAGGAAGTGTGATTTCATGAAAAATGGATTCTTATGTATAAATATTTTATTTACAAAAATGATAAACAAAATTTGTTAAAAATGGAATAACTAGAAAATTAATATTATAAATGAACTATTTTATGTTTCAAAAATTTTAAAAACATTATTTAATTAAGAAAATTATTGAAAAAAAGATAGTTTGCAATACAAAATAGCATTATTCACTACTTATTTTGAAATAATACATTTTAGAAAAATCTCAAAAAAGCACTCATAATAAATTTTACATTATTATTTAAAAAATTAATTACATTGTTTGAAATAAATTTTCTAAATGTGTTAGAAATTAATTAAAATATTTAATTAATAAATTAATAAAAATCATTTTGTTGGAAAATATATTTTTGACACATAAAATATCTTTTCAAAAAATCATATACTTATTTAAAAAAACACTAATAAATAAATTTTTATTTATTAGTACAATTATAAATATATTAAATAATTTGTTTATTCATATTCATAGCTTCCAATTCAATGAATCCGTTATAATGACCAAATTAAAACAATAATATTTCTTGTTTCATTTAAGGTTGTTATTGTGTGTCATATGCGCTATGAATCATATTGTTTATTTTTAAAATGTTGAGATGTTACATGAAGTGATTAATGTATATAATTTTTAATTTTATATTTGAAAAATACTTGTAAATTCTAATTCTACAAAAAATACATCCAATTATCCCACATAAGCCTCATTGCAAATGGTACACCTTATATCCCTTGTAACGATAATTAATGGAGGGACACAAGTGCCACTTAAAAAATACATCACTTTTAGTACCTCGGTTTCCATGACTAATATAAAAGTTTGGTGAGTGAAAATTCAAGCCGAGATCAATAAACAAGAAAAAACAAACAACTCATTATTACCTTCATCACTTTAACATTGAACAAACCATTTTTTCATATTATATAAATATGGAATAAAAAATTCATTAAAAAGGGAGAGACAATAATAAAAAAGTTATAAAAATCCGCATAATGTGTAAATATGCACCAAGGGTCAGTCAATAGGGTATTGCAGTCTTTGAATAATACTATTTGAAAAGTTACAATTGTTTATTTACAATGAAACATGGATTTGAATGAAAATTCTTTTCCATATCACAAAAAAATCACATCCAACATATTTTTGAAATATTTTAAAACCCAACACTCACTTTAAATTTCAAACCCACCCTTTTAAAATATAGTTCTTCTTAATTGAAATCCAAAATAAATATAATGACATTTTATTTCATCCAAATGACTTTTAAAGATTCATTTAGTTTTTTTAAAAGGGAACAATAACACACTCATTCAAATAAACATTTAAATTTGATAAAGAACACCCATTTTAAAATCACTTCCAGGTGAACAACTCATTATAAAACAATTACCTACATTCAATATTATTTTTAATGTTTGAAAACCAAAAAAAATTAAAATACAGCACACACCACCAAAACTACTTGATAATGTATATTAGGAGTATCCCATATTTTTTTGGAAAATAAGAAATTTTATTTTAAACATGAAAATATGTAATATAAAATAAAACCACTATATTACATGATCAAACATCATGGAAATGATTTAGAAACACAAAATGGATATCAAATATGTACATATTTTTTGAAAAAATATATTTATTAGGTCGAAGAACACATTAAATTACAAAATAAAAAATTTTCACAAAAACCCTTGGAAGAAGGTAAAAACAAGCAGAAATGTGTCTTCTTCAATGAAGACCCCCTAAATAAGAAGGTAGTGCTCCAATAAAATCCAAAAGAGACTAAAACCTGTGGATAGATCCATCATGAACATAATACATAGCTAAAAAACATATTATAGTTTCGAGAGAAAGAGGATAACTTGGAAAGAAGGAAAAAATAAGATTAGAGGATAAATGATGAGGTGATTACTTTAGAATAACTTGGAAATCAATACTAACAAGCTCTGAAATTTATTGGGAAGATTTTCAGAGCTCCACCTTGGATCTTGAAAATCATCTGATTTATATCGGTGGAGAAATGGGTGTATCCCCTCTTTAAATAAAAGGGAAATTTTTGTGAAAGTCACTCTTTAAGTGATTTTGGGAGGTCAATCAAAGTGGGCGCATGATTTTCTAGACTATGTTCCAACTATAAAAAAGTATACCTACAAAAAAACATGTTGTATAGTTTATTGTAATATCAAGAAGTTGTAAAAAACCATGTCTAGACACTGTAAAACCACAATATATCTATGATATTACCATCAATATAGGTGTCGTATGATTACCCATAACTATGTGGGTAAACCATGTAACACCCCAAAAACATCCGACACACCAAATTCCCTAAAAAAATTATATGAGCTGAAGTAGACTCAAGATAAGAAAAAATATCTGAAATTAAATTCTATAGTGAAATGTGGGTGTCATATATAGGTTACATTTATTATTAAACATATTTATAGTCTCAAAAATCTTCTCCTTTGGATTTTGTTGTCACCCAATCAATATAAATCACCATTAACCTTAAAAATGAGTCATAATTGGAATATTCATGGAATACATGAATAAAATTTATGTATGATATAATAATAATTAATAATAATATAAAATGTATGTATAAATTTTTTTTCAACTAATTATAAAACATTCTTCAACATCTCTAAACACATCACAGATTCAAAAAATACAATTCCTTAAAATGTTCAAAATAAAATTATTACACTTATACTCAATGAAAAATACTATAATAGTTTACACATTCATAATAAATCACTAACACACATAGATACATAATTCCTAGATTCCCCCTTTCCAAAATCCATCAAAAATAAATTATACACCTCATGGGAAAACAAATTCCTTGAATTCATGTTACAATTCATGCCTTTTATAATAATAATGAAAATAAAATATGAGAGAGGATGAAGCACCTTACCATATCCTTGAGATTTTTTTTTCTATACTCTTATCACTAACCTCAACCTTTGAAATGAATTCTTTGGAAGTGGTTTTTAAAGACATCAATCAACATACCAATAGGTTGTATACACTCAAACTTTGTAATTCCTTGCAAAAAATTTATTTTATGAATATTTATTTGATATCTCTTTTAATTGATATATATTATTGAACTTGGTTTATTAATAAATTTATAGAACTTTGTCATCACATCAACTTGTAATGGAAACTTCCCTTATACCACGAGTTTAAAAAATTAGTACTAATATAAATGAATTGATTTGTTTCTTGAGTTTCAATAAAATACACTTGTTTTTATATACTCAATGAAATGATAAATTTATTATTTTTGTTCCAAACTATATGCATTTCTCCAAAGAAGATTACTAAACTAGCTATGTAATTCATTTAATTAGAAATTTTAACCTAATATATAAAAAAATCCAAACAAATATAACTTATGATTACTATAATCTATTATCCCAAAATCAGGGGTAACTTTTATATAACGTATAATCTACTTTTTTCACTAAAATGAAATTCATTTCATGAACTATAATAATGGGAACAAAATGTGACCATTTATATGATGTCACATTTTGAAGAATTAAAATTGAGAATACATATGATGAGTTTTCTAATTTTAATTTGATTTCCCCTTTACTTTCATTATCATAAAAATTAATTTTTACCCCTTTAATATGATTATAAAATACATTTTTGTCATCCAATCAGAAATTAATCATCATTTATTTGGAATAATTATCATAAAGAAGGAATACATGATCCTTCTATATAGAAATTTGATGTTTTGAGAAATAATTCATTTCTAAAAACATAGTCATCAAAATCTTATACATCATTTGAGTGGAAAAATAAAAAAGAATACTCCTTTCATAAAGATAAATTATTATTAACATAGACAATAACAATGAGCGATACCACTTTATTTCTATTGATATAGATTCCATTATACTCCTCTTTCTTTTATAAAATTTAATTCCTTTATAAATTATTTAATGCTTCAATACAATTCTCTAGGTGGTTGTTTTAACCTAAATATTAACATATCCCGCCTAAAAAATCTTCCTTTATTATGTCAATTAAATAATCATCATGGTTTGTCTATATAAAAATACTTATAAGATTTTCTATTTAGGAAGACCAACCTTACATCTATTTACAAAATATTGTATCATATTTGAGCATCAATTGAAATAAAAATACATATGGTATGATTCTTTGGAATTAAGACATATTTTTTGTCAATAAATATTTTTTTAACCTATGAATAACCATTATAAATGAGTATTTATTTGTTTCTCTTTGTTTAAATCAATTATTCATAATCAATAACTATATTCTTAAAATATAATTGGTTTATAAACTTTTTATATTAAAATTTTCATTTTCATTCATTACTTGATAGTTTTAGCCAACATATTCTTCATTAACATCACATATATATTTTATATTTACAAAATTTATAGTTTGTTGTGTAACAAATTCCTAATCTACTCAATAGACTTTATAAATTGTTATTATCTATTAAAATTCATTTTAAGAGTTTTATTATCACTTAAATTTTTATTATCAACAATATTACTTATTTATTTCTTATAAATGTGATATCCCCTCCCATTTGGGGGATAACCATGAAACATTCCTTTTATACCTCTCTGTTCAATCCTTCTAATGCTTTCTCTTTTTACATTGATAATATATGGGATATCGAACACCCTTAAATACTAAAACATTAGATTATTATTATAGTAATTTTCAAAGGAATATATGTTTTAATTTAGATTATATAAACAATGGTTTGTATATGCACTTGTATCCCATTTTATTTCCTCTAATGGAATCTTGATGTATTATGGTCCATTATTATCATTCGATCAATCTCCACCAAAAGAGTATTATTCCTTTTAAAAAATAAATTTCATTATATGCTGTATTATTTACTAGAAACATGATGAATACCATGATTTTATAGATAATATCTAAAATTTAGATTTGTGTTCTCAACTCTGTTATCTATTATAATTCTCTTTAATGATAAAGAAATCTTATTTTTGACACTTCTCCTTAAACACTTAAATGTATTCAAGGTCTTTTATTTATCTTTGAAAAACATAATATAAGTAAACTGAGTGAATTAAATAGTAAAATATACACTTATGATATATTTATTTAATTTTTTTCCTTCTTATAATCATATAAATATTTTATTGAATATGTACTATCATATATAATGTTTAAATCTCTACATTGTTTTCTAAAGAATCTACAATCCCATTTTTGTATGTGGTAAATATTCGTTCCATTATTCAATTAAATAAGGTAAAATTATGAAACTTTTACCTTTTTGTATACCATTACATGTTATTTTTTGCAAGGTGTCCAATTATTTGATGCCAAAACTATTTCTCAACCATCCCTATAAAATAATAGGAATTTTCAGCATATCCCACTTGAAACATTACACCCTTGTTTATTTTCCTCTTGTCAAAAATAAAAAATATTTAAACTATAAAGTCAGAATCCAACCATTAAAAAAAATAACTTTTATTACCTAATGAAAATTTTGGGAAACACAATTTATGTTTTTCTTCAACGCATTAAAATATTGTGTATTATTTGATTTCAACACATTCTGACTAATTTCCATTGAGATAATTCCTTAAATTTGAGTAAAAAATCAATCTAGAATGACACTAAAACATCATAGACTCATTAAATTTTATTGAGAAAATTTATATCACCATTAATTATAAATGAAAAACCATTATAAAATGTCAATGGATACTATTTATATAATTATTTCCATGAGACTTACAAAATAAATTAGTTTTTATTTGTTTCTCCTTTGATTTGTGAACATTTTTTATTATTATAATTTATACATAGATAAAATGATAACATTATAATACAAATTTAATATCCATGAACCTGTTGGTCTAATGTTCATAATTTTTTTATTAAAACATTGGAAATTTATTTTACATTTTTATTTGATAAAGTTCAACATTCCTCTAAACTTGTATTCTGTGTATGATTTGAATGCCCATAAAATTGTACCATAAAATTATAATAGGTTAACATAAATACCATAAAATGAACTTGAATATTATTTCAACATGTCCAAATCGATCATAATTCCAATAACATCCAAAAAATAAAAACTTTTTTTCATAAAAATCTTATTATCTTAACCACACCACTCACTGTCCTTCCCCATTTTGCCACTAATTTTTAATAATTTTTTAACACCGAAATTTTTAGAAACACTTTACATTATTTTATTCAAATAAAACATCCTCCGTTAAATTTTTATCCACCAATTTTTATTTGATTTTATATTCAATATTTATTTATTTAATATATAAATTTATCTTATCTCTTTTATTAAACCAAAATATTAAATTAATTTACCATCAATTCATATTATCCCTTTCCTATAAATATCGATGACCATATTATATCACTGAGTTAGGTATTTTATAATTTTCAAAATCATCAGAATTTGTTCTGTATTCATCACCCTTGAAAATTCACTATAATAATTCTACCACATCCTTTCCAGATTTCATAATGAAAATAATAAATTTGTTTTTATAAATTTAAAAATCCAATTGTTTTTTTAAATTTAAAAATCCAATATATTATGTTGAAAATTTTTATGTTATTTTTTAACATTAAACTTCTTCTCAATCACATATTTTATCTTCATCTATGTAACATGTAGAACCATAAAATCAGGATTCTCTTTTAACAACCATCATTCCATGTAAATATTGAAAAAATAAATGTTATTGTATGTTAATGTGTTTTTATTCAATTTTTTATTCCAATTATCCAATATTTTTGTCTATAAATATACATAATTCAACTCAGGCCACATCATAAAATTTTTCTCTATGTATTCCTCCTTATTATTAGTATTATATTTATCAATAATGATTTCATAATCATTAAGATTAGTGATCAAAAACTTTTATTCATCTATATTATAGTTTTAAACATCAATTTCAGAATTAATATCTTCTTTATCATTCAATTTAGACATGAAATTTCTTTTTGTGTTTTTAAAAATTCTTACAATGTTTCATAGTAGGAATGTTATTCTTATTGAATTTTAAATTTTTCATATTTAGAGAAAATGAAAAATTCTAAATTTATAATCACTTAATTATTCCTTAAGTTTTTTGGAATTGTTTTTGAAAAATCATCAATACCACCATATTTAAAAAAAATTAAGGAAATTTTTTCTTGATACTTTCCTTTTTCCCTTTATAAACAATTATTAATATAAATGAAAACAAAATAACAAAAATTATCCCAACATACTTATATTATTCTAAATTATCCTCTTTCATTAATTTTTTTTTAAATCTCCTTCTACTACACAACCTTAAAAGATATTTCATTATCTACCAATCTCTTATTCTTAAGAGTACATTGTTTACTTATTATTTAAGTAATCAATATAACATTAAATGTTTCTTCGGGAAATTAGTTCAAATACTAATCTTCATTCGAAGATACATTTTCATAATTTTTCTGCAAGATACAATATATCTTTTTTCCATAACAGAATCATTATGAGTTTCAATAAAATATATAATAGTGCTCACTAATTCATTAAATATCATGATTATGTTATGAATATATTCATCATAATAATTAAAATTTCTTAATTAATTAAATAACAGATATGTAATTATTCAAATTTGTCTTATATATTCCCTTCATAAATGTGATCTCACTTGTAAAACCCTTAATTGGGGCCAAAATATGAAATCACATGTTGGGGATCAATATAGACTCTAGAACATCCAAGAATCCCAAGAGGTTTTTTTACAAGATACAATGGATAAGTGGAAATTTTAGGTATTATTTAAGCTGATGTATAATGAATAATAAAATATTGATCATTTGAAAAACACCATTTTCATAGATATTTTGCAACAAACATAAAACATGGAAACCAAATTTAATTAAAAATATATAAAAAATAAAAAGTAGAATGTAAATTTTTGTAGGAACATTTACACTAAAATAAATTCTAAAGCATGAGATTATAACTCCACTTCCATTAATTTATTGTAGAATTGTGACCTTCCATTGGCATTGAATGGTGTCATATATTTTAAAAAATCATGTTTAGTCAAGTCTATATATCTACCATGGTAGAAATGTATGGGTGAGTACTAAATCAGTAGGTTTTCTCAAAGATACCAAAACACATTCATGTAAAAGTTATTATAATATATATTCCAATAAATCTCGACAAGATAAAAAAAATTATAAACAAAACCATTTTATTTATCTAAATTTCTAAAAAAAGTTATTTATTACCGATAATTTAATAATTTTTAACATTTTTATCCATACAAATTACAATTATTTTCATAATAAAAGTTTTACCATTGAATCATATATCATAAAATCGAAATTTTTCCAATTTGAAAAGAAAACTACCAATGTTATAGAACACTTGAAAATCCTTATTTCACCAAATTTACATGAAAACTCATCATTTTTACAATATATTGGAAACCATCCAATTTCCCAATGAAAATATCCCATTTTAGAAAAAAATAATTGAAACTCTACAATTTAAAAAAAATACAAAAGACATAGAAGGCTTCCTAAAATATATTGGGAAATCCCCATAACCCAAATTGTTTAGTGAAAAATCTATTTATCTAAATCCATTTGATACCTCGTATTCTCCTAAAACAAGTGTTTTGTGTAAAGGATTCCTGGGTTTCTACAAGTGGTAACATCTTATTTTACACTATCAATTATAAATTATATTAAATGGTTTAAATGATTATCTCACAATACCTATATTGAAACTCTCAAATGTGAGTGATTCCATTGTTCTACATTGTTGTATTCTATCCAATCCAGCCACCCCCATTTATAATTTTTTTTGTATTTTTAAACAAGGTCTCACTAATATGGTTTTAACACATGAAATCACTCAATATAAAATAATCCTCATATCCAATTTCAAATCCCAAAATCTCAATTTAGTTCATTCAAAATATATTTAATAAGGTTTTATAAAAATGTTAAAAATTATATAAATTTAATAAAGGTAAAATTAAAAATTATAAAAAATATTATCCATATAAATATATATTTGATTTATAAAATATAACAATTTATTACTCATTCAAATCCCCATTTAAATCTTACGATTATATTATAAAATTATCATTTTTAAAATATTTATTTTTAAATTTTAATGAAAAACTAATCATATATTTTCAAAAACCTATTTTCATGTTTCAATTCTCAGTGAGAAATAATTTATTATAATAACACAAAAGTTTCCATCAAAATCAATTATTGAAAATAATTTTTATATAAATATATAATTTTAGAATAAATAAATAAAAATAATTCCTCAATATAAAATAACAACAAAAATTCATTTGAAATTAGATAATTAATTGAAGATATTAAATTTGTATTCCATATCATTTAATTTTACAGAAATAAAAAAAATTTCAACTATGTCGATTAGACCAATGAGGTTGGATAATTCAATCAATAAAGGTGATGACCACATAATCTAAATTAGATATCAAATTAATTAAAAAATCAACCTTATACATCCTTGAATATAAGAAAAAGAGAGATCTATAGAGATATATATTTCTGAACCAAGGTTAACATAGAATTATAACCTTTTATTTCATAACAATTCAATTAATATGATAGCAATAGTGAGTAATTTGTTAGGTTCTCATTTAAATGATTAGAATGATATGTGGAAAAATTTATCTTTGACTTGATCACACACATGGAAATACATAATTTTAGTAGTGGAATGTTATTCAAAATTTCATGTTTTTAATCGTGTCTGGTAGCAGGTAGTATTATAGAGGATTCCAAGGGGATGTTACTTCAAAGTCATATATTGGGGATTATAATTATCACAAAAAACATTCATTACGTATAATGTTCTATTATAAAGGATGAAATATAAGGTTAATTAGATGATTTATATGGATCCATTGAACTATTACTTAGATGTTAATGATTGGATATATATTCCTACAGGTGACATGAATTATCTTGTTAATAAGAGGGACACAATAAAACCAAAAGACAACGTGACCTATTTAATGGGTGGGACCCACTCTAAATATGGGTGGGAAAATTTTTATACTTGTTATTATTGACTTTGATTAGTGATTTAAACTTATATAATTTCATAACTAATTACAATATTTATAACTTCTGATAGTAATGGAAAGGGATATTGTGTTCTCCTATAGATGAATGTATTAACATCCAAACCTTATAAATCCATTTTTTCAATACATTAATTTTATTTCCACGTGAATATTTTTTTGTGTTTTTTTTTTCACAAGTGTGTTTGAGGATAGAATAAGTGTAGTGATATATGTACATTTTATTCTTTATATGTTCTTGTGTATTAAATTAAAGGAGATTTTTGTAGTCATTGGAAGTTATAGAATATTTTTTAACCAGTATATGTTCTAATGGTATATTCTAGTGATTTATGGTATTTAATTTCTCACATAAAGTTTAAAAAGAGTTTAGATTCATGTATTTGGTAGCACACTTGAGGGAAGGATTGGGAAACATTAACACTTTTATCTTTATGCTATTTTGATTTAGTGGGATTTATTTTATTGGAAGGTATATCATATAATGAATAAAAATACTGGATAGAAAATTTATATGGGTCATGATTTGGCTTTAGAAGTATAATGATAGAAGATTATATGATATATAATTTGATATATATGAATGAGAAGCCAATATCATTTCATTTTTTTTCATGATGCATGGGTTATTCATCAATATATTGGATGAAATAAGACAATAAGATGATCATGTGAGTGAATTAATCATGAATCAACATTAGTTCAAATCGTTTACTATCTTTTAATTGAATATTTATAGGAATTATTGATGTTAACATCACATTTAGAATTATGTGATGTGATGGAAACCATCTTATGTAATTGTTATGAGAAAGTAACTTTTTTTTTTGAGAATGTTAGTGATATTATTCCGAATGAATAACTTAAAAAGAGGAAAGTCCAATCATACACTAGAATAACACTAAATGCAGAAGTAAGATGATATTTTCTTTATCTAGGAATTAAAAAGAAATGGGAAGGTAAATCCATATAGAAACATTAATTAAATTGAATAGTCCCAAAATTACTTTTTGGCACTATTAGAAGAGAGTGCATCTTAAGAAGAATTTTAAGGAGTGAAGTATTAATTGTAGGAGGAAAGAATTCATAAATATATGTTCTATTAATTCAATTGAATGTAATAATAGTTCATTTCTGAGGGACCATAACATTTTAATTCATCAACCATAGACTCTATAAAATTATTTTACTCTATGTATAAGAGGGGATATATAAGAAATTATTAATTTGGAAGGTTTAAAAAGGTTTAGAAAATAGATAATTAGTTTATTAAAGTATTAGATAAAAGGTATTTCAATTTTCTATTAAGGATTATATGTTTCCATGAATTAAATAAATTTCATTAAATACCATGATTATCGAAGAAATTAATTCATTTTAGTTAGTTGGATGAATAAGGATTCAAAACAAGCTTCATAAATTGAGTTTTTAAATTTAATTTGGGTCCTATACTCTAGTACATTGGGGTATAAAATGTGACATTGTATCTGATCGGATGGCTAGGGATTGAAACAATAGTTAGAACACCAAATTGTGAATCTTTAGAGTTGTGGTAATATCATCTTATATAATATTTTTTTTGAAAAAATGATAGTTTTAGTAGTAAAGGTTATATTAAGGATCCATTACCTGGAGTTTAAAATTTGTGAGATTTATATAGTCTAAAACTATATAAATTTTTTATTCAACTTAAATGGAAGAAATTATAGATCTCAGAAGTTAAATATCATTCAAATTGACATTAAAGGGTCTATAAGAAGTCATTATCATGGTGGTTCAATGTAATTTATGCTATTAATCTATTATTTCACAAGGAAACAATGGTTTTACTTCCAAAATAAAAAATCAGATGTTTTTGAAGTATTTATTCAATGGAAATCCTGTGTGGATAGGTTGAACATAATAAATATAAAAAACATAATGTCTGATATTGTTATTGAGTAAAATAGTACATGTTTCAAAAAAAATTATAGAATTGGTAAATCCAGACTCAAAGTATTGAATCCAAAACAATAGAGAATAACAAAGTTTTAAATATGGTAAATTAGACATGAATAGAGAAGGTAATGGTTAAGATAATAAATTCCAAAATATCTAAAAATATTTGGGTTTAAGCATTAAATATCCAAGCATACCTTGTATTCTAAAATTCATTGTCACAGATGGGGTAAGAGATTCTGGAAGGGGTTGGGTTTAGATAACACATGAAATGAAACAATTTAAAAGCTTTCAAAATTTTAACTATGTATATTTTAATTCCAAGAATATAGAAAAACGAATAGATAAGTCCATGGAAAGTTTATTTATAGGTTAGTTCGATGAAAAAATTATATTTTGACACTAGGATTATGAAAAGATGAATGTAATTAGAAGTTAAAATGTTTTTTTCAATGAGAAGGTCCTATTGAATGACTGGAACATGTTTGTAAAGTAATATGATGGAGAAAATCAAATAACTAAATGAAAGTTGATCTAAATGGATGTTATAGATAGGTGAAAATTTGATAAGGATCAAGGGGTATAGAAAGTATAGATTCTTTGATAATGGAACATGTAGTTTAATTATATTGTAATACTAAATCCTGGATCAGAGTACCAGAAGATGATGCTTCAAGAGTTTCAGTTATAGAAAGTTTTGTATTATATGTTGAATTGTGAAGATTTTTATATATTGAAAACCTATTATATATGATTATATTTGGTGTGAAGTAATTTATTTTAATATACGAGGGAGGTATTGAGTTCCTAGAAGAAGTGTTCAATCTTTGTAATTAATGAATTTGAGAGTTATCTATGAACAATAGTTCTAATTAACTTCATTTGAATAAAACAATGGAGCTAATAGAACTAGTACATTGGAAAAAAATTCTTGAGAATTATTTTTTATATTTTTTGAATTAAGAGGCTTGTGGTATAACTAATTTCAAGTCAATTATGCTGGTGAAAGGACTTTTTCAAAAATAATGAGTGGACATCATTGAAAATATTTCACCTATAGTTAAAGACTTTATCATCCCAATAATATTAAATCTCTATGATCATGATGGATTTCATTAAGAAATGATATATGTGAATATAAAGTTCCTTCATGGATACCTGGAGGATGAAATCTACATGAATCAATAAGATCTTTTTTATTATAATTTGAGTAGGGACTAAGCGTGTAAGCTAAATATGAGTCTTTATGAAATGAGAAAATTGTCGAAAATATGGTCTATAGTTCGATGCTTTTGTGGATATGGTGGTTTCATATGTAGAAACTTGGATCAATTCTATAATTTATTTCTTTTTAGGATATATTTTTCATCATTATAATTTTGTAAGAAAATGGTATGATCCATGAAGGACCATGAATTATGAGGATTCTGAAGATTAAGAATTTTTTACTAGAAATATTCAAGATGAATGATATTGAGGACGTTAATAAAATAACGGGAATACAGATTCAGAGAGACACAAAGATATGAATTTTGGATTTTCTATAAGGGAATATGTCCATGAGATTATCAAGATATCTATGATGTTAAAATAAAAGTTGTTATCAACCCCATTGGCTAGACACTTCAAACTATCCAATGTGAGAGTACAAAAATTTAAATATAAGGTGATTTATAAAGATATATTTATTTTTAATCAGTGATAGGTTTTTAATACATGTTATGCACACACTACTACCAAATATTTATAGTTGGTGTTTTCAATAATTTAGTGTATAATCACAGAATATAAAATTAGAATGTTATGAAATAGATTTTTTTGGCATCTCAATATATTAAAATTCCATGTTTATTTCTTTTAAATTGATAATTAATTTTATGGTTTGGTGGATGTAGACATTAGGGGTATTATGATACTCAAAAGAGTGTAATATGATTTATGTTCACATTAAATAGAATCATAGCTTGAAATATTTCAAGTCTATAGTATTTGTCATCACTGTCCACGATAGAATGTAAATTCGATACTATTATAAAAGTATAGAAGGAACTATTAAGGTTGAGGTGTCTATAAGAGGAGCTTAAAAGGGGCTAGGAAGGTTAGTTATTTTTCAATAATAATCAGGTAATAATTTTCAGGGTTAAGAATATATTTTTTTCACACACTTATGAGACCCATCAACATGACATATCACTATATTCGGTGGATTCTATAATAAAGAACAGTAGATCTATAGAAGATAATTAGATGGGAATATATGGATGAGATGTTTAACAATGTTCTAAAATAGATAATTTTAGAGAAACACTATTTAAAAAAACCAGACAATGATAGAACAAATTATTATAATATTAATTAGAATTCCTAAATTATGTAGTTAAATTGATTATAAAGATATTAAGTAATTGTTAAAATAAAATTGGAAATGGATTTATTAAAATAATTTCTTATAATTTTTTATTTAAAATTTTAATTTTAAAAATATATAATTTTTCTAAAATAAAATTTATTTTAAAATTGATCATGTAAAAATTATCTTGGAAAGTGTTTTTGATAATTTTATGAAAGTATTGATTTTCAAGGAATACGGAAAATGCTGATTTTTCTTAAAAACTATATTATATTTTAAAGTATTTACATTGTAAAATAATATTTGGGAATAGTTGTAAATTTTTATTAGTTAATTTTGATTTAAAATAATACAATTATGGTTTCCAAAAAAGATTTTATACATGAATTTCGAACACAGAAATTTTATTTTTAAAATGGATTTTTTTCAAAAACAAACTATTTTTTATTATATTTATAGGTTTAAGTTAAAATTAAATGATGAATCTAATGTATTTTTAATTTTAGAAAATTGATTACATATATGGAATTAATGGGTTAATATTTTGTGAATAGTTCCATATTGTGGTTAACATAAATAGTAAACATACTAATTTTATTCAGACTGTAAAGGGTAAGTAAGATAATTTTAATTAAAAATAAATTGATATGAACCATAAAATGAAAGAAATAATTTCCTAAATATTATTATATGAGGCTATATCAATAATTTTCATACAAGGATAAATTTTATGAACTTTTGGGACAAATTTTATTAGATTACTACCTTTATAATATATTATTTAAAGAAAATTTAAACATGTCACACTATTATTTTTAATAAGTATAATTTATTTATGATGGGGTTTTCAAGAGGATATGTCTACCTATAATTTTTTTTAAATTTGAAATATTAAAATGCATTATTTTTTTAGTTATGAAATAATTACCTTAAATTCTTACTCAGTGCTTACTAGATGATTACTAAATTAAGGAAAAAATCAAATAAACTATATGAAAATATTAAAATAAATATAATATATGATAATTAATGAAAAAAGTAGTTTATAAATTTATTTTACATGTTGGGATGTGTTAAAATATTTTTTTTGAATTATAAATTTTATGTTGATATTATGAAAGTCAAAGTAATGAATTGTTCCAAAATTATCATTATTGATATTTTTCAGAAAAAATATTTCAATAAATGATATAAAAATTATAAAAATTTTATATTCATATAAGTTATTAGGATATAATTTATAAATTTTAATAATTGTACATTTTGGGCCTTTTGTCTATTTACAGTTCCTATACTAACCCTTGAAGTGTAAAAATGTTTCTTGTCACCATAAGATTTAAAAGGGATATTTGGGGAGTTAAAACTAAATAATAAGTTTAAATATGTTAAAAAAGTTTTTTAAAGAATTATTTTTTGAAAACATATAAACCCATAATAATTTTATATTCAAAATAAATTATTTTTCATATATTTTTAATTGAGAATTAATTTATATTAGTTTAATGTTTTGATACATTCAATGTGTGACCCTCCAATATTTTATAAAAGGGAACCTCTTCTTCCCATTTATTAAAATTTAAAACCCATTTTAAAAAAAATGAATTCCCCTATATCTTATTATAATCCATCATATCATTATAAAGATCTTCGTTTTAGAATAAAACCAACCATAATGGTCTTATGGTGTTAGAAAAATGGGGTTTTCCTAAGAAAGGTATAGTTTATATCTGCTTGTTTTAGTCTTGTTTCATCTTCCACCTCTTTAAAATATTATACATCCATGATAAAATAAAGTCATTATATTACATATACATATATGATTTTATTTTAATTTCATAATCAATATCTTTCTCATTTCTCATCAAATGAGAAATGAAGCATTCATTCTTGTTTACTGAGGACTATCACTTCTTGAACCTATGTAATTCATTTTCGATCACCATCTCTCAAGAAAAGTTATATTAGCATAATTAATGTTTATAAATAATAATTAAAAAATATTATTCATTATTAAAATATAATATATCATTTTAATGTTTACCTTTCTATTCATAAAAAATGATAACATCGTTCGAGCGTACTTGTGGACTACCACATCCATGAAGCGATCTGATTTTTTTTCATCAACACATAATATGGATGATATATATAAGTATAGTAAAAGAATTAAAATGATATTTATTATATTTTTTTCAATTTTAATTATAAAAAAATACTTAACTTCTTTTTGTAACTATATTTAAAAAATTGAAATTTTTATCATGTGTATGTATGACCATATATCTCTCTGGTTGTAACGTAGTTAAATTTTCAGGAAAATATATAAATTTTTGATTTGGAAGTCTAATTTATTTATAAAAATATAATTAGTTCATTATTATTATTTTGGATATGACGGAATAATGAACTCTTTTACCATATCCAACCAATCAAAATCATTTTGGACTTATGAACCGAGTATCGTTAAATCTTCTGACGTTAATATAAATAAATTAGTATTTTTTATAGCATGGTAAAAATTTAAATAAATGTAGTGATAAATATGAAAAAGGTTATAAATAAATTAAAATATTAACATAAGTTTATTATTTATGAAGATAAATATCGTATGTGACGTTCCAGACTCAAGTTAATGGAATTTCATATAAAAATTATTTATTTATTATTTCCATTAAAACTCAATTTTCCTTTTCCATATTTTATATTTTTTAAATAAGAGTATACTACTCTCTTATGGATTTATAAAGTAATTTTTACCCATGATTTAGTTTTTACAAAATATTTTGAAATGAATATTTTTTTTAATTTTGTAGATAAGATACTTTGTAAATTTTTTGATAAAAATTTCAAAGAATTGTTTTTAATAACTTATACAGAATGAGTGAATTTTCTAACATTAGTGAATAATATTTTATTTGAAGTTTACTTAAAAAATTAAATGTTTATTATTAATGATTTTTCCATTACACGCACACAATTTTCTTTTTAAATAAATGATTTTCCTCAAGGAATGTTTTTAGGGTCAAAGAATTCATGTTTTATTCTTATGTTGTCATTCTTGTATATTGTTTATGATATTTGGTGGTTCTGTTATAAACAAGATTTCGTTTTTTCTATTATATATCTCCAACTCATTGGTTATGTTTGTCTTGGATGTTGATCTTGATGATTATTCTAGGTGTAACTGTGATGATTACTCCATGTATAATTATAAGGGTTATTTAAATTATAAATATGAGAGTTATTTAATATTTAGATTTTAGGGTTACTCCATTTGTATGAATGATTATATAATTTTTCCCCAAGGTACCTATATTATTTATTTATGATTTTTGTTGTTTGTTACATAATTTTCATGTATTCACAAGGTATGTTATTGAGCTTATATTCAATAGAATGAAAGCTCTACTTCAAATGGATGAAATTTATAATATTTTGAGAAAAACAGTATGAGTTTTCATGATTTAAATGATAAATTAATGAGTTTTTTTCCTTTAATAGTTCTTATTAAATGTTTTATGAAATATTTTGGGAAGATAATTTCGTTTCGTTACTTTTATTTTGAGCCTAAATTTGATTTTGAAAAATTAATTTTTTATAAATATTCAAGAAATAATATTTTGTTCATTTATTTTTATGTCCTTTCATGAGATTTTTTTTATAACCCCATCTTTTAAAAAAAATGTCATAGGTTTTAAGGGTGTGTAAGAGAAAATAAGGACTGCAGTTTAGTGTTGTGAATATTTTCCATGAAAATAAATCATGTTTTGTTTTAAATACGTTTATATTTGTTGAAAAATTGGATATTGTGTTATAAGTGTCTAATTTTTATAAATATGGGTTGGTTATCAAATATTTATAACCAAACTCTCTAAAACATGAAACGTTAAATATTTTTTGGAATGTAATAAATTTAATTCCTGTAAAAGTTACTAGAATATGCAATGATAAAGGTGGGGTCTATAGAGTTAGTATCAGAGTTGGGTTTAGAAAAAATTGGAGATTAAGATGTATTATTTTGAGGTTTTCTTAATGGTTGTGGATTTTATAATGTCTATACATGTTTAATGTTGATTTTATGTTAAAATTCTTAGACACCCCGTTTTGTGGTTTTAAGAGATGGATTTCTTAGAGATTAATGGAATTTATTGAGATTGGATTTAGATGGGTAATCTAATTAGGTATAAAGAAAAATAATGTTAATGTACTATGGAATTTATGTGGGTATTATATTTAAGAGTAACATTTTCATATAAAGATCCGATATTTCATTTCATTTTTTAATGATACTATTTTATATAGATTTAATATCTCTCATCAAAATGATTGGAAAATGATCTTATAAAACCTTATTATCTCATCCAAATGATTTGATTATCAATATTATTTAAAAAGTCCATTAAGAATATTTTGAAATTTTCTTGAATATTATAATCAATTTTAATAAATTGCATTAATTACCCAACACCATTTCTTTTTCAAATAAAAAATTATGATTCATGGTTTTGTTTTCATTTGATTTTGATATCTGAACTATATTGACTCTTTTGAAAATGAAAATTTCATAAAGGACATGACCATTCCCATTTTGAATGATGCGAATAATATTAAAAGATAAAGGGGATATCAAATAAATATTGATGTTTGGATTCAAGGCATGAAGTATTTTAGAATATTTATATATGAAGCTTGATTGATTTTATTTTGAAAAATGATAAGAAATTTTCTAGAATATGTTTTTCTACACTATTGATATATTTATTTTAGATGGAATCAAAACTCCGGAAATGTCATGTAAAAAATGGGGATTATTTTTTAGAGTTAGTCATTATGTTCAGGTAAATGTTTGTGGTATATGTAACCCTTAAGTATATATATGAAAAACTATATTTGAGGAAAAATTACCTTACATTTTGAGGAAATATGTTTAAAGGTATTGGTAGTCTTTAAGGTTTATCTGATCTATAATTTTTTGGAAATTTTATTTAATAATATTTTGGAATATATTTCTTATCATATAAAAAAACTTAATATTTAGAATTTTTTTGTTGACTAAGTAATTAATATTATTTCAGAAGAAGTTCACTATTTTGTGGAGATTTATAGTATTAAGGTAAAATAAATACCATGAGAATATATTTGAAGAATTAAATATGACTTTTTTGGAAGCACATGCGACTTTATTTTTCTCTCCATTGATTTATGGAAATGATTTTCATATCTTGAATGTTATATTATTAATAAATATAATTTTTTGGTGTGTTAAATTAAGAGTTAATGATGTTATATTGGTAGATAAATATTAAATTTACCATGGAAGGATATGTAATAAAATCATTCTTATTTTTGGGTTTAAATATTAGTCAAGGATTTTTTATAGAATTTTAAGGATGTTTTTTAATTGATTTATCTATGTTGAACTTCGAGTATTACTATTCATTTTTGGACGTTATGGTTGTTTTTTTAATATGATGGTTTACTCATTTTTTGGAAATTATCTTGTCTTGAACTAACCATTTTGGTTTTGTTAAATGAATAAATAAAAGAGGAATATATTTTTTAATTTTTTTTAAAATTTTTGATCTATATATGTTTATTCTAGTGCTTCACACAAGAAGAATGCATCTTGAATATTCATCATTTAGAGAAAAAATGATTTTCTTGTAGAAATTTGTTAAAGGATAAAAATATACTTTTTTGAAACATATATTTCCTTTTGTTCTTAACATAGTAAGTAAAATAATTGCTTATCTTTAGCAAAAATATTTTGAAAAAAAACTTTATACTTATACTTTTCTTGTCCAAAAATTATTGAAATATTATTCCATGATGATTTTACAATTTTGTGAGGGTTATCTATCTCCTAACCATGTTCTCTCTCACTCACTATCATTCCTTAAGATATTTTTTTCTCTTCCATATCCATGTTTTCACATCCATGTTATGTTTTCCTACATGGAATCCAAGTACATTTTACTCCAAATTTCTTTCGTATTTCCATTTTCTCTCTTATAAAGTGGATGTTTTATTAATCTCTTTTACAATCTTGGATTTCATCAATGGTATTCTGAAAATTCAAACCCTAGATACCTAGACCATGTTGAAAATTATGAGGAAGAGATTTATAAAATAAAGAGAATGTGAATAATCAAGTAATGACAGAATAAATCATTGTAATATTTATTTGTATTCTTTAATTATGTAGTTATATTTAAATTTATTAATTATTAAAATAAAAAAATAGTTTCATTAAAATCATTTCATATAATATTTTATTTAAAAATTTAATTTTCAAATCATATAATTTTAAGTTAAAAAAGTTAATTTCGATTTTAAAATTTAAATTTCATAATTAACATAGAATGATGGTTTTAGAAAATTTTGAAAATATGGATTTTTCAAAGAATAGTGAAAATATACTAATTTTTATTGAAAACTATATGTCAATTTAATGTATTTACAAAGAAAAATTATACTTCGGATTTTTTTTTGATTTTTAATTAATTATTTTTTATTTTAAATAATATAATTTTTCTTTTTTAAATGGATTTTAAACTTGAGTTTACTGTTACTAAATTGTATATTAAAATGGTATTTTTTTCCGAAATATTGTATTTCATTGCGTTTAACTGGTTTAATTTAAATTTAAATTATGAAACTTCTATAATTTCCATTGTTTAAAATAAATATCATGTTTTTAATATGGGAATATTAATTTAGTAAATTGGACCCTATTTTTTGTTCAATATAAATTGTAAACTTAGTAATTTTATTACTACAGTGAAGGGAAAATCAAGTGATTTAAGTTATAAATAAAAATATAAAAACCGTTAAATGACCCAAAAAAAGCCTAAATAATATTTTATGTCTATATACAAACAATTATAATAAAATATTCAAATTTATTACCTTTTTAGGACACTATGATGTGATTATGACCTTTATAATATCTTATTTAATGAATATTCAAACATGTCACACTCTTGTATTTAATAAGTGTAATGTTAATAATAATGTGTTATAGATATTATATATTTGAGTATAAATGTTGTTTCGAAATATAAAATTTTTATCTTCATCATGATAATTTATTTTGAAATTTTAGTGATGAAATAATTACCTGAAATGCTTATTAAATGTTGATGCTATTATTATTCAACTAATGAAAAAAATGAAAATGATGATTTTAAAAATATTAAATGAAAAATAATTTTGATAATTATTTTAAAAAATGAACTTTATTTATGAATTTTACATGATTGTGATGTGTTATATTATGCTTTTATAATTCTTATTACTATCTTGATGTTATTAAAGTCAATATAATGAATAATTCTAAAATTGTTATTATTGATATTTTATAATAAATAATATTTTATTAGATGACATAAAATTACTAAAAATATTTGAATCAGAAAATTTATTATTATATGGTTTCTAATATCCAAAAAAGTCCATTTATTCCCTTTTTTACATTTATGGTAAAAATATTTACCTTCAAAGAGTAAAAATTCTTGTTTCCATGGTAAGTTTTAAAATATTTAACTAGGGGTTGAAACTAATTGATAATGGTAAATATGTTCCCATTAAATAGTAAAAATTTTATTTTATGAGATATGTTCAACCAATACTCATAATAAATTATAAATTAATTAATTTCGAGGAATATGGAATTGATTATTAATTTATAATAATTTGATATTTTGAGAAATTCCATGAGTGACCCTGCCCTCTTTTATAAAATGGAACTTATTATTATTATTCGATCACAATTTTTGTTAAATCCAATACCATCCTGAATAACTTCCTAGATTCCATCCTATTATTATATAGGTATTGGTTTTTGATGAAAAAAAATCTTAGAGGTATTACAGTGTTAAGAAAAATAAATTTTCCAAAGAAGAGATATAATTTTTATCTGTGGGTTTCAGTATTGTTTATTCTTGAACATCCTTTTCTTCAACCATGATAAAATATTATAATAATTATATCCAATATAATTATTTGTTTTTATGATAATTTCATATCCTATATCTATCAACTTTTCAATCAAATGGGAAATTAAACTGTTATTCGTGTGTACAATGGACTACCACCTTGCGAACCAATGTAATTTGTTTTCTATCACAGTCTCTCAAGGTAGAATAGAATGATGTAATTAATTTTTATATATTATAAGTTTGATATATATATATGTATATCATTATGAAAAGATAATATATCATTTAACTTATTACTATACCTTTCACTAAATAATAATAACGTCATTTGTGGGTATGTGTGGCCATCCACCCCCGTGAGGCGATGTGGTTCATTTTTCAACACCACATATCATGGAATATATATATAAGTATATTTAAAGAATTAATTTTTTTATTGTTAGAATTATATATGGATAACATAATTCTTACCTACCTTACATAATGATCAATGAGAAATTGAAACATTAATCATGTGTATGTACGACCTAATATGTCCATGGTTGTATCAAAGTTCAATTTTCATTACCATATTTAATAATTATCTTAAAATGTATAAATTATGTTTAAAAATTACAATTATGAAATTATTATTATTCAAGAGATTTTTTAGTAATTATTTCCTTGAGCATAGTTAATTGGTAGAAGTTACTTTGAACATATGAACTGAATATCATCAAAACATCCGACAGAAACATAAATAATTAAAAAAATTATTACATGGTAATAATTGAAATAAAATAAATAAAAAATTAATAATTTTCCCAATAATTGAAATAACTAACATAATTTTATTATTGAGGAAGATAAATAGTGTATGAGATGTGTGAGACTGAATGTTAGAGACTTTATTTTAAATATTATCTTTTAATAATTTCATTTAATAGTATCTTTTCTTTATTATGATTTTTTTTAAAATGTTTTAATGACAGGTTTTTACTTCTTACCTATGATATTTTAATTTCAGTTTACCATGTATTACTTTTTTCAAAATGTTTTTGAATAAATCTTATTTGTTTTTATCCGAATGAAGTACATCGTGACTATTCCATAAAAAGGAATATTTTTTTAAATTACATGAAAAGGGTGGATTTTCCCACATTCATGAAAAATATTTTCTATAAGGATTCATTTATAATGTTATATGGTTATTTTTAAAGAAATTTTTTCCCTTTTTTATGTTTATTTTTTTAAATAATTTTTTTCTTGGAGGAATTTTTTTGTGATTAAAGAATTTATGTTTTAGGATTATCTTTTGGTTTATGAAATTTTTTATGAATATGGGTGGTTATATTATAAAAAAATTTCTGGTGGGTTTATCATATCCCTATAATGCATTGGTAATGTTTATATTGGATTTTTACCGTGATTATCATTCCATGTGTAATTATAATGGTTTCTAAAAATATAACCATGAGGGATATTTCAAGTATAACATTTAGGGTTATTTCATGTATATCCATGAGGGTTAATCCGTGTATAATTGTGACTATAAAATGATTCCCAAATTTACCTATATGAATTATTTATTATTTGTTTGGGTATTTATAAAAATTTATTATATTTATAAGGTATGTCATTGTGATTATATTTAAAATAAATTATATACAATTTAATAAGGCTTAAATGTATAACTTTTTGAAAAAGATGTTATGTGTTTTCATATTTTCAAAGAAACATTCAATATTTTTATTTTCCCTCTAGGATTTCTTGAGAAAAGTTTTATGATAATATTTAGGTAGAGATGGTGATATTTGTATAAGAAAATGTATAGTTTGATCCCAATGTTTATTTTGAAAAATTAATGTTTTTTACATATTCATTTACTAATGGTTTTATTATTTTTTTTCTATCCCATATTGAGATTTTTGTGCTCACCCTATCATAAAAAAATCATAGGGGTTAATGATAGTTAAGAGATAAGATTAAGTGATTTATAATTTATATATATTTTTCAAGAAAATAAATATTTTTTATTTTTATAAAGATTTATATTTTGAAAAAGATAGACACTATTTTAGAAGTGTCCAATTTGTATAATTTTGGGTGGGATATGTAATAGATATTACATAACTCTATAAAACTAAAAATATAAAATATCTTTGGGAATGTAATAAATTTATTTTAGTTAAATTTATTAGAATATGTAATGTTTATGGTTAGGTACATACAATTTTTCCTCAATCAGACTAGGCTAATCAAAAAGTGGTGGTGTCATTGTTTATTCTATAAAGGATGGAAGGATTAGGTTTTTGGATAAGTGTTAGTAGTTATTATGGGTTTTTTGAATAAAATTACCCTTGGAATATTTTTCGGTATGATGAATCTTATTAGAATTGAAATTCAGATAACTAAAATGAGAAGTTCTAGAAGTTTTGTTCGATTTAATCAGGTTAGAATCAATAAGAAAATTCCCAAAGGGTAGGTGTTTTTGAGGTTCATGATCAGGATGTTGTGTTAGGGTTGTCAATAGTTCCAAGATGGATTATTATAAGTTATTATAATGTCATTTATTGGTGATTCTAATGATGTTATATAATATTCAATCCTTATATCATTCTATAGGAAATGATTTAATGTAAGGGTTATCAGATAATAAATAAGGGTCATTTTCACTATTCCCCTGATATCAATAGTTGGATGTAGATTACTAAAGGAGATATAATGTTACTCTGTTCAATGGAGGTAATTTAAAAATCATATGAGGTTGGTGAGATCAGTTGACTGGTTGGGACCCACTATAATGTTTGTGTGGGATAATATGTTTATCTATTCTAGCTGACAATTGTTAGTGATAAAATTTATGGTAATTACCAATTTTATAATAATATTTTAACTTTTAATAGAAAGGAAATGTAAATTAGTGTTCCCCCATACATATAGGGCATAAAATCTATGCCACAAAAATCCATTATGTCCTTTATTTTTATCTTTATTGTTTATTTTGAATGTTTTTCTTGAGTGTGTGTAGTTAGAATCATTGTAGTAATTTAAGGTTTTGTTATTATTATCGGCTTCTCAAACATTGAATTTAAGGATAAACATTAGTTTAGACGATGTTTTTAGATTTATTTTCCCCAGTGTATGTTCTGGATATAACTTCTTTTGATCAGTGGATTTGTATTTTCCCCAACACACTCCTTATAAGTAATTTTATTCATAGGTGCACAATACCTTAAATATTCCCCAAGGAAATATAGAGAAATTATATGAATAATTTTGTTGTTAATGATGTATTTAGGTGTTAATATATTTATTAAAAATTATTTTTTTAGGACCGTCCAATATGTGCAAGATCTGGATGTAGGATAACCCTTCAATTTTTCCTAAAAATAATAAAAAAAGGTTTATAAAAAATTTTATGATAACAATTATTACTAAAAGTAATTATCTATAATAATTAATTGCACATATAAAGTATCATTAGGATCATCACACTTCCAACAAATTTTTCTTAATGGATCAAAATGTCACTTAATGTCTTCCAATGCAACATAAATCCTTAAAAAACAAAATTTAACCAATTTAAACCTCCAAAATAATAATGGAAAATAATTTAAAAGTTATAGGTGTTATTATTATCCCTAATAAAGGAAAATTTATCCTTGAAAAGTAAGTGATCATCATTGTCCATGAATGAATCCAACCATTTCTATCACATATCTAATTATCTCACATGCATATTCCTAAATGGTTTTATACTGTTGTAACACCTGAAGGAAAAGAATATTTTCGTAATAAATGAACCTCTCTAAAAAATCTAAAACCTAAAATAGATCAACCACATAATTCACATAATGGTCTAATCCCATTTCCTCTGATTTCATAACATTTGATGGGTCTGGCTAATATTTTATCTATTGAGATACATGAAAATCATTATGAACCTAATTATAAATTATTTCATGGGAAAGAAAACCTATATGAAATTAATATACTTCAAGCAATGATTTAAAATGGTCCCGTATATCATTGAATCATATTACTCTACTTCCAATGTTATATTTGTCCCAATCTTGGGGAGACTATACAAAACACATAATAAAAAATATCAAAACTACGGTTTATTTTCAATGGTCACTTGAGACTTTTAGGAATCTATTTTGAAATCATGCACTTTTAGATTAAATTAATCGGTTATGTTATATCACGCAACAAATTGGGTCCCACCATGGTCATCTTACCTGAATCTACCATACATAATTTGATTAAAAGGGGTATGTAAGTAGCCTCAGGATCATGATCTTGCTTGTCAACCCACATATATGTAGATGTATAAACTATAAAAAGGAATTGGTCCATACTTTAAATATTATAAAACTAATCAGGGTAAAATATAATGCAGGCTTGATTTTATTGGCTTTTTTATATTCAATTAAACCAATGGGCATATAATAATTAATTTCACTTATATTTAAATTTAATTTGAAATTAATATAGCATATATAAATATATATTTATTATTTGATGATTGATAGGCCTAGAATAATTTATTTCTATTTTATTTAATTTTTTTCAATTAAATAGAGTATTTTTTAATAAATATTTATACATATATGTTTATTATTTGATGAATCTGTCTATAAATTAACATTTATATTATCGCTATTATGTGTTTAATATATAATAATCCTTAATAAAATGTATTTTTATATTTTTAAAAATCATTTCTGAACATAATTACAATTATTGTTTGACTCATAGACCGGTCAACACAAAATGTAGACTAGATTGGACATAACATTTAGAGTTTATATTTAATTTAGTCATATATATATTAAACAATTTTAGGTATTTTACATGTGGTCTTAGCCCAATCTGCCCTATTCTATCTCATTAATATCCCCCATTGACCAATATGGTAGATATAATAAAGCATCCAACCACCCCTTGTGTATTTGTGATTGATAACTATAATTATACATGAAAGTAATCAATAGAAGACGATCCTAACACGATCTTCTGAAATCCAGAATAGATGCCTCATTTATATCATCTATAATTATAATGATATGCTTTATTTACCCATCCATATGTGGATGATATATTTTATTCATCTTCTATTGTCTCCCTATTGTTATATGGAGTTACATATAGACTCTCGATGTAAATCAAGGATATTTAATCAAGATGATTGACTATGGGACATAATTTGACCATAAAACCTATTTTATATGAATCTACTCATGATCATCAACCAATCATATTTCTCATATATATAGGGAATGTAAAAAAATTCTGATTTGGTCCACTTTCAACCAATCACCATCATTCATACATGGTGTCCTTAGTAAAACCATCAAAAAGATCATATCAATATCATCCGATTTCTAAAAAATGAGAAATAAAATAACTAATATACTTATTTATCCTTCACCGCAAAAATGATCACCATATAATAGGATATACCTTTATCAAACAGAGATATAACACCTTATATGAATAGTTAAAATATTTATAAATGTTGCTTTTGAGATCCATAGGAACCACATTCCATCCTCCAAAATAAAGAACAATAAACATCAATACCACCAATCCCATTACAGTATCCTTACCATTTATAGAGTCTCAAACCCTTTTTTATCCTCAATATCCAATTTCACATCCTTCACTCACTCCACCAACTTAGATATTAAATAAATCCAAAAGAGAACATAACATTATATCATCAATACCTCTATGTGAAAGTATTCAAATGACATAACTAAATATTACAGTTGGTGTTTATCCATACTCATGGAATCCGCCACTATAATTTCATTTCTAAAATAAAAATCCCCCAAACTCCAAATACAAGTTACAAAAATTTTCTATTTATAAATTAAATATCCCCCACAGATTTATCCTCGCCATACTCATTTATTGAAAAAAACATTAGTTGGTTCACCACAAAGCTTATTTTAGGTTCCTAATGAAAATACTTTTATAACACTATACTCGTCATGATAATAATGTTTTTTAAATCCTATTGAAATATTGAAAACACCAGATCCTCAACATAACCTTTTCATGGGTTTGAATGTACCAAAAATCCAATTCAGGACCTTATTATTGTTGAATTCTATAACATGTCAGTATTCATAGAGGCCAAATCTAGTTTAATAGATTAAATTAATTATATATTTTGTATGTAATATTGAACTATATAGAATCAATATTCATACACGTTTTAAATTTCTTATGATAAGTTATTAATCCATCAATTGATATTATCATGCATGCGACCCCTCCAACAAAAGGACAGACCACTAAATGAATAATATGATACTCCCATCATATGATTGTTCGGACTGTTCCATCCACTAAATTGTGTTCTCAAATATATAAAATTCTATAAATAATTATACTAATGGTCTTAACTTGAAAATTATAATATACATATTTCACTGGTCCCACTCTTAGATCTGATTACAATTTATCTGTACATTCAACCACTTACAACCACTAAATAATTTTTAACCATTCCAAAAAGTTCATTTTGTTGATAACTGACCTTACCTATACATTAAAAGCTCTATATTGAAATTTATAATCATTCATTTACACCGAAAATTTATTTCCAATAATTATATATGGGAATAACGCATCATCTCATGGTAGAGTATTGACATCCAACCTCAACCACTAGTGGGTTGTAAAAATCCAACAAATCAACCCTGATGTTATAATATTCCCCAAATACAATCATTACACCCCTTGACCAATCAATTTTAAAATCACCAACACATGTTTTCCCATATCATTACTCTCTAAGAACCACTATTCACTATCTATTGATATTTCATCTTAAAAACTACCATAATATCATATATGGACCTAATGATGTTATGTGGTTTCAATTTACCCATACCAAATATCACCATGGAGCCATTATCCAATCCTCTAGTTTTTGATTCACATACCTCACAATTGTTTTATTTTGTATTCAATGTATGACTCCAATTCACCTTCCTATTTCATATAGAACCTCATCTTGTGATAAGACCAATATTACAATTAATGACCTATATTTCTAATAAAATTTATCAATTATCAAAGTCTATTTCATAAAGCCCAATAGGATTCATCAAAATATTTAAAAAAATACGACCTTATCAGATCAGACTATGATGATTATGAGATATTAAACCACCACTGAGATGTGGTGGGAGATTTAGTGGAAATAAAAAACAACAACTATTAAAAACTACATAATTCCCATTGCTGGTTAGAGTGAGTAGATCTTTATGGTTAAGATGTGATGAAAAGAGATTTAATGAGAGATAACACAAATTGACACATTTATTTTTTAGAAATACTAATCACCCTTATTATCTTGTGGAATGTACTAGGGGTAAATATGCTGCAATCCCATTTTAGACATTCAGATTTAATACCATATTAAGAATGAAAATAGAAAAATTATTGTATAAAACCCCAACTTAAAATATGAAAAAATGTGTATAAATAATTTTAATGACCTTCACTTTAGGTATCTAAAGTGCCACCAAAATTTTGAATTTGTGTGGACCATTATTATCATCTTCAAATCCTTCCAAATCCATGCATGAATAACTCATGTTTCCATCAAAGACTTTTCTTTTCATTATAAAAATATTCCCAATGTGATTATTCACATTTTGATAAATATAACATTACTATGTAGTTGTAATTCCTTAATATTTTACTATATGATTTACATTTCAATAAACATTATCTTGATAGTTTTTTCATATGAAACACCGAACTATAATGATCCACAACATATTAGATAAATATTATTAGGAACATTGAAAAATAATAATACCTATAGTAAATGAAAAATATTTTGATAAATTTAAAATACTCATAAAATATGATAATCATTCATTTTTTATTTAAAATAAGCTAGGATTATGGGCCAAAAAAAGAGAAATACAAGGGAAAACAAGAACAAAGGGGGGGGGGGAGATAAAATAATGTAAACCAAGGGAATCAAATATAACAAGGTTCTCACCCTCATCTTGAAAAATATTTTTTCCTATAGAGTAGGATATAATATATCTCCAAACAACATTGGTGGAAAGATAATCTGTTACTTTATTTCCCTCACGCCAAATGTGAGAAACCATTGTATTACCATTAAAAAGACCTCTGCAAATTCTAAGAAATTATGAAATAAACAATGGGGTAGTAACTTTGCCAAGAAGAACATTATATAAGAGCATTTAGTTTGTATCTACTTCCATGTGATCAAAATTTTGTTGGCGGAAAATACTAAGGCCGATGAGCATAACCATGGCCTCAGCTTGGAGTGAGTTACCAAAAGAAAAATATATTATAAATACCACGATGATTGTACCCCCAGTTTGATGAACTATCCCTCCATCCCATATGATTCATATCCTTTAATATTCATCCATGTTCATCTTTAGGACAAATATTTTATATTTTCATAGAATAATTTATTTTTATGTGAATAGTGAAAGACACAATTTTTACAGAAATTGAATATTTATAACATTATAATTATATAAGAAATAATTTTAAATTTTTTACCATTTTAGTTAATAAAATTTTTATTTATGGGGGTATATTTTTTCATATTTAATATTCTTTGAATATATAAATCCAATTTTATATTTTTAGATATTTTGTGACATTTTATTCCTATCGAGAAACAGTTCTCGGTAATTATTCTAATTAAACATATTTATATTAAAATTAAAATTTTTCATGACTTTAAATGTAAGAAAAATTATTTTTTTCATATAAAACAATTAATATAATTCAAGTTAATTTCATTTTATAATTTAAATCTACCCAAAAATATTTAGAATCAGAACACACTTTTTTTGAAAAACTATTTTTAATCATCATTATACACTAATTATGGAATTAAATTTTATAAACCTTTTATATTATTGATGATAATTTTTTTTTTCATATTTAACATTAACCTTTCAAAATTTTCAAAAGAATAATAATTTAATTTTTATCTTTAAAATTATTTACTTTGTTTGAAAATAGTAGTTACCATGTTGAAATTAAAAAGTAGAAAGAAAGATGGTTACATAGTATAAAATAAATAAAACATTTAAAAAAATTGAATATGTATTTCTTAATGAAATTTAGATAATTAAAACCTTATACACATGGTTATTTTGTATATTTGGATCCTTTTACCCCTGAATAGTGACATACCATTATTAAAATGTAATGGGTATTTCCAAAATTTCCATTTTTGACACTTATAACAAGGGGTCACTACCACATAATCATTATAAAAATATACCTAGGAAATTCGACATTAAAATCTTCAATTTTTATCCTCATATAATAATATCTAAATTTAATATGTGTCTTGTGTCAATTAGTTTTTATAAGGCCTCTAGTTATAAGCATATATCTAAAAGAAATCCAATGTTCCAAGATGAGTATTTCTTGCTCCTTAGAAAATTATTCTTAATATTCATCTTCAGAATTTATTCTAAAAACCACAATATAATGAAATCAGTAATATAAATATACATTAATAAAATTATATTAATTTTTTAACCTTTATTAAATTCTATCCATCCACTATCTAGAGAAAATAACATCGATCATGCATATATACAGACTACCACTTACCCCAATGATGAATTTAATTTATTATTACAAAAAAACATGGATAGTTCGAAGAATGAATTTGATGAATTTAATTATATTTATTGAAATTTAATTATTATTTTAAATTTATATTAACATTATATACAAAGATTTACTAACTCATTAAATCATTATAACATGTCCAGTTTTGGTCACTTTTATCACCAATGTGAATGATGTAATAATTAATATGTCATGAGTGATTATGGTATGTTATATAATGGTAATAAAATTTGAAAATAATTTATTTAATATGTTTTAATAATTATAGATATATTTTATTAATATTTAATATATTTTTTAATATACCACCTTTCGATCTTTAAGCATGCAAGAACTAGTTACTTAAAATTTCCATTTTCCTGAAACATTTTCACAATTTGTAACTATTGAAAAAATATTTTCAAATCATCACCATCACAATGAATCTTCTATATAACAATCAATTTAAAAAATCCTAACATCCGATGATGATTTTAAACTATAATTTGGTTAAACATTTTCTAGATGGTTATAATTAATATTTATAAATGGTGTTAAATTATTTTAATCCTATAATATAAATTATTAATATAGTAATGTCCAGGGTAAAAAGGATAGACAATGTCAGAAAAAGTGGGATTTAATGTTAGGGGTCTGTTGTCAGAAATGTATTTAATTGAGAAATATTTTATATTGTGTACCATAATATATATGATATAGTTGAATTAGTGACTAATGGTTGTATTTTACTAGATTAATGTAATTTAATATTTTTTAAGATCCATATTTTGTTATTTATTTAAATAGATTTTGATTCAATGGATTTCAACGTTTTCAGGGTTTTTGCATATAAATTTTGCATCATTGAGAGGTGATGCATATTCACCACTTGATTTTTTTGTGGTGTATATATATTTTAAATGGATTTAGTTTTTCATAATGTTTCATGAAATCTAAGACATTTATAATTCCATCTTGATATTCCTTTTTTGTTATTTTAAATTCTGTTATTTCTAAATCCAAATTGTATATTGATGACTCAAATCTAATTTCATTGATTTATAATGCATTTTCTTGAAAGTCGTTCTTATATGTTCTATTTCATCATTTCTCAGATTTCATATTGAGATTTAACATTTTTCTAAGGAAATAAAATTTTAATTTAAATATTTATCCTTGAAAAATTTATTCCACAAAAAAGTAAAAAAAGGTTTATAATAATTCTCATCCTACCCAAGAAATATCTTTGTATTCCATTTGGTGTTTTAAAATGGGTTTCTAAATGATTTTAACTCTTCATTTATTTGAAACGAAATGGTAATATTTTATTATTTTTTTTAAAATAAAATGCTAGATTTTAAAATGGAATTATTTATTTTAAAATAGATATTAATGTCTTTTGTTCCAATAAAGAAATTTTTATGGGTTTTTATATCTTTGAAAAGAACTTTTTTTATAACAACTTTCAATTATACAATTTTTTTCTATAAAACATATTTTTGTTTAAAAAAAATTTATTTTCGAAATTTTTTTATCAAGATAAAGTATTTATTGTTTAATAAATCAGATATATATAGTTTTCATGCATTTCAGAAAATGGTTATTCTCACTAATTTTCATTTCATTTTACTAAAATATATTAGAAAGTTAATTTTAGTCTATGAAAACATCCTTAATGCTACTTATGTTACATTGAGGGTAATTTTAAGCCACCATCTATGTTTTTTTCTACATATGGTTTATGAAATGATATTGGAACGTTTTTTAGGAATGAAATCTCTTATCCAAGGTCAATTAATTGTATATTTATGTCAGAATGTTTTCATTTTCTTATGAAACAAACAAACAAACATACAGTAACAAATATATATATATATGTATATATGATTATTATATGATGGGTGGAATCCTATATCACCCTCCAATGTTTTGTTAATGATTTATATCTCTTTGGATAATTATGGAAATCAAATATTGATGCTCACTTCATAGTGGGATTATATAAGTGGGGACATCTCTATTATTTTATGATAATTAGGTTGTGATTTTTACTAGACTCTTTTTATGGTAATCCATGATTGATTCCTACTACATTGTAATAATTAAGAAGTTTTTCATACTATAATTTTTATAATAATAAAATAGATATACCTTCTATATTATGTTAATATGAATCAGGTACTTATGTCTGCTTCAATATGGGAGTCATGAAGTGATGCATGATGCACCACATTATGGGAAATAGGTGAAAATTATTGATCTATTATTTTATGGTTTATAGTCCTTTTTTAGTTTCATTCTTACTGGTTTTCATTATTTCCATGAAAAATAATATCTTTATTCATATGATTATGATCCATGCATCATGTTCATTATCACATGATTCTACACTCTTTTTTCAGGATAAATGATTGATTAATAAAGATTACATGTCATTATTTAATGAATTATTAATAACTATTATCCTTAGAATTTATTTTTATTAAATATTTATTCCATTAAAATATTGTTCCTCATTTTTATGTTCTTATCATAGATGTCATGTTGATGATTTTTCCCTTACTGAGAATTTGACATCAACCCGTTATTATATTTAAATTCCCCATGGGATGAAGATGAATATATATATAACCAATATATTTTAAAAGAATAAATTTTTTGATAGTTTATTTGATATAATAAACATTCTTTAAATATCCCAGAAAATTTAATTCTAATCTCATCTATATCTTGCAGAATATATAACCCCATGTTGAAATGAACCATACTATTTCATATTTTAATAAAATAAACAATAAATTGGAGGGTATTAATAACAAAAAAAAATTATTAAATTTATGGTTATCTATTTATTATTAATTAAATAAGTATAATTTTAAAGAAAACAAAATCTTTTCTGAAAAAAACTATATTTTTTTCAATAATACAGTAATGTCACTCTATGCTCATGTAATTTAAAGTTAATTTTTGTCAATTTTAAATAATTTTTTTAAAAAATAAAATTCATTTATAAATCATAATATAAAAATTTGCTTAGGCTGAAGTCTTTGTATTTTTCTAAAATGTTTCATTTTTTAATGAATAGTAAAAAATACTCAATTTTAATGGAAAACGTCATTTTATTTTAAATAATTTATAAAGATAAATTTTATTTTAAATTGGGTTTTAAATATTTTTAATTTATATATATAAGTTAATCCAATTTCAGTAATTGGAATCATTTTAATATTAAATTTTGATATAAAATCCTTCTAAACTTTGGAATATTTTCTCTTTGAAAACATTCCTTTTCATCATCTATATAGGATTCATTTTTAATTACATTTTGTAAATAATATTAATGGAATATGTAAAAATTGATTCCATGCTTATAATAATAATAATATATATTATATAATATTGTAAAAAATAATTTTTGACCATAATGAATAGTAAAAATAGTATAAATTATTTACCATTGTTAAGGTATAAATGGGTTTAACAGCGGTTAAACTAAAAAGAAAAGGGTTAAAATTTACTCGATACAAATATAAATCATATTTTTTGGAAATATTTTAATTTTATAATTCCAATTTTTAAATCTAGGTTCATTTAGATGTTTTTCCGATGTGAATAAATTTATCATATTGGAATCTTTTATAAAGTTTCTAGGAAATTTTTAAGAGGTTTAGATTTCCCACTTATAAAAGGGTACTCCCTCCCCTCATTTATTCACACCTCTAAAGACATTTGGATGAAACAATTTACAAAAAATATCTCCTCAATATCCTTTTTAAAATTATTGAACTGATGGTCCTCCAAAAAACCATTCCTATGGTTCTCAATTGGAAATCCAAGGGAGGTTTCTCTTGCAGAAGAAAATTATCTTAACAAAGCTCTTTCATTTCATTTCATATTTTGTCATGTTAATTTATGTATTAAAAAATAAAATATAATAAAACAAGTATCTAACAAATATAAATATTTTATTATGTTTATTACATTTCAATTATCCATCTCCACACCCATCAAATATGAAATGAAATCATCAATTGTCTGTATGATGGACTACCGTCTCACAAACCGATGTTGTTTATTTTCCATCACCAATAATAAAGGATGGATATAATGATGGATTTACCAAATTTATATTATAATAATTATATTATTATACTTATGTAATTTTAATATCACATATACGTTTTTATCTTCCATTACATTTAAAATACTATAACGTCGCACGTGTGTATTGAGGACTACCATCTCATGAAGAAAAGAGTTGATTTTTTCACACATGCTTTATATGGAATATAATAATGATAAAATTAATGAATATATTTTATTGATATGATATTATATTTATTATTTAAAATTAATATATCTCCCACTTCCTAACCCTTTCACCCATTAAAAGAATAATATCATCATTCATGCATGCCTATAACCTACCATCTCCTTGAAAAGATGCTATTTATTTTCCATGAATGACATTCATAAATGGTTATAAAACCATTTATAATTGGTAACTGTTATATATATAACATTAATATAATTAGATATAATATGCATATAAATCATTTTCATAAGAACCTGAACTTTCATGAGAAAATTATTATGATAAAACAAGGAAATGAACAACTAAAAAAATAACTAAATTTCATTAAAAAATGGGTGGTAACATGTAATAAGAGGATCATATATAATATTATAAATTTGAATATGGGTATTTTATAAATTAATAACATGTTTAAAATGACTATAAATTAGGTTAAATCATGTTCAATCAAAAGTATGTGTGAGATAAGGGTTTTTTTAACATAATTTACATTCTTTGGGTTAAACATATATTTTATGTTGTATATAGGCATTTTTATTTTGATGTACATTTTATAAAAATTATAAATTCATTGATTAATCTGTATTATAATGATATGATACTTACAATGGACTTCATTCAATTTATCTTCATTGAGGAATATTATACTGTTAGAAACATTATTTCGTTAATATAAGTTATAAAATTCCCCTTTGAAATTTAATATCATGATTACATAGTAATTCATAGTATTTTGTGTTTAAATTTAAATTATTAAAACCAATGGGATTTTAAATGAAAGTTAACATGTGGTAAATAATTTCATAGCAAAATATATCATCATTATGTTATATTACTTATTCATTTTCTATTGATATTATAAGCGTATGAGAATAATGAATTTATTTATAGTATGCTTTATTTAAAATTTTAAAATACAGATTTATTTTTATACATATAATTTAATTATTGATTAATTCTCACAAAAATGTTATGATATTTATAAGGGTTAATTTCAAAATCTCATTTTAATCGGGATTATTTATTCGTGATTTCCCATTCAAGAAAATTTTACTATAATTTAATCCTAAACAAATTTAATTTTATTACCATTTGTTAATTCATGAATTTGAAAAGTAATAATACTATTTTTACACTCATTGGTACTAAAAGTAATATATAAATTATTTTTATTAAAATATAAATACAATTCTCTCTTTAGCCGGAAATCTGTTTTCTTCTAACACTATATTTTCTAAAAAAATAAGAAATACTATTTTACCATTTAATAATGACTTTTAATGTAATTTTAACACATTTTTATTTATTAATAAATGTTTTAACGGATTCTTCTGGTCATTTTAAAAATAATGCATGTTTCAAATTTAGAAAAAAAAATATTAAAGAAATATTTCTTTTGATATACTTGGTATGTATTGAATTTCTTACCTTCATGAAAACTCAATTATTTAAATTCTAATTTTTAGGTTTTAAGGATATTTTCGAAAAAAAATATTTTGAAATTTTCTTATGAATGTTTTGTTTTAAAAGGATATTTTCAAAATGAAATGGATATATTCTTTAAGAATGTTTTTAAAGATATCTTAATTGTAATTTTATTCATCAATGAAAAAACCTTCTATTTTTACTCGAATCTATATTTATTGGATTGATATTTTCCTTATTCGAATTGTGGATGTTTTATGATAATTTTGACCAAGGAAAATTTTTATATTCACTTTTTTGATTGATTTTTTGTAGTCATTTACAATCCCTTGAAATATTCACTTTCCTGTGATCATTAGATATTAAATTTCCACTAAATATAAATTTTATTAATCACAGATATTCTTATTGAAAAAAATATATAAAATATATATATATATCTATCTAAACATAAATTTAATCTTTTATCTGTGGAAATATTGATAAATATGTTTTATTTACTAAATATAGATTTTGGATAAAAAGAAAAATTGTTCCGGAATTAAACATTTTATTCAACATATATGGAATGCTTTGGACATGCATTGATAGGTGGATCCTAGAATTATATATCCACTTTATTAATTAGTATTACCATTAAGTGAATTTGATATCTGGCATTAAATATATTTCTACCTTTAGTTTTAATTTGTCTTTTGAAAGGCCTTAATGGTATAGGTATCATAATTCTTGAGGCCTTGACATTCAATAATTAAAAATTTCCATCATTAAGAATTTAGTTATTATTATCCATGATATTTTCACAACTATATTATCTATAGATTCATTTCATTCATTATTTATTGATTAGAAGTAATTTGTTTTCGGTTATTTACTGTGCCTTATTGATTGTTCCATATCTTCTTATCCATGATATTTTCATTATGATATTATCTATGGATGCATTTCTTAATCATATTATTTATTAAATGACATGTGTTTTTAGTTATTGACCTTATCTTATTGGGTTCACATTATCTGATTGTGATAAGAATGTTATTTATTAAATGGATTTTTACTCAGTTATTTCCTTTAAATATTCATTCTTTTTTATTGATTCATGATACATTCATATATATTTAATCCCTACTGAAAATTTTAGGTCACTCTTATTTTGATTCATTTCCATAGGATTCAATGAAAAATACTATGATTGATGTATGAAGATTAGCTAGAGGGTATAATGATATTATTGGAAAAAAATTTGTAATTTGTTATTTTAATTATAACAAAAACTGAAGTATGTATCTAGTTTACCAATAGTACTAAACTATTTAATCCTTCGGGATGAAATTCCTTGTATCTTATACTAATGTAATAAAACAGACAATAGCCTTGGGATACATGGATACGGTTTTCAATAAATGTTATCAGAGGGATTTTAATAGAAACCTTTGGAAATATATTAAATAAAAAATAGATTATAAAAAATAACCACATGGTAGGCTTTGAGGACAGGTATATAAGAACATTATAATATTATGATAGCATAGAGATTATGTGAATTTTCATTGAAATACTACCATTTTAGGATACTAAAAGTGAAAATTTTTCTTGAAAAAATGTACTTTGGGGTAATAACTATGAAAAGGGTGTATTGGGTTTAACCCAATCATCACCCAATGCATGATAATGGGCCTTATTACACTCTTGGTTTAACAATCCCTAGGGATACACGATGATAATTAAAATTTTATTTATGAACTATTATGAAGGATTTAAATAGATGGTAAAATGAATGACCTTGGTTAAACCTAATTTATCTTGTATTTTTAAAAAATATACCACAAAGGAACATGAAAATGTTTTATATTTGGAAAACAATGGCATGATGCAAGGAATTTTCTAGATAAAATGAAGAGTATGAAGAAAAAAATAAAACACATCCTTGGGATCTATAATGTCCCAAAATTTCTCTTTAATTTTTTTAATTTATATGGAATTATTTCGAGATCGAAAAATTCGATGGAACATGATTATGTGGCCTGGAGTCCCTAAATTGATCTGTCAAAAAATGTTAATCTTTAAATAGAACTCACAGGTGATTTTCTTGAAAATTGTGTAATAACCCTTAAATGGGTGCCTAAATTAGAAATCTAATTAAATACTTAAATTCATGATGTTGGGTTTACCCTAAGCACGACTTTAGTTTAGTCGATGCAAGCCACCACTAAGAAAACCCGGAAATGGAATAATCTTAAATAAAATAGAAAATAATATTATTCTTTCTTCAAATGCTTATAACTCTCTAACAGTGACTCAAATTAATAATCTTAGACCACTAATGAACTCTTGTGGGTGTTCTTTCCTTAGTCAGATCTAACATTGGCAGGTGTGGGCCAATAGTGGAAGTTAGTTTTTGGTCGTGAATAAAATAATTAAGTAACAATTATTTTATTTTCAAATCATTATAAATCCTAAACAGTAATACAAATTAAAAATAAGAGGGTTCCATTGAACTCATGGGGGCCTATTACACTTATTTGAAGCCTATCCTTGACCAGTGCAAGTCGAGGGTGAATGTTAGTTTTTTGAACATTTTTTAAGATACGTTCAGTAAATGTACCAGTGGAATTTTCTCTCTTTTAAACTGGTGCTCCGATCAAAAATACAAGGGCACCGTTTAATTTTGAATGCTGGGATTTTCCAAAAAGTGTATTAACATCATCCCTAAATGTTCACGGGAAAAAGTTATTTTTTGGACTTTTAATGAAAAATTATAAAATAATTTAATATAATTATTTTATTTCTTTACTCACCAATGGGTGAAGGACGACGACGTTGTGGTGTAGTGACCATGTGGTGAATAGGTGAATTAATGAAACTCATTAATGTCCCATATCACACAATGTACCAATGCAATAATGTAAACAAACCAGAAACATTGTTTCACAAATGAAACAACATAATGACGCAACATAACATCATAATGGATATGTTGCGACATGATCCTTTTTACATTTTGATGTACATGGAAAATAAGGATTATGAAATTTTCAGGATTCTCTTCCCAACATTTCACAGATGTCTACCCTAGCAAGGAACGAATAAAGCGGATTGAATTTCAACATCATTGAAGCCTTTCAAAATTGGAGCTGGGAAGTGATGTTGATGTTTTAATCCTTCGAGGAAAAATGTTGTGACATCATACGTCATAAGAGTTAGGGGATTTTAATTTGAGGTTATTTCCTACCCTTTTCTAAAAACAACTAACATGGATCAACCCACAAAATGTTTGATCCATGATTCATGTGTTATGCGTGGAGTGATTTCTTCTTGGGGTTATTTTTTCAAGGTCAAAATCATGGCATGGAATGATTGAAAGGAAACTCCTCGAACCTCCGCCATTTTAAACCTCTAACTCAGAGGCCACAGTATTACACGAAAAAGGTCCGAGTGGCTCTGAAGGTGTGTTGTTAGTGTTCATACCATCAAAATGATAGAAAAGATAGTTTGTGGATCCTCGCGGTGAAGAGGGTGCTCCCAGGAGGCCGCAGACATTGATGGCTTGAAGAACGAAGTAAAGGTGCAAGTCAGGTGTTCCGATAACTCCCTACCGGTGGAAGTGGTGGCGGCTGACCTAACTGGCCACATGGAGGAGGGGGCCTGCACTAGCGGGCCGCGTATACTAGGAATCCATAGCTCGTTAGCCGCGATAGAACGATGGAGGACGCTGCACCTGGCGGGGCACCACGGGGAGGGACAACCCACGTCTGGGCTGACCGAATGGCTGGAAAGGATGTGGTCTGTCAACCATAGATGGTAGAAGGGCCCCGTACACGTGGGGCCAGGAGGGGAACCGAACACGGAAGCCAGGATGCATCTCAGTTGGTCAGTACCACCGGTCGTACTGTGCGACCAGTCTGTAGATGGAGGGCCAAACCGCAAGCGGGCCGGTCCTGATCCTAGTGATTGAGAATAAATAGATAGGTTAGACCCATAAAGATGGTCCGGACAAATGACTACGAGCTAGAAATACATCAGCATTCCAGACCTACACCCCCTTCGGGTCGGGCCGGACTAGACCGGGTCGCCGGGCGACCCGGCGGGCTGGACCCTCAGCCAATCAGGTCGAGTTCGGTGAGGCCTATTAGGCATAGCCCATTTCCTAGATGGGACCTGACCAAGCTTGAACCACACCAGGTCAGGTCAAGTCTATCTATATGAACTGAGGAATGTGGGACCCAATGACCGGGTTTGTTGGGTCCGTCTGACCGGGTCAGACTGGGCCACTTCACAACCGGTCCCATGGTTACTAAAACACTAATAATTCAAAGACCGGGTGTCCGATTGAAACACTGTCTACTAAAAGGGGAGCCTTGTGAATAGGAAATCCTTCTTGAGATATTCTATGGGTGTTTTTGAGGGAGTTGGAATATGCCTGTGTTGGATCGGGCTCGAAACCAACCAGACATTTTTGACTAAAATACCAGTATCTTACAAATCATGTGTCCGACTGACGAGGCTTTTGTGGCGTTGGGACCCTCTCGATGTGGTAGATATTTTGGTATGCTCTATAGTGACTTTTGTGAAAGGTGGGATGCTATAAAGGGATTGAAGAGGGGTTCTCCAAGCACACTACGTACAGTACCCTGCGACTGGCTGAGACCAGAAGACTGCAGACTTTTGGCCTAGTGGGAAGCACCTCGATAAGGATTTATAGGCCCATGATGGGAAACAACTGTTTGTGACTTTTCAGGCCCATGGAACGTGATGAGGAGGAGTACCTCATTTTCTATGCCTAATGGGATGCTCATCTATATGACTTTACAGGACCACAGTACGTGATGGGGAAGAGTATCTATGTAGTCCAAGGTTAGAGTGATGCACCTCTTCGTGACTTGACAGACCTACTGTACTCACCAGAGGAGGAGTTCTCCAGTTTTTGAGGTGTTTGACAATGTGACTGAGGATGCTAATGATACTACCCTTGAATATACTATGTGTAAGCAGTCTTGTTTTTCATGAATTAAATTGAGGAATTTTTGTGGGGTCATTCTTTTTTTGGGGGTCCCTAATGAGTACTTTGTTACTAACCCCTGCACGGGCCTCGCCTTAGCATGTTGTGTCTGGTGTAGAAGATACAATATTTGATAGAGACTCGGTGGACTAGACCCAAAGGTGCTTAGGGAGCCGGGATTGATGGATACTGTGATGATGCACTTGGTGGGATAGGACCACGAGGCGCCCAGTAGGATCTGTTGGATAATACGTTATACTTCGTCTTCCAGTAGCTTCACTACTCTCCTAATCATATGGTGTTTTCTATGGATGGCAATAAATTTTTTCTTTGTGTACTTTTATGCTTTTAGTCCATTTGTTGGGTTGTATTTTGGACCACTTTCTTTTAACTGTACTTTGTAATCAATATTGTTTTAATATACATGTTTTTCCTTGGTTAGTATGTTGGACTTGTTTGGGAATGTGTGTGCATATAGGTACTTACAAAATTAACTCTCACTTATAGGTTGATGCCATTGGTGCTAGTTTCCAGCCCCTGACCTTCGATAGGTGGGCTTGGGGTAGTCACTACCTGGACCCCGAGGGATGGGTCAAGAAAAAATGGTATCAAATGAGAGGTAGACCCTAACACAAAGACCACGAGTCTATTGTTTTTTCATAAGGAATCTTTGTTAAGTTTTGAGAGTTCGACATTCATATTTGGGGAGTCTAGTGTTGGTGTATTGGCTGATGTATCTATATACCAAGACCCTAAATTCTATTTTTGGTTCAATAAATGAAAACACCAGTTTCATACCTGTTTTCTTATTTTGAATAAGAGTCATTTCACAATGTATAACATTATAATTATGGTACATCTTAATCTATCTCAAGAGTCCTCCACCTGGAAGACCAATTGGGATCTTGACACATGGGAACATTCTTCTTAGCGACGAGGCATTTGTTCGAGGACTTGTGCTAGAGATTCCCCCACTGGGTGGTATACCGATGTTACCAAAATTTGCTGATCAACTATCAGGCCCACCTCCAGTGGTTCAAGTGGATGAGGCTTGACATACCATGTCAGGGATAACACTATTGGCACTTATTGATGAGGCACAAGGACAGAATTTGTTTCACGGGAATCCAATGCAATGATCACCTAAGATGTAGGGTCACCAATACCGACCGATTACAGATGTGCAATGTAATCTGCAAGAACTAGAGGGTTCATAGGAGGGGGCATGCTAGTTTCTAGAAGGTTGGGATTTTCTATGCTTGAAGTAAAAAGAGAAATCTCATGCGATATTGTCCCACCATTGTTGTTGTAGGGCATGAGAGGAGAAAGTTGGAGACTATCAAGGCTTATGACCCCAAGACTCTAGGGATGAATCAAGGTACAATACGTGTCTTTCTACATTAGCTACAGTATTGATAAACACTAATACTAGTGATTTCCATTTCCATACACTTATTCTTGTTTGATACCTATAGGTTTTGGTTAAGACCATTTACTTGAACCTCATGTTTAGAGAACCCTACTAGAGGAGACGCAATGATCACACACCGGTTCCCAGAGTGTGACTTGACTCTTGGAGGTAAGAGTGTTGGTTGGGATCTCTTGGTAGTTGCATCGAGGAACTACGATTTCATTCTTGGTATGGACTAGTAAAATTTAGCCCAACATTTAATATATTAGGAAAACGATGTGGTTAATCTACCGAGATGGAACCATATTTCCCTTTATTGGTAGAGGGTAAATCCTTTCAACTCTTGATGGTATCATGCAGGGGAGGGTGTAATCAAATCATATTCAGTTGGCTAGTTCATCCCTTAATGCAATGGATGTAATGAGTCCTCATGTTCCTTAGTGACAGTAGACTATAAGGACATCTTCGTTGAAGTTGTTCAATGAATACCTATATGGTGAGAGTTAAACTTCTTCTTTGATCCGTACCCAAGGATGACACTGATATCCACACTAGAATATTGGATGACTCCCATGGAGCATTGTGCTTGAGGGTACAACTATAGGACAAGGTAAGGGAGAAGCTTTATGTAGTCAAGAAGTATGACCTGAGGTATCCTTGAAGGATTTGAGGTATGGTATGTGTCTTCTACAATCTTCTATATTAATAGACATAGGTGCTTATCATTCATTCTTGTACCAAATATTGTTCATGACCTAGAGTTTCCGGTTGAACTGTTTACTTGATCATTATATGTGGAGATACCTATGGGAGGAGACACATTAATCACACTTATGCTGATGGTGTGATATGACCCTTGAGGCGAGAGTTTCATTTGGAACCTCTTGGTGAAAGCATCGATGCCTTATAGTGTTAGTTTGGTTATGGACAGGTCATCCACGTTTCATACTCAGAATCACTATTTTAGGAAAAAAGATGTTGTATATCTACAATATTGTATTGGGGTTTTCAATGGCCAGAAAAAAGAGATAAATAGGCAGTACATGATAAACTAATGCATCAGGGGGGGAGGGGTGAAACTAATCACTCTTGAGTTGGCTGAACTTACCCTCATGGAAATATATGTTTTGAGTTTTTAGTTTCCAATAGTAGAGGTGTAGTACAAGAATGTCCTTTCAAAATATGTTTCAAGGGTTACCTCCACATAGGGGGAGGGACTTTTATATCATTATAAACCTTGAGATGGCATTGATATCTGAATCAATATTTTAGAGGGAATTCATAGAGATTCGTAAGCAGGGGGCGTAGGTGGGGGATATTTAGCGGAAGGTCTTAGTAAGAGCCAGTGTTCGAGGTAATGTGTGTACTGACGTCACATTAATCAAGTGGCCATGGAGAATGAGTACCCACTACCAAAGTGTTGATATGAACATCAATCTGTTAAAAGGGGTAGCCTTTCAGATACATAGAAAGGTTCATGTAATCTTTTCAGCAGTTGTGACAGTGGTAATGGCTAGTGTTCCTTTAGGACTATGACATTGAAACAGTCTATACTCATGAAAAGAAGAATGTGGTGGAAAACACGCTCAGTAGTAAGTCTAGTTTATAGATTCTATGTAAGGAAATAGTGCAGCTAGACATGATATAGATATCCTTCATTGATGGTTTTGGAGTATCTTACTTTTAGTTAGTGACTGTCACTCCGACAGTCTTGCAGTGAGTCAAAAAGGCACTGTTTTTGAATGTTGACTGCGAGGCCTAACATGCTTAGTTATCCTCATGAATGCTTCATGATAGATTTTTGATAGATGGAGAGAATTTCATACTTTTTAATGGATGCACCATATTACCAGTGACGTTATGGGGGGAGGTGTTGAGGTAGTTCCATACATCCCTTTTTGTGGTATGTCCTAGTGTGGCGAAGATATACCAGGACCTATGAGGTCATTACTGGTGGCCAATAGATAGAGACCCTTGGAGTTTGGGGGTAGAGACTATGTTTTCCTTTGGGTCTCACCTCGACATGGATTGAGGAGATTTGGCTGGGGTGAAAACCTATCTCTAAGGTTTTTAGAACTTTTCTTGTTCTTGAATAGAGTTGGCGAGGTGGTGTACCACCTATCTCTTCCCCCACAAATGCACCGTGTGAATGATGTTATCCACCTATTGTAGCTGAGTATGTACGTACATGCTCCATCGCATGTCATTGACTATGGTGAGCTATACATTGATGAAGCGGAGAAATTTAAGAATTTCCCAGTGGAGAAAGAGGATCGATAAGCATGGGTCCTACGGAGGCTGTTGATTCCTATAGTGATCATTCAGTGGAAGCACAAGAATATCTAGCAGAGCACATTGGATCAGGAGGCTCAGATCTGTGCTCAATACCCGATCTATTTGATTAGTTTTGTTTTGTCTTTTGGGGATGTAAAGCCCTAAGGTGGAGAGAATGTAATGTCTCAAAATATTTTCTGTATTTTTTATTTATATGGAATTATTTCTAGACCGAGAAATTTAATGTCACGTGATTCTATGGACTAGAGTGCCCAGAATGATCCAATTGAAAAAAATTATTCTTTAAATATCATGTGTGGGAGGTTTTCTTCAAAAAAATTGTAATAACCCCTAAATGGGTTCAAGTATTAGAAATTCAATGGTAGTATTTTATTTAGGATGGTTGTTTTACACTAGGTACGACTTAAGTTTAGTCCGTGTAAGCCTTCAGTAAGAAACCCCGAAAATGGAATAAATGTTAATAAAATAATTAAATAAATTTATTATACATTTCAATTACTGATAACTCATGCATGGGTACTCGAATTAAAAATTTGAGACCACTTCTGAACTCATGAATGTATTTTTCTTTTAAGAAGATCTTAACATGGTCCAATGGTGGAAGTCTATCTTTTACCGTGAATAAAAAAATTAAGTAATAATTATTTTATTTTAAAATCCTTATAACTCCTAAATAGTAACTCAGATTAAAAATATGAGACTATAGTTGAACTTGTGGGGGTGTGTTCCCTTTAGGCAGAGCCTAACCATGACTAGCATGGGTCGAGGGTTAAAATTAATTTTTTTGAACAATTTTTAAGGTACATTTAGTAAACTTTTGAGAGGAAATTTATAACATTTGAACCCCTGCTCAGATAGAAAATCTGAGGTCACCATTAAATTCAGAACATCAGGATTCACCTAGAAGTGACTTATTATTAGCCATCAAGGGTAGACAAAAAATGTTATTTTTTAACATTTCATGAAAAATAATAAAATAATTTAAATGAATTATTTTATTTCTTTTCTCATCATTGGGTGGTGGATGACGATGCTGCAGTGTAGTGAACAGGAAGAAATAAGGCTCATTAATGAAACTCATTAATGGCTAGTTTCTCTTTGAGTACCAATTCAATAGAGTAAGCATAACTAAGATCCTATTTCATAAATGAAACAACATAATGACGCAACGTCGAATCATAATCTAAATGCTGCAACATGATCATTTTTATAGCTCTACTCACCATGGAAATAAGGATTAAGAAATTAGGAGGATTCTCTTTAGAACCTCTGATGGACTTCCAGTATAGCAAATAATGACGAATGCTGGTGGAACTTCATCAGCATTGATGCCTTTGGAAGACCAAAGCTGAGAAGAGACGTCGGCATTTTTATCCCTTGAGGACGTATGCCAGTAAATCAGACATCATAAGAGGTAGAGGATTTTGATCTGATGTTATTTATCATCCATTTCTAAAAAATATGAACATGGATCAACCCTTTAACAGACTGATCCATGATTCGTGCGTTATTTTGGAGGGTGATTTATTCTTGTGGTTATTTATTCTGGGTCCAAACAATGCCAAGGAATGATTGAAAGGAAACTCCCCAAACCTCCCCCATTTTAAACCTCTAATGAGGAGGCTCCAAAATAACATAAACAAGTCCTGGGCGCCTATGCATGTTCTTTATTGGTGTCCTCACCCTCGAAATGACTATAAGTTAGGTCTGGGATCCTTGCGGTGAAGAGGGTTCTCACTGGAGGCCACTAATGCTAACGAATCGAATAACGGACAATTGGATCTTTCCCGGTGGTATGCTAAACTCACTATAGGCAGAAGCAGTGGTGGCCCACACCTGCATGATTCATTGACCAGAATGCCACAACTTGTCAGTGGCAGCGGCACCCAGGAGGATCCCGCGCCAGGCAGGGGCACCGTGTGGAGGGACGACTGGTGAAGCCACGATTTGTCGACTGTGGTTGTTGGAAGGGCCACACTCATGTAAGACTAGGAGGGGAATTGGACGTGGTAGCTAGGTGCATCTTGGCTGGTCGGCACCACTGACTGCATCGCAGGGCTGGTCCCTACCTAGATTGCACGACTCGAGCCTAGCAGGTCGGACTGTACCGGTGGGCCAAACACACACCGACAAGCCAAACCTATGCTGATGGGTCAGACCTACGCTAGTAGGCTGGGCCTTCACCTATTGGGTGAGACCCCCATCGGCAGGTAGGACCCGTGCCCCCATAGGGCTGAGCCAGACTAGACCAGGTAGCTGTGCGACCCGGCGAGTTGGACACTCGGCCAACCGGGTCGGGTCCAACTAGAATTATTAGGCCAGGACCATTGACCAAGAGAGACCATATGAACCTTGACCTGAACCAGGTCAGGTGGGTTCCATCTAAATGAATCAGGGTATGTGGGAACCCCTGGCCGGGTTGGTCAGGTCAGTCGGATGGGGCCCCGTTGCAATTGTCCACATAGTTATTAAAACACTAACAACTCCCAAACTGTGTGTCCGATTAACACACTGTATACTGCATGAGGACCCTTGTGACGAGGTAGCCCTTCTGAGATACTCTATTAAAGTTTTTTTGAGGGGTAGATTCTGGGTGGGTTGGATCAAACTCAAATCCTACTTGGCCCTTTTTACTCAAATGCTCGTATCATACTAACCGCACGTCCAAATGATGATACCTTTGAAAAATTGGGACCCTCTTCATGAGCCAGATTTTTGGCACGCTATATGGTGACTTTATTGGATGTTTAGATGTGAAAAACGTAAAGAAGATCAATTATCCCAATTTGTCTATGTATAGGACCCTGTGACTGGTTGAGACCTGAAGACTACTTACTTTTGGCCCAGTGGGAAGCACCTCTCTATGACGTTGCAGGGCCACAGTACATGATGTGGAAGAGTACCTTATAAGGCCATGAATAGTGGGAAGCACTTCTCAGTGACTTTTCAGGCCCATGGTATGTGATGGGGATGAGTACCTAAGCTGTTCAAGGTTAGTTGGAAGAACCTCTTCGTAACTTGGAAGGCCCAATTTACTCTCCAGAGGAGGAGTTCTCCATCATGTGAGGTGTTTGATGATATAACTGAGGATGCTAATGTTACTACCTTGAATATACCAGATGTGATCTATTTTTTGTTTCATGATTTACATTGAGGAATTGTTGTGGGGCTTCCTTTTTTGTTTTGGGGTCTCTATTTTGTACTTTGTTACTCAACCATGCATGGGCTTCAGCCTCATGTGTTGTGTCTGGGGCAGATGATCAAAATTTCCATAGAGACTTGGTGGACTGGGACCCAGAGGTGCTCAAGGAGACATGACTGAGGGATTCTACGATGGTGGACTTGGTGGCTTAGGACAAGGAGGGGACTAGTAAGATCCGGTAGACATGAAATTCTACTTCAACTTCCAGTACGTACACTTCTCTCCTGATCAGGTGGGGTTTTCCACGGATGGCCACCAGAGTTTCCTTCATGTACTTTTTTGTTTTTAGTCCTTTCGTTGGGTTTTTATTTAGCAAAACATACTTTCAGCTATTCTGTGTACAAAATCTTGTTTTAGTATAATAGTTTTTCCTTGGCCATTGTGTGGGACTTAGTTGGGCATGTGTGTGGGTACAAGTACTTAGGAAAATGCCTCCCAATTTTAGGTTGATGCCTTCATCATAGGTCAACAGCCCCTAACCATTAAGAGGTGGGCATAGGGTAGTCACGACACGAGCCCCAGGGCATGAGTTTTGATAGGATCTATTTATGGTTTGTTATCTTAAATGTGAGGAACCCAATAATTATCAGAGTCAATTCACCCTTCTAAAGGTTAAAACCAAGACTAAGGAAGGACCTATGTAGGAATAAAATTAATGAATTATTTATGTATTGGGGTTTAAGAATTAAATTATATAAATATTTCTTACTAATGGTATTTTGGTGATTTGATTTATAAAACATATAATGATTTTGATAAATTTTAGAAACATATTTGTATTCATTAACATAAGAGTTATGAATACCATCATGGTTTTATAAGTTTATGGTTGATTATAGGTTGAAATTATTATACATACGTTTTCCAAAAAAATAGTAAGAATATAACATAATTAAGGATATTTCTAGAAAACATTTTTGGGAATATAACCCATTGGTTTAGTATATGTTCATGTGAAAAAGTAATTTAAGAAAGAATTCCCTTTTTTGGCATAATTTAAATTGTCTAACAAACCATTAGGGTCTATATAATCTTTTATATTGAGGAAATTATCTGTTATTACACATTGGGGACAATTATCTGGACTATATTAGTATTTTTTTAGAAAAAGGATAACCCATATACCGGGTGGAAACATGTCACATCAAGTAAGGCCATGGGGCTTGATCCAATAATCTAAGTATGATAATTTTTTGATCCCTACCACTAGCTTATGTGATATCCTCATTAATATGTCTTTAGATAAACAATTTGGAAAAAATTATCAATGATGAACTAGTAGTGTTGCTGTTGATAAATACATATTTTTTATTATATTGGATAACTTATCCTTACCATATTGGTTTTTGGTAAATATTTAGAGAGGGATAGAAAGAATTTTAACTCTTTATAGATCTTAAGATATGTTGAAAGATAATTTTAGTGCATCATGCCTAAAAAATTAATTTTTTCGTGTTTTTTTATTGGATTAACCAAGAAATGTGAAATTTATCAAAGCACAACAAAAGGATGAGATTATTATTATAAAATAGAAATGTATTAAGAAAGTATATTTAATTGTATTTTTAGATTATAAAATAATTCCCCAACATTGAGAAATGGATATTGAAGGAAACATTTATCATATTACATTCAAATCTGATGAATTAGATAGTCTTTTAAATCATCATAGAATTTTGGTTTTGAGGTCCTTAACTTCCCATTGATCATTCACTCTCTTGTTGTCAATGACCTCTATCCTTGTCAATAATTATTTCGTTCTTTTTTACATGTCCATATCTAAAAGATGCACCATTTTCCCATACATATAAATTGAGTAAATGTTATTACATATGACCTTTTACTTCTCTCTCTCTCCCTCTTAATAAGATTATTATTTATCTACCCTTTAATGATGTGGTTTTTCCAACAATTGCATTTCTCAATACCAAACCATAGATTCCAAAGATCATGTTTAAATTGTGAGGATAAAATATATTTTAGGTGGGGAGAATGTAACACCCCATGATTTTAAATTAATAACAATTTATTTATAGTGAATGCGACATAGAACATTGATCTTAAAGATCCCACTAAATATAATTTTAATATCATTGATATCTTGTAGAGCACACAACCCCAATTCATAATTCACCATAACATAATATACCAATATAAACTAACTATTAATTTGTAGGGTATAAATAGAAATAAATAACATGTGGAAATTATTTTTATCTATTGATTTCAAATAAAATTAGAATCATATTGTTTTTTCTCTAAAAAATTGTATTTTTTTCTAAGTGATGGTTTAATCTCTATTTTAACACAAAATTTAAAAATATTTTTTTTTTCATATTTTAGAAAATTTATTTTATGAAATAATAATAATTTTTGAAGTAATAATATAAAAATTATCTTAGGGAATATTTTTGGGGTTTTCCTGAATTTTTTCATTTTTCAACGAAAATGAAATATAATAAATTTTAATTGAAAATTTTTTTTCCTTTCAAATTATTTACAAATATTAATTATATTATAAATTTGTTCTTAAATAAATATTAGATCAATTATATGTCCAAAAATTTAATTTATTTTATTGGAATCATTTTCATGATGAATTTTTAAATAAAAACCAAGTTAACTTTTGAACATTTTCTTTTTGAATAGCCGCTTTTTATCGCATATGGAGGATTAATTTTAAATTATAATTTTCCAAATTTTTTGAATGGAATTTTGGAAAATTTTATTACATATTTATAATCAGAATTATATATATTATATAATTAGTTTAACTAGGTTTTTTACCCTAATTAATATTAAAAACAATAAATATTATTTTTCACAGTTAAGGTAAAAATTTGTTTATATTTGGTTAAACTAAGAATATAAGGGTTAAAAATAACTCAATAGATGTATGTATCCTATTTTGTATCAAATTTACGTATTATACTTCATTAATTATAATTTAGAGTCATATGGAAGTTTTGTTTCATTTTACTGACATTATCTTTTTGGATTCTTTTTAGAAATTTCGATGTAATTTCCAAGAGGGTCCCCTTTCCCCACTTATAAAAGGGCCCTCCCTCCCATCACTTCTTCACACATTCCACAACCGTTGGCCCAAAAAATACATAAAAATTATATATTAAAATTAATTATTCATATTAATGATATGATAGTCATCCCAAGAAACGTTCCCTAGGGTGCTTAAGAGGAGATCCAAATGAATTTTATCTTAGAGAATGTAATTTCTTAAAAAAAAAATTCGTTTTATTTCTTATTTTTACACCATAAATTATATGTAAACACATTAAATATAATAATAAAATTATATCAAATATACTTATATGTTATTATTTTTATGTAATAATATTTATCTATCACTACATTCATCAAATGGGAAGCAAAATCACCGACCATGTGTACGACCGACTACCGCCTCATAAACAGATATAGTTTATTTTCCATCATAAAAATGAAAGGAAATATATAATGAGATATATTAAATATTTATATTATATTTATTATATTATTAATTATTTTCAATTTTGATACCACATATACCTTTTTTACATTCCACTCCATTTAAAAAAGGATAACGCCGCTCGTGTTTACGATGGACTACAAATGATGAGATTAATCTTCACTTATTCTATAAATGGATTATAATAAGGATAAAATAAATCAATATTTGTGATATATATGATATTATATTAACTATATTAAATAATTATTTTACTTATTTCTTTAACCATTTACTCTTGAAGGGAATTAAAATTTCACTTGTACACACATACGACCCACCATCTCTATGATGCCATGAGATTCATTTTCTATGTACAACTTTAATAAATGGTTTTAAAAAAAATATAATGGGTAAATATATAATTTATAACATTAATATAACTCTATATAATATATATTTGTGTCCTATTCTCAAGACCCAATACTTTCATTACCAAACACTCATGAGAAAACAGGGCAACTAACACCCAAAACAATGAAAACAATGAAGTATTATGAACAAACGAGTGGTAAAATGTAATTATAGGATCATATATCATTTTATAATTAAGAATATTATTAATTTATTAGTTAATAACATGTTAAAAATTAATACATACTATTTTAAATCACATTCAACCAAATTGAATCCTAGGGCAAGGGATTTCTTAACTCTATTTTCACTCCTTGTGTTAAAATTTTATTTCATTGATTATCTCTTGATAAGACTATGATTGTGATGAAGTATGATTATTTTATGTTTTATTTCCTATTATTTTACATGGAATTATATTTTATACATTTCATCAATTAATTTGATTAATACCCACTTCAACAATATGATCTTTGTAATGGACATCATCCCAATTTCTCTTCATTAAGTCTTATTATCAGGTTATGAACCTAATTTCATTTATATGGTGTATATACTACCCCATTAACATGTTATATAATGATTCCATAATAATTATATGCTTTTATGTTTATATTTTTAATTATTCCATAAAAGGGGTTTTAACAAATAAGTTACAAATTGATATTGAATTTCATAACTAAATTTCTTTTCATTGGGTTACATTACTTATTTGTTTTCCTTTTATATTCTATGATTTTGTTTATATTTATTTCTTATTATTATAATATATATTTACACTTTTTATATGTTTTTTTAAATTTGATACACATAATATATCCAGAAAATTAATTCTCACTTTAATAGTATGATCTTTTAAGGGTTTATTTCATAATATCATTTTAATATGGATTGTTTATGCTCAAATTTCCATTGATGGAAATTATTTTTTCATTGTCTAATAAACCAATTTAATTTTATTATTTTCTTGTTATTCATGATATCTTTAGGTAATAGTATAATTTTTTACACTATTTATAATAAGTGTAATCAAAATGGTTTTTATAAGAATCAGACTTTATTTCTCTCTTCGGTCAGAAATCTGTTTTCTTCCAAAACCATATCTTCTAAAAATGTTTTCAAAAATGTTTTTAACTGTTTAAATTTATTTTATTCAAGTAATTTAATCCCATTTTAACTTTTTAATGTTTTAAAGGCATCATCATGTAATTTTCAAAACAATGTCTGTTTGTATTTTACCGAAAATGTGAATGGAATATATATTTTAATGTAATCACCTTTTATGAAATTTACTATTTTTGTGACCAATAAATGTTTTAATGATCCATTTATAATTTTTTATGTAATTTTCTAATTAAAATATTATCAAAATATTTTTTGAACTTTTGGTTATAAACGGTGATATCAAAATCAAAAGGATATTTTCCTCACGAATGTTTTTAAATATTGTTTTATGGTATTTCTATTCATCTACAATAATAACACATTATTCTTACCCCGATGGGTTTATTTTTGAAAAATATTGTTTTTATTATTTAAATGTATGGTTTAAGATAATTTTGACCAAGTAATGTTTCAAAATTCACATTATTGATTCTTTTTTGTAGCCATTAGCACTCTCTTAAAATATTCACTCTCCTGTGATCATGGGATATTAAAATATTACTAAATATCTATATTATTTTTCCAAGATATTTTTATTCAAAAAATATTATCATTTCAATATAAAGTGTTCTAAATTAAAATTTATTTATTTATATGTTGAAATATTGATAACTTTATATTCTTTAATCAATACATATATATGATGTTAGGGAAAATTGTTCATAAATTAAATCTATTATTCGATATATAAAAAACGAGTTGGACATGAAATTATAGGTGGGACCTAGAATTATATAGCCCCTCGATGCATCTAAAGTCTCATGAGGTGAATCAGTAAGCAAGAAATAAAAGGGATTCTACCTGTAGTTTTAAATTTTCTCATGAAAGGCCATGGATATAGAGGTATCATGATACCTAAGATCATGAAATCCAATAATTAATAATTTCATTCGTTAATAATAAATTTATTAATATCCATGATATTTTCACAATGATATTATATTTCGATACATTTCATTCTATGTTTATTGATTAAATTGAATGTGTTTTCAGTTATTTGCAATTTTATATAGATTATGAATTATCATATTATCCATGATATTTTCAATATGATATTATATCTATATTCATTTCATTCTATGTTTTTGATAAAATAGAAAGGGGTTTTAGTTATTTACCTTTTCATATTGATTATTTCTTTGATAATTATGATAGTCTTGTTATTAATTAAATGGAGAATGTGTTCAATTATTTACATTTACATATTTATTTTTCATTATTGATTCATGATATATTCTAAGGTAGTTAACCCTTACTGAGTATTTTAGATCACCCTTATTTTGTTTCATTTTCCGAGGACTCCAACAAGTGTACTATGATAGATGTGTGGGGATATACTAGAAAGAACAATGATATTCTAGATTTTATAATTTTTGTTTTCAAATATAATGAATGAATAAGTATGTACCTAGTTTACCAAAAATACTAAACTATTTTTCCATAAATATTTGATTCCTTATATCCCAATAGAATTTAATAATTTAGACACCAGCTTTGAGCTACTAGGATTAGAATCGCTATTGTATAACTTATGTGAAATGTAAAAGGATGTCATGTATGTATAAATTATGGAGAAATATTCAAGTGTTGTAAAACATGTTTCTTATGTTACAAGATTTTAAAGAGACTATAACTTACATTAATAGGGTTGTGAGTTGATTTCGTTTTTATAATGATTAAATTATGAAAATTTATAAAATAATGATATTTTCATCTCAAATTTTATTAAATATAGTGTACATAGAATTATTTTTAACACCAAATCCAGGAATGTAGGTTTAGGGATCTATAGTTGGTATCAGAGAAATGATTACTTATGTTTAAGTATTAGCGTAGTAATTTCTAGGATTGTGATGAGTTATATTTAGTAAAAACCATAGGTAGATGTATATGGGTTGAGTCTATGAATAAGATAATGTGTTAGAATTTTTATATCATTTTGAGTATTTGGATTTCCAATAAATTACATACCTTTTGGGATATTATAAAGTGGATACATATGTAGAATAGTTGAACAAAGGGTTAAGCTCACTAAAAAATATTAGATGAGTAATAACTCAATCTTCGCACAATGAAAAATAAGTGGGCATAATACTATACACCTAGATAGACACACCCATAAGAAATTATTTGGTTAATAACATTTAATGTATGAGTAATTGAAAATTAATTATTTTGGTAAGGATTTAGATAATTATTTATGAGAGAACCCAACCTAAAGAAACTGTTATTAAATATTGAATGATTTATTTATATTGAACAAAAATTTAACATGATGGTTTTAAATAGTAATATAGTATGAGGATGTCTTTTAATGTGATTATTTATGACAAATACCTTATGGTGTTAACAAAAAACACTCATGATTAACCCTTTTGGTTTTAGAAATGATGATATATAGGAGGAACCAAGTTAGTAATAAACATAATTTAAAACACTATAATTTTCCTAACAAAAAACATAGTGAGATAGAATATGGTGTTGAAAAACTTATCATTATTACCACCCAACCATCATGAATTATGATTAATATATCTAGTATTGATAAACATATGAACACACAAAATAAGAGAAGGATGTAATTTTATAGAATATCAGGTGATGAAGATGATGAATAAAAGAATATTTTTCATCATACATATCATGATTAATGTATTAAAGACCCAATAGGACATCTCAAAGGAAACATATTTTTATAAGGAACCCAATCAGTTTACACATCCCATAATCTAATGAATTATAGAGCTATAATAGGCTCACCCACCTTTAGTTTTTCACAGAACCACCCATCTCCATAAACAACTCCCAATAACCAAAACACAATCATAACACATAATGTTTTAATAAAAGAAGCATTCTTAAGAGAAATTAACTCTCCATTTAAAATTAACTGTTCATTTTAAACAAGATGTGTACTCCTAAATTATTATTTTTTATTTTTATATAAAATTTTAATATTTTAAAGGAAGCTTCAATAGAATTAAAGCATCATAATTGATTTCAATTTTCTCATTCCTTATATGTTTTAAAAAAAGTGTCTCTCTGTATTTTTTTCCAGAAAAGTCACAAAGAGCCACTTTTTGAAAATGAGGTAATTAATATTTTAAAAACATATTAAAAAAAATAAATTCCTGATTGAAATTGAGTTTATACATATATAAAAGAATAGTTAGAATATTAGAAATAATTTTTGAATATATGGACATGGAACCAAAAGAATGTTTTTAGGGTAACATTTAAAAGATAATTTTCAAAATAAAGTCCCTTATAAATATAATATTATTTAAGTGGGGGATAATAAAATGAATAAAACTTGTTTATCAATTGTAAATACATGTAAAAAAGTTTAAATACTAAATATGATATTAAAAATTCATTTCACAAATAATTTTTTTAGGAAATGATATTGAAGTTGATGTTTACCAAAAGAATGGAAATTTGGTTAAGAAATCACATTACGTCTCATTTTTCTTCTATAAAAAGTGTTAACAATTATTGTATAATGTTTTATATTTTTCTATTAAATCATTAGAAAACTATATTAATATTTATGATATCTTATATAATAATAGTTATATAACATCTTATGACCAATACATTATTAATATTTCATTATCTTCATGGTTTTGAGTGTATTCATTTCATCATTTCCTTGCCATCATTACTTGTATAAAATTATGGATGTTCCTATAAAATTGAATTACCACTAAAGAAGTGGAATTGAATGATATTAATGATCCTAAAGTAGTATTAAGGTCCCCATATTTCATTTTTATTTCATACATTATAATGATTTATTTGATAAATCATTAATGATAAATGTTTAGTTTATTTGGAATTTTTCAAAAATTAAGAACTACGTTAATTTTATTTAAAATTGGTTGTATGTTTTTTTAAAGAATAATAAATATATTTTTATATTTTTATTTCTATATTAATTTAATATAATGGATCTTTTATTACATGCTATGAAGGATTAATTGAAAACCAAAATTCATTATTCCTAGAGATGATAAACTGACATAATTTTGAAAATAGTTTTGTTTCATTGAATGAGAGAAGATGAAAAATTAAATGGAAATAATATTTTATATTATAATCCTAAAACTTCAGTGTATACCTTATTCCATATTTATCATGCATTGATCGACGAAATATGTGTGTAGAAATTAGAAAAAGTAAATAAATTAAGATAAGTACATTGAGAAAATTAACTCTTGAATATAACCTTCTTGAGAGACCCATGAGGACTTACGATTTGGTCTTTTGGTGATACAATAAGAACATGAACATGGGGAGATTGAGTAGAATAGTTTTGGTTAGTTAAATGAGGAATAAGAAGTCTTATAAGTCAAAAATGGGGTTGTGTGGTTTGGTATTTATACCTAAGGAGAAATTGGATTAAGTGATTAAGATAATAATTATTTTTTATTTAAAGTCAAACACATTGAGGTGGAATTAATTACCATGAATCAGGAAAAAAATTAATATTTTAGGGGATGGTTAGGGTCTATAAATTTATAATAAAACCATTAATGTTTTTTGTTTTTTAGTATTTTAATCCTTTTCCCTTTTAACTTTAACCTGTTTCATTTTTTACCTTTTATACGGTAAATAATTTTTTTACCATTGTAAATTTGTTATGAATAAAAATAAAATATACATCAAAAAATAATTTGGATATTATGATTCCAAATCTTGAATCAATATTAAAAAATTAAATTCACATAATTAAAGAATTTATATTTAAAATTAATGTCACATTAAAAATGAAAAGGTGGGGTTTAAAAGTGAAATGTTTCAATGTTTGAAATGTTTTTATTTAAAATTTGAACATTAAATTTATTAAAATAACATAATGTGGATTTATTGATGTATAATTTAACTAATTATAATTTAAAATCAATTTAAAATAAAATTTAACTATATAAATAAATTATATGAAAATCGGGTTTCAATTAAAATTTATTATTTTTCATTATTCATTGAATTATGAAACTTCTATATACAATACCAACATTTCACCCTATTATAATATTTATATTCCAATTTAAGTAAATTGGTTAATTTTTCTAAATATTTTTTTTAAATTGTCTAATTTTTTTTAAAATATGTATGGCATTTAAATAAAAAAATATTTCCTTCTAAAAAATGATACCATTTATTCTTGAAAATGGATTTATTTGAATTTTAAGCCCATAAAATTTATTGGATGGGTATAAGAACCTTTTATTAAATATATAAAATATAAATCTCATTAATATCATTTAATAATAGTGATTAATTTATTTTATTAATATAAAATGTAATTAGAGGAATAAAATAATTTTTTTTCTACAAATCCACATACATTATATTCAATTGGTTTTAATTATAATTTCTAATTAGTTGGTAACCAACAAATTTATTTTATAAAAATTTTAAAAAACTATTTTTATAATTGTTTAAACATATTTATTTCTTTCATTCCAATGGATAGGTGATAATAGTCACATCTAAATACTAATATTTAATCATTTGTTTAAGCTCGGTGTGGGATAACTCGAATAATTCTGAGCAATGAGTTTCCTTTTAAAATATTAAGATGTTACATTCTAATAACCATTAATTGAAATTTTCCACAAAATTAGAACTCAGTATTGAAAAACATGGTGTTTAACTTTTTCGAAAGGCCTTTGTCGATATCCCTCATTGGTAAATAGTTCAATAAAACATCCACTTATAAAGTGAGGAAGGAAAGTTAGAAGGTCACCTAATAAAATTAATAATATGTTTCTATGTCAGAAAACATGGAAATTAAAGAGAATAATAACTATCTAGTTATAATGGAGAGTTATAGGGAACATTATCCATATAAAGTCAACCATCACAAAACCATAATTCTATGATAAGTTAAAAGGCCATTGATTTCCTTTTATGAAAGGAAATTATATAACATTTTTGTTTCAAAATAATTTTTACCTAGAGGTGATGATTTCCTTTATTACATAAAATAATAACAAAAAGAAATATACTTACCTGACATGAATATTTCCATCCTCATAGTTTCTCCAAATGAGAAGTATTAAAGATGAATTTTATTAACTGAAGCAGGAAAATCAACTCCCACTGATAAAAAAATCCACAAAAGTATAATTATATATTCCTCTAATTATTAGGCATTAACCAAAATGAATATGGTTTGTAAAATATAATTTAATTATCCAACAGAATAAAATGTTATATGATGAAAAAATAATTCATTCTCTAATATTCTATAGTGACACACAAAGTTAAACATAATCAAATAAATTACTTAAATTTATTCAAAATACTCTAGAATCATATTGAAACCCAAAATTGAGAAGGATTTGATCACTCAGACTTCAAATATAATTTGAAAATTTGTCTTAAAAAATAATATTAATCCCTCTTAATGTATCATTCTAAAAAATGTAATTTCCTAAATAACATAATCTCTAATTAAGAAAAACATTTCTTGAATCACCATAATTCCAAAATAAAATCATATATTTTTCCAAAATATAATTCAACCTTTATTCTTAAAATAAAATCCCATAGTATTCTGTTTAACGTGATTAGAAAGGGTTAGTATAATTGTATTCGTCTTCTGAAATAAAATTAATTAATTAATAACCAAATCATTTTCTAATCCCATAGAAATATATTCAATAATAAATATTTTCAGAAAATAAAATTTATTATTCATCCATAAAATCATCTAACTAAAATGTAAAATCATACAAACTGAGACATCATGTTGGCTAGTGGTATGTGATGCACCATTGCCACCCTTCAGTTTTGGATTTGATCCCCACAGCCTTTCAGGATGCGATGTGTTTTCAACCATCCTATGGGTTCTCCTTTTTCTAGAACTATTTAATATAGTTCGAATAAAATGGAAAAAACATCCTTAAAGATAACCTCAAAATATTTTTACCTAAAAAGTAATTATATAACATTAATTGTTCATTATTAAAAGTAGGATTTCATAACTACCTCAAAGTCATAGATCATATAAACTAAAAATACTAAAAATGAATTCAAATATATGTCCACCTAATGTAAAGGCATTATTTCAAAAAAAAATCCATATCATAAAATTGAGGTTCACGTGTACCATAAAAATTACCACCATTTTACCATTTTTCAAATTTATCAATTTTATCTAACTTATGTTTCCAAATTTATGGAACAAACTTACTATAAAAATCCTTAAGCATTCCATGATTCCAAAAAAATTAAAATACCTCTATATCAAATTTTTTGAAACTGAATACATAATTGCATCATTCATTCAACTTCCTTAATAAACCATTAACCATGATTTGACATCTTATTCCTTTATAAATGATACCTAGAATCAAATATATAAATTATAACCTTGTTATTCATTAATATAAACCAAAAAAATATATATAAATGGAAGAAATGAAAAAACATCTTACCTTAAATTTGGACTTCCTGATTTCTTATATATACCTTTTATCTTCAAATACGATTGGAAACTTTTAGAAACTAAATGGTCCTGTTATTGGTGGAATTTCACATTTCGAGAGATAGATGAGATTTTTAAATCAAATGAAAAAGATACTACAAAACATAATTTTTTTGGATAAAGGAAAATGTGTTGGATAAGTCAAATAGTTTCTTGAGGTGATTTTAATACTCTAAAAAGTGTCATACTCAAATAAAAATTATTTGGAAATAATAGTGATAATAAAAACATCCATAATGGATAATAAGGTTATGAAAAGTCAATTTAATTATATATTGATAAATAATCCTAAATATGTACAAAATAACATTAGTTAAACATAAAATGAATTATTAAAATGAATATAATCTATAGGGAAAATATAAAACTATAAATATTCTACAATACTATAAACCGTAAACCCCTTATATCTCATTTTATTTTGTTTTTTATCCAATCCACCTAAATTTCAATAGACCTCCAAAATTTTCCATCTAATAAAACCCCTTGTTTTTAGATAAGATATTTAACTTATGACCAAATAACATCGTAACGTCTAAAATTATCTAAACCCTTCTCTATTACCAATTGTAATGACTAGACCTTAATAATTACATATTCTAGTGATTTTAAACTAGAATTATATTTATCACATTTCCAAATATAATTTAGGTTTAGAGTTTTAGAGAATTAGGATGAACACTAACATTGTAAACCCTTATATAAATTGTGTGCACTTATAATCAGTGTGAATTTCTTCAAAACAAAGGGGTCCAAAAAATATGGTTTCTTTTCATGAACAAATCCTTAAAACTTCACCTATTTTCTAATGCTTGTATTTAATATCCCTTAAATACCATGAAAAAAAATAATAAATGGTTTGAGATGAAAATTATTGTAATTTATATAAAAATATGAAAATTTTTAGGTCTTTGGAAAATAGAAAACATTTTCATTAAGACATAACTTTTATTCATAAAAAAGAATCATCTTCCCAAAATATCAATATACCAACTTTTGAAAATCATCAATTTTCATAAAAACTAATAATAAAACCTATATAAGATAAGTAGTTAACTTGGGACATGATTTTCATTATCACATTTAAAAATATTTTAGCTCTCTCAGTTTTATAGGGTGTAACCATCATGGTAACAATTATAATAATAACTACACCATTTTCCCAATAATATATTTTGAGGAAGCTAATTGGTCAACTCTATCCCATTACCCAATGAATTGGAGAGATATAACAAGATCACTCACCCAATTTTTTTCTCAAAACTAAACATCCTCAGAAACAACACCCAAGAACCATAACATAACCATAACACATAAATCTTGAATAAGAGAAACATTTTTAAGGAAATATCATTTAAATTGTAAAATAACATTACTTTTTCAGAATGATGCACACTCATAAATGAAAACATTTAATTTGAAAATAAACATATAAAATTGTAATGGAGTCATTAGAACATTAAATAGTGTTTAAATATATAAATTTCACCCATTCTATAAACGTTTAAAAAACATCCCCTTTATATTTTTTCTTGAAAATTCATAAAGAATGACTTTTAGAATATTTCAAAATGAATTCCTTAAAAACAATTTATAAAAATACAAACATGAGTATAAATTAATTTTAACAATATTATGATAATTTTAAAACAAGTTTTTGAAATAACATTAGAAAACATAGTCATGGATTTTAAAAAGTGTATTAAGGTTAACTTTAAAAATAATTGTTCTAAAATAAATTTCTTTATAGAAATCTTATTGTGGAAGTATGAATTAATAAAATGAATCAAATGTGTGTATCCACTGAAAATCCATATAAATAAATTATAAATTGAATATAAGATATTAAAAATTCATTTCAAACATATTATTAGTACAACATAATCAAGAATTATAAGTTTAACACAATGAACAAAAATTGGGTTAAAAAACCCCCTTACCTCACAATCCAATTCTTTCAAAAGTGTTCAAATCTCATATATAATGGTTTAATGAATGTTATTATCTAATTAAAAAAATATAATATTTTTTATAATACTTTATATTTTGTTTCTTTAACATCTTATTACCCATTCATTGATGGTATTTCCTTATTTTAATTGTATTAGGTGTTTTCATTTCATCATTTAGGGGTCGATTTTACTTGTATAAAATTATGGATATTTCTAAAAAATGGAATTACAACTCAAAAAGTTGAATTATAGAGTATTAATGAAAATTAATAAATATTAATGGTTAAATGTATCATTTTTCTTTCTTATATGGAGATTATTCATTAAATTGGATGCTAATGATCAATATTTTGTTAATTTGGGTGTTTTTGATGAATATTAGGAATTGGTTTTGTTTTATATAATATAATGTGTATTTAATAGTTTTATAACATTCAATAGGATATAAATTACCTATTTATATCTAATTTAACCATAATAAAACTTTTATCCCCATCCATTAAGGTGGTCATGGAAAGAAAAAAATCATTATTCTTAGTGGTGGTAAACCAGCATAATTTATACAATGGATTCATTTAATTTAATGAGAGGTGATGAGAAATAAAATTGATATGAGATATTACATTAAAATCATAAAACTCCATGATATACATTATTCTGTATTTATCGTACATTTTTGGAAGTAATGGATGATGATAAAGTAGAAAAAGAGATGAAATTAAGAGAGGTACATTGTAAAAATAACCTCTTGAAAATCACATACTTGAGAGACACATGAGGACCAAAGATTTGGTATTTTGGTGGGACCATCGACACTTGGACTTGGGGATATTGAGGAGGATAGGTTTGGGAAATTATATAAAGATATATAAGGCTTGTGAGTCGAAATGGGATGGCGAGGGGTGGTATTTATACTCAAGTAGAGGTGGGTTTAAGTGATTAAACTAATGATTTTTTTATATTTGAAGTCAACCACATTGAGGTAGAATTAATTTACCTGACTTTGTATCACTATTAATGTTGTATAGGGTATTTAATGTCAACCACATTGAGGTAGAATTAATTTACATGACTTTGTATCACTATTAATGTTGTATAGGGTATTTAATGTCAACCACATTGAGGTAGAATTAATTGTTTTTAGTTTTTATGTATCTTAATCCATTACTGTCGTGACTTTAACTAGTTTCATTTTTTCCTATATCATGATAAATAATTTTTTTACCATGGTAAATATTTTATTCCTAAAAATAAAATTGAAATTAAAATCTAATTTGTAAATTATAATTCCAAATATTAAATGCATTTTACCTTATTAAATTAAACTATATGGAAAAAATAGATTGAAAAATATTTTGGCAGACATAACAAAAAAAGTGGGGTTTAAAAGTGAAATGTTCCATAGTTTGAAATGATTTTACATCCAATATCAATATGCAATTGATTCTAATGACCAAAATTGGATTTATTGTTCTAGGTTTTATCTAATTATAAATAATCACAAATTTTAAATATAATTTATCTTTATAAATGAATTAGAATAAAAAGATGTTTTAAATTAAAATTCAATATTTTTTAATTATTTATTAAAAATTAATCTCATACCAAAAGTTCCAAAATTTCACCGTAAGAAAATATTGATATTCCTTTATCAAAATAAAATTAAAAAAATATATAAATTTTTCAAAATTTAGTTATAAAATATGTGTTCCACCATAAGGTAGAAAAATGAAATTTTATAAAAATAATGCTTTTAATTGTTATTTATTTATTCTTATCATTAGAATATCAATCATATTAGGTGAGTTTCAAATTAATTTATTGAATATATACTATCTAAAATTAATTAATATCCTTCAGTAATAGTGATTAATTTAATTTTTTAATATAAAATGTCATAATAGGAAAACATTAGTTTTTTTTCATAAAAACACATCCTTTATATTGAATTGGTTTTTGTTTTTAGTTCAAATTTGTTAGTAACAAATTGAATATTATTATAATCATGTGTCAAATATATTTTAATAATTTGGTTAATCTCATTCATTCTTTCCATTCAAACATATAGGTGATAACAACCACATTTATATAATAATATTTAGTCATTTGTTTAATATTGATGTGACATATCTTGTATGATATTGAACTTAGTGATTCCTTTCTAAAATTACATGATGTTACACTCGATACCAGATAATGATATATTGCTGGATAAATGGTTGGAGAAAAACACTATATTATCTTGTATATATTTTGTGGGCCAAAGAAATGTATCCTATGATGTAAACATGATATATCTAGAGAAGTTATATTCTATCTAATTTATATATTATATAAAAAATAAATATTTCATTAGTGAGTAGTAATTAATATTTCAAGAATTAAATTTATTTAAGGGGGTATGTAATTCTCTAGAATTTTACTATATAATTTTCATTCAATTAAACAATGTTTTGATATCATGTTTTACACAAAAAACTAAATTAAAATGATTCATTGAAAATAATATTGATATTATTAAGGAAATTTAGGAAAATAAAACTAATATTAAATTAAATTTTTTAATTTATTATAAATTCGGATAAAATAGTAATAAGAACAATTAATATTTTTAATGATCATTTTATTGATAAATGGATTTTTTCCCTTTATATATTGCATTACAAATTGCTAGATAAATTTATAAATTTATTAAATTAAAATAAAAAAATAACTAAATTCTTTTATTCAAAATTTCAATATTAGGTTAGGAAATATTTTCATTTTTTTCTAAAATAATTAAATTTTAAGTAAATATTAAATAGTACCGTTTTTACCAAAATTGCAAATTTTATGAATTTATCATTATACATGTAATTCAAAAAAATTTATTAAAAATATTAACTAATCAACGGTGTATTGATGTTGTAAAAGAAATCATTTTAAATATATTACTAAACATATAAATTTTATATTTAATCATAAGAACTTTGGAAGAATTTTATTCCATTTAAAAATGAGTTTTTAGTCTTTTTTTTAATTAAACATTTTTAGGGAAAAATTTTCTTTTTTATTGATTTTAAAGAATTTTATTTAATTATTTTTTAATAAACCAATTTATTTTCTATAAATTAATAACATTGATAATTGTATCCTACCCATAAATGTTAATCCTAAAACAATCTTTTTCTAAACATAGTTGTTCATATTATTTGTGCTAATTATGAAAGTATATTTTTTGAGAAATATATATTTTATTCTATAAAATTATATTCACATTTTATATCATATTTTTCACATTATTAAATTAATAATACATTAATTTTTTTATTTAAATTATTTACCATGGTTAAAAACATTAATGATCTCAATATAATTAAAAGGGGGGAAAGAGTTTTACAAAGTATAAAATAACCTAGACATTTCAAAATGAACATTGAAAAGTATATATCATATTTAGAGCAGTAAAACCTAATATCATCTATTATTTTACAATTTTGGTGAATCATACCCTTGAATGGTGACACACCAATACTAAAATCTAAAGGGTGCTTCCAAAATAACAATTCTCATCACTTATGAAAGGGGATGAAATACACTACATTCTGATATGCCTACTCTTTTAAAATCCATATTAAAATTTGAAACATGAAATATTAATGTGTCCTATATCAAGTTAATTGTCCTTTGGTCTCAATTATTTATCCTACGTTCTCCATTTTCATGGATATTTCAAAAATAAAATCTCATGTTATTAATGTAATTATTTTTTTCTCTGTAGTCTTTTCTTTTGAATCATTCACTGATAAATAAAATTATCCCTACTCTAATATAATGAAATCAATATAACCAATATACTATAATTTTTATATAATAATATGGAACCCAATAATGAAATCTTTCCATGCATAATGAAAATCAAAACAATAGTGATCTTTTGTATGTGTGGACTACCACCTCCACAAAGTGATTTGGTTTGTTCTTCATCACTATTTTGGGTGGATAGTAACAAGAATTTATTTGATGAATGAGTATTTTTACTATTTATTGGTTATATTTAGGAAATAATAGTCTATAATATAACTTTATTTCATATGATTTGTTGTGAAATGGAATCATTAATCGTGCATTCGTGCGAGATACCACTACCAAAAAAGTTGAATTTTATTTTTCATAACCACCCAACATTGGATTATTAAAATAAATTAAATGAATTTAAATTATATTAATGATAATTCTATTCTTTTTTAAATGTTGTATTAACAATATATAAAATTATTTTGTTACTCGTTATATCATTTTAACACACTATTATATGGGTAAGATTTACCACCAATGTAATAAATGTTATAATGTTTTTATCCTGAATGATTAAAACATTTATATAAATATAGACTAATATTGATGTATTTAATAATTTTAAAATATTTTTTAAATGTTTTATGAATTATTAGTATATTTATTAACATACCACTTTCCAATAATTAAACATTCTGAAACTAATTCATAGCAATTTTCTTTTTCATGAACTATATTAATGAAATTAAACTAACTAAGTGGTACATAATGAATAATAAAAAAAATGATTATTATATCATGAATAATGTTGTAATGATTATATTTTAACTAATAAGTTATGATTTAACTTTTCACTAAGAAACATGTACAAAATAAACAATTGAAAAAAAATACTTATATGTATTGATGAAAACAAAATATATCCATGTAACATTTTTTTGACAGATATTCATAAATTATTTGTATAAAAGGTAATATATATTTTAATAAGGCTTTATAATTAGTGATTTAGATATTTATATTCATTGTAAAGCAGTTTAGATAATGGTCAACTATGAAGTATTTATGGTAAAAGGTTCTTTCTCCAAAATTTAATTTCTTAATACATATTCTATATTATACACCATTATAAGTTTGGTGTGGTTTGATTACTGCATAATGTAGGAATTTCAATATATTAATTTAATTTATGAGGTTTAAAGAAGAATATATTTTTCTTTATTTATATGTATTTTGATTTAAAATATATAAAGGTTATTAGAGTTTTTTCATCATAATTTTGCTTCATTAAGATGTGTCGTGTATTCACCAATTGTTTCCTTTTTGTTGTAAATATATATTGGCCATGTATGAATTTTATCAAAATTCTCTAAAAAATATATAATATTTATGAATCTATTTTTAAACCCTTAAATAATTTTTTATCCCGATGACACTAAACCGTAATGTATTTTGAAAACTCAAATATAATTTCATTTATTTATAATACATTTTCTTAAATATGTTTATTTTATTATTTTTTTATTCCAACTTATTATTTTAAATTCAAATTTATGTTTATCTCTAAGTAATATTAATTTTTTTGTTTAAATATTCATCCTCAATGAAATTACACCCTATAAAGAAATAACGTTGTTAGGAATAATTCATGTCTTTAAAAAAATATCTTTGTCGTCCATTGAATGTTTTAAATCTTATTTCCAAACTATTTAAACACTTGATGAATTTAAAAATAAAATTATATAAAAATATATTTTTTAAATGTAAATGTTTCTATTTTGAAATCAATTACTGCATTTAAAATACATTTTGAATTCTTCTATTTCAAGAATGATGTTTTCAACTGCTTCTATATCTTCTCAAAGAAACATTTTCATTTTATATTTCTATTATAATTTTTTTAAATCCCATATTTTTAATAGATGATTATTTTTAAAATGTTTTATCATGAAAAAATATTTCATCTTAAATATAATAATTTTAATGAGTTTTCACGTCTTTCAAAAAAAGGTATTCCATATTATTTTTCATGTGATTTTTCTAAAGATCGTAAAATGATATTTTCATTTGTATAAACATCTTTAATTCTCTGAATATTACACAATGGATATTCTTAATCCATCATCTATATTTTCTCCAAGTATATCTTATAAAATTTTAACTGAATATTTTTCCTGAAATCGATCTCTTTTTTACTTGTTTATTAAGTGATGTTTGAAGTATGAATGTGTCATGACCCAACCAAAGGTGGGGCTCAAGCTGCAACTACCCTAATCCTAACTCCATAGTCCAGGGGGCAGAGTCTGGAGCCAAATGTGTATATATAATGGGGAGGAATTCTCCTATAAACCCACACACAAACACACAAATCCATAATGATGCAGAAGTGTATAGAAAAATTCAAAAAGATGAAACACAACTATAATGTAACCCCATCGTGCATAATCTATAATTTATTCAATAGTATGAAAGTGAAACATAAAAATGAAGGGGGAAAAATACATTCCTGACCATAAATATGTCCCAAAATGACAACATTTGAAAAGTAACCTTTTGAGATAATGTCCAACTCATGAATCCCAAGATACAACTACCATACATTGTCCAAAGTACAAGGTATCCCTATGCTCCTATGAAGTCACCACCAACCTATTCTTAATCTTCAAATAACTCAACACATTTAGGAAAAGTACATGAATGGGTGAGTATATACATAAATAGTAGGATGCCCCAAAATTTGGAAGGGATATGTAAGAGATACAATAGGAATATAAAATAGTAGAATCCAGATACAATCAAAGATAATATATCAAACCAAAAGTGGAGAGAGTAACCTCATCAATGCATAAGGGGTTCAATAATTTGAGTAGAATAACAACACATTTTTTATTATCCATATATTGTAGGATTGTATACTCATCCACTCAGGAGAATATAAACATAGAAATCACAGGGCATACCCCGTGTGCCTTCAACTTTCATGTAAATAGATTATTCAAATACAATGGTATGGGTAAAGGTGAATATATATATATATATATTTTGAAAAATAATCCCAAATAAGAGAGTAAGAGGATCTCCATCTTACTGATCATCCCATGATGAAGTGTCAACAATAGTTTCAAAAGCTCAGAATTGATGCCCAATATCTCACATGTTTTCCCAAAAGTAACCTTATATGTAAAACCACACCTCATCACAATTTTACATAGTTGATGAGCTAAAAACTCTATGTAGAGGAACCAAACCATAGTACACTAGGAGGGGTTCCACTCTGGAATCCATTAAGGACCCACTGTCCAACTTCACTAGATGGTACCACTCAGTAATCATTGAGGACTCCATTTCCAAGCTCTTCTTGAGGGTATAACTCATGCATTTTTTAGGAAACCACCGCCAAGATCAATTGGAGGGTAAAAATCGGTAATCATTTATTAATCCACTACTAAAATATGCTATATGGAACTAATTGGTAATCATTGAGGACTATACTTCCCATCTCTACTAGAGGGTACAATTCTCTAATATTCGAGGACTACACTGCCAAACTCTATTGGATTGAAATACTCAAAATATATCTAGTGATCCTATTCGATCACTATCATCATTTAGAATCACCTAACCAAGGATTCATCCCTAAAGATACCACATCACATCTGAAAATCCAAAAAATAGGGAACTGTTATGTTTTATATGAAAAAATACTCAGGATATGCTGCTCATTGGAAAAAAAATCCAATTTTAGATGGAGGAGATACATAGCCTAATAGTTTCTTAAAAATATACCACGGTATATATGGAATGTTAGAGTACCCACATAGCATGTGGTACTGCTCCAAAACATGAAAATTTTCCTGACCCTTACACAGATCTGTATCCGTGTAGAAATACACACAATGCAGGTGGACTACATGGCGTTTCCAAGCTAATCGAGAGTAGGTTGTATCCTTATAGTCAAATTCATGTACTCTGGTATTTGGATATGTGGCTAGTTGTGTACTTCGACATATATTCCTACCAATGTGTTCTATCACACCACACTTTCACCCAAGGACGTGGAAGAAAACATGTATAGGGGCTACACATCATGCCATACTTTTGATTTCCAGAAACCCTGACCACCACAATTAAGGGGATACATGTCATGTATTCATCCTTGTACATGATATAGGGTTGGGTGTTTCATATTTTATCAGATCCAATTTCTATGCATCAATACAAGATATTTAGATTTTATTATAGCCTAATATCCTCCCAATAATAGTGGATCTGGACATGATTTATTGTTTCTAGTCGTCATTCCCCAGAAAAATAGATTCCATAGATTCTTGGAGATCTATTGTCAGTCCTATATTCCTCAGGATCTTCACATGTTTTTAATTTGGTCAAATATATTTTAAACGATCATCCAATCCTTGAGAACATTCTATATGTGGACTTATTTTAGAAATCCAAGCCTCATTCATCATTCTATCATGATTCTAGGGAACCGATCAAGCTTGGTACTACTCAAAAATGTCGAACCAGGACTACTAGGTCGTACCTATGAAAAACGCAAATACACTTTTGGGGAAACACTCAATAAAAAACTTTTAACCATAGGTGGCAAGGATATTTTGGCCAAATATCAGGAATGGTGATACCGGGGTTAGAAAACATTGGACAATAAATTAATATTTCAATACGCAAGTGCATGCTCAATTCAAAATTGGAGGAGATCTAAGAAAATAGATCAATATTGTAAATATATTTAATAAAAATGGAATAATTCAACAATTAATGAGTCCTACTAAGATATTGTATCATTAGTCATTGAAGAACGCACTCACATCAATTTCAAGTAATTCATTTTGTTCGTTGATTCCCGGTCAGCTCTGATCTATAATTTCATTGTTGTCTAAGGTGAATCACTGAAGAAGGAGGAGGGTGAAGTCATAGAATTATACTTGGGTCTTTACAAATAACCCATGATAATTCTCCTTTGTTGTATAGTTATATAAATTTCATTATGTTAAAATGAATTAACTAATTTATCAACTGAATATACCACTAATGAGCGAGGAGTCATAAATCCTTCCACTGACCAATTTTGGGTCACACCGAGGGTAAACACTTGATTCTGGAATCAATCATGTTCTCATATTTTAAATATAAGATTAATTTTATGATTTATCATAATTTTTTAAGAAGTCGTGTCTATTTAATATAATATATACTTAATATTTTTTCTAAAATTAATTATGGGCACAACAGACCAAAGAATCAAACCCCATCTTAGAGCCTAACTCTAAATATATACATATATAGAAATATTTTAGAGTCTTAAAATTCAAAAACTATGTCTCTACATCATTCCACCATTCAATATTTTCTATGCTAAAATGAAAAATAAAAAAATAACCCAAGATACTAATCCTGTACTTGGATATCCCTTTCCATGGAACACTCATGCATGTTCCTGTGATACCAAAAATGTAAACCAAGGGGATGGTTTATCCATATAGGGTCCTCTCGTGTCGATCATCAATCACAACCTGGTGCTCCACAATGGAGGATCCATCCTTGAGGTCTAGATTTCCATATTCAATCACATGTGTGGGTTATGCACATGTCTCCCCAACTATGATACATGGAAGATGTTTTGAACCTCCTCTAGCTGGGGTGTGGGTGGTGGGGGTATGGAGAGGCATTAAAAAACCCTACCAACACTAAGAGTGTTCTAGAGTGGCCCAATTACCCATAGGGATATCTTGCCTCCCTGGCAGAACCTCGAAAAATCTCATTATGGGGAGAATCTTGGGAAAATTTGGTATCCCTGCGAGAAATCCAAGGGCCTATGAAGATGATCTATATAGGATTTCTTTCTATTATGGTCTATCCTTATCCACTCATGGATGAATTATGCTTTCTCTTCCATGACCTGTACTGTCGTTGGGCCCATAATAGATGTCTCAATGATCTTTGTCTAGAGAAAGGGTAGACTGTAAGGGCTCCCATATAGGGCCTAAGAAGTTTCCATGTTGATAGTGGATTAATAGGTTTTGTTGTAAGAAAACTATACCAAGGGCATGTGATCCTCTCAACTCAATCCAATGTCTAATATAAAATCCCCAAGCATATCCTCCAAATCCATAATAGCGTGATCATTCCAGCCATAGATATGGATGTGAAAGGTTGTAAAAATCATAATCGAGGTCCTGAAATCCTCTTGTATTCCTCTCCAGAACCATGTTGTAAACCGATCATCAGGTTAAGATACGTTCATCAAGGTCACCACATGAAGGTGAATGATCTTCAATATGTACAATTACCCCAAAATCTTCATAGAACTCTTCTACTTAATAATGAAGAAGTGTTTAGACTTCATGATTCATTCAAATATCATCCAAATGGTTTCATTGACCTTAGATGTGTGTATAATACCAATCATTATATACATGGATATTCTATCCCACTTCCAAATTGGGATCTCAAGGGGCTACAATAAACATGTCAAAAGATGGTGATCATACTTCAACTGCTGACAAGTGAGGCACTAAATGATGAACTCATCTATACTTTATCTCATACTATAGAACCAAATATACCACTGATGGTCTCAATAAATATTCCGCACATTGAGATTTGATAAAACAGTAGTAGTGTATAACTATTACATCACCTCCTATTGTGTCGTGACTCAAACCATTGTCCATCCCTGAAAAAATATGATGTGATTCCATCCTATAAAATATCCATATGGTGAGTGACCTATATATATCTTGTCATGTATGAACTAAGAGACTTTGTCTCCCAACAAGGACTCTCTCACACTCTGGAGAAGTAGAGTAGTCAACCCCATCGACTGAAAAAATTTGTACCATTCTACTATAATAGGTTAGCTAAAAAGAGGTCAACTCTTTAGAATCCTTTTGCAAATAGTGATCCTAGTTCATCATGATAAGGTAATCTGCTACTATGTTACACTTCCCTTGAGTATATACTATCTGAAATTCATAGTCCAACATGAAATACAACATTCATCGCTATATTATGTTTGTGTCCCTCGGAATAAAGATGTACCAGAGACTCTGATGGTATGATTAAACAATAAATCCCTCCCCCAGAAGGTAATGAATCTACATTATTAGGGATAAGATTACCAATGATAGCTCTAGGTTGGGAATCACGTATTTTATCCCATACTATCTTAATTTCGTTGACCCGTATGTGATAACTTCATACTATTGCATCAACACATAGTCGAAACCATGTTATGTGGAATCACAATACACTATGTACTCAACACCCTCCTCAGGTAGATATAACATTGGATCACTCATCAGCCTCAAGCTTAGCTTGTATATTTCCCTCTAACACTACGTAAACCAGGTATATAGATTCCCATTCTTTGTCAAAGAAGTAAATGGAGAAACAATTCTGGAAAATTATAATAAAAACCTCTAGTATTACCCCACCAAAAAAATATTGTTCTCCACTTACGACACAATATTGGTTGGATCCCAATCAAGTACTACATGGATCTTCACTAGGTCCATGGCTAAACCATGCTCAAAAATTATTTATCATAGAATCTGAATCTCATGAAGCCAGAACATTCACTCTGAGAGCTTTCCATACACATGGAACTTTCAAATAAAATCAATAACCGTACTAAATTACTCTATATGTTCCTTCTTTGACGCAGAGTATATGAGTATGTAGTCAGTGAAGATGACCACAAACTATTCCAAGTATGGTTGGAAGAACTAGTTCACCAAATCTATAAACATTGAGGGGGAATTTATCACACAAAAGGGAATCACTACGAACTCATAGTGTCTATAGTCACATAGGAGTGACAACTTGAGAATATGAGTCTCATGAACCCTCTAATGATGGTAGTCGAACCTGAGATCATTCCCCAATAACTGTCTCATACAAAACAACTAGTCAATGTTTCTGTCAAACCTCGGAAACAAGTCATTGTTCTTTATTGTTGCCTAGTTTAGGAGAAGATAAATAACTTGAAGCCAAAAACACCCATCCCCCACTTCTCAAAAAACATTGGAGATGCTAATGGGGACATGTAAGGTCTAATAAAAAACTTTTCTCGATGGTCCTAAAACTACAACCAATGCTTCCAGAGCTCAGTTGGGGCAATCTGATATATGATATAAGATATCACAATTGTATTGATACTCAATTTGATGAAGAAATCTATCTTCTGCTTTAGATTTGGTCTCATGATGTCCTCAGGGAATATGCCCATATAAACCTCCACAACTAAAGGAATATAGATACCTGATGTGCCTACTGGACCAAAAGACATACTCACTAACTAATGGGTGAAGGTCTGTTTCTCCTTTTAGAACCCACTTGTCTGGCCATTATATCTATCTCACCAGAAAAGGCGAATTTTTTCCCATCAATGCAGATTTATCTCACTTTTATGTGGTGATAGAAAATATGGGCTTAGACCATGGACCTCCAATCCATAATAGAGATGATGTAATTGGGTTCCTTTATGATGTCCAAAATGCTCCACATGAAACTATATCAACCAATAAATATCTCACATCATTGGAAGATAAAAGATACATAAAAATCTATCTATGTAGAAACATTATGATGAAGTTGTTGGGATTTCACCTAAATTGGGAGATCGAACTCCCACACAAGGATTATATAGATAAATGAATGACACACACTTGTGTATAAAAATACTAAATTAAGAGTTGAAAAAACATATATCATACCATTAATCATCTCTTTCATTAAAATATCATAAATCTTTGAATTATATAAAAGTATATGACCCTGAACTCCAGCTCCCTAAGCCTGACATGGGGTGCCTAAGGGTGGTATTGGAAGGATCTCAGAGCATCACCCACCACCCATATATACTCCTATTCCTCTACCAACTCTTCATCCATGGGGACAACACAATCCTCTAATGGGAGTTACCTGATCATGTTTTTGTGTCTTTCATGGCGGTCCATCAACTACCTTCATGTGATCATTATTATTCTTAGTGCAAGGATAATGAAGATCACCACACATCTTGAAGAGGGCTGGTGATATGCTTATGATAGGAAAATTCAAATGGAATGTGTCTTTTCTATGCCTAGATCCAATATAATTCATCTTACTAGCGACTACAGATGACTGATCCTTTTTATTCCCACACCCAACTCCATCTATCTAGCATCCCTTTAGTGGAAATATCTCCATAAATTGATCCATCTTCAGCACCCTGGCATAGGTGGGGGTGAAAAAGGGCACCACAACAGCATTGATCTTATATATGAGTCCCTCATCAATATTTTGTGCCTAGAAGAATCCATCACATATCATGTCAAGGAAATACCGGGTGATGTCTATGAACCTCATTTCATACTTATCCACCATCATACCTCCCTACTATATCACTAATATCTCTGAAGTCCAAACTGATCTCAATAATGATGGGGTAGTACTCCTTGTAAAATAGATGTTGGAAGTCAATCCACAATATTGTTGACTCATTGTGAATCTATATAATAAGGCTCCACTTGTGCCGAGATTCTCAAATGAAAAGAATAAATTTCAATGAAACAATTTGGTCCATCTAAGTCAAAACAATCCTATAGATATGGACCGCCAACTGTATCCAATCCTCAGCTACTTTAGGAACTATCATGAAGAAGAACCTTAGTAGCCTCTCTCACTAGAACTCAAAGATCACGCTCATACTCTCCTCATCATTAGTATGATCTATTGGTATGATCATCTATTAGATAGGGATGGTTTTAATACCTTCCTATATGGAGGAAGAATGTTATGGGATAATCTCCAAAAAGGGGCATCATCGCTCATCAGATGTTCATCATAATCCGAATCCTGTATATTGGATATCTTTCATCGTAGAGGCATCTTGAGATTTATGAAGATGTACCACGGTCATATGAGCATATATATACATATATATAACAACAACCAAGAGTTAAATCAGGAATTTCCCTCAAAGAACCAATCTTATATGATGCACATACCATTAAACCATACAACCAATGTTTCAGTATACCGAGTAAAAAAACAGGTAGTCATGGTGCTTGTGAATGGAAGTATCAACCACTCGTATCAACACTAGACACTCGTGCCTGATAGCCACACTGAAGACACTTTGAAAATGTTTCCCTAAACCCAACCAAATAATTATAAGAACACTACTTCAAATAATATCCCAAGGATCGAACCACCTTTGATATAAATTGGTAATGATCCGACCCAAAACGGGGCTCGAGCTACAACTACCCCTAGACTGTCTCCATAGTCCAGGGGTGGTGAGAAGCATCAATGGAAAATCATACATGGGGAGGCCTTTGACTAACTAGCTATATGAACACACACAAACATATAGTTGTAGAAGTGGAAAGGGAATGAGTAAAAGATGAAACACAACTAGAATGTAAAACAAACCTGTATAATCTCTTTGTTATTCAAGAGAACGATAGTGAATATAGAAAAGTAATGGGTAAATACACTTTCCCAACTAGAAATATTTCCCATTCTGACAAAACTAGAATTGTAGACTATTGATAGAGATCCCAACTCTTAAATCCCAAGATGTGACCATTGTACATGGTCCAAAATACTAGGTATCCCTAAGGTCATTTGAAGTCACCACTGGCCTGTCCTTTATCTTCATAATACACGACCTATGCGGAAAAGGCCATGCATGGGTGAGTATATACATACCCAGTGGGACTCCCAAAATGATGAAGGGGAGAATTAAGAGATAAAAAAAGAATATAATGGTTGTAGATGAAAGATACATTTAAATAGAATAGCTCAGCCAAACCAAAAGTGATTATCCTCATAAAAGAACAAGAGTCATGGAATGGTGAGTAGATGAACTAAAAACAATGTCTTATCTACATATAATTAGAGAGTAGTCATACCCAACCATGATAATCTGGATGCTAAAATAATATAGTATACCTTGTATGTGTTCGTCCTTCGTGTAATGAGAGTAACAAAATCCAAAAGTATGGATTCTTATAAATATATATTTTTTATTATTCAAATTATCCTAAATTAGAGAGTAAGGGAATATCAATCTCATAGATCATCCCATGAAGAGATTCACAAAAAGTTTCAAAAAGACAATCAATGATGCCCAACCACTCATGTGTCTTTTTAAATGTAACCTTTTATGTAAAAAACACCTTGTCATTAGGACTCATAGTCATGGAACCAAAAACCCGAAGTAGAGGACCCATGCCAAATTACATAAGGAGGGGTCAACAATGGAGTCTTTATATGACCCAATACCTATCCCCAATAGAGGGTACCACTCGATAATTATCTAGAACTCAACTTCCCATCTTGATTAGAGGGTAAAAGTCACTATTCATTGACAAAACCCACTGCCCAGCTCTACTGGAGGGTACAACTGATCAAGGAATCCACTAACCAACTCCACTAGAGGGTAACACCCAGTAAACATCAAGGAATCTACTTCCCATATCTGTAGGAGTGTACAACTTAGTAATCATGAATGACTAAACTACCCATCTCTTTAGGAGGGTAAAACTCAGTAAGTCCTAAGTGATCCGAAAAAATCACTTTCATCATTGACTGTAACCTAACCATGTTATTTTCTAGGAACATTCCAAATATTATATTTAAACCCATAATGTAGAGAAAAATCATGTTATATGTCGAAAAAATCTTAAGATAGGTTACTCGCAGGCCAAAATTCGAGTTCTAACGAAGGATATAATGAACCTAGTGACTTACTAAAAGGGAACCAAGGGTGACACGACATGTGATAAGACCCACACAATTTATGGTACCACTACACCATATTTCCTTGTCCCTGTATAGTAAATTGATCCTTGTCAATGTAGAATTGCATGTTGTACAAGTGGACTATATGGAATGTCTTAGCTAAAGGGGACTGGTCTGTGAACTTATCGTCATGTCCATGTATGTTGGTACATGGATGTTTTTGTGGTCATGTACTCCCATAAGGATTACTTCCCATGTGGTCCATGACATTGACCATACACCCGGACATAATGTACACAATGTATATTTGGCCTACACATTTTTCTATCGATACATTTTTCTAAAACCCATGTCGCTGCACTTAAGGGGCTACACACCGTGTGTTCATCCATGTACAAAAAATATAGTTGGTATTTTTTATATTTCCTCAAATATGATTTCAGTGCCATGATTCAAGATAATACACCTCAATTCTGGCCAAATCATTATCTAGGAATAGTGGATCTGGAACGAATCTATCATTTTTAGCCACAATTCACCGAAAAAATATAGTCTTTTGATCTTCAGAGATCCTTAGTTCATCCAATACAACTCAAAATTTTCAGATGATGATGATTTGATCACTGATCACTAAAAAACCATCCTTGACTGAGAAAAAACCAAGAGTTAGTATCTTTTCATTGATCCAAGCCACATTCTAAATTCTGTTGTGATCCTGGGGGTTTGTCGGATCAGTATTGCTCGAAAATCTCGAGATGAGACCGTGAGGTCCTACTAGTGATAAACAGGAAGAAAATTTGGGATAATGGTGCCATAAAAAAGGTTTAACTATCACTACCCTAGAATTCCCCACCAATGATGAAGAATGGTGATACCAGTGCAATAAAATGTTGAATTATCAATTAAGATTTCAGTATGCGGGTGAATTCCCAATTCATAATAAACATGGATCCAAGAATAGCGATCGATCTATTCAATTTATTTAATCAAAATGGAATAATTCAGTAATTGAAAATTCCAACATAGTGATTGGATCATTATTTATCCATAAATTCACATTCCAAATATTGAAGGAAGTCGTTGCTTTTGATGAATCCTTATATGCAATAATATAATGTTTCGACATTGTCCAAGGTGATTCTCTAATGAGTGAGGAAAGCGAATCTCTAGAATTCTCCCATGTTTAAGTAACTTACCCAAGATAATTTAAAACTATATTATAGTTTTATAAATTTTTTAGCATTAAAATTAATTAGTGATTTAATTAAATAGTTAATAAATCCACTAAATGTACCTCCAATGAGCAAGGTGTCCAAATGCTCGATGTCGACCTATTTTTGGTCGTGCCTTGTGTAAACACTATATTCCAAACTCAAAAATTATTTCAATTTTCCGATTTGATAATTCATTTAATAGTAATACAATTTTACTTATGTAACCATGTGGAATTCATATAAAATATATTTAATAATTTTATTGAATTAATTTTGGGAACACCGGCCCTCAAAATCGCTTGTCATCTCTGCGCTTCGGTCAAGAAATATGTATATATTTTTGAAACCTAAAATGAAAAAAAAATTCTCTATAAAATGTTCTATTGTTCTAAGGGAACATATTTGTATGGATGATGATTATTTTATTGGTGGGGCATATATCACCCTAAAATGCATTGATCAAGTATATATATCTCCAGATATAATTATGGGAACCAATTAATGATTCTTTCTCCACAACATGAATTAGGAAGTGATGCCTTCTCTACTATGTTTTTGTAATATTTTTGTGATGACTACTCCAAAATATTTATGAGAATAAGTTCATAATTCCTCATGCACTATAAGAATAAAGAAGTGATGTCTTCTTTCATATGTATTGATAATTATGTAGTGATTCATTCTCCAGTATGTTAATGGGAATCATGTAGTGATGACTACTTCATTAATGGTATCAGATGGTGATTCATTCTTCACCATGTAAAGGGTAACATATAGTTTTCCCCACTCTTTTATTTTATTATTTATACACCTATATTATTTCCATAGCATACCATTATGCCCTATATACTTGAAATTCTGTATAGTTATTCCTATGATTATTCTCCATTGACATTGTTTATTTTCTCATGAATCCACACTCTTTTTCCATGGTACATGTATGTTCATTTTTTATTATATTCTATTTGTTCATGACCTATAAGCAAATATTATTTTTCAATATTATTTTTTTATAATATATTTCTCCCTTCGCATGTTTTCCATCGTGTTTATAATGCTACCATTGATGAAATTTTTTTGATTTTTTTTAGAAAACATTTGACATAATCCCTGTATTTTGATTCCATTTTCTTTGTAATGAAGATGGGCATAACTTACAGGAAGTCCAAAAGGTTTTCAAGTTTGTCTTAATTAATGAGAAATATTAACATGTGTTTTAAAATAAGTTTCATATGCAATTGGTCCTCATAGAATCTATACTTTCAGTTATTGGGATTGTGAGATTATTTCTGAGTTTTAATGTTTAAAATATTGAAATTTTATGAAATAAATTTATATTAATCTCAAATTGTATCAAATACACTATTTGAATAATGCACTTTTAGTACTAGATTTGAGAGTGAATTTCTAGTAATGATACCTCTTTTTTCACATGATGTTTCCAGTGAAGACCTGGGCATTGGAGGCTGCTGCTCTGATCTTTCCAGACATTCTTTCATATCATAACATTGCTTTAAAGCTTGGTCAAGTTGGCCTCTTATGAGAGTTGGTGAATATTGTTGACTATATAAAGCAGAAATTGTCTAACAAAATTATGAATATGAGTAGCAAGAAGCTGGGATAGCTTAGTATGACAAGAGAATCCTGGAGGCATTAGAGATGGATATTATATCCATGGGAAGTTCATAATGATTATCTATATGATTCAGCATAGGGCTGATTGCAGACTATTGTATTTTACATGATGATTTTTGTGAAGACCTGGGCATTGGGGAAGATGCATTAATGAGATATTTTCATGCTGGGATCCACAATGTCCTTCCAAGAATTTTTTAGAGGTTTTCTTGTCACTCTCATTCTTTTTCAATTATTCTCGTGCTGCTAAAAACTCATTTTACCTCATGTAATCACATGACCATTATACTTTTGTTTAATAAATTTTGGGTAGTATGAGTTTCACTCATGCTCTAAGCCATTCTGGTAAATTACTATATAATAATTATGATACATAGATTACTATGTGACATTCTCCATTTTTATAGAACAAAAAATTCACCAATATTTTATTATCAGCCTCACTGTGGAATGTATCTTTCATAATAGCATGTAATTATTCAAATGCACATAACTAGAAAATCCCAAAATCCTTGTAATCTATATTATAATTGCATGGATTCTTATACTAGGGCATCATACTCTTACTTTATCTAAATCTTCAAGCTCAACCTTATATCTCATGTGAAGATAAATCAAATTTGATCATAAAGTATTGAATAATAGTGAAATATTTCATGACATACCAAACCAGTATAGAACATACCTCTTTTTGGGTTTCTCAATGTTGCATTTGACCTCTTATTCACTCCTTAGTGAAATCATTGAAACACAACCAGTCCAACTGTTGCATGATTCATATAATACTAGATAAAATTATTCCTAGGTCATAGTAACTCTTAAACAAAAATTTATCATTTTAGATTAACTAATTCACCTATTGGAATCATCAGAACATAACGAACATATCCATGACATGTGGGATCTAACATGAGATAAATAAGTTTTGTATAGGAATAAAATAGTTATTCAAACATCTCATATTCTTTAATAACCATTATATATGAGATAAACATGATCATTTTTTTTACATTATGATAATCTATCATGTCATTATTGGGTCACCTATAGAAAAATCCACTCTTTTCATTCTTATGTATCTCCACTCAACTACCATGTTCATAAAATTAGTGCATTCACATGTTTCTGGTGAATCAAACATAGAAACCCATCTAACTAATGAATAAATATATATAAGAAACATGTCATAGAATACCTCTAATATGAAGGTCTTATTTACACATCACCATAGGATAAATTAACTATTATAATAGAATCCCATCCATAAATGTTTGATCATTTCCATTTAATCCGTGTTTCAATTATGATCTATTCAAACCTCGCTTAATCAATTAACTTCATGAGGATTATTCAATCACTAATACTCTCAAAGGGGTCATCAGTATCCCATATTTATATATTTGAATTATACAAATCATCACATGAGATCCTCCCCACAATAGAGAAACCAAAAAATCAAATAGAACCATGATTTTGAGGGCATCTCAAATCTATTCCCCCTTTATTATACCCATCAAATGAAACTAGTGTCTCTCCACCTTTTCCAGAATACATCCTATATTAATATACCACTTTTTCAAGGAAAAAATAAATGAAAGCAGGAAAATATATAATAACTATTATTGATACTATGGGAAAAAATGCGCTACCAAAAACACTCTTAAATACTATATGGAATTTGGAACATCTTAGCCAGGGTTCCTTGACCAGGTTCCCTAATCCAAACATCCACATGACCACAAGTGAACCTCCCCACACACTAGAGGCTACAGAATAGTAGTGAGTGTCTAATATAAAACATAGAAAGACTATACCCACTATTATAAGATTAATACACCCGTGGAAAATAAGAAAACAATAATTGGATAACATATTACCATAAATTGAACAGTACTTGTATCACAATATGAACCAAAACTAAAAATACAGTAATAAAAATTAATGGTAAATATGTCATGCTAAAGTGAATTCCATGTGTCAAAATGAAAACTCAAATTAAAGGCACTAAAAACTCTCAAGAGGGTCTTGAATAACATTTGGTTCCCTTATCTATGATCCATCCCCAAATCATCCATCTAATAGAGGACCTTTTCCCTTATCATATCCTACAAACATGTAATATATTTGGGAACCAATTAGGTTGCCTACGTAGGGTGTGAGTACAACATAGTAGGTCACCACCAACGGTGTCTAAAACAATATATAGTCAAACAATGTAAGTAGTTGTATAAATAATAAAATAGAAGCAATAAGGTAAATAGTTTACATTTTTCCAATTATTCTTTATATGACCACAAAATCCTGCAGGTTCCCAATGACACCCATACATCAACACCTACTTTTTCAAGTGAAGGAGATTGAACCATTTCACATTATCAATTCACAAATCATTTGAAAAATTCACTTCAATTATCCATTTCAGTTCAATTCAGGTCATGGATAATTTGAACTAGGGTCAATTGCCACTATTTTGATCATATATCATAATTTCTAGTAACATGTGAGTATTTGGAGCATTAGTACATGCCTCACACATCATGGGTATTCAGTACATCAATCCTTATCACGCACATCATGTCTATTTGGATCATCATTCCCTATATAATACAATTTTTATGCATACCACGGGCCCTTGAATTTCATGGTTAGGACCCCTTTGGTATTTGGGGCATATTATTGTGTCCCACAGCTCATTTTCTCAATCCATAAAATGTATCATATATATAACATATATCACATGTATCACACAAATCCAATTAATAACATATACCACATATATCACATATAAAATTAATTAATTCAATTATTAATTAAGCACAGAAATCCACTTAATTAATTAAATAATTATTTTATCATGAAAATCCCGTCAATTAATTAATTAATAAATTAGTAACATCAATTCAATAAATTAATTCAATAATTAATTAACTTAATCAACAACATTAGGAATTTAACAATTAGTTCATCACATCAATCCCAATAATTAATTAACTAAATAATTAATAATTCATAATTATATTAATTAATTCACTAATTAATTAATAACATTACATCCATTAATTAATTAATTAATTAATTAATTTGTTAAATCCAAAAATAAATATGTTCTGATAATAGATTCATCAATTACTTACTCCTACTAAAAAAATCTCAATATTTTAATAATTAATTTAATAATTATTTATTATTAAATCAAAATTAAATTATTCAATAATTTACTCAGTGATTAATTGTCCCCAATTTCACAATTCAATACATTAATAATTAATTTTTCAATTATTTATCTCTTTTTGAAAATTCAGTACTATGATAATTATTTCACTAATTAATTATCCTAATTCCCCTATTCCATTATTCAATCAATTCCCTAATTACTCAATTCATTAATTGACCACATTAATTAATTCTAGATAAGAATTATAATTGCAAAACAATCCATAGAAATTATAAAACCACATAAATTTAATTGATATTATGACTATGGGAATTGAATAATAGTCCTCCTACCTCGATACATTAATGAACAATCACCAAATAGAAATCCCAAAAATCCAGTAGAGTAAAAATGTTGAATAAGATCTTGATATAAAACCTAAATCCAAGATCGAATAAATTAAGATCTTTCAAATATTGTTCTAGATTCAAAAAAACCATATCTAGATCTCATAAAATAGGGAGAAAAAAATGTTTCCATAATGGGATAATAAATGAAGTGGAATGGGAAACCAAACATAATGGGATTTACTTATCAAGAGGTGAGCATATCTTTAATATAGTCTTTGAATTACAAAGAAAATGGGTAAAAATGAGATTTAATTCCTTTGAGATGACATAGAATTGAGAGAAAATAATTATATATAGAGTTATGGAATTTTGGGATATTAAACAGGGGTTTTTTATTATTTTTAATAATTTTTTGTGGATTAAAATCTCATACATAGTGTTTTCTATTCAGGTTGCAGAGTTCCGCCTAACCACACGCCTTAACCCTGCACCTCTTCTAGGGGTGAATGATTTCACTTTTAAGAGAGAATGGTTTGAAAAACCATGCACGAAACATATAAAACCCATTTATCTAGGGTCACATTGTTTGCTGGTCCAAGGTCCATGGTTTTGGAAAGCAACGTGCCATCAATGCACTGCCATCTATCTTCCATTAATCTAAAAATTTCACCCAAACATACCCCATGTTAAAACCCAAATGAAAATTATTCAACACTAAGATATAAAATAACTTATAAATGAGATTGATACAACACCAAGAAAAGTTTGGTATCGTACAATATCCTCACATTATAACAACTCGACCTTGATATGTACTCCCAAGCATCTCTAAGATTCTAAGTCAAAAGGTTGGATAACCGAGCCTGCATATCTACTTACTATTCCCTTATTTCCTTCTACACACGTACTAGCTTCCACAATACACGAACTATCAACACAATATTTCCCTACCCTAATTTCTCACTATGATCCAACACACGTATTATATTCTCCTCAAAGGATGCATCTATCTCAAGCTCAAAATCATCCACCTTGATCACATTAGGAGGGTCGGGGTAATACCTCTGATGTTGGGACACATGGAAAATGCCATCCATAGCACTACATTTCTATGGAAGAGTGAACTGGTATGCCATTAGACCAATTCTCTCCACAACCTCAAATAGTCCAACAAACATGGGAACCAACATTCCCTATTTTAGTATCCTATGGTAACCCACTATAGGGGACACTGTAAGGAATACATGAGTGACCTTTGTAAACTCCATGGGTTATCGATATCTATCAGTATATTAATTCTATCTACTCTTAGCCATATCCATATATTTCTGAATTATCATTACCTGATCTGATTTATCACGTATAAGACTTGATCCAAATAGTACTGATTCTTATACCTCAATCCAAGATAAATGTGATCTATATGGACTGCCTTAAAGTGCCTTTCATGGTGCATTCTGTATCATTTAAAGATAACTATTGTTATAAAAGAACTCCTCCAAATCTAGTTGCTTATCCCAAGATCTCCAAATTCTATGATATATACACACAACCTAACCGAGATCACATGTATAGTATGATTTGACATACCGTCTATCTATGGGAAGAAATTCATACTCATTAAAACATGCATTCCAAGAAACTTCTTTAAGGACTTCCAGAAGCATGAAGTAAAGAGTTAGTCAGGAGCTAAATCTATAGTATGTAGAACCCTGTAAAGATGGACCATCTATTAAACAAAAATTTCTCCCAACCAATCTACATAGGAAGTATCATGTACTAGAAATACATGTTCTACTGTATTCTATCGACCTAAAAAAACCCAAACATCATCATTCTTCTGAGGCATCCTTAGGAGACCCACCAAAAAGTCCTTAGTCACATCATCTCACTTCCACTATAGAACAAGAAATGACTAAAGTAAACCTCTAGGTCCTTGAGGCTTTGCCTTCACATACTGACTGGTGTAGCATCATTTCATTAAACCTTCTATGTCCTTTCCATGCTTATCCACCAAAACTCTCATCATAGGTCATGATACATTTTGTTAACACCTGTATGTACCGACCACTTCGAGGCATCAAATTTCCTCCTAAAATCCTATCATATTCTCATATACCACACAACATGATTCATGATATTGATTATATCATCATAATCTCTTCTCTAATATTCAGGGGACTCCCCACCTTCAAGGCATTCCCTATAGGTCAATAACTATGGATCCTCATACTGTCTAGCTCTAATCTGGCTCGAATGTATAGAATCCACTAAAACTAATATGATATCTATCCAATATTATCTCTCCCAAGCCACCTCTCACATCTCTACTAGTATATTTATCATTTTCCACTAATAACTAGACACTTGAGTGGCCTGAGTTTGAGATTCCATACTCAAAGAGTTAGCCAAACTGTTTCCTTCACTTTGTGTATGTTATAGATGAATATAAAATTATTACATATAATCAACCTACAACCATTTCTATTGATTAAAATATCACTGAATAAATATATACTTTAATATATTTTGATCATTATACATTTTAATATTACTTCCCAATAGGTTATATCACCAAAATTTTGATGAATAATCCAATTCATCCAAATCGAGGTCATGCGTAGTATAATTTCATTCATGTGTCCTCAACTATCGAGACCAAAATTCTCCAAATATTACTCCTTACATCAACATAGAACTGATCTTGATCCTAAATGTTTCAAAATACATTGTATACTCGTCACCTAGATCGAGTAGAATCAGGATTGGTGCCAATGTCAGACACATATTCAAATCCTTGAAGGCCTTCTCACATGATTTTGACCATTCAATATTTATCCCCTTTTTTGTTAAGCCTGTAAGTGGAGATACCAATTTTGAAACATATTTTATGAATATTTTACAATATCGAGCTAATCCAAGAAATATTTTGATATCAAAAATGTTTTTTTGGGCTTCTTAAAGCAAACCAATTCATGTTCTTTCACTGGGTCCACAGACACACCTTCCTTCGAGATGATGTGACATAAGAAGTTCACATGATCAATCCAAAACCAAAACATAGATATATTTGAATATATTTGATGATCACTTAGTGTATTCTGGATGATTTCAAGGTTTTGGGAATGATTATATTGAGTCTTGGAGTAAAATATGATTTCATCCACAAACAGTTCCACAACTGATATAGGTATGGAGGTAATATTTTCATCATCAATTCCATAAACACTACTAGAGATTTCATCAATACAAATAATAATATGAAAAACAAATATAGGCATACCGAATTCTAAATGTAGTTTGAGGTATATCAGAAGTCTGAAAACTCAGTTGATGATAGCCTGGTCTCAGGTTGATCTTAGAGAAAACACAAGAACACCTCAACTTTTCAAATAGATCATAAATACATGGAAGAGGATGCCAGTTCTTTTAATATACCAATTCAACATTCGGTAATCAACACAAAAGCCTAAATTCCCATCATCCTTCTTTTGTAACAACATAGTTGAATCCCCATGCAACATACTCAGTTATATAAATCCCTTGTCCTCCAAATCCTATATTTATTTCTTTAGTTCTTGAAGATTTATTAGTTCCATTATATATGGTTGAATAAAAACTTTCTCAACCCTATGTATGTGAACAATAGTGAATTCCACATCTCTCTTATGTGGTGGCCCTAAAAAGTATTTAATAAAAACATCATTAAACCTATTCTCTACTAGTGTAAATTTAGGATGATTTAAGCCTCTATCATCTAGTAAAAGACTAGAACCTTATGATGTGGGATCTCCCAATTTCTATGTTATTGTCCATCATTGGAATGGATGGATATTCCACTATACATGGTGAATTTTATTTACAAACATAAGAGATGTTGAAGTCACTCTACTCTGGTAATAATCAATGTGGGATCAATATTCTACTAACAAGTCTATAACCAAATTCAAGTCAATTCCTAACATGTCTGGCATGTAAAGATAACATAGAAAACGATACCCCACAACATTGAGAGAACCCCCCTTGGACTATAATATATCTCTTGAACATAATATCAATGATGTATATATCATCATAACCCCAAATAAGAACTCCAATTCTAGGCTCAAACCATTAAAAATTTCTATAGATACAAATCGATAAGAAGGAACAGTATCAAATAAGGCACTAGCTAATGTAGAAGTTAAAAGAATTGTACCTCTCACTATCAGTGGTTCAGCCATGCATTCGACAAGTATAGATCCACCACATAAAAATATCTTGCCTCTCCCCCATTTGACGTAGTATGAATCCCTTGAGATAGACCATTTTGTTGATATGGGAACTCTTTACTATAAGCACTATGTCTACTACCTCTACCGCCTCGGCCAGTAGAACTACAAAAGGTAGTCTGATAGAGTGAAGAATAACCCCTTCTTGTACCCTTGTTCTGTCTAGATCATCCATTACAAATCATATAATGAGGGTTCTGTCAGATCCTATGTAGATTTCCTATAATTCCATAGTCTCTAAACTACATTACTTGTTGGGGAAAATGTTTAAAAAAGTGTCTCATTCCACCACATCAGTGACAAAATACTCAGGTAATATACTGGGTAACTGATCCCTGTGACTGGCCACTTTTCTTCCCACTACCCAGTGAGAAATTCTCATAATGATGTTTCATTATTTTTGAAGTTTCAACTCTTGACCATCCAGTAGAAACCAGATGTCCACCAATAGAATCCTCCTTCAGGTTTCCCTTAGATATGACAGCATGACTGACCCATTTTAGAAACATTTTTTTATACGAAATATATTTACCTGGGACTTAATTTTACACATAATTTTATCTTGAAACTAGTTGCTGGAGTGGCCTCATCTCCATCCACTAATGGAACAATGCACATATAATATATAAAGTGTCTAGCATAGTCCATTACATACATACTCCCAAGATTCAGTATCATGAAATAATTACTTTCACCTATATTAGTATGTTTGAATAAAATTTATGCATAAATTTATCTCGAAGTCACTTCCATTCAATAGTTTCAAGATATCCATCCCATATTTGGATGTACCACAACTGCTTCTCCTAACCATGTGACATATAGAAAACCTACTTAACTATCTTCTTAGTTGGAGTTCCCAGGTGGTCAAGTATACTCTGGATATACTCAGTCTAGACCTTATCCCCCCCAGGTCCACCCTATCCATTAAAAGTGAGAGGGTACTTTAATTGGAACTCCCTTGTCAGTTCAAACATGCTTTTCACTACCCAACCTGAGTCTCATTCCATGAATATCATGAATAAAGTGATGTTCTCCAAACACTTCTCCAATACTCCATCAACCAATACTATTAGTGCCCCGAGTTCCACTACAGGTGGAGCATCACTACTGGAAATCGGGCTTTTCCGAATGGTTCAGAATCGTTGGGAAAGGCTGCATAACTGTTGGTATAACATATACCAACAGTTCTGCAAACCGTGGGGAACATAGCCATTGGGAAAACGTATCCCAACAATTTTCAAAGAACCGTTGGTATAGGTTATTAAATTTAACCTATGCCAATGGTTCGGTTAAACTGTTGGCAAAAGTTTTACCAACAGTTTACACCAAACTGTTGGTACACCTAATGAAAATTTAGTCTTCCCCAACAGTTTAGAACCATTGAGAAAGGTTTTTAACAATAGTTCCCTTTGAACTATTAGTAAAAAAATCCCTTGAAACCTTTCCCAATGGTTTGTAAACCATTGGAAAAGGGTAATTATAAGCCTATGCCAATGGTTTGAAACTGTTGGAATAGGCTATGTTGTGCAAATTGCACAGTAGCCAACAATTTGCACAACGACCTCTAATTTTGCACTGCAACCTCCATTCCATTCTGCTAACTACAATAACAGACTAACACATACATATAGAGAACAAATTCATACACATTTAACATATAATTAATTCTTGAACTATACACATCCAGAATTAAATCAAAATTCATAACGTAATTATAAACACACATAATTGATTTAGAATTCAATTTAAAATTTAGATGAAAATTGATTGTGGAATCTGGAATTCAATTTATAATTAAATACATACATAATTTAATTATCAATTATCAATAAAATACATAAAAAACTGAATAAGTATCAACAGAATCCGAATACATTTGTTCGTATTTTTGTATACCAGTTGTTTTTACTAAAAATGATGTCCATTTTAAACAAAATACATACACTTGGAGTGATACCATCCACATCGTGGCTCGAATTGAGTCAGGGTTGACTCTTACATGTTACATATGACCCATGGATCGTTGTCCTAAAGTATCAACATATTTTGAAATCATTTGGTTAGTTTTCTGTATGACAGTTATTGTTTTCACTTAAAATGTTGTTCATTTAAAATAAATGAGACACATTGAGTGGTTCCACCCACACCAGGCCTTATATTGAGTCGGGGGTGACTTGTACATGTCACATATGACCCAAGTATCGCTTTCCTAAAGTTTCAATATAATTGGAATGAATTTGGTCAATTTCTTGTGTGTCATTTATTATCTTCACTTAAAATGAATTCTATTTTAAACGAAAGAGAGACAATTTGAGTGGTTCTTGACACACCATGCCTCGGATAGAGGTAGGTTTGACTCATACACGTCACAAATGACCCATAGATTGTTGTGAAAAAGGTTCAACATAATCTGAATGCGTTTGGTCAGTTTTCCATATGTTAGTTGTTGTTTTCACTTAAAATGAAGTCCATTTTAAACTAAAGAGATACACTTTGAGTGGTGCTGGCCACACCGGGCCTCGGATTGAGGCGGGGTTAACCCATGCACGTCATATATTACCCATGGACCGTTGTTCTAAAGTATCAACACAATCAGAATCCGTTTGGTCATTTTTTCATATGTACTTAAAATGTTTTCCATTTTAAACAAAAGAGAGACACTTAGAGTTATCTCTGACACACTACGATTTATATTGAGGTTCGGTTGACTCATACAAGTCACATATGACCCATAGATCGTTTTCGTAAAGTTTCAACATAATCCGAATGCGTTTTGTTAGTTTACCGTATGTCAGTTGTTGATTGCAATTAAAATGAAGTCCATTTTAAACTATAGAGAGACACTTCGAGTGGTTCTAGCCACTCCACAACTCGGATTGAGGCTGGGTTGAAACGTAAACATCACATATAACCCATGGATCATTTTACTAATGTTTCAACTGAATCTGAATGCCTTTAGTCGGTTTTTCCTATGTCAGTTGTAGTTTTCAATTAAAATGTTGTCTATTTCAAATACACCTGAGACACTTTGAGTGTTTTTGGCCACACCTGGCCTCAGATTGAGGCAGGGTTGACTCGTTCACGTCAAAAATTACTCATGGAACTTTTTCCTAATGTTTCAACAGAATCTGAATGCGTTTGGTCGGTTTTCTGTATGTCATTTGTTTTTTTCAATTAAAATGAAGTCCATTTTAAACTATAGAGCGACACTTAGAGTGGTGTTGCCACTCCACACCTCGGATTGATGCTGGGATGACTCGTACACATCAAAAATGACCCAAATATCATTGTCTAAAAGTATCAACACAATCTGAATGCGTTTGGTCAGTTTTCCATATGTATGTTGTACTTTTCACATAAAATGTAATTCATTTCAAAAAAAAAGTGAGACACTTCGAACTGTGTTGGCCACACCATGCCTCGGAATGAGGTGGGTTTGACACGTAAACATCACAAATGACCCATGGATTGTTTTTCTATAGGTTTAAGAAAATCCAATTGTGTTTGGTCAGTTTTCCGTATGTCAGTTGTTGTTTTCACTTAAAATGAAGTCCATTTTAAACTAAAGAGAGACACTTTGAGTGGAGTCGGCCACACCGCACCTTGGATTGAGGAAAAGTTGACTCGTGCACGTCATATATTACCCATGGATCATCGTACTAAAGTATCAACACAATTAGAATCCGTTTGGTCAGTTTTCCATATGTACTTAAAATGTTGTCCATTTTAAACAAAAGAGAGACACTTAGAATGATCTCGGCCACACTGCGACTCGGATTGAGGCGCGGTTGACTCGTACACGTCACATATGACCCATGGAACTTTTTCCTAAAGTTCCAACAGAATTCGGAATTCAATTCATAATTTCATCGGTTTTTCTTATACCATATGTTTTTACTAGAAATGATGTCCATTTTAAACAAAATACATACACCTGGAGTGATACCAACCACATTGTGCCTCAGATTCAGGCTAGGTTAACTCATACAAGTCACCAATGACCCATGGATCGTTTTCCAAAAGTATAAATGTATTCCGAAAGCGTTTGGTTGGTTTTTCATAAGTCAGTTGTTGTTTTCACTAAAAATGAAGTCCATTTTAAACAAAAGAGAGAGACTGTGCGTGGTGTCGGCCACACCGTGCCTCATATTGAGGCGATGTTGACTCTTATATGTCACATATGACCCATGGATCGTTCTTCTAATGTTTCAATGGAAACCGAATGCGTTTGGTCAGTTTTCTGTATGTACTTAAAATGTTGTCCATTTTAAAAAAAATAGAGACACATAGAGTGATACCAGCCACACCGTGACTCGGATTGAGCCCGGGTTGGCTCATACACGTCACATATGACCCATGGATCGTTGTGATAAATTATCAACCGATTCCGAATGCATTTGGTCTGTCTTTCGTATGCCTGTTGTTCATTTCACTTATAATCCAGGACATTTAAAGAAAAGAGACACAGTTAGAGTGGTACTGGTCGTACCGCGTCTTAGATTTAGACGAGGTTGACTCGTACACATCTCAAATGACCCATGGATCATTGTACTAAAGTATCAACACAATCTGAATGCATTTGGTCAGATTTCTGTATGCCAGTTGATGTTTTCACTTAAAATGATGTCCTTTTGAAACAAAAGACAGACACTTTGAGTGGTGCCAGCCACACCGCATCTCAGATTGAGACTAGGTTGATTCGTACATGTCACATATGAACCATGGATTGTTTTAATAATGTATCAACACAATCAGAATCCGTTTGGTCTGTTTTCTGTATGTACTTAAAATTTTGTCCATTTTATACAAAAGAGAGACACTTAGAGTGATCCCGGCCACACCGTGACTCGGATTGAGCCCAGGATAGCTAGTACATGTCACATATGACCCATGGATTGTTGTGATAAATTATCAACAGATTCTGAATGCGTTTGGTCAGTTTTGTGTATGCCAGTTGTTCTTTTCACTTATAATCCTGTCCATTTTAAACAAAAGAGACACAATTAGAGTGGTACCGACCACACCGCATCTCATATTTATACGGGTTTTACTCATACACATCTCAAATAACCCATGGATCATTGTCCTAAAGTATCAACACAATCCGAATGCATTTGGTCGGTTTTCTATATGCCAGTTAATGTTTTCACTTAAAATGATGTCCCTTTGAAACAAAAGACAGATACTTTGAGTGGTGACAGCCGCACCGCATCTCAGATTGAGGCGGAGTTGATTCGTACATGTCACATATGACCCATGGATCATTTTCCTAAAGTATCAACACAATCAGAATCCGTTTGGTCAGTTTTCCGTATGTACATAAAATTTTGTCCGTTTTAAACAAAAGAGAGACACTTAGAGTTATCCCGGCCACACTGTGCCTCGGAATGAGGTGGGGATGACTCTTACACATCACATATGACCCATGGATCGTTCTCCTAATGCATCAACACATTTAGAATGCGTTTGTTTAGTTTTTCGTATGTCAGTTGTGGTTTTCACTTAAAATGATGTCCATTTTAAACAAAAGAGAGAAACTATGAATGGTGTCGGCAACACCACACCTCGGATTAAGACAGGGTTGACTCATACATGTCACATATGACCCATGGATCGTTTTTATAAAGTATAGACACAATCAGAACCTGTTTGGTCTATTTTCCGTATGCCAGTTGTTGTTTTCAATTAAAATGAAGTCTATTTTAACAAAAAGAGAGACACTTTGAGTGGTGTCGGCCACACCGCACCTCGTATTGAGGCACAATTTACTCGTACATGTCACATATGACCCATGGATCATTCTCCTAATGTTACAATAGAAACCGAATGCGTTTGGTTTGTTTTCCGTATGTACTTAAAATGTTATCCATTTTAAACAAAATAGAGACACTTAGAGTGATCCTGGCCACACCATGACTAGTATTGAGCCTGGGTTGGCTCGTACACATCACATATGATCCATGGATCATTGTGATAAATTATCAATAGAATCCAAATGAGTTTGGTCAGTTTTCCATATGCCAGTTGTTCTTTTCACTTATAATCCTATCCATTTTCAACAAAAGAGACACAATTAGAGTGGTACCGGCGACACCGCGTCTCGGGTTTAGACGGGGTTGACTCGTACACGTCTCAAATGACCCATGTATCATTTTCCTATGGTATCAACACAATCTGAATGAGTTTGGTCAGTTTTTTGTATGCCAGTTGATGTTTTCACTTAAAATGACGTCCTTTTGAAACAAAAGACAGACACTTTGAGTGGTGCCTGCCACACCACATCTCATATTGAGGCGGGGTTGATTCGTACATGTCACATATGACCCATGAATCATTGTGATAAATTATCTACACAATCAGAATCCATTTCGTCAGATTTCCCTTTGTACTTAAAATGTTTTCAACTTTAAATAATATAGAGACACTTAGTGTGATCCCGGCCATACCGCGACTCAGATTGAGCCCGGGTTGGCTCATACACGTCACATATGACCCATGGATCGTTGTGATAAATTTTAAATATATTCTGAATGTGTTTGGTCAGTTTTTCGTATGCTATTTGTTCTTTTCACTTATAATCCTGTCCATTTTAAACAAAAAAAGACACAATTAGAGTGGTACCAGCCACACCACGTCTCAGATTTAGACAAGGTTGGATCATAAACATCTCAAATTACCCATGGATCATTTTCCTAAAGTATCAACACAATCCAGATGCATTTGGTAATTTTTCTATTTGCCAGTTAATGTTTTCACTTAAAATGATGTCATTTTGAAAAAAAAGAGAGACACTTTCAGTGGTTCCGGCCATGCCGTGTCTCAGATTGATGCGATGTTAACTCGTACACGTCACATATGACCCATGGATCGTTGTGCTAAAGTATCAACACAATCAGAATCCGTTTGGTCAGTTTTTCATATGTACTTAAAATGTTGTCCATTTTAAATAAAAGAGAGGCATTTAGAGTGATCCCAGCCACAACATGCCTCACATTGAGGTGGGGTTGACTCATACACATCACATATGAACCATGGATCATTCTTCTAAAGCATCAACGCAATTTGAATGCGTTTGGTCTGTTTTTCGTATGTCATTTGTTGGTTTCACTTAAAATGATGTCCATTTTAAACAAAAGGGAGATAGTATGAATGGTGTCACCCACACTGCACCTTGGATTGAGGCAGTGTTGACTGGTAAACGTCACATAGGACCCACGGATCGTTGTGATAAAGTATCGACACAATCAGAATCCTTTTGGTCAGTTTTCTTGTATGCTAGTTGTTGTTTTCACTTAAAATGAAGTCCATTTTAAACAAAAGAGAGACACTTTGAGTGGTGTTGGCCACACTGCGCCTTGGATTGAGGCGAGGTTGGCTCGTACATGTCACAAATGACCCATGGATCATTATCCTAATGTTTCAACAGAAACCGAATGCGTTTGGTCGGTTTTCAGTATATACTTAAAATGTTGTCTATTTTAAACAAAAGAGAGACACTTAGAGTGATCCCAACCACACTGCGACTCGGATTGAGCCTGGGTTGGTTCATAAACATCACATTTGACCCATGGATTGTTGTGATAAATTATCAACAGAATCCAAATGCGTTTGGTTGGTTTTCCGTATGCCAGTTTTTCTTTTCACTTATAATCCTGTCCATTTTAAACAAAAGAGATGCAGTTAGAGTGGTACCGGCCACACCATGTCTCGGATTTAGATGGGGTTTACTTGTACACATCTCAAATGACCAATGGATCATTGTACTAAAGTATCAACACAATCCGAATGCATTTGGTCTGTTTTCCGTATTACAGTTGAAGTTTTCACTTAAAATGATGTCCTTTTGAAACAAAAGATAGACACTTTGACTGGTTCCATCCACACTGCATCTCAGATTGATGCGAGGTTGATTCATACACATCAAAAATGTCCCATGGATCATTTTGATAATGTATCAACACAATCAGAATCCGTTTGGTCAGTTTTCCATATGTACTTCAAATGTAGTCTATTTGAAGAAAAAGAGAGACACATAGAGTGATCCCGGTGACACCGTGACTCTTATTAAGCCTGGGTTGGTTCGTACACATCACATATGACCCATGGATCGTTGTGATAAATTATCAATAGATTCTGAATGTGTTTGGTCAGTTTTTCGTAATCCATTTGTTCTTTTCACATATAATCCTGTCCATTTTAAACAAAAGAGACACAATTAGAGTGGTACCGGCCACACCACATCTCTGATTTATATGGGGTTGACTCATACACGTCTCAAATGACCCATGGATCATTTTCCTAAAGTATCAACACAATCCGAATGTGTTTGGTCGGTTTTCCGTATACCCGTTAATGTTTTCACATAAAATGACATCCTTTTGAAACAAAAGATAGACACTTTGAGTGGTTCCGGCCACACCGCATCTCAGATTAAGGAAAGGTTGATTCATAGACGTCACATATGACCCATGGATCATTGTGCTAACATATCAACACAATCAGAATTTTTTTGTCAGTTTTTCATATGTACTTAAAATGTTGTTCATTTTAAACAAAAGGGAGGCACTTAGAGTGATCTCGGCCACACCATGCCTTAGATTGAGGCGGGGTTGACTAGTACACAACACATATGACACATGGATCATTCTCCTAATGTATCAATGCATTTCGAATGTGTTTGGTCAGTTTTTCGTATGTTAGTTGTTGTTTTCACTTAAAATGATGTCCATTTTAAACAAAATAGAGACACTATGAATGGTGTCGGCCACACCGCACCTCAGATTGAGGCAGGGTTGACTCATACACGTCACATATGACCCCTTGTTCGTTTTTCTAAAGTATCGACATAATCAGAATCTGTTTGGTTTGTTTTCCATATGCCATTTGTTGTTTTTACTTAAAATGAAGTCCATTTTAAACAAAAGAGAGACACTTTGAGTCGTGTCGGTCACACCGCGCCTCGAATTGAAGCAAGGTTTAATCGTACACATCACATATGACCCATGGATCGTTATCCTAAAGTTTCAATGGAAACCAAATGTGTTTGTTTGGGTTTCCATATGTACATAAAATGTTGTCCATTTTAAACAAAATAGAGACACTTAGAGTGATCCCGACCACACTACGACTCGGATTGAGCCTGGGTTGGCTCATAAACATCACATATGACCCATGGATCGTTGTGATAAATTATTAATAGAATCCTAATGCGTTTGGTCGGTTTTCCGTAAGCCAATTTTTCATTTCACTTATAATCCTGCCCATTTTAAACAAAAGAGACACAGTTAGAGTGGTACCGGACACAACGCGTCTCGAATTTAGATGGGGTTGACTCGTACATGTCTCTTTTGACCCATGTATCATTTTCCTAAAGTATCAACACAATCCGAATGTGTTTGGTCAGTTTTCTGTATTCTAGTTGATGTTTTAACTTAAAACGATGTCCTTTTGAAACAAAAGATAGACACTTTGAGTGGTTCCGGCCACACCACATCTCAGATTATGGTGGGGTTGATTCGTACACATCACATATGACCCATGGATCTTTGTTCTAAAGTATCAACACAATCAAAATATGTTTGGTCATTTTTCCGTATATACTTAAAATGTTGTCCATTTTAAACAAAAGAGATATACTTAGAGTCATCTCGTCCACACCGCGACTCAGATTGAGCTTGGGTTGGCTCGTACATGTCACATATGACCCATGAATCGTTGTGATAAATTATCAACAGATTCTGAATGCGTTTGGCCGGTTTTTTGTATGCCAGTTGTTCTTTTCACTTATAATCCTCACCATTTTAAACAAAAGAGACACAATTATAGTGGTACCGGCCACACCGCGTCACGTATTTAGATGGGGTTGACTCGTACACGTCTCAAATGACCCATGGATCATTGTTCTAAAGTATCCACACAATCCGAATGCGTTTGGTCGGTTTTCTGTATGCCAGTTAATGTTTTCACTTAAAATGATGTCCTTCTGAAACAAAAGACAAACACTTTGAGTAGTGCCGGCCACACCGCATCTCAGATTAAGGCGAGGTTGATTCGTACACATCACATATGACCCATGGATGTTTTTGATAATGTATCAACACAATCAGATATGTTTGGTAAGTTTTCCATATGTACTTAAATGTTGTCCATTTTAAACAAAATAGAGGCACTTAGAGTGATCATGGCCACACCGTGCCTCAGATTGAGGAGGGGTTGACTTGTACACATCAAATATGACCCAGGGATCGTTCTTCTAAAGCATCAACAAATTTAGAATGAGTTTGGATAGTTTTTCGTCTGTCAGTTTTTGTTTTCGCTTAAAATGATGTCCATTTTAAACAAAAGAGAGACACTATGAATGGTGTCGGCCACACCATGCCTCAGATTTAGGTGGGGTTTACTTTTACCCGTCACATATGACCCATGGATCATTGTGCTAAAGTATCGACACAATCAGAATCCGTTTGGTTGGTTTTCCGTATGCCAGTTGTTGTTTTCACTTAAAATAAAGTCCATTTTAAACAAAAGAGAGACTCTTTGAGTGGTGTCGGCCACACCGCACCTCGGATTTAGGAAAGGTTGACTCTTACACATCACATAAGACCCATGGATCATTGTTCTAAATTATCAACACAATCAGAATCTGTTTGGTCAGTTTTCTATATGTACTTAAAATGTTGTCCATTTTAAACAAAAGAGAGACACTTAGAAAGATCCCGACCACACAATGCCTCGGATTGAGGAAGGGTTGACTCGTACATGTCACGTATGACCCATGGATCATTGTGATAATGCATCTACACAATCAAAATCGGTTTGGTCAGTTTTCCATATGCTAGTTGTTGTTTTCACTTAAAATGATGTCCATTTTAAACAAAAAAAAGAAACTATGAGTGGTGTCGGCCACAATGCGCCTCAGATTGAGCCCAGGATGGCTCGTTCACGTCACATATGACCCATGATCGTTGTGATAAATTATGTAAGTTGTTTATTCACATTATTCAAATACACTATTTGAAACATTTCAGAGCTAACAATACAATGCCCAATGAATACATCCCTTTTGTAACATTCCAAGAATCCATGATATTTATTAGATGTGTAAATGTGATTTAAATTTATTATCATGATGACAATAAAGAAAATATATATTATATATTTTCTAGTAGTAAATGAAATCAAGGAGGTGGGGGGATGTCCAGGGGGGATGTCAGGGGGGCTGTCTGGTGGGTGTCCAGGGGGTTGTCCGGGGACCAAGGCGGAGGGTGGGGGGGGGGTGTGGGGGGCTGTCTGGGTGGTGTTCAGGGGAATTGTCTAGGGTCCAAGGCGGAGGGTGGGGGGCTGTCTGGGAGGTGTCCGGGGGCTATCCGAGGACCAAGGAGGATAGTGGGGGGCTGTTCGAGGGGCTGTCCGGGGTCCAAGGAGGATGATGGGGGGTTGTCCAGGGTCCAGGAAGTAGGGGGATGTCCAGTGAGTTCCCAAACTCACAACAACCAAAATACAACAACATCCATAAAAACAGACAATATATAAATATAACTGAACTCCAATACTATACTATGGGTCTAGATAAAACCAACAACTAGAATAGATTAAACATCAAATCTTAGTAATATTAGTAAAAAATGTTATGGATCAATTTTTACCACATCACCATCACCATCATCACCATCATCATCACCCTCTTCCTCATCCCCATCATCGTCATCACCCTCCTCAGCACCCTCCTCCTCGCCCTCACCCTCCTCCTTGCCCACGCCATCCAGCTTTCCCTCCTCCTGTCCCACCTCTTCCACATCAGACTCCTCGCCAGCATCATCATCAAGATGGTCATCGTCCTGACCACCACTAGAACTGCCACCTGGTGCACCATATATAGAATGTATCGATGACATATATTCATCAAAAGCTGGGCTGGCCTCTGCTGGAAGTGTTGTACGTAGAACTTCAATAAATTTCATAAATGCACTGTTTTCACTAGAAGATTGTTCTTCCATCTCTGTGACCATTTTATCAACCATTTATGCATGTTCATTAACTTTCTACAGCTCGGTGCCACTACAACTTATACCTGAGGAGGGCCAATACCTCGTCAGGGCTATCCTAGGTGGGTAGCATACTCTGCCCGGATGATCCTCTTCCAACACCTGATGTAAGTGATCAGTTGGCCCAAAATTGTCTTGTTCTTGGGCATCGAGGGCCTCTAAAGCAGTATGTTACAAATATAAATATATTATTATGTTAAAAAATAGATATCAAAATATAAAATCAACATATTAAAACATACAATCTGCTGCTGAGTCGCTTCGTGGAAGACACTTCCATCCTTTTTTCGTCTACTTGAGCAAAATAGTTTTTCTCGAGTCACACGCCCTTCAATATTCTCTATTTTCCACTACAGTGTCATTGAACAATGAAGATATATGAAAAAATTAGAAAAAGGTTAAATAATTGAGGAAACAAAAGAAATTGTAAGTCCTAAAGAAAACTTATAAACCATTGTCATACCTGCTTCTTCTCATGATCCGGCATCGAAGTACATCCTAGTGTGTGGAGGTATTTTTTTGAATCAATGTTTTTTTATTTTTTCTAGATGATTCCTAAATAAAATTCGATAATGAAAAGGATAATATTAATGAAAAATATGAAAGTTATTATTTAAATACCTCAAATGTAATTCATACCTTAAACTGGGTACTCATCCAATGAGTAATCATCTGACGATACTGCTCTATAGGACAATCATCCATGAATGGTACATCCTCTAATAGAGTGCCAACTCTAGCATGCCATCCAATATACAACTCATTCTTGTAGGCTCTCCAATGCTAGCATAAATCCTTTAGACGTTCCGGTCGTGCACCCTCACCATCTAGAAAATTTAATCTAAGCTGACATCAAAATATTAATTCATATAAATACAAAACTAATTGATGGCATTAAATAAAAACTATTTTTTTACCCATATCTCTTTCCCAAGCTCTATCCTTGACCTCATGTTGAAAATATCTCCATGATAGCGGGCTGACGAGAATGATGTCAGAGTATTTGGAAAGCGTCGCCAAAAAACTCTGGCATTGCTCCCCTGTTTTCTCAACCATTTGGTTTCTTCATTGTAATACACCATAACCTGTGTGCGGCAGTTCCACACCGAACGCATGCGTGTATTCCCTCTCCCCTGCCTCATGTCGTTAGATGTATCTGTCATGAAAGAAAAACAAATATTTTATCAAAACATGTTATAATGAAAATAAATATAACTATAAAAATTTGTTAGGGTTCTATAAATATACCTGCGCCAGTCTGATCGTTGAGCGCCACTGGATCCATAGAAACTGATGGAACACCCTGTGGTGGAACAGGAGTCGATGACAATGGAATATAGAAGCTCCGAGAGATAGAAGTATAAGGAAAATAAGATGGGACAGTTGTATGGCCGGATTCTGACTGGGGTGTGGGAATCATCATGGGATGTGAAAATGATGTGCCAGAAGAAGTAAAAGGTGGAAAAAAATGGGAGGGCTAAATATCTTGTGTGTCCCTAACGACACACCAGGATCATAATGTGGGAAGGGTGACATATCAGTGGGAGGGGAAGGGTATAGTCGGGTACACGCAACTTCTCATCCACCTTTGGTACGAACCCTCCTCGTACCACCGGCCTGAGTACTAGGACCAGTACTAGGCTCCTCATCGAATAAATGTCGACGTATAGGTGGATCCTACAAAAATGTTTACAAAAAAATTAATCACATGACATTATATATTCATTAAATATATATATTTGAAATAAATTACTCACTGTAGGCACTAATGGTGGAAGCCTAACTCCACCATTCGATGATTGTTCTCCATCATTTTTTTCCTTCATGTCTCTTCAATTGGCTGCATTTCTTGCTTTTGAAAACAAATATGTAATTAATTTGAAAAATGAAACTAATGTGTAACCCAAAATAATAAATATATGAATGAATAAGGGGATTCATTGGTAATTTAGCTATCAATTGTTTTAGAAGATCTTGAATGGATTTAATAAATCATACAAGATGTAATGTTTACAAATTTAGAAATATCGTTTGACTAGGATTGAATACAGTTCAATTCCAAATTAGAAAATGCAATTCAAATAAAACTGCAACCAATAAACATTGAAAATTCACATAATGGTCAAGTCAACTAAAACATATTTGTGATCAATACTAAATCAATTTTAATATTACCAACCTTAATAAGGAAACTAGTGTGTAACCCAAAAAACTAAATATATGAGGGAATAAGGGGATTCATTGGTAATCTAGCTATCAATTGTTTTAGAAGAGTTTGAATGGATTTAATAAATCATACAAGTTGTAATGTTCACCATGTTAGAAATATTGTTTGACTAGGTTTGAATATAGTTCAATTCCAAATTAGAAAATGCAATTCAAATAAATCTGCAACCAATAAACATTGAAAATTCGCATAACGGTCAAGTTAGCTAAAACATATTTGTGATCAATACTAAATAAATTTGAATATTACCAACCTTAACAACCCAACTCGAGGTAAACCAAAATAATTGAGAACATGGATGAATGATTCTATATATTTTCAACCACAACTTCAGGTTCACAATCAACTATGACAATTGAGCTATTGGAGTTATCAAAAGAAATAAATGGATTGGTTCCAATGGCACTAGGGACAATGTCAATTCCATCATCACCATCATCAAAAATATTTCTTGTAATTACATCAACTATGACACCAAATTCATGTTGAAGTTGGTCCTTGACATAAAAAACTTCTTCATCCATTGATGCCAACACATATGGTTCTTCGGTAGGAAGAGTGCGAGTCATATTAATTATTTGAAATCCACAATAATAAATAAATGTGCCATGTCATGTCATTGAATCAAACCAATGGCATTTCATCATTGTGACTCATCCATGAGAGTAATAATACAATATTATTATTTTCTCAATGACTCCATAATAACCCACATTTTCAAATCGCGGTCTACTATCTGATGCACTGGCATAACAATCTATTTTGGCAGTAACCATAACAAAATCATGTTGTGTTCTGATGTTATTTGCTCGTTCAGTGACAATAAAATTGTACCCATTGATAACAATCGATTTACAATCACGAACGATGGTATTAGGACCAAAAGCCAAAGCTCTTATTTCCTCAAAGATAGAGTTAGCAGAAAAACTCAATACCTGCAATATAAATGACTGTTAAACTTAATTAAATATTGATATGATTATTTTAAATAGTAATATTTTTACCTTCAATTTTAACCAAGCAGAAAACTCTTTGCTATAAAAAGTCTCTCTCCTTCTCAAAGATAAAGAACGCTGCTTCCTATTTATCATTGTTTTATGTTCCCTGTAGATAAAAAATATGAATAGTTTAGCAGATATATATGTATGATATACATATTCAATTTAGTTACCTGATATAGTCATCGAACAAATCATAGTTGAACAAAACTGTGCAATGTGCCATCTCCCTCTCTTCATGGCTTAATGTATTCAATGTATATGATCCAGGAATTCCTTCTGTTTGAGGAAGTGATGGAAAACTGGGTTCAATTTGATCATATTGTTCTTCTTCATTTCTCATTGGTATGTTCGTTCTTGTAGTAAGATCAGACAAATACATCGACCAGAAATCCATACATTCTTGAGCTAAGTAACCGTTCATGATAGAACCTTCAGGATGATTCCTGTTTCGGACATAATGCTTTAATGTGTACATATTTCTTTCAGTTGGATACATCCAATGAAAATAAATAGTTCCTTTGAGAAGTATTTTAGTGGGAATATGGATAGTCAGATGCAGCATGCATGTGAAAAATGATAGAGGAAATATTTTCTCCAACTCACACAAAATTAATGGGGCATCTATCAACATTTTTTGCAAGAAAGACTTAGAAAACTTCTCAGCAAAAAGATCTCTAAACAAATGGCACAACCGAATAACATTCACCCTTACATTATTGGACAAAAGATGATGGATTACTATTGGAAGCAACTCATGTAGTAGAACTTGATAATCATGAGTCTTCAAAGATTTTAGCTTCAACTATCTTCCATTGACCCATTTAGATATGTTTCTTGAATAGCCATCAGGACCTCTAATAGTCTCTAATACTTTCAGAATTTTTTTTTGTAGATCTCATCACATAAGAAGGACATGGATCTTACCATATATTTTTACTGATACGCACAGGATGCAATTCTGGTCTGATGCCCCAATCCACCAAGTCACACAGAGATCATAAATCATCTATTTTCATCCCCTAGACATTTAGAAGAACCGAAAGAAAAATTTCACATATATTTTTTTCAATACGCATTACGTCTAAGAAATGACGTAACAAATTGGTTGACCAATATGGAAAATCAAAAAAGATACTCCTTTTCCTCTAATTGTTAGAGGTTTCAGTGGAAACATTCTTTCTCTTTCCAAATTTCATTTGACCCTTCCCGAATGAAAAACTGAAATCTTTCAATTCCTTAAGCACATCAGTTCCAAACATATGCTGGGGTGGAGCATCGGTCTCTATGGTATTATCAAATCCTCGACGATTCATTCTATATAGATGATCATTTGGAAGGAATCGCTGATGTCCCATAAAACTAAAACTACAGTGATGTTCCAGTCTTTTGGATCGTGTATTCTTCATACAAACCAAGCATGATAGTTTTCCCTTCATGCTCCATCCAAACATCATTTCATAAGCCGAAAAATCATTGATTGTCCTCATAAGCACAACACACATCTGAGACATGTCTTTCGAACAATCATCATATGTACGCACACCCACATCCCAAAGAAGTTTCAACTATTTTATTAAAGGTTGCATGTATATATAAATATCAATGTCGGGATAAAAAGGACCAGATATGAGTATACTCATGAAAGTGAATGGTTTTTTCATACACAACCACGGGGGAAGATTATAAATGTGTATAAAAACTGGCCATGTTTTGTGCGAAGTAAGCATCTGCCCAAACAGATTAAAACTGTCGCATGAAAGACCCAGCATCACATTATGCATGTCAGCTGCAAAATCAGGATTTCGAGCATCAAATCTCTACCATGAAAATCCATCTTCAAGATGAACCAACTCATAATTAGTCTTCTTTCTCTCGGTATCATTCCATATCATTTTAATTGATATGTCATCAGACATAAAAAGATTATAGAGTCTGGGGATCAATGGTAAGTGCCACATTACTTTCTATGGAATGCAGGATAGTGTTCCCTCAGATTTTGACTTGTAGCAGGATGTGCCACATTTTATACAATCATTTCGTTCAGCGGTTTCCTCCCAGAATAAACTGCAATCTTTCGGGCAAGCATGAATTTTGTTTCTTGAAAATCCAAGTTCCTCAACTAAATTCCATGACATATAGTGGCTTGAGGTAATATCTGCATCATCTGGAAGTAAATTCTTCAAGAGGGTAAGAATGTAATGGATTGCTGTATTAGAAATCCCATACATAGTTTTCCCATGAAACAATCGGATTAAAAATTACAACCTTTTCATTTTATCTCATTGTCGATATACTGGAGTCGTGGCAGCATCATTCAATTTTTTCACCCTATCAGTATCATAATTTTCACTAGAAGCATCAGCTATCCTCATATCAAAGTCTTATTGAGTCGAAATCCTTTCTTTTTCCTGATGAAGAATAAACAAATACTGGTCATCTAACAAATTCTCCATTCCAGTCCTTTCATTTCGATCATCACCAATTTGAGATTTCATTTTCTCCCCATTGTGATACCACACATAGTAGTTTTCTTGAAAACCATTTTTGTTTATGTGGTATCTGACTTCTTCGTGGCTCAACCAAGGTCTACCAACATAATTGGAACATGGGTAGTGTATGCGACCACTATCTGAAGCATTGTGAAATGAAAAATCTATAAAGCTCTCCAAATTGTTTTGAAAATCGCTTGAGATCTGATCGGTTTCATACATCCAACTTCTTTCCATTATGTAAAAAGAATTTATATAAGTCATTTTGTCATAAAAAATTCAATAGGATTGAACTTTAATAGAAAATACATTTAAGTAAATGATAAAGGAAGAAGTTTCTAATCGATTTAGTGAACTATTAAAATAATTTAATGAACAAGTACCCATAAATTAAATTAAAATTTATTTATATTAATTTTCATTAGGTCTATAAGTGGCACATGCCTCAGGTCCCATCATGTGTTATAGGCATTGCAAATCATTCACTCATATTCAATAACTCATTATTGGAACCTCTATGGCCATACCTTTCATTACCCAATTACTTCCCCAAGTCAAGCGCACCCCATGGGTGAATAAATTTTAGGCTTCTACACTAATAAGTTGTTCAATGGCTCATAAAAAGATTTAATTTCATTAAGTATGGACAAAAAAAATATTTTTAAATTTGAAATTAATAATAAAGTATGTCAATGATAACAACATTACTGAATTAAACTTGTGACTTTTCTAACATTTTTATGGATGTCTACACATGCCCATATGGGTAGTGAAAATCACCCCACCCTCATAAAAGTGAGTATTGGCCAAGAAGGACACATAATATACTACATAAAATGAGAACTATATTTAATTGACCCTAAAGTTATATTAGTACAGTCATCTTGGGGGAAATGGAATATATGATCCCGATTAACTGATGAAGTCAAAAGCTCATATTCTATATGTTGGACACTATCTAAGGTAAGAAATCATGTGAGGATGGGTTTACATAATTCAATTACTTACATGCCAGTTAGAATGAAGGATTAAATTAATGACATGAGTTCACTGATACCATGTCAACCATTATACACACCATTTGATCCCTTATACACACTATATGAACCCTTATACCATATCGTCATTATTACAACCATTAATAACAAATTATTAAACAACATCACATGTTAATGATAATCAAATTGAACATAAATCAATAAGAATATAGGATATATCATGTAAAATGAAGTCATACTATCTTACATCCAAAATGACCACCCACAACCACGATTAATGACCACAAAGCTCCCCTTTCGACCAAATCAAAAGTGAAAACAAAAACACATAGTTGTAGAAATCAACTTCATTTGTGTGATGAATAATAATCTCATGGTCGTCATGATATTTGAACAACACAGTCATGATTTTTGAGATGAACTTGTATCCATGAAACCATTTGAGAAAAATGATTCATTACATGCATTTTTCTAATTTTCCCAAGCATTTTGATGAATCCCAAATCATTGAAAATGGTCATTGTGTCTTAAAAAGGTGATTGAATAACACATATATGATGTTGAAGGCAGAATGATTAATGGTTATTTAAGAAAAAATAATATTCACTAATATTACGAATTTGACATTATGTGAATTAGTTTCATGAAGAAGTAAGAAGTACTAATTAGGGACCACATACTATTTTGCAAAGTTCAAGAAGATACTCTATATGTTCTATTGTGCAAAGGATAAGTGAACAGTGTGTATTTTTATATATATATAGAATTTTATAAAAACATGATACATACTTGTTATGTAATACACATAGAGTACAAAAATTAAGATGAACAAGATCTTCATGTTTGACATGATCTTAATGAAAGGAGTGATTTTCATGAAATAATATCAATAAATATTACAAACAATTTCTTATGAGTTCACATGCAAGATGCTGTAATATTTAAAGAATTGAGATTAAAAAAACAATGAATACTTAAAATTAGAACAAAATAACGAGACACCATGCCCTTATAAATGTAAATTTGAAATGAAAACATTAATTGGACATACACCGATGTCGTTATTTGAGTACACAATTCATGGAGTAGTAAATCATAAAATTTTACAAAAATCATAAAATTTGGGAATAACGAAATCCTTGAGAATAGAAGGATACACTTGATAATAGGTGGAAATATATCTTTGATAAATGATGGAATGAGTCTAACCTGCCAGCAGCTGATCTGATGGAAGAGGTGGGGCTTCTCAAGTGCTTCTGCGAAGGAATCACTTCTGCAGAGCAGAGGAATGGTTCCGGAATTTTGGGGAGCCGACTGCCTGGGTTTAGAGAATTTGGGACATATTTTCCCACTGGTTTTTAAAAACTTTTGGTAAAACTCATTTTTTTTCAATCATTCCCAACGATTTCATCAAACCGTTGGGAAAAGTGATTTTTTACCCATCTTTCCCAACAGTTTCATAAAACCGTTGGGAAAAGTCACTTGTTAGAGATCTTTACCAACAGTTTATGCAAACCATTGGTAAAGATAACATGTACCAATGGTTCAAAGAACCTTTGGTATACAAGTGTTGGGAAAATTCTGCTTTCTAGTAGTGCATCTCCATATATATCCTCTTTTCATCCCCTAATCAAGATTCATCATGGATACATATCTCTTCAATTCCCCATACGTACATTGGGACACCATTCAAAAATTTAACATGTTCATCTAAGAGGGGAACACTATAAGGCCTAACCTGTATTTTCCCCAAACCACTCCACATGGTCATAACTGAGGCACTTCACTACCCTTAACCATCCAACACATAGGACTTGATTAACAAGGTTAAACACATTTTAATTATTCAAATTCCATTAAACACCCATTTATTCTCATCATGAATAATTTTAACAATTTTTTATTTCATATTAATAAACATTGCATTTAAAACACTTAAGAACAGAAATCAATTTCTGGTTAAAAAACATACCCACATCCCATTTTCCTGTGCCTGAAAAATGTGATGCATTTATCAAAATAAAAATGGGTTCCTCGAATGATTCATGCATACACAATTCTGATGCCTTATTGGGCAATGATTAAGAAGTCATAGAAACTCAAGAAATCTATGAAACAATTATCACATCACACAACAAGTGCATCACCCAAGGTGAAATTATATCAAGTTGTAACAACACTAAACAATAATAGCAATCCCACCTTGGGTACTTGATTTTTCTCCCATACGCGGGTTTGAAATTTCCATGAAGGAGACTATTTACAAGGACTAACTATCCTTAATATCTTGTATACCTTTCCCAAATAGTTGGGAAAATGAAAGGAAAAGATAAATGGGCTTTGATACCACTTTTTAATATCTCATATCGAATGCCACACCCCAATAACTTAAGATGGAATGCCACATGACTGCAGGAACCCCTCCCCCTAAGGAAGAGGTTTGCGACTAGCAGTGGGGTCTAATATCAATTATGGGGATTCTATATCATCTTTTATCTAGGTAAAACACTAGTGAAAAATATGAAAATAATAACTGAATAACATATAACCATAAACATAACAATACTGGTATCACAAGATGTCCCAAAAAATGAAATACAGTATTAAAACTGAATGGTAAATTTGACAAGATAGAGTTTGTTCCAATTCAAAATTAAAACTCATTGTAATGTCACTGAGAACTCCCATGAGGGTCTTGAACCCCATCTAGTTCTTTCATCCCTGATTCATCCCCAAATCCACCACCCGACACACCAATTGTTCCTTTATCCTCCCATGAAACAGGAAATCTATTCGGGTACTAATCAAGAATCCTGAGTAGGGTGTGAGTATAAATCATTCATCCACCACCAATGGAATCTAAAATAATATCATATCAAACAAAATATTTAGTTCTATAAGGAATAAAAACCAAGAAATAATGTAAACACTTTTCTTTTATTTAATTATCCTTTATTTAATCATATAAACCACTAAGTTCCCAATGACACCTCAACCACAATACCTTCTTCGACCCATAGTGAAGGCTGAACAATTTCACACTATCAATTCACAATTCATTCAAAAATGGAATTTTATTTCACATTTCTTTTCAATTTATGATATGTCTAATTGGAACTATAGTGTAATGCCACTATTTTGGCATATATCATCATGTCTAGCACCCCGTGATTATTTGAAGCATCATTCTTTACCTCACACATCATGGGTATTTGGAGTATTACTCCCTATCTAACACATCATCAGTATTTGGAGCATTATTACATATCCCATAAAAGTTTTATGCATGCCTGGGCCCTATAATGCTTTTGCTAGGACCATGTGGGTATTTTCACTATTACTCCATGCCCCATACTTCGTTTTCTCAATCAATCACATATATCTTATGTGACAAATATTTTTCATGTATCAAATATATATCATGTATCACATATATCATTTGTATCACATATATCACATATATCACATGTATCACATATCACAGTAATTAATTCAACAATTAATTATTTATAAAAACTTCCTTAATTAATTCAAAAATTTATTAATCATAATAAGACCCTCAATTAACACATCAATAAATTGGTCACAAAAATTACATTAAATAATGATAAAATTAAATAACTATATCAACAACATTAATAATTCAATAATTAGTAATTCATATCAATTTGATTAATTAATTCACCAATTAATTATTCCTCAGTAATTACATCAATTAATTAACCAATTAATTAATCCAATTACCTACATCAATTAATAAAACAATTAATTAATCAAATACACAATAAAAAATATTCCCATAATTAATTAATAAATTAATTATTCATACTAAACAATCTCAATATTCTAATAATTAATTCAAAAATTAATTATTCCTAATTCACAATTATATAATTCAATAATTAAATAAATTATTAATTATCCATAATTTCACAATTCGATAATTTGATAATTAATTTAGCAATTAATTATCCCAATTCCCAAATTTATTACTTTTATAATTAATTCACCAGTTAATTATTCCAATTCCAAAATTCCATTATTCAATCAAATCCCCAATCCATTAATTGACCATAGTAAATAAATATATATAGAAATTCAAATTTATAAAAGAACTCTATGAATTTTATAATCACATAAAAATAATATAATTTAGGAATATTTTATTTTAAAAATAGACCATTTACCTAGATTCATCGATGAATATTCTCCTAAAGGATATCACCCAAATTCATTGAAGTAATGATGTAGAATGATATCTGGATGTAAAAGCTAAATACAATATCAAATAAATGAATATCCTTCAATTCTAGATCCAAAAAACATTATATATATCTAATAAAATCTGAAGAACAAACCATTTATTGAATGTGAGAATATAAGTAGAGGAATGGGAAACCAGACAGGATAGGGTTCACAATCCAGGATGGGTGTAGATATTCAATTCATGCTTTCAATTATGAAGAATAGTGGTATAAATGGAATGTAATCCCATCTAAGAGGCTCTGTAATTGAGATAAAATTATAATGTGTAGAGCTAGGGTCATAGGGGTTATTAGATGGGGGTTTGATAATTTTTTAAATAATTTTTGGGGGATTGAAATCCTGTACACATTGATTGCTTCTCGGGGCACATGATTTCCCAAAACCATTTCCCAAAACCATGAACCTCATTGGGGGGGGGGGGGTACATGATTTCTCCTTTTTGGGTGCATGCATTGAAAAACAATAATCCAACCATGAAAAAACCCTCTTCCTTGGCTTTCATGAATTTTTGGGCTATGGAGAAGGGTTATTGAAAATCATGAGAAACCGTAAACTTCCCTCTATCTTCTGTAAATAAAAAAAATTTACCCAAAACTATCCAACATAAAATCAAAATGAATATTTATCAACACTATGTAAAAGAGTACTTATAAATGAGACTGAGGTATCTCCTGAAAAGGTAAAGATCTTACAATATCTTTCAAAAGATCTTTTTCAAGATATATATAACTTGATTCTTTATTAAACAAATTCCAATTAGAGATCTGCACATTTCACCTTCTTCATAATAAATTCATAATTGATGAAAAAATTAATTGTCCATGAATGTTGCACCAAATTATTTGGAATGTTTTATTATACTTTGATTTAAACACCCTATCACAAATTGAATGAAACATTTTTCCCATGTAAATTAGATGAAACATAATCTATATAATTTGTGTTGTGGATTTGGAAGCTACCAAAAACTCATAACCTACTGATCTATAAGTGAAAAATTTACACTTCATGGATTGACATGAAGTAAATATATCTATAATAAATAAATCACCTCTATAATTAGAATTTTTATCTTTAAAATTTCATACCCAATCCACATTTATATAGTCAAAAAAGTTTAATAAAGTATTTTTATCATACCTTAATACATAATAAATATCTCTCTGTTGTAGCATAATACCACTTTTGAATTGATATGTTTTAACTAATTTGGGTTGATTTGCAAGTGTGCACCAAATATAACTATAAAACACAATGATTTCAGTTGACACGATCAAATAGAGTAGGCTTCCAATGTTCCTATAAAACTCTATTTTATTCCCATTCCTTTCATCTTTATCTAATGATATATTTGTTACTAGAAAAATTGGCATGAAAAATGATATATGTTCCTCTATTCAAAACCTTTTTAAAAACTCCCTTAATACCTCCCTTATCAAAGAAAAATAAAATATACTGTAATAATGACTTTTACCCCAAATAAAAATGTCGTTTAATCAATATTTTAATTCCTAAAATATTATTCATTTTAGTAGTATATTTTTTCCAAATTTCGTATTTTTTACCAAAAAATATTATTTGATTGATATACACAGTCAATTTATGTGAGTTTTTACCATATCCCATGAAATAATGATTTGAATGTATATTACATTTCTTAAATTGTATACTATTTAATATATTTTAGAAATTTAAATACTATGATAAGTGTGTTTTTTTGAGACCATATGTTCCCTTCATTTAATTACACACTGAAGAACCATCACTATAAAAGGATAAACCTTTAGGTTGTTAAAATTATATTTCTTACTTATTCTCCATTAAGGCAAACTAACTTTAAATTATTTTAAAAAAAATTAGTTATATTGATAAAAAATCATTAGAAATATTATTATCCTTTTATTATGTTATATTGGAAAAACTTCTCTCTAAATTAACACCCTTTATTTGTGAAAATCCTTTTCAAATAGACAATATTTTTCAATACTAATTCACCCTTACCATTGATATTATTTGAAAAAACTCATTTCTTCATGATTGTATTTTCAGGGACATTACCTCAATTACCAAGGGTCACTACTACCAATCTAGTGAATATATACTTATATTATTCAATTTTTGTTCTCATGATGTAAGGTTTCATAATTCTATTTGGTTCAACCTATGGATGAAAGTTTTTGTGATTTGATGTTCTAAAGAATCCAAGGGTTTATATGAACTTTTTTTTGTGTGCAATAATATTTTTAGTCAGTAATTTTTTTATTAATATTTAGATCTTATAATAATCATAATTTCATCTATTCTGAGGGATATAATTTTATATTTAACTTGAGATACTTTAATTTTTAATAATTACTTTGTTTTTTCAGTTTATTTAGTATCTTAAACAACCTCAAAATCTAGTAGTGATTTTGAATGGATTTGATTTTTTTATCAAATTACATCAAATATATTGACAATATTATTTAGTTTCTTTTTTCTAAAATGTGAACTTCTTATATTTGGGGTATAATCAAGAACTATACATTCTTGAACTCTCTCATCGAACTCTCCATTTTTTTATATTTAATTTATATAATGTATGGTATGAAAATCATGTTTAGTCTCTTCAATAAATGATTCTTTACAAAAATAAATAATATGGTGTTTCGATTTAATTGATTCATAGTAGGAACCAATTGATAATATATACATTCATTGTTTATCTTGACTCTGATGTTTTTTTGATGTTCTTTGTTCTGAGAGAATTCTTCTTCTCAAGCCTACCAAGATTCTATTCATTATCTAAATAAATATATTTTTTTGGTGGTTTTCTATAGAGAAATATATTCATTTATTGTAACTTTATTGTCTTTAGATTCCTATAACACTCTATTATATTTGGATCTATTTTTTACTTGAAATATTTTGATGGAATTCACTATTTAATTACAAGAAAACCTATAAAAAAATTTAATTCTCTAATTGTTTTGTGATTTTATCAAAATAAAATAGACAAAATATAATAAGGTTAAAATAATCAACACAATTCATAGAGAAAAAAATATCTGTTAGTTTACTTCCATCTCATTGGTCAATCTGTATCAGAGTGTAATAATCAATTGGTTTCATCATTTTGATTTCCACCAAAATGTTGCTCTTGTAAACCATTTTTACATAGTGAAATGTAACACATGTCTAGTGTATATCATCTTGATAAATAAATTTATTTATTGGAGATTCATTATTGATAATATTCGATACATTCATTTTCCTTAAATAGAAAATACATCTATTTAATATTTGGTTTTAATCATTTATTCTCGTGAAACATGAAATTGTATGTTCAGTAATTTGGAAGAAGTTACTGATGGTTTGAAGACCCTTCATTCTAACCATACCTCATTCATGATTTCTATGAAAAAATATCAATTTTTAAATATAATTTAATTTTGATTAACAGAATGTTTAGAAACCATATTATTATTGTAACTAAATATATCAATAAAGATAAAATCACATAATTTGTCTACACCAATTTGGTGAATCCAAATCCTTAAACATTGAGTGATCCATCATTTCTCAAAGTGATAGTTCCTTTATAATACTATTGGATATATTTTAAGAAATTTATGTTACTTATAATTTTTCATAAAAAACTATCAAGGATCCACAACTTCTCTACTTTTATAGAATTTTAATCCACCTCAACCACTATGGAATTCACTTGACTGTTCCTCTTCTTAAAATATTTGAATCCTTACACATAGGTCAGAAGTTCTAGTATCATACTAAGACATTTATTTAAGGTATATCGGGGTTGATCACCTCAACCAAAAGTATCCTCAATATAATGAAATATATTTTCAATTTTACTTTCTATTTTAGATGTTTTCATTGATCATTGTTAGGAATTTTAAATTTAATCCTATTTAATTAAACTCTTATCTTTGAATTGTGAGAGTTTGAGATAATAACATCACATATATACTTTTTTTGTATATAAATTTTATCACCAATAACTTCTTTAAAATATAAAACTACTTATATAGATATTTTTTTGTTTAAAATATACCCACCGGGTTAGTTTTTTATTTGATATTTATTCACAACTAATTTTAAATCATCTCATTCTTAAGATCCTATTCACCATCCTTTAACATTCCCTTATGATTGGAATCAGTTTTCCTCTCTATCCAATACTACATTAATTTGAAATTTCTAAACATAACTAATCATAAAAATGAGTATGTTCTCATTTTAAGGTTATGTAATCACCTTATTCATTCATTTTTAACTATTATTATCATCTGTTATGTAGACTTGAATATTAAATATATCTTTTCTTGGAATAATGGGAAAATCATCAGGGCACACTATTTCACTACAATCCTTCTTCACATTTTTGGATCCTTCTTCATCCTCATCCATTAAATTTCTGAATACCACATCAATGGGTTTTGTTCAGTAATTTATAGTTTTAATTGATTTATCATCAAGATATTTTACCTACCCATTCTTGAAAATAATATTTTTAGTAGTAGTATTAATAATCATACCTATTTCTTAAAAAAATTCATTGAGGTCTCGTATAATTAATTTTAACTCAATATCAATGTCTTTATATTTTAACTCATCCTTCAATAAACTTAATTAGGCATTTAATTTATTTATTTTTATTTTAATTTATGTCTACAATTATCTTTCATGTACACCCTGAGTGTTATTATAGACTAAAAATATTTTGGCATCTCCTCATGACTACATTATTATTTACTTCTCCATTATTATTCTTCTCCACTAGATTAATTGTTGAGCCATTATAGTTTTTTAACATATTTTATGTTCTATTAATCATTTATGCATTATTTTTTATTATTTATATTCTAAATCACATGATTTTCCAATTGATTGAGTTAAAATAATTTTATCCTCTTTCGTATGGAATTTTCCATGTTCTTTAATATCCCATCCTTCATTATGTCTATTATACATCATTATCTTCTTATAAAATAATTTTTATTAATCATACATCCCTTATTATACTTATTTCTCATAGAATCCTACTAAATAGTGACCAATCATTCATTAATTAAATCATTTAAATGGTTCTTTACCTATATTTTTTACCACTTCCTTGCTACATTAAATTTGAGAAAAGAGAGATAAATGATACAAATTCAATGGATTCATCTTTTTTATTAATATATTCTATATTATACTTATTCAAATAAATATTTTTTGATATATTTGAATCATTTAGAGTGGTATTATTCTATTTTTTTCTTATTCAACTTAAAGTTCTCCATCTTCACATCTATTATGTGATTAACATGTTGCTATGTTTTTTTATGGTCCACTCATCCACGTATTTGTATTCCATGTATGAATTATTTTTGTTGAATTTATTCATGAATATTCTCATAAAATTCTCCATGATGTTGGAATTATTACTTGTTTGGCCATAAAATTGAATTGAGCATAAAATTATATTTAATTTAATAAGGAATTCAATTTTTAATTATTAAATTCCCATTAATATATCATGAAATTGAGACTACTATATTTCTAATTTCGAATCTATCACTTTATTGACTATTTTCTAGATATCATAATGTTTCCTCCTAATTATTTTTATTTTATTTATTCACATACTCATGTGAACTCTATGTTTGCGAGTGATGAAATTGATTTATTTTTCACTACCTCATTGGATTTGATATTCTTGTATCTAGTTTAGTGAAAGAAGTTATTTATTTAGTAGGACTAAAAAAATTCTTAGTGGTATTAATAATAACCATGAAAAGTGAGAGAATATTCAAAACTATACTCTCTATCTCTCTATATATTTAATATATTTCAATCGAACATAAAGAATCATTTATTATTTAAAATATTTATTAAATCCATGGAAATCAATGATTAAAAATATAACCAAAAAGAAAAGAAAACTTCAATATATTGGAATCAAACCTAGAACTTATTTCAAATAATTCATATGAAACAAACTCAAAGGAATATAATGTTCAATTAACTGATAATGATCTTTAATTAACACTATGATAATATTAGTTACGAGGCCAAAGATATATTTAAGCACTATTTTAGGTGAATTAATGGTTGTTTAAAACAAAAACTAATACAAAACTTGAGATTCCCATTACTAGTTACTTTGAATAAATCCTTATTATTAATATGTAATGATAAGATATGGAGAGAGGTAGAACACACATTGACACATGTCTTTTTTAAAAGATTAGATCATTATTTTTATGAAGTTGTTGGTCCATGGTGTATAGATGTTATGATCCAACAACTTGTCTTCTAATTTAATATAAACCAAAAACGAAATAAGAAAGTGTTATGTCTTGAAATCCCAATTAAAAGATTAAAAAGAATAAGAAAAAACTACAAGATCATTGATTCCAATACCACAACTTAAACTATAATTTTTAATTTATGTTCACCCTTATCACCCTAATAAAAATCCTGTCAAATCCTTCTTGGAATACTGGTTGTATCCCATAGAGTATTCTCTTTAAATCATATACATTTACTCTAGGAGGGTCACAAGATATTAATAAATGTAACATAAATTAATGCATGATAAGCCCAAATATAAAATGATTCTCAAATTCAAAGGATACAAATGACAAAATCCTAAAAAAATGTAGAGTATATTATAATATGAGGACCATATATTTAGTGAGATAGGTTTATTTCTTCATGATATATTCTATTTTTCAAAACTAATAATCTTCCAGTATTCTACTTTTAGACTCCCTAGATTATAAATAATGAATTGCGGTTTTGTATGCTCTGAATCTCCATACTCAAAAAATCCTCAAATTCATTCCATATAGGTTGTGGCATCATAGTTTATGCAATGACCTATGTTTTTCCCCATTAAATAAATACATGTTTCAAGTGTCTTCAAAAAAAAACACAAAAACATAATAAATATTGACCCTTTTATAGTATCCATATAATTTAATGGTATAAAAAATTACAATATATATATAATCAACATAATGTTCACATTAAATATTGAATCAAATAGTTTATATAATAAATTAATGAATTTAATTTTCTAAAATTTATTTCCATTGAGTAATAGTATATTTGGACATTAATAAATGATTTAAAATATTTTAATAAATATTGGAAGAATAATTGAAAATATAAGTAAAGTCTCATTCATGTAAAGATCTATTTTTCCATTATATTTTAACATTTTAATATATATATATATATATTAGGCTTTGAATTTGAAAAAATTAAACATATTCTTTTGATATATCATGTTTAAATTATTTGAAGATTAACTGTATGTATTTTTAAAAGTTTTATTTTTAAGAGAATATTGTAAAATACAATTTTCAAAAATAACATGACATTATGTCATTATTAGTATATAATTATGAATTTAAAATTTAAAATTAATATTAAATATTTTTTTAAATGGAATTATAATTGTAAAAATGTATTTTTTTAATTTATAAACACATATTTTAAATTTTAAAATATATTTTTTATTTTTTAAAAAAAATGTTTAAATAAAATATACATTTTTTATTTTAAAATTAATAATTATCACATTATTAAAATGAATAAATAATTTTTTTATTTATAATTATTAGTTAAAAATTATTTAATAATTTCTATAATATTCTTTTGTAATGTAGAATAGTTAAATTGTTAAAAACTAGTTATTGTGGTGAAAACTAAAATTATAAAAGAAATTATCCTTCTAAGAAAAGGGAAAATCATTTATAAAACGTGATTCCATATTAATGGTGTTGGTGTGGATCATCCTTGTGTCCTGTAAAATATATTATTTATCAGCATTGTATCGACTATACAAGATGGTTACTTCACATTATTAAAATGTTTTGTATATTTACAAAAATTGTATTCCTTTCGCATAAAAATAGAGCACTTCTTTCCTCACATTACCACACACAAAACCTCCGAATTTCATATTAAAATTATAAAAAAAGATCAAAAAACTCTTATAAAACTTAAGTCGGTTGTGTTATTTTCAAAATACCATCCTTCAAATGTTTAATCCTCTTCATGAAGGAGATAATCCAAGAAATAAGGTACACGTTACTAGAACTCTCTATCTTATTCTATTTCATTATAAAAAAATTTATTAACAAAAATTAATTTCATTATCATAAAATTAGATAATTATTATCACTATTATACTAGTATTTTATAATAGTTATTTTAAAATCATTCCCCTACCTCTCATTTTCTATTACGAAAAATAAAAACATGAATCTTGTATTGTGCAAACTAACGCCTTTATGAATAAACATATTTAATTTTAATTCAAATAAAAAAAGGATAGTTTTAGTTTATAATTGATAATTATATATGATATTTGTTTTCAATATATATTCTTAATGAGATTATTTTTTAATAAAACATAAATCAATGACCATTATAATGTAATCTATCGATAATGGCAGATTTCCCAAAACAAGTTCATCGTCATTTTCATTTTCATAAAACATGACTAAAAGATTTATGAAATATAATAATTCATAAAAAATTAATTAACAAGCCTTTAATGGTTTTAAAATGATTTTATTTTGTTAAAAAAGAAATATCAACATCGTTTTTATTAACCTAGTTCAAAATAGTGAATTTTATTAACCCCTGACATTGAAAAGAGACTAAACGTTTTTGTATATGAAGAGAATTTTTATTAAAGAATTGTATAAATTGACAAATATTAGAATAAGTTTCTAAAATATGAAATTAATATGTTTATATTTATGATATTGAAGGCTGAATCATTTTCATGGGTATTAAAAGTAAAGATAATCACTTTTCGGTACTCAAATATTTTCATTGAGCCATTACTACTACTATTTGAAAATTATAGTTCAATATTGATCCATTATGGAATATTATTATTTTGTATTGTTATTAAACCTTATTTTTCTATTTAAAATATTTTTTAAAATAAAATTATTCTTATTTGATGATTCTTTTTTTATTTCAATTGAATTTTTCACAATCGAAATTCTCGATTTGAATGGATTTTTTCCCATATACATGTTTTTACATCTAAATTAATTTCACTTGTTTTTATAGGAAATTTAATATTGGTTATTTTATTTGATTATCATAATTATTTTTAACATTTTCAAATATAAAATTTAATATTATTTTTAATGTTTGATTTTTGAGATAATTTCATTTAAAAATATTATGGAAAATGGGATCACCATCCCTTACAAAATCAAAAAATTTAACTTGAAATATACATTTTTTTATAAAATTTATTTTTTTCAAGATTATTTTATCTGTAGGGCTTCATAACAATTTTTTCAAAAATTATTCTCTTTATCTTCTCAAATATGTGTATTTTTAAGTGATTTACATTTTATTTTATAACTATGTTTAAATTATTATAAGAAACATTTTATATTTTAACTTATATTTTCCCCAATGGTTTATCTCTGTAAAAGAGATTTTATGATCATCAATTATATATTAAAAACCTAGGATATAGACTCAATGTAATTAAAAGTGTTGAATAATATATTTTCCACTTAGTATTTTCCATGAACTATTCACAAAAACAGAGTGGTAATTATTTGAATTGAATTTGGAAAAGAAGGAATAAATTTAATCATATGATGAAATCCCTACAATACATTCAAGGTATGCTTCATGTTTAATATCTAATATTAGTATTAATGTCAATTACTTAATAACTATCTTAGAGCATATTATTTTAAGGGAACTATCCATAAGAGGATTCATAATCAATAAAGATATTGTTTGATCTGATCTCATGTTTGTGATGGAATTTGACATGTCTCACAATTCTAGGGAAAAGAAGATGAAAATTGATTTTTATGTAATTTATGATGATACGACACATGGTTAGAAGAAAGACCATTTTTCTATGTGTAAAAATGTAAGAGAAAGCACTTGGGTTATTATATCAATGTACTGGGAATGTAATTTATTTTTGGAAAATTAGGACCCCAATACCACAAATATTTAACAAAGTGTAAGATGTTGATTAACAAAATAGAAAAGAAGAATATCCCATATGATGATCGACCAAAACATTAAAACTTAATGTTTAAGGAGTTTAATCATTATGTGAATAAATACCCAAACCCTTAGCCTAATAAATAAAATATTCTATAGAAACCTCCAAAAAAGAGGAAACATGGATGGTAATTCACAATCCCTACCACTAATATAGATCAATATAATAATGTCATTTGAGGTACACATTATCTATTTTAAAGATCAACTAATAGGATATTTTATTCAGGTTCATCACATTATTTTATATCAAAAATAGTTTATAATAATCTGTATTCAATACACCAATAATATATATTGAACAATTAGTGAAGTCCCATGTTGGCACAATGATCATGTCTAAGATTTAAAAACATCCTCTCATGAGATGTGTGGGATGACACTTCATATAAATTCAATTCTTCTCCCTTTATTATATTTTGGCATAACATTGGGTATACATTATCATTCCCTATATAAAGAACACATCTATTGTCTTGATGAGGAGGTATCATTTCATATACCAACCCACCCTATTATATTACATCGATGCTATGATTATTATGAATGCTTTGTAAAAGAAAAATCTATAATTTGGGTTATGGTGCTCAATAAAAAGTTAATTTTGTCCTAAATGATTTGTGATTAAGTAAAGATTAATAACATTCCAATTCAATAATAATATACATATGTATTTAGTTATAAAATTCCTAAACATTCCATAGATAATGAAGTGGATTTTTTAATTAAAATAATGAATAGATTCATTCTTATCTCAAAGAGTCAATAAATAATGTATCTCATAGAATCAGCGATGTTAATAATGAAACACTGTGGTTATTTAGGCAAGGGTTTTGTATACCTTAGTGATTCACTATGGGGTATAAATGTCCTCTTTTTTGTAAATAAGGACGAAACAATGAATCTATGTATTTATTATCCTAAGCATACCAAAATCAGGAAAAAAACAATTATCCTTTACCCTATATCGATGATCTATTCTATAAAATCCAAGGAGTGCAACACCTTTCGTAGTATAACCTTAGATAAGGACACCATCAGTTAAGGTTAAAAAGAGTCGATATTTCCTAGATTCATTTTTGAATGAAGTATGGACACTGAGTTTATAGTGATGTTTTTTGGACTTATCGTGTCCCATGTTATGTTCAGGGATATAATGAATATACTCCATAGAGAATTCCATGATCAATTTTTTGTTATATTTATAGATCATATTCTAAAACACACAATTGGAAAGGAAGGACATGAAAATAATTTAAAAATTGTATTAAATACATTGATAAAGGAGAAGTTATATGTAATATTTAGAAAATTCTAGTGCTAACAAAAAAATGATTCATTCTTAGGTAGTGTAATCCAAATGAATGGAATATTAATAGATCCATATAATAAAACATATATCATGTAGAAACCCATAACATACAATATTTCTATGATCCATAGTTTTTATGGGTTAAAAATATATTAATGAAACTTTGTCTGAAATTTATCTTGGATAACAAATCAATTAACCAGTTTTATATGAAAATGAGTGAATATTATTTAGATAGAGTAATTTGATGAAATATTTATGGAACTGGAGAAGAGATCAGTCACAACTTCTATACTTAAATTACCCTTTACTGGGTAGGTGGTTTTAATATATAATGATTCTTTTAAAAAGAGTTTGGGTTTTTCGATCATTTAGAATGATAAGGTAACTACATATGGTTGACATTGATGAAACAATCATGAGGAAAATTACCCAACACATGATTTAGATTTGACAACATTGATGTTTTCATTAAATATTTGGTGTCATTTTATCAATGATGAATGTTTTGATATATATAATGATAACAATATATTGAAATATAAATTCTCATATAAGTAATTAAATATGAGGAGGAGGATATGGTTGGAGTTGATAAGTAGTTTTGACTACTCAATAATTTACCATCCAGGGAAGGAAAATAAGGTTTATCCTGCTCTGAGCTAGAAAGAACATCATACTCTATCCACGATTTGGAATAACAATATCCAATACTAGTGTATTAATGGAGGATGAATCTTAATGTCATATTAGGTAGAGGTAAATCATATCTTACCTGACTGACTACTCATATTTATATTAATGTACAGATCAAGGAATTCTAGAAAGATGATATGGTTCTACAACAAAAAGTAGCAAATATTCTCAAGATGAAATTTGATAATGATTATGTTATAAGGTTTAGAACATAGATATGTGTCCCATTAACATTGGAATTGAAAATGGGACTTTTATAAGATACACAGATCTCATCTGTATCTATATTTCTAGAAAGTACAATGATTTATAGATATCTAAAACTAAACTTGTGGGGGATATTATGAAGAAAATGATTTCAGAGTATTTATCTCTATTCTTGGTATGCCTAAATGAAAAGTTTTAATGAAAAAAATCAAAGGGTATATTGAAACCAATACCCATACCAATATGTAAATTTAAAAACATCAACATGGAATTTGTCATAGGAATACCCAAAACATCTAAAGGTTGTAAAGATATTTAGGTAGTCGTCGATCACCTTAAAAAATAAATGCATTTTCTTTCCATTGAATAAAATTTATCCCTTGACCAAATCACTAAGTCATAAATAAGTAATGTGGTGACACTACATGCAGTACCACTATCTATTGAATATAATCAGGATCCAAGTGTTACCTCAAGGATTTAACAAAGTATTCAAGAATGTTTAGAAATAAATATGGGATTTAGCAATTCGTATAATCCTCAGATAAATAGTCTATCCGAGAGGATAATTAAAAATCTTAGGGTAATACTAAGATCTTCTTCTATGGATTTATAATGATTTTGGGGTTAATAATGTCCCTTGGTAGATATTAATATAATAATATTTTCCATTATATTATTTAGATATAATAATATGGGGCTTATGGGAAGAGATGTGTGACTCTAACACACTGTGATAAAAGAGTAGAGAAGAAGTTGATAGGTCCTGACCATATCCAAGAAATAATGGATAAGGTTCATAGCATTATACGATACATAAAAGTGGAAAAAATTAAATAAAATATTATTAAAATTTATTTGTGACGAGATCTAGATTTTGATATTTTGGATAAGGTGTTACCTATAATTTCCCCTTGGAATAGAGTTATGACATTTGGGAATAATGGGATGTTGATCATATGATACATCAACTCGTTCAAGATCATTGATTGTGTATGGTACATATCATATTTCTTAGTTCTACATTCATGCTTATACCTAGTACAAAATGTGTTTTGTGTATCTATTTTGAGAATATGTATACTAGAAACTTCACATGTGCTAACCTTAGAATTTATATAACTTGAACATGATCTCTCATATGAGGAAAAATAATTGAAAATTATAGATCAAAGTGATAAGGTAATTAAGAATAAGGTCACTCATCCTGTTAATGTTTTATGGAAAAATTATAAGTTTTAGGAGGCTATGTGGGAACCTGAGAGTGTGATGATAAAAAATTACAATCACTTATTTTCATCAATGTAATTGAATTTAGAGAAGAAATTTGTATTAAATATGGGTATGATGTAACTATTTGAGTTTTTACCCGTTAAATAAATACCATATTCAATGTATTTTTCCACATAAAACACGCAAAACAAAGAAACATTGATCATTTTATGTTATCTTCAGAAATGGAAGGTACAAAAATTAGAAATAGAATTATTAATATATTAATATATAATAAAAATAGTTTTCACCATAAATGTTGACCCATCTAGTGAAAGTAAGAAAATAATGAAATATATGTTCTAAAATGTACTTTTATTCGAGAATCATGTATTTTGATACGAATAAAGTATTAAATCTAGTTTAATTAGTATGGAATGAAGAATAAATATATATATGAAAAGTATCTTTCATATAAAAACCGATTTTTAGCTATATTTTATATTTTAAATTAAAAATAAAAAAAATAAAATTTTAAGATATGAATTTTAAATAATTAACTATTGTTTTGGATTTTTCATTCTCATATTGTGTTAAAATTATTTTATTGGGATTTTCCAAAAAGTATTTATTTTTAAGAGAATATTTTAAAATACTATTTTTACAAAATAATTTGAATTTTTCATATTATTTATATAAGATTATGAATTTGAAATTTTTGAAACATTTTTTTAAGAATATATACATATTTTATATGAAAATTTATAATTTTAAAAAAATTAATATAATGATACATATTTTACATTTTATATTCAATGCAATATTTTTTAGATTTTTTTAAAGAATTATAAATTTAGTATTAATTTTTTTTAAAAAATTTATAAACAATGAATTTAGAATTATTAGTTATTAGGTCTAAATTATTTAATAATTTCTATTTTATTTCTGGTATTAATGAATAAATTTCCTAGGTAAAACTAGTTATCTTGATGAAAACTAAAATGGTAAAAGTGAGTAACCATAGAGATAAATGGCATAACATATATAAAACATGTTTATATTTGAATTATGGGGTGTTTATTTGCCTCATATTTTTAAAAATACATTATTTATAAATTTTTGAGCCAATGTTTTGGAGTATGACTTTCCATTATAGAAGGTTTATGGTATTTAAAAAAAATCATTATTTTTATCTTTAAAAGGGAAAAGTCTATCCCCACATAAACTTATAGAAAAAAATTGGATTTCAAGAAAACATTATAAAAAATAATATTCTCCTCTCATCTATATAGATCAAGTAGGTTTTATTCTTATTAAAATACTACCCTTTAGAGGTTTAATATTTTTAAAAGGGAGATAATCCATGAAGGCAAGTATATGTTTCAAAACCTATATTTCATTTTATATTTCATTATAAGATTTTCATATTACTAAAATTTAATTTCTCATTAATAAAATTATTACATTAGTATAATTATTATCTTGTTATGTCATGATAATTATGAAAAAAATTAACCATTGTATCTTTTTTTCCTTTAAGAAAATTAGAAAAACAAATCATTTGTTTTACGGACTACCACCTCTATGGGTAAACGTGTTTCATTTTCCTTAAGATCAAAAAATAGATGGTTTTATTATTTAATATATATACATATATATTTATGAAATATAAATCGAATTTATATCATTGATATGTTTTTTTAATAACATAAAATGTACTAATCGTTATAAGTTAATCTATCAATATCAATAAATAACCCAAATATAATTTATCACCATTTTATATTTGATAAAACAAGACTGAAACACTCATGTACTATAATTATAGTATTGTAATTATTTATAAAACATCAATTCAATAACCATTAATTGTTTTTAAATGTCATTCCATTGGTGGAAAAGGAATAACAACACCACTATTATGAAGATAGTTCATAATGGTTAATATTATTAACACTTAATATTGAAAATAGATTAAAATTTAAAAAAAAATTCCTTGTATGTTCATATTTTGAAAAAAATAAATTTCCCTTAATTTCACTAAAAACATCAATTTTAATGAACTAGTATACATCACATATTTTCCTGACATTTAACTCTTTATTTTAATAATCTAATGAAAATACCTACTTTCTCTAACTAAGCACCAAATTTTCTAAAATAAACTAATTAAAATTTCATTATTTCCCAAAATAAAATTGAAATTCCTAAATTTATTTAAATCATATGTTAAATATGTATCCCACAATATTATATGTAAAATACCCATTTCCCAAAATCTCTTTGATGCCACAATTTCAACAAAAAATCAATCCAATGTTGACATATATGGTTTCTACAAATGGGAATATCTAGTTTTCCACTATCAATTTCTTTAATGATTTTATGATGTAAATTATCCACCACCCACTACAACTCTTACCATGCTTCATTGTGGCTAAATCCTTTTTCCCACCATAACACATTCTCTACATGCTACCCATCCCCATTGATGAAAGCTATATTATTTTCAAGACATGGTCTTATAAAAATATTTAACACATACACCCAAAAGGTATAATTAATCCTAAAATAAAATCTCAAATTTATAAATTTCAATTCAATTCACTCAAAATACAATTAATGAAATTTAAAAAAATAATGAGAATAATATATATTAAAAAAAAGAAAAAATTCACACATAATATATATTTTCTCTATTGAAATAACTATTTTTAATTTGAAACTAAACCATTTATTCTTCATTGATAACCCAATTTAATTTTTCTTATAATAGAATAAATTTTACCGTATTAAAATATCTTATTACGAAATTCAATGAAATTAAAATTAAATATTTTAATAACAATATTCTCAAATTCATAATGTATTTTAAAAAACATTGATAATAAAAACAAATAAATTAACCATCAAAATAAATTACATAAAAGGCATAATTTTTTATATATCTATAGATTTATAATTCATAAATCAAATTTTTTCCCTAGTAGATCATATTTAATCAAAAAATCGTATGGAATTATTCATTACATAGAAGTGATTGGAGCTACCTACCTAGTACCCTCATTTTTCATAATTCACAAATTTTCAATTATGTGAATTGCAACAACAGGTTAGTATACTTCAATCCTTAAATAGGATGAACATAAATTCCTAAGTAAAAATAAATATTATTTATATATAAATCCAAAAAATCCATGGATTCATGAAAAAGTGACTAAAAGAGTAATTACATAAAGAATAAGAACATAGAATCTTAACAATTTATTTTATGATAATTTGATTCTACATCAAATAAAATCCATTGTTCATAGGGGTAGAATCCTGAATATTTCTGCCAAATAATCCTAGAGCCATTCTAGGTTTTATAAGGTGTTTAATGTTGTATTTGGATTCAATCCCTTAAAATCTATGTTTTCTTGACATTCTACAATTTTCAATATTAGGTTGTAGAATTAGGCTAACTATGTACATAAACATTATTTAGTAATACCTAAAAATCACTAAACATGGTAACGAAACATGGATAAGATAACCATTTTTAGATATAATAATTCTTAAAACATAGAAGGATTTATTTGACTAACTCTTCTTTAAACCATTTTTTCAACGAATTTATACTTCACCCAAAGACTTCTGTAGCATTCAAATTCCATACAAGTGATTATGAAAAAAAATTAACAAAGGGAATGAGAAAACACAAGATGAATCATATATTAGAAATAAATTGTATACCATTATACCCAAAATATACTTTTTATTTTTAATGTAATTGAGTTCTATCCTCCATGAAGAACCACAGTAACTGCTAATTCTACTCAGATTCTCACTCCCATGTCTCTTCATGAAATATTTTGTACTACCATTAAACATAAACCAAATTAATCTTAAATCACTATGTTACTACTCTCCATAATCAAACACTAGTGTTATTTCGTCCACATAAGAGACACTGTACTTTAATACCACATCCTTTCATATAAAAAAATGATGGGATCAGTTGATACCTATTCAATTGATTCATACGATGAACATTATAAAATGACTTATAATTCTGTGGTGAATTGATCTTGGAAGAAAATTATAGCATACCATGAATAATATAAATTGAAAATAGATAAAAGATAATCAAATTTCCAAAATTTCTTATCCATATGTATCCTAACTATAAAGGCACTTTAAAAAAAATTCAATTACTAATATCTTATATTTGGAGTCATCATCGATGGTCAATTTGTGGTTTCTGTGGACTTAGAGAAAAATTAATACACTTTCGGATTATATTAATATGTTTTTTCATCTCAAACACCACACTAGGTCCGAACAATGCCTTATTCTAATATCATTATGTTATAGAATGTACATTACTTTAAGAAAACTATATATTTAATAGTTTCTACCATAGGTATCACCAAGATTAAACAAACCTAAAAATTATTAAATAAATACATCTATTATATACAAGCATTTGGATTCATGGGTATCAATATGAGTAAAAAAGTTATGAAATAATTACTCAATTGAGAAATTCAGGAATGAAATATTGTATGTTGGGGAATATTTAATGTTTAAAAGGGCCTTTTTCAATAGAAGTGGGTACATCTATTGATTTTATATGATTCATTTTAGTGATAAAATTTTCCTATTTTGAGTATTAAATATATTGAAAAATATTTTTTATACATGAAAAATAATGAATAATATTTTTATATTAATTATCATTTTGTTATAAATTTATATACAATCATTGGAATATAAAAAAGATTATTTTTTAGAAACTATTTTTAAGTGCCCAATTTATTTAATCTTAAAGAAAATATATTATTAATTATTGATTTATTATTTTAATTATATTTAATTTTAACATATCATTATGAAAAATTAAAATAATCTTTATTATTGTTTATAGGAATCGAATGAAAATAAATTTACATAATTGTTTGAAAATATAATTTTTGGAAAATCATTTTTAAACATTTAGTCTCTGGATATTAGTGTTATTTAATTCCAATTTTAGAAATTTTATATGGACGAATAAATTTTTATGATTCAGTGTATAAAATTTGTATTAGGAAATTTTTTTTAGGTTTTTCTGAAAGGATTGATTTTTGGGTGAATAGACCAGAATAATGATTTTTATAAAAAATTTCATTTCTATTCAAGAATATCAAAAATACCAATTTATTTTATATTAGTTTTAATGAAACCTTTTTACCATTTGAATAAAAATAATTCGAATAATTCTATAGTAATTTTCATTATACATTATTTTCGTATATATTCTTTTTAGGCTTAAAAACATTTATAAAAAAATATCTTTTACTACATTTGACAATATAGTATTGAAATTTATTTATAAAAAATCTTTAAATTTAATCTTGAAAAATTAATTACATATTTAGAATAAAGAGGAATACATTTATTAATGATTTGAATTTCATTTTTGGTCATAATGGATAGTTACAATGCTAAAAATTAGTCAACACACTAAATGGTAAATATGCAAAATAAGGAAAAAATAATTAAAAAGGTAAAAAATACTCTCTATCACCTTATAATATAAATTTGATTAATATTGTGACGCTTAATTTGATTAAAGAATTTATAATATTTAAAATTTATTGATATTTACAAGGGTGACAATCCCGCCACTTATAAATGGGAATATCCTCTTCTCATTTATTCAAAACGATTGGTCACTATAGCTTATCCAAGAGATACCTAAATATATTTATAACTTCCTTCCCCAAATAATAGAGGTCTTGGTCTTACTAGAAGTACAACCTAAGAAATTATAAGTTTTAATCCAATGGAGGTTTTCCAATAAAGAGATTTTTATACTAAACATGTTCTTTTATGATTATTTCTTCTTATAAATACTTTAAATCTATCATAAACATTATTACATAATAACATAAGTATATCCAATATAGTAAAAAAATATTATATTTATGGTATAATCCTTTTTTCATGTCACAAACCAACATGGGTCTACCCCGAACCGGTCACCGTAGTCGGTCCAAGAGAAGTCCTCAAAGGCATTCCTGATTTTCCTTGGTTGGAAAGTAGTGCTGACAATTTGATAAAACTCATTTTGAAATGATTTATCCCTTAAATGAAAAAATAAATAAACAAAGGAAAATAAATAGAGTAGTGATGTAAACACTAGTAGTGGAAAGGAGGTAAAGAACTACGACATGAACCTTTATGTGACCCTATGCGTCACCTCTAACTAAAACAATGTCGTTCAATGGAGACCAGGTCCAAGATAGGGGATACATCATATGTAAAGAAAATATAGTGATATAGGCATGGGAATTAAAAATTATTAGGTTTCCACGTATTAATGACCCACAATTAATTAACTTTAATAAGAAATCCAATTCAAGCTAGTTTGAAAATAAGACACATAGAAAGTAAGGGTTTCAATTCTTTTCGAAACACCTATCAAGAGTACCTTTTAAGTAAAATAAATCTCCATCAATTTTCTAAATATTTCCTAAAAAATTATAACATGTTTTTAGTCTAGATTCATAGAAATAGAGAAAGAAAATATTATTCTTAATATTTTATTAAAGGAAAGGGAACTAGGAAAAGAGCATTCAAAATAATATCATAAAAACCAGGTGTAAACAGAGAGAGATCAATGGAAAATACCTAAGAAGCATGATCATAAAGGTCATAGGATTATTATAACATGGTGATTATTAAATATAGCATGTTTTCATGCATAATCTAATAAAGAGTTGCAGCCAAAGTTTTAGAAATTCTAAATCATTATTTGATTAGTTAGTATTATAACGTAAACATTCCGAGGATCCCAGGTCATTTCCCTACCAATTATATCTACGTAATGTCCCCTAATATCCCACCTAGACACCCTAGGTTACCAAGGGCTAAAATATTCAAAATCACAGATGTATCCTTTTTTTAGACAAGACATAAAGTCACCATCATTCAAAACCAACTTTCTCCTGTCAAGGCACTAACATTAAATAGATTCATAGGGGAAATTCATTTCACCATAACCACACACACCAAAAGAAACCTTGAGATCACCCAAAATACAATAAAATACATTGAAAAATGTAATGGGACATTTAAAATAATCTACACTTCAAAAAAGTATAGAAAACATCCATATATAAAGAAAACCATGCTTGGAAGTTATGTTAAAGTATAGCAATTGAGTGAAAATTAATATTAAGTAATCAAAGTAACTTTTCATAGAATATAAATCTCATATAATGATGTAAAAATATTTCAAAAAAAAATAACGGAATTCAAATTAGTGTTTCTGGCATAGGGAACCACCCTCAAAACATGCTTCTTTTGATGATAGATACCTGAAACCACCACAAAATGGTCAATGGAAATAAGAGATACTCCTTTTATGATTAACCACTTATAGAAGTATATATATATATATATATATATCCTATATTAAATATATATATATTCCCCTCACCGTGAGGGAAGATATACAAATACAGTATTTATATTAATATATTCCATACCCATACATGTGTGTGCAAGTTGGATTCATGAACAAAGAACTAAAACACACTACAATAAAATACAAAAAAACTACAAAATAAAAAAAATAAAAAACCCCTAATTAAAATTAGACCAAATAATTAAAATGGAAGGAAGCCTACATAAAAACAACAATGAAACAACTTTTATTGTAAACATCTACTATAACCATCCCTAATTGAGCCTCACAAGCACTAGGAACCAAGGCCAAACAAAAAATAACCCAAAATCGAGTTAGGAAATAAGTGGGTCATACAAACTGCATGGGGGGAGATCAGAATGAGGAGGAGGAGGAAAGGAGAAGGACTTTATTAGAGGGTATCATAAGTGGATATTGGGATTAAATCATGCAACAGAAGGCATTGTGGGGAGGGGTGTCACGCGCGGGGGTGGGGGTGGGGGGTGGGGGAGCTTCTACAGGCTAGGGTGTAGTGAACAAGGGGGCATCGATAGTGGAGACAGGTGGGGGTGGGAAGAATACCCATTTGAGGGTATAATAAATATAATAATTTTTATAATAATAATAATAATTATAATAACAATAACAATAAAAATAAAAATATTAATAAGTCATTTACTATTTAAAATTTTTCTTTTTTACGTGAGATACTATGCATGGTTTGGCTGCATGATTAGATAGACCATGCACCAACCATACACCCCTACCTTCCCAACTGGACCAGCTCAAATGGGTAGTTTACATGGTATATAAAACTATCAAACATCCATGTAACTCGACTCTATCAAAAACTATAGATGACCCGCACAGACTACACACAGTTTGTACTAACCATATTCTAACTGTTCTCCTATGCTAAAAAGTAATTTTTTAAAATTTAATCAAATAATGGCCTAAAAATCAAAATAAATGAAAATAATAATAAAATAGTTTAGATGTTAGGGTCAGGGATAGAAAATTCACCCCACCATGACACTTTCTTCCCCCTAATTTCCTTAAAGACTCAACCAACTAAGCCATAAACATGAAAATACCAAAAGCGAAACCTTAACCAATGGATGGATGCGATGAAAAACCTCACTTTCCACCCAAAACCAGAAACATTGAGACCCACAATAATCTTGAAATACGGTCAACAAGGAACCAACATAACTACCCAAGAAGCAACTGATGAGACCAAAAGACTCTAATTAAGTAATGAGAGGACCGAGAAAATAAAATATCCTTTCCAGATAACAATTAACATGAACACCCAATCTCCTAAAATAGAAATAATAAAATTATATCATCATTGTCTTTTCGGGATATCATTGAGAGTCTGTCACACATCCCACTATCTTGGCTAACCAAATATCTGGACCGAGGTCAGGCGAGTCAAAATAAACAAGCACACTATAAAATAAATTGAAAATTTTAAAAGATGAATCACAAGAACATTAATACTAGGTGAAAATTGATATTTTTACAAGAGAGGATTTCCTAATATTTATGTTTCTGGAAAATCCTTTTTTCCCTAGCTAAAAAAACATACAAATAAAAAAAAATATAGAAAACCTAGTTGACCTCTTAACTTCTCATGTAACACCAGACCATCTAATGATATGGTATCAACATAACCTTTAGTGGGTCACCACACCATTATGGAACTGGCTAGGCATGAAATTTTGCTAAGTGGAATACGCAATGGACAACAGTCCACACTAGAAGGTTCCATTCATGGAAATTCATACCAGGAACTGAACCAGTCCATGATTCATAATTCCCCAATGTATAGCTTCAATAATAGGCACCAACTGAAACAAGAACCATCCAAAAAAGGCTAAATATTCTCAAGTTAACATCTCTAAGGCACTAACACATAAATCCAAAGATAATAGGGCTACAAAGATCTCCCAATAATAAATTTTAAAAAATGGAAAGCCATGGTATCCAGAAACAAAAAACTATTTCCACCCTGACATTGGGGACAATAGGTTGTATCAACATCAACCACACTATGAAATTCCTACACTCTATGAAAAAGTTCACTCTAAGACCTATGTATTGAGTTATGATGTCTTGAAGCATTTATCATTCCATGGTCAAGAGCTCTTAATCCCTACACAAAACATCATATTTAAGTAATAAATCTTTTAAAACCACTTTCACGTGAACCAAGTGGCCATAAAAAATGGAAAATATTATCATAATCCAAATAAAAACAAGGTAATTTAAACTTTTTAGTAGAAAAAGGCGGATGAGAGCCTAAGAAAGCCATAGCTTGTTCTAATATCTTGAAATTATTGGACTACACTACTTGATTCGGTGTATTAGTAGATTAATCGATGGGAATACCCATAAAAACACTTATTTATAAGAACATGAATACTATGAAAACCATATTTTTGACATGGTCCATCCACTAAATGATGACCAACACTGATCCCCCAAACCAAAAATCACATTGAAAACCCAGTAATAATCCTTTGAGACCAACCATCCACTATGTTTTGAGACTCTTATGGGTTATACTCTAAAATAAGTTTCATAGCATAAAATCAAATCACATAACAAACCAAAACTCTACATCTCAGTAACAAATCAATAAACTAAAACCAAATATGATTCCTACACCAATTAATAAATTTCAAAACTAAAATCCCATGAATGAAGACTCCAAATATGAAAATAAATCCACAAATAACTATCCACTCCCTTTTCAAAAAATTGAAACCCCCCTTTAAAAAAATAATGCCAAAAAATCTAAAAGGTTGTGAACTTAGTGATGGTATTCTTTGAAACCTCATATATATATAGATATACATACCCACAAACTCAAATACACCTCCTCTCATACCACCAATTATCCAATTTTCACATGCAGACATCTATACATGTGATTATTCATAAGAATAACAATGATAAATTTTAATCATTTTCCATTCCCAAAACAAAAAATTTAACCTAAGACGAAATTCAAAATCAATTTTAAGCCACCCTTAGTATTTCAAAACAAATAATTTCAAAATTTCCAATGTTCAAGAAACGTCCATTTGACATTTCTCAAAACATTCAGAATTTCCCAAAACATTTTCTAGAACTATTTCATTTTCCAAAAAAACTATTTTTCAAATAAAATCATTTCATTTTCAATCATTACACGGTTTTTATATCATAATATAGTCTTCAATAAAATAGAAAATATTTTAAAAATCAAAATGGGATAACCCCATATCAACTTAAATAAATCAAAAAAAATTAAATAAACCCATTAATAAAAAAAAGATTCAAAAAACTCATTAGAAAAAAAACTACAAAAGGATTGGATATATTGTTTTAAGGATGAACAACAACCATGTGAGCAAATATAAGGACATCATAAGTATTCCATCATATTCTCATGGTTTTTGAGATCTTGTACACTCACTGTGAACTTTATTAATTCTTCCCATAATAACCACAAAATACATAAAAATATCCTGAAATGATCGAATAAAAACCATGTAAACATAATGAACCCCAGGTCAAAACGTAGATATTTAGGTGAAACTATCCTGGATTACCTAAGAAATTCATGATTCCTTCCATGTAGGTAAAGATCAATAACCTACCAATGGCTTACCACATGAATTCTGAAAATAACATGTTCTAACTACTGGTAATAGCCAAATAACAGTAGATAATGCCTATGATTCCATTTTTTCCTGAGCCTACCTAGGTCAACCCCAAACTGATCACTTGATCCATCCCATAAAAAGGTTTTAGAGTTGTTCTGAATCCTCATGATCTAATAAGTAGTGTTAGTCATTAGATAAAACATAGTTGGGAATGATTTTTCTTGAAAATGAAAAATAAATAAATAAATGATCAAACAATGTAGAACAATGATGTAAAAAAAGAAATATGGAAAGTATATAAATAAATACTATATGTGACTTCATGTGAAACCATATTTCACCTCTAATTAAACCATCATTTCTTAATAATGACTGAGACCGAACAGGGGGCTACATCAAAAGCAAAAAAAAGATAGGGAAATAGGCATGCATATTAAAACACAATAGGTGTGCTTGAATATTCTATTCAATATTCCAAATAATTAGGGGAAAATCAAAATATTGATATTTCTAAAGTAATACATTTAGAAATTAGGGTTTTCCAATTTTTTCAAAATAAGTATCAAGATACCATTTTTATGTAAAATTTTTATTATTAAATATTTTAAATAGTTCCTAAAATAGTCTAAATTTGTGTTTCAGTCAGGATGCATAAAACCAGAGCAAGTAAACATGCTTTTTATTATTTTATACAAGGAAATGGAACAACATAAAAATAATTTAAAATAGTTTCCAAAAAATAGGTGTAAATGTGAGCAACCAGCTTGGTAAATAACTATGTATTCAGGTCTTTAAGGACCTAGGATCCTCAAACATTAGTGATCCATAAATGTAATATATTCTCATGAATCAGTCAATATATAGTTCATATCTAGAGTTTTAGTGGTCCGAAAATAATAATTATTAATTTATTTAGTGTTATGGCATAAACTTACTAGGTTTCCTAGGTCATTTCCATGCTGAATCAAGTGGAATACTAGTATATAGTAACTGACCAAGACACTTAGGGTTCCAGTTTGCTAAAATTTTCCAAATCGTGGATGTTTCTATTTTCAAACCAAAGACAAACTCTACATCATTCATGATGAAAAATCATAGACAAAATCACTAACATTCAATAAATCTATAGTGGAAATCCATTTAACTATTATCACATGCAGACACACACACACACACACACTAAAACTTCATTTTAATTTTCCACTACACATTCAAATCCATTTAGAAACCAATGGGACCATTAAAATACTATACACTTCAATTAAGGTTGGAAAACATTCTTAAATAAATAAAACCTATGTTGGAATCTTTGGAAAAGTATGGGATGTGATTGAGAATAAAATTGTAGGAATAAAATTTTCTTTTGATATAAAAAAATATCAAAAATATTTTAGCTTTTAATAAAACAATCATTAAATCATGCAATTCAAATAAATAGTATTGGCATAGGGAACATACCTCAAAACATGCATCTTTTCATGATGGTAACCCAAAACCACCCAAAAATGGTCCATGGAAACAAAAGGGACTCCTCTTACTCTTACACATATATGCACACAAACACACACACACACACATATACATACATACATAAATATCCAAATCTACTATGTTGATATTCCCATTACTATGAGTGAATATGTGTGGAGATGGTAGTTATATATATAAATTCCTTAGATATGATGCGTGTTCAGGTTGTATTTCCAAACAGATGTCCAAAAAATCATAGAAAAGAATAAGAGAAACTAAAAAATTAAAAAAATTATAATCTAAATTGGACAAAAGAATTAAAAATGAATAAAAACTACTTGAAATCGATAAAAAAACCAATACCATTGACAATCGAGGCTAGAACAAACCATAATCAATCCTTATAAGCCCTTGGAACCAAAAACCAATAAAAAGGAAACCCAAAATTGAGTTAGGTCTAAAGTAAGTCATGCTCACTACAGGGAGGTGGGGGGAAACAGAAATAGATGGAGGAGGAGGAGGAAGAGTGAAGAAAAAACAAACTAAAGGAGATTTCAAGCGGAATGGGAAATAAATATTCCACGCAGAGGCGACAAGAGGAGGGGTCTCACACACATGAGGATCTCTTTCTGTCTATGGTAGCACAAACCTCGGGGAAGGGGTGTTGAGTGTGTCTGTGAGGGGGGAGTAAACCCATTTGATTGTTTAATAAAATATGATGAAAAATAATAATAATAATTTTTACAAATAATAATAATAATAAATTTATATTTTTTGAGGTTGGACACTATTTTTAGTTTTTCCTCATGGTTGGTCAAACCATGGGCCAACCATGTTTCAATATCTAGGCCCCTCATGATCATCACATGGGAAGGCCACACAGATTCAAAAATCAATCTCTGGCTATGAAATTTGACCCTATAAAAAATTTCACACTTCTTTCACAGGCTGTGCATGATTTCTACTAACCATCCGCCCATCATACACATATGATTAATACCAAAATTATAAAATTTAAACAGGGAAGACCCCAAAACTCAGAATAAAGCATATAAAAAATTAAATAATTTAAATAATTTATATGTTGAATTCATGTTTTGACATTTTTTCTCATTTTTCATCCAATGATAAATTCAAACATTGATCATTCGTACATATGAACAACTATCTCCACGAAGTGATATATATAATTTTTCATTTCAACATCTCATAGCTAGTCAAAATTAAGGATAAAATGATTATTTATTATGTAATATTGGTTATGAAAATATTTTATATTACCTTCCATGTTACCCTTCCATTTGTTGGAATATGTTAATGTTTCTCATGCGTGTGTGTGGACTACCACATCCATGAAGTGATGTGATACATTTTTTATTTCCTCCTCACATGGTTGGCCATAAGGAAGGAAATTATAAAAAAATGTATATTTTGTAATATAATTATGATTTTAGAAAAGTAACATATTTGATACTTTATTTCTTTTCCACCTAATATCAAAAAGAAAACATTGTTCATTCATACGTATGAGCTAAAATCTCTGTGAAATGATGTTATTCATTTTTTATATATTCCTTTAATGGATGGTTCAAAAACCATTTTTAAATGGATAAAAATGATAATTATTTAATTAATAATATTCCCTATATTATGGAATAATGTTTTATTTTCTAATGGTTACCCTCTAAATTTGTTTTGGGATTATGAACCGAACAACATCAAAACATCTGATATAAATATAGCTAATATAGTAAGTAAGTAAAACATGGTTATAAATTAGTGAACATGACAAATAATAAATAAAAAACATGAAAATTTTTACTATGAAATTATAAAATTAATACAATTTGGTTATTTAGGAAAGTGGAAGAAGGAATTGGTTAGTTAGAAGATGAAGTAAGTTATTTATAATCTCAATTTCTTTTCTTTGAGACTGATGTCATTCTAACCAGATGTATTATTGTTTTTGGTGTTTAAAATTTCATATGGATGTATTTTATTAAATTTCATGGAATTAAAATCGATTAAAAATAAATATAAATTTCTCTTCTTCAATGTCCTTTTGATTCCAAACTTACAAAAATAGTTGGGTATTTTTCTTTAGAATGTTATTCTAAGGTTTAAAAATATTTCGACCATGTTTATATTATTTTAAATGTTTAATTAACATTATTATCTGTAAATAAAGTAATATTTAATATCATTTTATAATATTTTTTGAATTATTTATAATAGTTTAAAGGGTTATCTTTTTAGTGTTTTCTATAAAGATGATTTTTGACTTTATTTAAAAATAAATAAATAATGTTTTTTTAATGTATGCGATATTAATAGATTTTTATTTAAATAAAATATTTCTGTATATAAAAATATTTATTTAAAAATATTTATTATTTGTCAAATAATATAAGATTCCCACTATTTTTGGAATTCTTGGTTTTTAAAAATGTTTTCAAAAAAAATACTACTCATTTTTATGGAAAATTTGAAATTATTTTTTATTATGGGATAAAAATTCAATTATGGTGATTGTTATTAAAAAATAAATATTTTATGAGTTTTATTCATTTAATAGTTCTTGGGAATTGTTGATGATTGTATGTGGGTCTCATATTACCCTCCAACACATTGGGTATTGTGGATACAGTTAACTAACTATAAGTTACTCATAGAAAGTGGATGAAGTTAACTGTTTATAATCTACTCATATGAAGTGGTTGAATTTAGCTACATATATGTTACTCATTTGAATTGGAAGATGTTATATATTTATATGTTAATATTATGATGTATTCATAATTATATAGGTAGTTTTTTCCTTTATAAGAGTTATTGTAAGAGTGATTGTATGAGTGATATGAAGATAATTTCCAAAGGTACACACATGTTTATGAGATTTTATGGAAATATGTTGATTTGAAAAGGTAAGAAAATGAATTTTTGATTTGAATTAAGGTTAGTGATTTTCTAAAGGTTAATTTTTTGTTTTCAAGGAATTGTTTTTATGTTTTTAAGAAACTATTATGAATTATGATTTTTCAAACATGCTTTCAAACAATATAACCTATAAAATGTTAGGGTTTTGAATTTTATTTTATGAATAATTAAATGATTATCTGATCTCATAGTTTATTAAATTAATACCAAATATTCCTTGTAGGTTTTCATTAGTTTCAATGGTTTTAATGTGTTCTATTATATTTTATGTCTATTATTGAGGTTTTTTTTGTCTTATACCACATTTTCAAATATTTTTAGAAGGTCTTGAAGAATTATAAAAAATATAGTAAGTCCCCTGGTGAAATGTCTTATATGAAGAAATATTCATGAATGAAATAAGAATGTAAATATTTGAACTTATTTTATTGAAAAATATACACTATACGAAAACATATAGTTTTTATGTAATGTTTTTCCAAATTCTCTAAAACACTAAATCTAAAAGACCCGTTAAATGATAAATATTGGAACCCCTATTATAAAAAATGTAATTGTGGGATGATTATGATATTATGTATTATAGTTGGTATCAAGGAAAGGGTTTATAAATATATATATATTAGGATTTTACAAGAGAAAAAATTTGAATTCATAGATACACTAAATATTTTGTATTTGATAGAGAATTATATTAATTTTTTGATATATTAAAGGTTTCAATTGAATATTTCTAGGATAAGGATGTCCTAGTATTAACCCTCCTCAAAATATGGATTTTAGGATGTCATTTAACCCAATCTATTTTTTTATAGAATATATTGTACTAGTTTGAGCCTAGTTGATAATAGATATGAAGGAACACTAATATGGTTTCCTAGAAGAGAAACCAATCGGTATAGTAGACGTAGTGAAAACCCTTGTGATTATGCTTAAAAATACATGTCATGTTATGTTTCAAAACATGAACCGAGGTCAGTTTCCAAACATAAATAAAAATAAAATGGAGTATAATGGGAGTTCAGTTGATAATGACCATTGATGGAAAAAATTAAACTTTCAATGTGTCACAAATGTTGGAAACATCCCCTATATAAATTTCTCAAATGAACAAAAATATGTTTCATATATTTTCAATGAAGTAATCAAGCAATAAATTATAAAAAAATTAATATTTTGGTTAACATGATATAGGGGAACCATGTTCTTACTAAGGTATCGATTGAATATTATAAATATGCGGAGTTTAGGTTTTCTGAAAATTGGTTCTTTGGGTGTATTTATCAGGAAAGGGATATGTAAGATCGTATAAATAAATGATTATCATGTAATATGTTATATATTAAGAAACTATTAATAACTTATAAAAGTTATGAAATATATTTTATTTTTAAGGTGGGAACTTTATTTGACCAGGATTGTTGAATCTTATGCCATGATTCATGTGTTTAATTGTAGGGTTTAAATATATGTGAATAATATAAAAAATATTGGATTGGGGTTTGTGAAAGAAGTCGAATGAATGTTGTGTCGGCATATAGGGTCAAAAAAAATAATTATTTAACAATGATTAATTAATATATTAAGAAGTTTAAGGATGATCATATGTTCAAAGGAATATATACCCCCTTAGATGTTTTATGAAATGGGATTTTAATATGGATAATTATAATTTAAGAGATAATTATTTTTTAAATAGACGACTGAGGAATATAAATCACTTCTGTTTAACATGTATTTTAGTTAGAAAGTTATTTTTTGAATAATTCTATTATATTTGTTTTGATAAAGTTGAAAGGAATTGATGGAAATTAGGGTAAAAATGATCTTTGATATTAATATACTTATTTTATTTTGGGAAGATATGTTTTATCATATAGATAATCGTTGGAATTAAAAGTGGTTTGGTGGCTAGGATTTTAATTTTATTTTTGAATATGTTCTATATATTAGTAAAATTATATAATTTTGTTAATTCAAATTTTATGAATAAGTAATCGGTTAATTAAGGGAAGCATATAAGATTTTTTTATGGATTTATGATATTTAATATAATTTTTTGAAAAGATTTCCATATTGGTAAGATTTTAGGATTCATGAATATATATATTTTTGTTATAATTTATTAGTCATTGTTGTTTCTTATAGAAAAATCCAATTATGATTTTGGAAGAATATGTGATCAAATCGTTCCAGTCCTTGGGTTTGGTAATATATTTATCTTATTTTGTTGATCATTAGGATTTTTTATTTATGTAATGTTTTATATTGAACTTTTTGTATTATATTTTTATGTGATAAATATTTAATAATTTAGTTAATGTGTAGGGATAGGTGGAATAAATTTTAATGAATATTATATATCTTATGATCCATTAAATGTTAATTTTTTATTTTTATGCATAAAGAATTCATCATGATTTTTTATAATTTAGAATATGAGATAAAGAAAAAATGAAAAACTACGCGAATTAAAAAAAGGATGAAATTTTTATGAATGAATAAGAATAAATCAATTATATATATTATCTCATATTATATATATTGATGGTAAATTATTAACTAAAATAAATAAAGAGGAATATAAAAATATCAAATATAATATATTAAATAACGCACAACAATCAAGATATACTTTTTGAAATATAATTACAAGTATCAAAATCAATGTTGTAAATTTATAATTTTATAAATACATATATCCTAGTCTTAACATAGGTAATAAATTTCATTTTAAAATGAATGTAAATTGAATTGTATTAAAAATCCATTTCTTTCCACCAATGCATATTTATCTTCCACCCCTAGAATTGATTCAGAATATGGTTTAAACATTTTTTATTAGAAAAGAGAAAAAATTGTGCATATATAATTTATTGAAGGGTATATAATGTAATAAACCTATATTTTAGATTTGATACTACTTAAAAAGAAAACATTTTTTGATAGAATGTTCCACACACATCACAAAGCTTAAATGAACAGCAACATCAACATTTAAATGTGATCATCATGACATTACTGATGGATTGACGGGAGAGATTAAGATTAATTGAATTATAAAATATATATACTAAAGTTAAAATAATTAAAATTAATTTACCTATACTTATGAAATAATTATTACATTTTTAAAGATAATAATTAAATCATTAAATGTTAAAGACAATTAATGTTTAAAATGTTTATTTTTCTATAGTATTAGTTTTCTTTATATTTTATGTAATTATTTTAAAGATAAATTTATCATATTTAGAGTTTTAATTTTATATATTTTTAATATTATATACATTTATAGTAATGGATAATAATTTATACAATTTTGTAACAATTTTTTAGAAATAAAGATAAAATAATTTGATGGAAAAAAGCATCATTTTTCCAAAAATTATTATTTGGTTGCATTGTATTTTTATCTTAACAGAATATATTTATCACTATTTATTAATGATTTAAAATAAATTTTTAAATAATAATGCATTAAATTAATTAACAATCATATAATTGTTGTTACTAGGAAAGGAATGAGAATTAATTCATTTTATTATTTAAAAATATGTTTTTTTCTAAAATTGTTTTTACACATTTTTTCGTGAATATTAGAGTTATTTTCAGAACTATAGAAAATTTTAATTTAATAAAATAATCATTATTATGGATTCATCATAAAAATCATTCTCAGTGTGAATATTTTGGATCTTTCTAAAAATATTTTTTTATGTGAATATTGAATAATACCTATTTTTCTAAAGGTTGTCTTTTATTTTAAAGTATATAAAAAATAAAATTATATTTTATATTGGTCTTAGAGTAAAATTAAAAGAATTTGAATAAAAATATTTAAATTAATTCCATAATAATCGTCATTATAATCTACATTGTTATAAATTAATTTTTAGGATTAAAATTCATTTATATTAAAAATTATTCTTGTTGCATATTTCATTTTTCTGTTAAAATTAATTTCTTCATTTATAAAAAATTAAACATGAATAATAAGTTTCATATTTCAAATAAATAGGTTCTTATTTATTATTTATTTAATTTTCATTTTTTTATAATGAATATTTTATGTGGTAATAATTAGTTACAACGGAAAATGGTAAAATGTGTTAATTAAGGGAAAAGTAAGTGTTATGGTCACATAATATTATCTTAATTTCTATTGGATAGATGATTTTCACCCCTATAAATATATCATTGAAAGTAGATTTGTTTTTTAGACTTAGTTTGGAGTATTTTATTTATAATATTTTAATTTTATAAATATCTACATGTGTGCCACTCTCCTAACTTTTAAAATGTCACCTTCATCCTCAATTATTTACAAAAAATGAGCACTCAATCTCATCGAATTCCGTCAGAAATCCCTTTAATACATTACTCCCCACATTATATAGGTCCCTGTGTACGAAAAATTCCATCCAAATTAGTATTGTGGTGTATGTCAAAGGAGGTATTCCAAATAAGAGGTATAACTCTTAACTAATTTATAGCCTACTTTTTTCTTCTTCTACCTCCTTTAAGAATATCATCACCAATTTATCTCTTGTGCATATGTGTAGACATCCACCACCATGAATCTATGTGAATCATATTTCATTGCCACCTCCCATATATTTTCATAAGGAGATAATTAATGAATAAACATGACATGATTAACATGTTTTGGTTTTGTAAAAGTAAAATATTATTTAATTTATTTCTTTTCCCCAATTAGAAAAATGAAAACATCGTTAATGCATATATATGGATTACCATATCAATGAAATAATGTGTTATTTTTTTCATGAACACCAAACATTAATGGATATAAAATTATATTAAATCTTTAACAATGATAATTATTTTGAGATTAATATTTTGTAGATATTGAAAAAATTACCCTTTGAAAATGGTTATCCTGTCGATGTTTTTTGGGGATTATGACCCAAACATACTCAAAACATTAAACATGATCTTAAACAATGTATAAACTAAAGAAAACTTCATAATAAATTAAATAAAAGGAATTTTAATATAGGATTGAACATGAAAAAAGTACCTAAAAATTTAAAAATTCATACAATGTTATTATTTCTTAAAGTAAGAGATATACTTAGAGATTTGACAGAAGAAGTGATGGATTTCTCATCTCAATTTCCATTCCCTGATAATTATGTTATCATCACCATATGTATTATTTTTTTGGTTTGTATACAATCATATAGATGTATATCATCAAATTTATTTAAATTCAAGTGCTTTATAATTCCATTTAATATTGTATTCTTCAACATAATTTTTACTCAAATAGTTCTAAAGTGGTATGTGGGCTTTCCTTAAAACAGAATTTTAAATATTTATTTATATTTTTAAAACATTTTCTTGTTTGTTAAATTCATTTATTCTGATATATAATTTAGATATTATTAATGTAAATTTTCAACTTCTTTTTTACTTTCTTTTTACTCTTTTAAAGATGAATCTTTTCAGAATTTTCCACAAAAATGATATTTGACATTATAAAAATATAAAAATAATTTCTTTACATGTACAAAATGGAATGATTTTTTACCCATTTAATTTATTATTTATTTATATTTATCTTCTGTTTTATATTATTTTCCTTATAAAATCTAATTCTCATTATTCTAGGAATTATTAGTTTTTAAAAATTTCCAAAAGAAAAGAGTATTTTTTCTAATTATAATGAGAAAACTAAATGATATTGTACATATTGAATAAAATCCTATTATTATAAGTGTTATGACGAAAAATAAATATTTTTTGTATTTTTTTAATGTTGTGGGTCTTGTACATTATGGATCATGGAAGGTGGTTTTGATATATCTATCTAATAAATTTTGTAATGTGGATGTAGATAACTATTTTTAAGTCACTCATATGAAGTGAATGAAGTTAATGACTTGTAATTAAATCCTATAAATTTATATAGTTATCTATTTATAAGTTACTAATATTAAATATTTTTCAATTAACTAGGTAAGTTATTCCTTTATAATAGTAACATAAATATAATGTCCAAAGGTGCCTACACATTTATTGGTTTTTATATAATTTTATTTTTTCAAAAGGTTAGAAAATGAGTTTTTAATATAGAGTAATGTTTATAATTTTCTAATAGTTAATGGTTTTTGTTCCATAAATTTCTTTCATGGTTTTCAAGAAACCTTCATGAATTATGATTTTATAAGCATTCTTGCTTATAAAATGTTCTAAGAAAAATTTAATCTTTGAATATTTTTTCATGTGTAAGTTAATTATTATTTGATATAAAATTTTATTATATAAATGGAAAATTTTAATATGGGGTTTCATTAGTTTCAAATTTATTGATAAGTCACATTTATTTTTATATCCCACGATGAGATTCTGTTTTCTCAAACCATATTTTCAATTGATTCTCAAAGGTATTAAGGGTGTGCAGCAGTTATTGAAAGGTTAATGATGATACATCCTAAATGAATATAAAATTTCATAAATGAAATTTGAGTTTAAACATAATAGGCATTTTTATGTAAAAATGTGCTTTTTATAGTTATATCCACTTTTTATGTAATGTTTCTCCAAATTATCTGATTCTTTAAACAAAAACGATATTGTAAATGTATAAAAGAGAAACCCTTTTTATATAACATGTACATATGGTATAATTATGATACATTCTTTTGTAATTCTCACCCAACATAACTAGGGACAATGGAAATCAAAATGGGGGACCATAAAATGAATTAAATGGTTTCATATATATATTAAGAAATGATGATTGTTATTATAGATAAACTAACTTCATTTAATATGATCCTCCCAGTATATTTTAAAATTGATAATAAATTCTCATAACATATCTTCAAAAATATGAAGGATATGTTGCTCATGCCCATATATGTATACATAACATATTTTTCTCATCTTCATATCTCTCCACATATAATTATGGAATCTACACAATAGTCCTAATGAAAAATGAGGATCTTGATAATTGGTTAATGTGTTTTTATGTTGATTTTTCATGTAATATTTTAAGAGATATTAAAAACAATGAGAAATCATTTTTTCATAAAAGTATAATAGTTGATATTAAAAAAAAATTGGAGATAGTTTTTTGAAAAATGTCTGGAAATATATATAAAAATTGAAATGACTAATTTTAAAACCCAATCACTTTAATGAGGTATTTTTATGTTTAAATTTTTATGAAACTTTTTTTAAATGTTTTTTCAAATGCTTCCAGAGAGTAGGGAATGCCTTAGTTGCATTTCAAGGGTTCGCGACATGAAGAAGTAGGAAAATGGGGCTCATAGTGTATGAAACATGATTATAACAAGGTTAGTTCTAATCATGAACTTTGATTTTGTGACATGGGTTTGATTGGGACACTAAAAAGAAACAACATTTAGTGATGTTATTTATTTATTAGAAACATTTTAAATCATAGTTAATTAATTTATGGATTTTCTGGAAAATGTTTCTAAATGAGGTGTCCTGAATTTGTTATTTTTATAAACATCACTAATTAATGAAATTTAAAAATATCACTAATTTATGAAATTTATATACATTATGAATTTCTGATGTTCAAAAAAATAAAAAATTAGTAACACCACATTTATTGTCTCTTTGGAGAAATGTTGGTAAATTCACTAATTGGTGACATTTTAAAATTTCCGCAATTACTAACATTTATAAACATCTATAATTAGAAACACCTCATTTACCAATGTATTTAAAAAGTATGGATAAATGAGTTATTAAATATCCATGTTTTCTATAAATGTGGATATATTTTTAAACCTATTTATTTTAAAAACAAAAAAATATATATTTAATTTAACGAGGTAAGCAATACACACTCCCATGCCCAACCTACCATATCCATACTTGTCGCCCATTCCCACCCCTCCCTTCCTCTGTATCCCTCTATAGATTCAATGACATACACATGCCTCCCTGTTGGGTATTCCCACACCTTCAATGGTGCCCTTCCTTCTTTAATTGTTCTCCATCGAGATTGGAAGCTAAAACTTATGGATTCACTAGAATCAATCACAACAACTCCCCAAAGACAACTATTTTTTATAAAAACTATATTATGTTCTTCTTATATATATATATTAATATATTATAGTAGTAAAAATATTTATATTTATATAATAATATAATTTTATATATTATGTCTATGTGTGTGTTTGTATATACATTTACAGTTTATATATGTGTATTTATTGAAATATATATATGTTTATATTTATATATATGTTTATATATATATATACCTCTGGTCAGTGTGTTTATATTTTTTCATATACAGATATATGTTTATATATATATGTGTGTGTTTGTGTGTGTGTTTATATATATTTTTATATGATTAATTGTATGTTTACATGTTTATATATATATATATATGTTTATATATTTATGTTCATGTTTATGTATGTTAATATATAAATTTTATATATATATATATCTGTATACCTATCTATGTGTGTATAAATATATTTATATAAGTATACATATATATAATTATAATTATAATTTTTAATTTTTATATATATGTAAATTAATATAATTATAATTATATATAAACACATTTTAAAACACTCAAAAAAATATCTCTAAATAACCATATTTTCTTAAAAACATGGCTTAAATTAAAAAAATGTGTTTACATTTATATATATATGTGTGTGTGTTTATGTGTCTATATATATATACATGCGTGTGTGTGTGTGTTTGTATTTATATATATGTTTATATGTGTGTAAGTGTGTTTATATATATTAATATATATCTAAATTGATATTTATGTTGATGCAGGGAAACGAACTACATTAACAATAAAAACATGCAACACAAAAAATGTAGAGAAGAACTCAATGATACACACACTCAAGACCTCGTCGGGACCCACATGGGTGACTACCATTGAGCTGAACACTAAGGGCTATATATATATATTTGTGTGTTTATATAAATATTTTTATATTTAAATATATGTTGGTATATATATATATATATATATTAATTTATATATATAATTATAAAAATATATATATATATAAATTAGTATAATTATAGTTCTATATAATTAACAATTTCTAAAAATAGCAGCAAAAAATGTAACCGATTTTCATTTTTAAATGTGTATATTTTTAAATATAAACACATTTTTTCAAAAACATTGTTAAATGACTAACACTTTCTAGAAAAGGTGGAAAAATTATTTTTGTTGTTTATGTAAAATGTAGTTAATTAAGTTATTCTTTATGAAAACATCACTAATTTTAGAATGTTTTCAAAAAAATGTTTTCTATATTAGAAATTTTATCTAGAAAATGTCACTAAATATAAAATTTATCAATATTTTCTGAAAACCTCACTAAAACACATCAATAAATTCTAGTTTTTTGTAGTGGGTGCACGGTTTGAAAAATATATATTGTGACCTATAAACCATGTAGGGGTTAGTCAAAAGCTAGTCACATGACTTTCACATGGATTTATAAAACATATGACATGTTCTTTCTATGGGGAGATTAGACCACATGGTTGGTGCACTTTTTACCAAACTGTATAGCCGAATGAAGAGCCTCATTAAAATTGGGGAATTTACACATTTTCTATTCAGTCCTTTGTATTATTTCACATAATTTTCCAAATCATTTATCACCTCATATCCTAGGGTTCCAACCAAAACCTTTATTTCCTCCTATGGGTTTTTATTATTTGATAATAGTGTAGTAGAAGTGTTGTCTCTTAGGATTCCAAGTCCCAGATAGTTTTTATAAATCCAATTCCTTCTATATTCTTGAGGATTCATAGGTCAGTTTCTCCTCTTACTCTGTGTACCAAGAACCCTTTTTCTTGGGAGTTATTTTCTTTTTTGATTGAGGTTATTTTAACTTAAATCATTGTTCTTAGTTAGATGAAAGTTGCCTACGTGTATAGGGTAGGTGGACTACAAGCTTTTACCAATTATAATGATGTTTTAAATGTATATTCCTTATATAAAATGTACCTGACTTTTTGTTCATTTAAATACAATTGTATGAAATAATGGTTAGGTATCCAATTTGTATTTTACACCCTTCACGTATCTTGTTAGGTATATTGAAGACTATGAAATTTTCCCAATGTCCACCCATGGAGTGTTTCTATCCCATAAAAGTGGAATAAAATGGTTTTTAGACTTTGGAATAGATGCTTCTTGAGTTAAAAATAGTTATAAAAGATTTATGACTTGATATCATGGTAAACATAATTTTTTAAACTAATTTGGGGATATAATGGTTTATTACTTGATAAAGGGAAGATGGTTTTAATTGGTTAAAGAGGAATATTCATGTGTCAAATGGTTTTAATGATCCAAAATGGTTTTTTTAAATAAATAAATGGTCAAATGGTTTTTGTAAGGTTTTTGTTAATGGTATAGAATATAATAGACCATGGAAATAATGATAAATGAAATCCATTCAACCTTGATGTTTTAATATGGTTAAATCGACTTGCATGTCAAACCATTAAAAGTGATTGGTGATATAATGTTTAAGGGTGTTTTTCAAGGAATTCCTCGCCCCCAGATTTGGATGTTTTTTATGGTGTTCTATATTATCGATTTAGATCATTGGACATGAAATTGCTCCTTCCTTGGTTTATGATGTTGGATATAGAATTCCACATCCTTGATTTGGAACATCAGACACAAAATTAAACATTCATTTCTATGGGATGATATACATGGATTTATATATCATTGATTGTGATTTTATGACATGGAATTCTATATCCCCGGTTTGGAGACCTTGACTAATTCTTGAAACCACAAATATGTGTCTCTTATGGTATATGGATCTGATAACTAGCATGGTCTAGAATAGGTTTGATTGACCCGAGTTTCACCTAAAACCCAATGTCTAATGAACTTAATTAACTACTATTTATTTATAAAACTAGTTTTCGTTGTAACTCTCTCTATATTTACCTTTTTATAATTTCATACATTGTTTTTTTCAAGATTGGATATCTTTTTAGACACTGTTGGTGTTGGCGTACAGAGTCATACTCACACCGTGCTCGAACTGACATTTATACCCGAGTACGCTTTATGGTTTCAAGACTGGATAAGGGAAATGTTCATGTGATAGATGGAGGGGTATAGAGTTGGAATGGAGTATGGATAAGGGTAATTGATCTTATTTAGGACAAGTTTGGATATTTTTTTTGTGCCTTTATTTTGGGTTTACTTTGACACATGACACAATTACGTTATGGCAATTTTACCAGGTTGGTTTTTGGGAATTTATGAATTTTTGTGATTTAGTTATGTGATATGTGGTAACTTTTTGAAATGTTTTCTCATTATTTATTACTATTTTAGAATTTCATTACTCTATGAAAGGGGTTATAGTCTCCACACAATCTTTACTATAATCTTATTTCTTATTAGGATACTATGGCATATATGATGGCACACTTGTGGTCAAGTAATAACCATGTTCGACTGTTAGTTCAAGTGAGTCGGATCAGGATGCTACAATGAGTTACAAAGTAGTTTATTTAATATTTTTTTTACTATTTGGGAATGGTATATATGAGTCTTGGGAGTGTCTGGATTTGGTAATAAGATCATTCATGGGAGTATCTAACCCTTTTTCAAGGGGAAACTCAATCTCCTATAGCGGGATTATAGTTCAAGATGTTCACTTGTTATAATTGAAATGTCATGTCACATTGGGTGAAAAAATTGTTGTTTGATGTGGCAATTTTCAATGATTTTACTCAGGTATGGTATGAAATGAGATTTGTGTATGCACACATATTTTTATGAACTCAAGGAATTATGTGAAATGCATAGTATTAGGAACATGCATAAATAAATGTTATGGTTGGGTTGTGGGAAATGAATTTTTTATTTTATAGTTTTAATGTAATGGTTTCCAATAGATAGGTTGTAACTACTTTGTGTTGAAATATGTTGACTGAAATGGTTAAAGTAGAGTCTAATGTAAATTTTATAATTTATAATTCTATTATACCATAACTAATATGGTGACCTTAGATTGGGATGGTTGTGGGATAATGATATTGTTATGGTTATGGTCATTGAGATATTAGATGCATATTATATTGATATTACTTGTTTAACCACTTCCCTTTGAAACTATGAAACATGTTTTGTTATTTGTCATGAGTCATGTATTTTGGAATTGTAGAGGATGCCTTTATATCAGTGTTTAATGATATGGATACAAGTTGAAATTATTGAGAATTCACATCCCATAATTTGACTATAAAATCCTTTGGTTCAGAATTATAGGGTAAAAGAACATTTCCTTGATAATTTTCCCTAATTTATAATGTTTAGAGAGAGAGATACAATGTGGAAAATTCCGAATATGTTTTACCTTACTAGGGGGTTCCAACTTCCGCATCATCCAATATTCTCCAAAGGTGGTGGACCAATGCTAGTTGAGTTTTGGATTGAGTCTACCCAGAAGATTATGGATCACATGGAGACTCCCCTTGAGAAGAGTACTATACTGGACTCTTATTTAATGTGAGGACATGTGAAGCACTAGTGGTATATTTAGGTTCATTATGATTATTTGGGTAGTATGGTTTGGAACTGATTCCATGAGAGGTTCTTGGAACACTTTTACCTAGAGACCCTAAGATAAATGAGAGTTATTTAATTTTTTTGTTCGAATAAGGGGAATATGATCGTGATGGGTAATTCTAGCCACTTCATTGAATTTTAGTGTTTTGTTTCAACATTTATAGGGGTAATCTATCTATAGGGAATCATTTTGAGGATTGACATATATGTTCCATCAAGTCCCAGGTGAATATCATTCATTTAAAGAGGTTTTTTGAGGTGGTGAATCAGGCTATCATTTCCTTGGGGAAGATGATTTTTGTATCTAGTGGTGGATATATGGTTATAGTTTGGGGGTCTAGTGGTACATATTATGATAGTATGAATCTATATTATGATAATTTTCCCCATGGTGTTGGTGTGCAATGTATCCATGAGAGAGGATCAACCTCATTGGGATATAGTTTAGTTGTATACTCTCATTGTGGAAAACGTGGTTATATGCAAGAATTGTGCCATAAAACACCAGTGAAGTTATGGTAATGTGGTAGTATTGGGATCATAGATAGGTTTCATAGTAACCCTTACCATATGGGCAATGTTGGAGGGCCTAAGTAGATAAATTGAACCAACATGTGATCTTTTACTTCATATTAGTATGGTCATTGGAGTTTTATCATTTGTACCATACAGAGTGGGGACATGGTTATTAAGGACAAGAACATCCATATAAGTAAAGTACTATAGTTAATGATAGCTATATAAGACTCTAGGGTCGAGGGACATGTCATATAATTATAGTTTAAGCAGGACCTATTGATAGTGAGGCTAGATCGTCGACTATCTAAGGTACAATTCTTATAGATTCTATGATTTATAGTGCATAATTTGATATAGGATATTCAAATTATGTTATATCTTCCACATATTTTAATGGTTTGGGTTTGGTTGTATATTTTTTCTATGTGTTTATGTTGATTGACCCACCACTAGGGATGCGACCATGGGGTATTCATATTTTTGAAGTGTGTCCCCTCAATATTGGCTAGTACCACTCCGTTGGGAATTGTTCATTCATTATATATAACAATTAGAATTGATGTTGGGGACGTACTAGTTTGTTACAAAACATGATCACATTGATTGTTACCATAGGTTTGTGGCTTCCATGTCTCCTAAAGGTGAAAAATATATCCATCAAATAGAGTAGGAAATCTCATTACGTCATTCATGGACAATTCACTAGAAACTATCTGAACTCACAACCATGGTTTTGAGTTTGTCACCTGAAGAAAGGTGACTAGAGTAGAATTTATTTCTTCTTGTAGTATACCACTTTCACAACATGTTTTTAGAGGAGTTTTACAGGTTTCCACATAAGTTAAAAATTGAGATTAGTATTGATCTGAAGCATGGATCTAAGCATTTTCCCATTCCAACATATCTAATGGAAGTAACAGAGTATCAAGAGATTAAGAAGAAAATAAACAAATTTTAAGATAAGTAATTAATCTATTTGAGTATGTCACATAGGGGATATATATTTATTTTTTTACAAAAGATTATGTAACATTGTGCTAGTGTGTCTATTAGCATATGTTGAACTGAATAATGAATAAGAATCGATATCCTCTTACACATATTGAAAATATATTTGAGTTTCATTGAAGTTTATGATTATTCTCAATGGATGATTTGAGATTAGGGTATCATATACTAAGTTTTAGGCCTTCTAATATATGATAGACTACTCTCAAAAGATGGTATGTTTTTTATAAGTTCCTTGTGATGATATTTGGCCAAAAATACCCCTTGGGGATCATGGACTTGATGAATGAAATAATTCAACTATTATTTGAATGTTTTTTTCAATATTGTTGATTAAATCTAATTGTACTCCTAGAATTGAGATGATCATTCCAAATGTCTTGAAATTATACTAATTACACTAAGGGATCTTCAGCTGTAAACCATGATATGTATGTTTATTTTTGATCCACTAGGTAAATTTATTGGGTCAAATAATCTCAGATGATGTTGTGTCGTTTGACCCTAAATATGTTTAAGTTGGTTTTTGTTAAGAGAAACCCCGAAGTTTATTTGATATTTGAATCATTTTGGGATTAGTGGGTTTCCAAAAATAGTTCCTTAGAGACTTTTCTCTCTTTTTAGTTCCAATTTCGATTTTGACCAAGAAGAATATAAAGATTCAGTGGTATGAAGAATTACAGAGTAATTTCCAATAGGTAAAGTGGTGTTTTCTAAAACACTAATTATGATCTTATCTGACCTAGGTAAGGAGTATACATTGATTTGTTATGCATCCAATATCAGATTAGTGGTAGTGCTAATGTGGGGATATCAAGTCATTGTGTATGGATCTTGGAAGCCGAGGCCACATGTATTGAATTTTTCTACGCATGCTCTAGAGTTAGTTTTGGTAGTTCACATATTAAAATGTTAGTGTCATTATATCATTGGTGAGAGATTTTAAATTTATAATAAACACGTAATCCTTAACACTCATACCTATTATGCCTTTAACAATAATGAACTTTATCAGTGGTAGAAAAAAGCAATGATAAAGGTTTCCTTTAATAGGGTTAAAAATTGAAAATAATGGTACCATTTATCCACATTATTTATGCAACGATAAACGGTGCCCTTTATCAGTGATTTTTTTTATAATTAATAAAGGGTACGCTTTATCAGTTCTTTTTTATACACATAAAGGGTACCTTTTATAAACACTTTATTTTTAGAACCCATAAAGGTATCCTTTATCAGTTCCTTTTTAATACTGATAAAGTTCCAAATAAAATGGAATAATAAAATAAATATAAAATAAAAATGGGTTTATTAAAAAATATCAATTTTTTATTAATTAAATTATAATTGATAAAAATGAATAAATTGGTCACACTATATATATATTACAAATACTTATATATGTTTTATATTTAGTATGTCGATGTATGTAAAATGAATATTTAGTAAATTAAAATTAAAAATAATTATATTGTGAAAAATATTATACATATTATTAATTAAATAATTATGATCAATATTAATAAATAGTATATATGAAATATATAGATATATATGAATGTATAAAAATATTATTTATATAATACACAATATTAATTATTTACATTTAATGGTAATCTATTTAGTGTATAATGGTTTATAATTAAAAATTAATTGGAATTAAAAAACTGACCAATTACATCAATTAATAAATATTATTGAATTTATTTTTATTTTTGAATATGAGATAGATCAAATGGGTGTTATATTGATTTTACATATATGTAATTAATGAATTTTTATATAACACACACACACACACAAATATTTAAGTAATTAAGGTTATCTTATATAGAAACACAAATACATAATATTTATATAATTTATTCAAATTTTGGTATTTATTTTAGAATTTCATTATAACATGGTACATTTAATATATCATGTCTTTAATAAAGACAATTTATTTTAACAATTTTATAATAAATTACGTAGTAATTCGTTATAAATATGTTTGTTTTTCAAATTTAATGAACATCTGTTATTCATTATATATTTATTTATTTATTTACTATGTTTCAATATTTTCAATATCTATTCATCTTTATTTTCACATGTACCCATATTTTTTAATTATTTATATTTACTCAATATAACTTATCCATTTTTTCAAAATTGGTAAAGTGTACTCATTTTTAATTATTCTATTTCACTCAATTTTAATATGCATGGAGTTGAGATTATATGTGCATTAATAATGTTACAAATATATTTAGAAAATATATTTATAAATAAATATGTTAATAATTTTAAATTTTCAATGTTTATACATTTATATTTTTATAATTACAATTAAATAAACATTATTTTTAAAAACAATTATGTAAATTCTTGTCCATATGATTGCATATTAGTTTTCAAGGACCGTGAATCAATTGTAAAATGATACAGGTTTGGTGTGCTTCGATATTAGAAAAATGAATCAAACTTTCAGAATCTATATTGTAATTTACAATCATTCCATAGTCTATAAGACTATATCATTTTTATGAAACTATGAGATAATTAACAAGGTATAATGATATAAGAATTAAAAATGGTAACCTACATAATCTAGTAGATTTTCCCCAGTTAAAGAAATTTTATTATAAGTATCTTAAATTTGGAAATGAGTCGAGAAAATTTCTCCTTATCATAAATATAGATGGAATAAATCATTTTTTTTGTATATACTATTACTCATAGTATATAGCCCGTCATGTTGGTAAATTATAACATTATACCATGGTTATACCTAAAGTGAAAATACATTATGTTGTCTCTACATATATCTATACCAAAGCAACCATGTAATGATATTGATGTTTATTTTGGTCCATTAATTGATGATCAAAAATTTATGTGGGATGTAGGAGTTACAATGTATGATGCTCATAGAAGTGAAGAATTCAAATAGAGTGCTATGTTGTATGGGATGATAAATGACTTCCCCTATTGTAGAAATTTATCAATGTTTAGCAATAAAGAAATGTTGGGGTGTCCCATTTGTGAAAAACTCACACACTTTGTTTGGTTGAAACATTCCTTGATGATTGTGGTTTTAGGACATTAAAATGTTTTACATCGACAACATAAATACTCAACATGAATGAGAACATTCAATTGGAATTTCAAAAAATGTAAAAATATATCTTAATTAATGAGAGATAAACTATTTGGTAAAGTAAAATATTTTGACAATAATTTTGGTAAACCATTTTCAAAAAACATTACAAAATCAGGTTGTAAGAGGAGATCAATTTTCATTGAATAATTGTATTGGAATTGTTGGTATGTCAGAATTTTTTTAATGTCATGCATATTGAAAAAACGTTATTGATAGTTTTATGGGCACATTACTAAATGTTCCAAAAAAAACAAAAGATGGAATCAAGGATAAGTTCGACATGATTGATATTTGGATGATGGAAGAGTTTTCATTGGTAATGGGTAAAAGGAATACTTTTCTTCCACCACCAGCTTAAACTCTATCCAAACAAGGAAAATTAAAATATGTTCTTGTACATAATAGTGTAAATGTTCCAGAGGGGTCTTCATAAAATATAAAAAATTTCATTTCAATGACTAATTTGATGTTAAAATGACTAAGGACAGATGAATTCCATGTTTTGATGCATTTTTTGATACCTCTTTCATTCCATTACATTCTACCACAACATGTATGACATACATTAACAAGGCACTTATTATTTTTCAAAGAAATATGTAGAAACATTTTAGACCATATGGAATTTCCAATAATGAATAAGGGGGTTATATTTATAATATTTGAATTAGGAATGTTCTTCCCACAACCATTCTTTGATATAAGGGTCCATCTGATGGATCCATTGTTTAGAGAGGTTCAAATATTTGGTCCTATCCATTACAGATTGATGTGCCCCATCGAATGATATTTTAGGATTTTTATAGGGTATGTCAAGAATCAAACTTGGACACAACGTTGTATTACAAAATGATATATTGTTGAACAATCTATTGAATTATGTACTAATTACGTCTCTAATGTTGACAACATTAGTCTCCCAATGGATCGTCGTAGTAGATTCCTTATGGGCGAAGGTATTCCTAAAAGGGCTGTTTTTACAATTACCTTGACAAAGAGGATTTAAGAGATCCTTTATATTTTAGATATTATTGAATATGTTTATCTATACAATGAATCCCACAAATAAATTCATTAATACAAGAATCCATCAAGGGATGAATGATGTGTATCAAATACACATAATAAAAATATTGTAGGATGGTTTTGAGATCAAATTTATATAGATTTATATGAATATTTGAATTCAATTTCTGAAGGACATCAAATACTAGCCATGGGATTGAATGAAAATGTTATATCATACTATGGTTTTGTAATCTATGGTTATGTGCTCTATATAAAGGAACCTGATAGATATAGTTTGATGTAAAATAGTGGTGTTACACTTGCATCAGTAGTGATGTACATATCTGGTTCTTAGGATAGAAATAAAATTTATAAAAATATGTCATATTTTGGAATTATTGAATAGATATACAAGTCTGATTATAAAAAATTTTATTTCTATATTTTCCATTGTAAATGTGTTGACAATATGAATGCAATGAAAGTTGATTAAATGGTATTTTTGAAGGTGAATTTCAGTATGAAAGGTGAAAAATATGAGCCATCCAATAATGTAATCAGAATAAGTGCATGTATTTTATGTACCAGATCTTGTAAACAAGAAATGGTCGGTTTTTTATTAGAAAATAAAACTATTGTGGGGAAGATGAAAATAAAATCAAGGATGAACCTTGAATTGGGATATCAAAATCATTTCATGTTGGTCCCATTGTAGAAAATTTATTTTATGTTAGAGGGGACCACAAAGAGGGGATTTAGATTTTTGATTGAGGAACCAAATCCCCAAAACCATTAAAAAAGAAAGAGAGTTAAATGAGAAGGTAAAAGTGTGTTTTAATATATTATGTTATTTCACAAAACATAATATGTTCGTTACAACATTAACATAATCTAAATAAAATGTTTGAAGAATCATGAAGGTAATGTCTTCTGCACATGATGTTATAAATACCTCAGAATAAAAAACTACTATAAAGGGATCCCTTTGAGAAGATGTAAAGGCAATGTTACAATATACATTCTTTATTTTAATAATATTTTATATAATTAATAATAGATTTAATTTTAACTACATTTTGAAGAGTTAATTTATTTTAGAATATTTCTTTCAATATTTCATGCCTTTATTCAACAGAACATCAACATACTTCTCCACCCAATAAATAATTTCACCCCTGCAATGCTAAATTTATCATATTCCTTTATGTTCCCTCTACTACCACAGGATGAAGAGAAATGACATATTCTCTTATAAATCAAATAGGTAATATTGAAGTTTTCACAATAGAATAATTTTAATAAAATATTAATTCATTATTTCATGTTTATGTTTAATTTATTTCTATTTAGTATTAGTCACATTAGAAATTTTTTCTAATACATGTGTATTATTCTCAGTGATTTTGTGTTATTTTCCCATATTTCATGAAACATCAATAGAATTATTCTCTCTCAAAATCTTTTCACCCATATAGTTTTCATTTATCTCTCTTCTTCATTTTCCCTCTACTACAAAATCAAATTGGTTATGTTGCTGTTTTTGTTGTAAAATCATTGTACATAGAATTAATTTATTGTAACATATTTATGTTTAACTTCTTTCTTTTTATTGTTACTCATAGAATATTTTTTTTAATAATGGTTGATACTTTTGTACGATTTGGGGTTGTTGGCTCGAAACTATTCAGAATCATGATAGATTGTACATAGAACCTATAATTGAGATGATAAAAAATATGAAATATGTCCAGAATGAATTCAAACATCATGAAAAGGTGAATTCCTTCTACATATTTAATTAATTTTGTTATCAACTTATCTAATATATATAAGTTAATTTCTTTATCATTTCAATCTAATACATATAATGTTTTCATCATAAATATTTTGGAAGTCATTCTTTCTTCTATCTAAATCATGCCATAAAGATATAAAATCATTCTTTCAACCAATGTTAACATGATTTCCAATTCCTTTCTTTGTCAAACTGAAAACACTGCATATTGAGTTGATGTTTATTGAATAAAAACCATTCTCAATGTTAAAATCCAAAAGATTATAGGAATATAGTTTACACATTTTGGAGACTTCTCAAGATTTAATGTTCACATGAGCTTCCTCTACTCTTGTTGATTTTGACAATGAAAAAGGTTTTTTGGCTAAGAACAATGAGTCAATATTAAATGTTCGAATATTATAAAATAAATCCAATGGAAGTCATGGTAACATTGGTTGTTAATATTTTTTATGACATTGGGATGTATTTGAATCAACCACACCTCAATCTAGAATTTTATGTGACCTACATGACTCAAAGTGCATATTTTTATTTAAAAATTACATTATTATTAGTAAAAAAGACAACTGACATACTCAAAACCAATAAAAAAATATTCAGACTATTTTAATACTTTATGATAATGGTACAATAATAATTTCGGATATATAATAATCTTCTGAACCTCAATTCGATATTTTATCTACCTGATAAGGCTGAAAGTGTTTTTAATCAATTTAAAATTGACATTTTATTACAAAAAGTGTCCCCCATTGAAAAATGATTAAATGCACTCATATTTTCATGATAATTTAGGACATAGATATAAAATCATTTTACCATATAGGAATCAGTCTAACAAAAAACTAATACATTATGTGATAAGTATGAGTCAAAGTGTGTGTTTCCTATTTAAAAAAAATTAGTTTAATGAAAAGTGATGTTCTCAAAATGAAGGTAATATATTCAAATTATTTTTATACCTTAGGAAAAAAAATACAAATGTTATTTGGTATAAGTTGGAATCATCTTTAGCTCAATCTGATTCATGTTCTGACCAATACGTCTCCAAGTGCATCCCTCTTTTTAAAAATGACATAAATTTTAGTAAAAAGGAAAATTACATATTCAAAACAAGTAAAAAACATTATTATTATTTTTATACATTATCAAAATGATAAATATATAATTTTTTACATTTAGAAATCATCCCTATCTTAATCTAATACACATTGTCACTAGTATGGCTCAAAGTGTCTCGTATCAGTTTAAAATTGACATTGTAGTTAAAAAAATGTCACTCATTATAAACTGAGAAAATGCACCACGATTTTCTTGATAGTTTTTGAAATAAATCCCAAAATAAAATTTATAATTATTAAAAAATGACTCATATAAAATGGATACACAATGTGATTGGTATGAGACAAAGTGCATGCTTCATGTTTTAAATGATATTTTTTTGAAATATAAAAATAATATTATCAGAATAATGAAAATTAATTAACATTGTTTTTATAATTTACTAAAATGATCCATATGTCATTTGATATGTTTATGAATCATTTTAACCTCAATCTGATGCATGGTGTGACCAATATGACTCCATGTACGCCTTTTTATTTAATATTGACATTAATTTTATAAAAAAGTACAACTAAAATACTCAAAGATGAGAACCCCCATTAATATTATTTTTATACATTCGGTAAATGATCCATAAGTTATTTTTGACCCGTAGTAATAATCATCACCTAAATCCAATACCTAATGTTCCTTGTATGACTGAAAGTATTTTTTATAAGTTTTAAATCAAAATTTTTGTTAAAAAATTTGTATTCACTGAAAATTAAGAAAACACTCTTAGATTTTATTAATAATTTGGTACATAGATTAATAAAATAAATTACATATAGTAATTGGTCAAATGTCATGATGACAGACGATGTGATTAGCATGATTCATAGTGCATGTCTCTTTTTTAAAATTCCATTTTAGTAAAAACAAAAGTGACATACTAAAAACTAATAAAATTCATTCAGATTGTTTTTATACAATATGAAAATGATACTTATTTCATTTGGGATGTTTAATTATCAAATATACCTCAATCGAATACAGGGTGTGACCGGTATGACTCTAAGTGTGTCTTTTTATTTAAATTTGATAGTAATTTTTTTAAAAATGATAAACAACGTACTCAACACCAAGAAAACACATTCATATTATTTAAATACTTTAGGGAAACCATATATAATTTATTTCTGATATGTAGGAATCATCTAAAACTAAATATGATACAAAAATGTACCAGAAATGACTCAAAGTGTTCATTACCAGTTTATAATTGATATTTTAGATTAGAATGTGTCACTCGTTAAAAAATGAGGAAATATGCTCGGATTTTCATGATAATTTTTTAAAAATAATCATATATTATTTTTTATGTATAAGAATTATTCAAACGTAAAACTAATACATGATTTGATCCGTATGAGTTGAAGTGTGTGTTTCTTATTTAAAATGAAATTTTAGTTTAAAAGAGAAGTGATGTATTCAAAACTAATAAAACACATTCAGATTGTTTGGATATTTTTTGTAAAATGATCCATAAGTCATTTAGAATGTGTAGGAATCATTATATCTCTAATGAAACACATGGTGTGACAAATATGTCTCCATGTTCATCAATTTATTTAAAATTCAAATTAAATTTAGTAAAAAGGAAAACTGACCTACAGAAAATTGAGAAAACAAACTTTGATTAGTTGATAATTTAGGAAAATGATACATAAGTTATTTTTAACATGTAGAAGTATTCCACACCATAATCTAATATACACTATTTCCTATATCTCATAATGTTTTTGTTATCATTTTAAAATCAATATTTTATTTCAATAGTGTTATTTATTTAAAACTATGGAAAAATGATCAGATTTTCTCTATAATTTAGGAAAAAAATTCATACTTATTTTTGATGTGTTGGAATTTTCCTCACATATAAATGATACATTATGTGATGGTATGAGTCTATGCATGTTTATTTTGTTTAAAATTAAATTTTAGTAAAAAAAATAAATGTCACATAATCAAAATAGAGAAAACACATATGGATTGGTTTGATACATTAGGAAAATGATCCATAATTTTTTTGAGATGTGTAGGAATTAGTCAATACTGAATCAGATGCATGGTGTGACTGGTATGAATCCAGTTAATTCATTTTAATTAAAATTAACATCAATTTTAACAAAAAGGACAAATGGCCTACTGAAAATCGAGAAAAAAATCGAATTGTTTTGATACTATAGTAAAATGATAAATAATTAATTTTTGACATGTACAAATAATCCTCACCATAAAATGATAGTTGATATTCTTGATATGATTCAATATGTCTATTCTGAGTTTAAATTCGATGTTTTGGATCCAAAAGCTTCACTCACTGAAAACTAAGAAAATGCTTTCAGATTGTCTTCATAATTTAGTAAAACGATTCATAAGTCATTTTTGAGGTGTAGGAATCATTATCAAATTAAAATGAAACATTATATGACAGGTAAGATTCAATGTGAGTTCATCCAGTATAAAATGTAATTTTCGTAAATAAGTCAAGTTAAAAACTCCAAATTGAGAAAACACTTTTAGATTGTTTCATACTTTAGAACAAATTTATGTAAGTCATTTCAGAAGTGTATGAATCATATGCACATAATTTTTTGCACTATGTGATCATTATGTCTCCAATATATCCTTTTCAATATATATGTGTCAATTTAGTTTGAAGTACACCTCTCTTCGCCCAAACAGAGACAAATATCCTAGATCTTTTCTCACCATTCTATCTACTATTAATTAATCAATTCCCTTATTATTTTTATCTTACAAATATTTATATTAAATCAATCAAGGTAGGGGTCATAAAAAACAAAAACCTACATAAATGTTCATAGAGAGGATTTAATCTGAGACCTCCAAAACACCACTACATGACACAACCATTAGCATATGCCATTGGGGATTTATCTTAGACTTATTTAATTAATTTTCAAATAGATATTACTTGAGTATGAAAAAAATAGTGGTTCCACAACTCAATATAATACATAGTCTTCATGGTATGAAAAATGTTTAATTTTATAACTATCACTTTCTGTTAATTTATTTCTTTATATAATTACTAATATTAGATTTGTTTCTTATAAAAATCTCTTATATTTCTTGAGAAGGGATCTTTTTTTGGGAAATATCATGGGTCAGGTTTAGGATCAAAAGAAAATAAAGTAGTGATGTTTTTTAATATATGTAATAATACTTTTAATTTAATTGTATAATCCAATGATTCAAATGTCTATTATATAGAGTCTTTATTGTGTTTATGCTGTAAATTTCAATTAAAATAAAGTGTATATTGGTACTTGATTTTTTTGATATCAAGTGGTTTTCCTGGTGTTATTGTGTATTTTTACAACACATTGCACTAGGGATTTGGTGTGCTATTACAAAACACAGTAGTATTCCCCTTTATCATCGATTTTACAAATGCTAATAAAGTTATCCTTTATCAGTGATCCAACAATGTCCAATAAAGGTCCCTTTTATTGGTGCTAAATAAAAGCACTGATAAATATTGTTCTTTATCCTCACTACATCAAGAGCTGAAAAAGGAACCATTTATTAGAACCTTTCATTTCTAATAATGGACCCCTTTATCATGGATTATTTAGCACTGATCAATGACTTGGGTTATTATTCTCACTTCAATAGTCAACACTTTTCTAGAATTGATGAGTGCCATTTTTAGTGTTGTTAAATGCCTATTTCGTAGTAGTGTATGTATATATTTTGTTAATTTAACATAATTATTAATCATTGGAGATAGGTTGTGTATAATTTTGTTTGAATATGATATTGTAAAGACCTGGGATTTCTATGGAAATTTTTTTCTTAAATACATAGCAAGTTTAGAAGTTCGTGAAAATTTATGGTGCGTGATTCTGAGGCCCGGTTTTCCTGGAATCAATTCGTGAAGTTTTGTTCGGATACATTCAGCAAACGTTCGAGTGGGTTTTTATAATTTTTGAACTGGTGCGTTGAATTGAAATTCGCGGCCTCTGTTGAACTTCCAATGCTGATATTTTCTTAAGAAGACCTTCACTTCGATGGAAGTTATTTGAGGATAGAATTTAGTTTTTGGGTTTTCATTAAAAATAATAATAAAATAAAGTGATCTACATTTTATTTTATTGAGCCACCTTGTGAGTGTTGGTGGTTAAAATCACTTCATGGGAGTTGGAGATAGAGCCACCACACCTTAACCTCCCATGAGAGGTTATGGTGGTGGGTCCCACCCAAACTCAACCTCCCATGTGAGGATAAATGAGGTGGGGACCACATAGGCTTTTATCCCCTTAAACTCCCTATTAATGTGAAGAAAACTCTTAAGCTTCACATTAATTTAGGGGAGCCTCTTCACCTCCACTAGCATTTAATTTTTCCAATCTTCCATAATTAAGGGGGATCCTACCTAGTTAATTACACCTTTTTGAATTGGTGCCAACCCCCCCCCCCCCCAGTTAATACATGCCAACACACATGAATTATTGAGGAGGAACCTTTCAATTTAATTCCCCATTTTGAATTTGCGCCAACGGAATAATAGATTAAGTAATACATTATTTGGAACAACAAATTCACATGGGTGATTGAAGGGAATGATCTCAACGAGGAACACCCCTCCCAAAAAAGAACGAAAAAACGAATGAAGCCGATACTTTTTTGACTTCTTCGTCGAAGATTCAACCGTCGCGAGACATCTTCGACGACCATGTTTTGTGACTCCGTCAATGACCAACGAACGATGAAACAAAGTTAGGGGGATTAAAATCTTTTAAGTGACTTGTTCTTCCCTTTTTTGGATAATGACGGTTGTTGAGCTTCGTTCTTATGAACCGTATGTTATCACCATAAACACAGAGGATACGGGTCAACCTAACATGGCCCGACATCCCCCGTCGATTTTACTTCTTCTGGTGTCCTTCAGCATGGCGACGTAACAACAATGAGATGATGAAGGCGGCAATGAAAAAGGTCACTCTACGTGCGGCCTCCGTGAACCGTACTACACCTATGGCGCACAGGTGCTCCCAGCCGAACACCGCTGGCCCGAGACGCGCCGAACCGGCCATACCAGCTGCCTCCCTGTGCCCTCCAGACCTTCCTACACACCCCACCAGCCTGACCGCGCCCCACGCGGGCTACCCACAACCTGCTCGGTGCCCTGGCGGACTACACTCACCCAGCGCGGCCTGCCGGTGGCCTCCCGTGCCCCGCCCGCGCTACCCGCTGCTAGCCCGGTGCCCTGCTGGCCTGCCCGCCACCCGCCAGCCTGCCCCCAGCCTGCCGCGCCCTGCCCGGCCTGCCCACGGCTTTCTGCGTGCCCTTCCCTGCTAGCACCAGCCTCCCATCCTCCCGAGTCAGCCCGCGACATCCCTCGCAGCGTCACTGGCCAAAATGGCTCAACCTTCCGGACCGATCTTCCTGAGCCGTGCGCCCGCACGGAGTTGGTCGAACCAACCCCACCTTCTGGACCGAGCCACCTACGCGGTGACCACCGGGCCAAACCGCCCTTCTAGTCCCCTGGGTAGGGCCTAGCGGATCATGCCGAACATAGCGAGCAGACCCACGCAACGGGTGGGTTCGACCCAGACCGGGTTGACCCAGATGAGGTAGGGCTGTGTCGGTCAGACCGGGAAGGACCAAACCCAGGCCCACTACCGGCCATTACTTCCTTTGTCCATATCTTTGGCACCAGACGTCCCATTGATGATCCGCCAGCGGCACTGGAAATCATGGAGCATAGCCCTCCCTTTTAGTAGACAACACTAGAGTTCGGGTTAATGTTGAGATACAGTCAGGTTGGATCGTACATGAATCCAACCGGGCCCACATGACTGAAAAGCTTATAACTCATAGATCGGGCGTCCGATTGACACACCATATATTACCTTATGAACCCTATGACTAGGAGAACCTTTCAGATACTTTTACGTGGAACTTACCGACAGTTGGAGTACCGACCATTAGCTCGTGGAGTGGACCCTCCCAAAGACGAGCGAGTGGAGTACGAAGACCTAGTAGTTGGATAAGACCCGACGACTGCTTGACCGATTTGACTCAGAGTGATTCGACTAGCATAGTGGGGAGCACCTAGTAGTTGGCGGAAGACCAACTATAGAGGAGCACATGGTAGTTGGCGGTATACTCGTGGTACTCGAGAATAGAATTACCTCCAAAAAATATTAGGGGGAGTTCTAGGTAGTTGAAGGCAGACCCACAATGGGGAGCGCCTCTGTGTGATTGTGGAAAACCCACAGTACTCGATAAGATGAGTACCTTAGTATTCCAAGGACAGTGGGAAGTGCTAGGTTGTGGAGGAAGCCCCAATGTACTCTATAGAGGAGGATTTATTTATCAGTCATGGTTTCGACAATGTAAAGAAAAATCGGGGTTGAACTGAGTCAGTAACTTTTCATTTTACCTCATGATTGAGATGGAATAGTTGATAACATAGGTATATGTATGAGAATATACCTAAGTGAAGTAATATGTTGATTTCATACCTTGTGGTTTATCCTTGTTGGATTTTTTGAGACCTTGGGGGTCTCTGGGTCCCTACTGAGTATCCTCATACTCACCCTACACAGGCTATGCCCACACCTTGTTATGTTGGTTGCAGATGTCGGATCGTGCTGACCGAGGATGAGTGGACCAGGACTGGACGGTACACGAAGGTGGACCACATGGCCTGACAGTAAACGGAGGAGACAGATGGACATGTACAGCTGTGGAGTCTATCTATACCTACCCTTCTGGTAGGATCTGTGGTGGACGATCCATGAGCTGCTTTGCACCTTTCAGCTGTATATTTCTTTTTAGTTGTACGTGTACTTTACAGTTGGGATTCTATTTCTGACCCCTTTACTTTCTACCACTCTATTTTGTATATAGTTTTACTTAGTGTTTTTCTTCCAGCATATACTCTGTTGTGTCTGTCTATAATTTATAAAGGCAATTCCTTTCTAGTTTTAGGGATTTACACCTTTGGTGTTAGTCGCTAGCCCCTACCCTATTGAAGGTGGGCTTCGGGTTGTCATGACACGGGTCTCAACGATGGGTCGTGACAAATTGATATTAGTGGTGGTACCCAGGATTTAGTGTAGTGTACTTCCTGGGATGATATGTAGGGCCCACAACGAGAAAATTGTGCACTAAGGGGGGGAGGGTGATTGTAACACCCCCAAATGATAAAGTATTAAATGACTAATTGATATGACTCATGTCAACAAGGTGAACCTTCCTTTTCGGGGAGCCTGTCTGATTAGAGATCCACAGTTAAGCATGCTTGGCCTGAATTAGTGATCAGGATGGGTGACCTTCTATGAAGTTTTTCACGGTGCGTGTGAGTAAGGACAAAGCACACTGGAAAGGACGTGTGTTGGCCTGTGGGGACTATCATTAGATAGATGACCCATTCTGGCATGTGGGTGGATGCTTGGGTGGGGACCACGTGTCTACATGACAACTGGCATACCTGGTGAGCCAGGACACGACGACCATGTTAAGGTGGGGTTTCTGTTCTTCACCAAGGCCCAGTTTTCACAATTGGTATTAGAGGACATCGGTTCTAACGCAGAACTTAGAAATCTAATCTTTTCTTTGAAGCAATAGTGTTAAGGGTACTGAGTGTAGTTTTCAGTTCAGGAAGTCCAGTGTTAGTGCAGTGGCTAACATATCCATAAACTATCACCCTGTCTACTGCTTTCTGACTCAGTGAACAAAAAAATTGATTCCATGTGTGTTTTCAAAAGTTTTTCTTTAAGTCAGCTGAACTAGGTCATCTCACCAGGTATAAATCTTTTGACCATGTCACATGTTTTCAGGATGCATCCATGCAGAGAGCCAGTTAGAGTTCCGAGAGAGTACCAGATGATGGACCACCGAGTGATGAGGCACTGGTACAAGGCCCTCTTACTTTGTTGGCACCTTCAAGTGGTGTACCAGCAGCACCACCACCCATTAAGCATAATATTCCACCAGCCGCACTATTGGACAGTGCATGCCAACTGAGTGCGTTTCATGAGTTCCAGCGGTAGAGGCATCTGAGGTTACGAGGCAAGATAGATCCCCAGGCAGTAGAGGACTGACATGAGGTGATTTCTTGAGTTCTCCACCTAGTTGAGACACCCTTAGAGCAGATAATGATATTAGCTACTGGTTTTTTCCAGTGAGTGACCATGAGGTTGGTCTGCATAGTGATGAGGCTTCAGTACATGGACCGATGCCTGGGATGGTACCATCGGATAGTGTGCCAGTTATATCACTTCATGTTGGTTAGTAGCTACGACCGACAATACCGGTATAGGACACATATAGGATTAGTGAATTACATGTGTTTCAGTATTAGATACCCCTCACGTTCCGAGGCGGGCCAGACTCACAGGCAGTTGGGGACTAGCTTGAGGAGGTGGCTGAGAGTTTTCTAGAGCTTATACAGCTTCAGAAGAACGACATGTCAATAGATAAGTATTCATCAAGGCATACTGATCATTCCTGGTACTCAATGAATACAATATGATCAGTGCTTTATAGATTGGACCTCTGAGGGAGGTGTGTTTAAGGACATCTGAGCCATCAATTTTTCCTTTATGAATTCCTACTTATATTAGGGTTCTATAGAGAACCTTTTTGGTTGAATGTTCTTTGGAAGAGTGGATACAACCAGTGAATGTTAGTAGTGGGAAGTAGGAAACTGGCATAAGTATCAGAGACTAGGGTGTGCAAGAAGTGTCGGGAATGGGATGTGAGAGGGAAAGATGAATCTGTAGGGAATAAGACGTGGAAGCAAAGCTAGGAGAGTAGCATGTGGTGGTGTACATTTCGACATATTACAACCAACCGCCTTTGTATTCCCTACCAAGCTCAGGGATCTGGAGGGAAGGGGAAGAGAGTAGCTTCATGTGGTCAAAAAGTGTGACCCAAGGGCTCTAGGAATGATTCGAGGTACATTATGTGTCTACTAATCGCTACTATATCAATAGAGATAGGTACCAATCATTACTTAGTTCCATGAATCTTGTCCCAGACCTAGAGTTTTCGATTAAACCCTTGACCTGACCCTCACATCTAGATATACATGTGGGAGCATACTCAATAAACACACTTACACCGGTGGAGTGATCTAACCCTTGAGGTGAGAGTTTCGGTTGGAACCACTTGGTGGAAGCGACGAGTCCTTATGACGTTAGTTTGGGTATGGATTGAGAAACCACAGTTCATACTCAAATTGACTTTATTATGCAATACGTTTGTGGTTTATCTACAACTTTGGAATTAGGTTTTCTTTAGTCTGTGAAAAAGGAAACCCATGCACATAGGTTAAACTCATGCATAGGAGGGTGCAGCCAATCACTTTGAAGTCAGCCGGCCTTACCCTTGTGGCAGCATGAGTTTTGAGTTTTCAGTTCCAAACCAGAGTGATAGAATATTGGGACATATTTTCTAATGATGTTTCTAGGATTACCCCCCCCCCCCAAAGGGGGAGGGACATCTGCTTTGGCTGGATACTACTGGAGGTTTGTTCTGGACATCTCCATAGTTTGTACACCACTACCAGCCTTGAAAAAGAAGGTGAAACCCTTCGTGTGGTCGGAGAGATACCATCCGAGCTTTCAAGATCTGAGGCATAGGATGACTAGTGACCCCATCATGAGACTTCTAGAGGAAGTCATAGGGTACATAGTCTACTACGACGCATCAAGGTCAGGACTCAGGTGCGTCCTGATGCAGGAGCGAGCAGTGATCAAATATGGTTCTTGGTAGCTGAGACACAATGAGAAAAACCATGATACCCATGACCTTGAGTTAGTAGTAGTGGTATTCTCCTTGAATATGTGGAATCACTATCTTTTGTGTGAACGTTTTATTGTGTACTATGATCACAAGAGTCTCAGGTATATATTTTATCATAAGGACCTGGACATGAGCCAGTGAGGATGGGTTGAGTTCCTCCATGACTATGACTTTGAGATAGTCTATACTCCTGGGAAGGGGAACATTGTTGCAAATGCACCTAGCTGGAGGTATGGAATACAACTGCTAGGTGAGGTGGTAGAGCAGCTGGTTGCATTACTAATATCCTTTGTGGATAGAGATGGAGCAGTCTTCCTTCAGTCTCTTACAGTCACTCCCCCACTTCTTCAGCGAGTCAAGGAGGCGCTGTATGGGGATGCTAACTACGAGACACGATGTGCTCATATATCTATAGGATGGGCACCTGATGGATTTTCTGAAGGTGGGGAGCACGACATCCTCTTCAGAGGACGTACTATGGTTCCAATGTCACTACAGGAGGAAGGGTTGAAGGAGTTCTACACATCCCCTCTAGCGGTACATCTGGGAGTGGCGAAGATGTACCAAGACCTTCGACGATAGTATTGGTGGCCAGGTATGAAGAAGTCAGTAGTAGAGTTTATCTCTCGAGGCATCACTTATCAGCAAGTGAAGGCGGCGCGTCAGGTACCAGCACGATTGATTCAGCCTTTATAGTTCCCAGAGTGGAAGTGGAATAGGATATCCTTGTACTTTATGATAGGACTTCCACATACATCCTGAGGACATCACTCTATCTGGCTGATCGTCGACCGACATACCATGTCGGACCACTTTCTACCGATCAGAGAGAAGGGTTAAGCAGAGAGCTTGGGATGCCTCTATGTGCAGGAGATTGTGAGAATACATGGATTACCTTCATCTATTATCTCCGATCATGACACACACCTTACTTCTCAGATATTGAAGGGGTTGAAGGAAGCTTTCGGGACGATGCTTCGTCTGAGCACCACCTTCTATCCTCCAACGGATGGCCAGACTGAGAGGACCATTGAGACCCTCGAGGACATGTTCCGTGCTTGTGTCCATGAATTTGGTCGTAGATAGGTGGATCACTTACCTTTTGTGGAGTTTTCCTACAATAATAGTTGTCACTCCACTATAGGGATGACCCCTTTTGAGGTGTTGTATAGGAGACCTTATAGATCACCCTTGTGCTGGACAGACCCAGGGGAGTCAGCACTAGTGGGACCATAGATGGTACGAGCTACCACAGAGAAGGTGCAAATTATCCAGGATAGAATGAAGACTGCACAGAGAAAGCTGAAGTCGTATGCTAATGGGAGATGGAGGCTTCTAGAGTTTGAGGATGATGACCATGTCTTTCTACAGGTCTCACCTCGACGAGGCCAATGGAGATTTGGTCGAGGAGGAAAGTAATCTCCAAGATTAATTGGACTTTTTTAGTTCCTCAGTAGAGTTGGCAAGGTGGATTACCGCTTAGCTCTTCCACCTTAGTTGCACTGAGTGCACTATGTCTTCCACAAATCTTAGCTGAGGAGAAACGTGCAAGACCCAAATTACATCATCGAACATGAAGATATGGACGTCGATGATGGGGTGACTTTCACACGGGTTCTGGGGGAGATTGAGGATCGACAGGAGTGGTTCCTACGTGGATGGTTGATAGCTCTAGTCAGTGTTCACTAGTATCACGGGAACCTCTAGGAGAACACATGTAGTGGGATGCTCAGATGTGTGCTCAGTACCCCCATTTGTTCCCATAGTTCGAGTTATAGCTTATGAGGATGTGAAGCCCTGATGTGGGGAGAATGTAAAACCCGAGATTCCCATGGAATTTTTTTTATAAATACATGGGAATTTTACGTGTCTAATAAAATTTATGGTGCTTGATTCCGATGCCCGGGGTGCCCAGAATTAATTCCTGAAGTTTTGTTTGCGTACGTTTAGTAAATGTTTGAGTGAGTTTTTATAACTTTTGAACCAGTGCTCAGAATAGAAATCTGAGGGTACTATTGAACTCGCAATGCCGATATTCTCTTAAGAAGAATTTCAATTCAATGGAAGTGAGTCGAGGATAGTTGTTGTTTTGTTGGGTTTTCTTTAAAAAAATAATAATAAAATAAAGTGAGTTACACTTTATTTTATTCAGCCGCCATGTGAGTGTTGGTGGTTAAAATCCTCTCATGGGAGTTGGAGGTGGGGCCACCGCACCTTAACCTCCCATGAGAGGTTGTGGTAGTGGGGACCACCCGAACTCAACCTCCCATGTGAGGATAAATGAGGTGGGGACCACCCAAGTTCTTAACCCCTTAAACTTCCCATTAAAGTGGAGAAAACTCTTAAGCATCACATTAATTTAAAATATACTCTTCACCTCCCCTAGAATTTAATTTTTCTAATCCTCCACAATTAAGGGGGAGCCTACGTAGTTAATTACTCTATTTTGAATTTGTGCCAACTCCCCAATTAATACATTCCAACACACTTTAATGAAGGAGGAGGATCCTTTTAATTTAATTCCCCCTTTTGAATTTGTGCGAACGAAATAATAGATCAAGTAATCTATTATTTTCCACAACAAATTCACTTGGGTGATTGAAGGGAATGCTCTCAACGAGGAACACCCCTCCCAATGAAGAACGGAGAATGATGGAAGTTGATCCTTCTTCAACTTCTTCCTGGAAGATTCAACCATTGTGAGACGTCTTGGATGACGAACTTCTAAAACTCCATCGACGAATGACAAATGAAAAATCAAAGGTAGGGGGATTAAATTATTTTGAGTGCATTATTCTTCCCTTTTTTGGATAATGATGGTCGTTGAGCTTCATTCTTATGAACCGTTTGCTATCACCGTAAACACGGAGGATAGGGGCCAACCTAACATGGCAAGACATCACCCGTCGATTTTCCTTCTTGTGGCATCCTTTGGCATGGTGATGTAACAACAATGAGGCGACGAAGTCAGCGACGACAAAAGGCAGGGCTACCCGTGGCCTCCATGAACCACGCCGCCCTCTCGGTGCACTAGTTCTCCCGTCTAAACACCACCGGCTAGCGCCAGCCCGAGCTGCGCCGAACCGGCCTGCCCGGTTTCCTCCCGGCACCCCGCCGGCCTACCCGGTTCCCAGTTGGCTTGCCCACGTGCCCTGATAGACTTCCTACGGCATTCCTGCACCCTGTCGGCAAGTTTGCGGCCTACCGACTCCCCTCCCCCCTACCCGCGCCCCACCGGTCTCCCGAGGGCTGCCCAGGACCCGCGCGGCCTGCCCGTGGCTAGCCCTTGCACCCTGCCCGTGGCCTGTCCTACACCCTGTCGGCCTGCCCACGCCCCGCACTCTCAACTCGCGGCCTCCCCCCGCCCCGCACGCCCTGCCCATGGCCTGCACAGTGCCCTTACGGCCTTCCCACACCTCGTCCGCCTACATGCAGCCTGCCGCGCCCTCCCGGCCTGCCTGCGACCTTCTGCTTGCCCTGCCCGGCTGACACTGGCCTCCCAAGCCGGCCCGAGGCATCCCTCTTGGTGTCGTTCTTCGAACCGGCTTGCGCTTCCATACTGAGCTACCCATGTCACGCCCCTCACAGTGCTGGTCGAACCAACCCTGACTTCCGGACCGAGCCGCCTACGGGGCGACATCTGGGTCGAACCGCCCCCGCAGTCCGATTGGCCGGGCCCAGCGGACTGGCCCGATCCTAGTGGGCTGGCCCACCCAACTTGCTGGGTCAGACCCAGTGGGTATGTTTGAGTTGACCTAGACTAGGTCGACCCAGACTGGTTAGGGCCCAGTCGGTCTGACCGGGTCGGACCAGACCCAGGCCCACTACCAGCCTTTACTTCCATTGGCCATATCTTTGGCACCAGATGTCTGATTGATGATCCTCCAGCGGTGCTGGAAATCATGGATCATTGTCATACCTTTTAGTATAACCTATTGGATTTCAGGATAGAGTTGAGATACGGTTAGGTTGGATCATACACGAATCCAACCGGGCTCCCAGGACTAAAAATCTTATAACTCACATACTGGGCGTCCGATTGACACACCGTCTATTGCGTTGAGACCCATATGACAAGGCGGGCCGTTGAGATACTTCTATGTGGGACTTTACAAAATTTGGTGTATCGACCTGTAGCTCGTGGAGAGGACCCTCTCGGAGATGAGCGAGTGGAGTACGGAGACGTAGTAGCTGGCTGAGATCTGACGCCTGCTTGACCGATTTGACTCGAAGTGATTCGACGTTACCAGTTCGGAGAACCCATTAGTTGGAGGCTGAACCACGACGGAAGAGCGCCCTATAATTGGTGGTAGACTCATGGTACTCGATTAGAGGAGTACCTCTGTAGGTTACTAAGGGGAGCGCCTGGTAGTTGGCTGTAGACCCACAGTGGGGAGCGCCTCTGTGTGTGCAGGACAGACCCACGGTACTAAATAGGAGGAGTACCTCAGTAGTACAAGGTTAGCGGGAAGTTCCTAGTTGTGGTGGTAGGACCACTGTACTCGATAGAGGTGGAGTTCTCCAGTAGCTGTGGGTTTTACAATGTGAATAAAAATCCTGGTTGAGCTGAGTTTGTAACTGTGGTGTTTACCTCATGATTGAGATGGATTACTTGATAAATTATGTATATGTATGGGAATATACCTAGTTGAGGTTATCTGTTGATTTCATACCTTGTGGTTTATCCCTGTAGGATTTTTTGAGACCTTGGGGGTCTCGGGGTCCCTACTGAGTATCCTCATACTCACCCCTGCACGGGCTATGCCCACACCTCATTATGTTTGAGGTAGACGCCGGACCGTGCTGCCCGAGGACGAGTGGACCAGGACTGGACGGTACACGAAGGTGGACCACATGGCCTGACGGTACACGGAGGAGACAGATGAATGTGTAGTTTTGTAGAGTCTATCTGTAACTAACCCTCAGGTAGGATCTGTGGTGGACGATCCAAGAGCAGCTTTGCACCTTTCAGCTGTTTTTTCCTTTTTAGTTGAACTTGTACTTTACAGTGTGGCTTGTTTTTTCGGCCCATTTACTTTACACCACTCCATTTTGTATTCCGTTTTAGATAGTGTTTTGTTTCCAGCATATACTCTATTGAGTGTGTTTATAATTTATAATGGAAATTCCTTCCTAGTTTTAGTGTTTTTTGCCTTTGGTGCTAGTCACCTTCCCCTGTCCTAAGGATGGAGGGCTTTGGGTTGTCACAGAACGGGTCCTGAGGACGTGTCATGACAAATGTATCTTATATATTTAGGAATGGAAATATTTTTTGAGGCTTTTTGTCATAATACATAGACTCAGGCAATTCAAGAGTCATGTTCTGAGTGGATGATGTTGACCATGTTTACTATTATTTATATTTGTGTTCTTGATGAACTAGAGAATATGACCCTCGTTTACTTATCTATTTTACCATATATTCTACGTTAGATAAAGGAGAGTCTGTATAAGGATTTGGAGTTCATGGAATTGATGGGAGTATTTGATGGTGGGGGAATTCCCCCCTAGTAGGGAAATCAGTGATGATGAGACTAATTAGGTTCACGACCACATTAATTATTGTACATGTACAAGAGAGGAGCTTATGCATTAGTTACATGACATAAAAAGGTAAGTGCAGCTTATATTGACGAAAATGTACCATGAAATTCGTATAGTATTAGTGTGCAAGAGTGAATTAGGATATTATAGATTTTATGACATGATGATACACATATAAAATAATAATTTCACACCATTAATAACCTACAAGTATATTTCAACCATTTTTCCTTCTTCAATGGAAGTGGGGTGATGTTACAATAGATCTCATAGTGGGTTTAATAAGGACTCTATGGAAGACTGACATGATATGGGTGATTTTGGGTCCATTGAAAAAGGTATCACATTTCTTACAGATTCAGGTAACATTCACCCTAAATTAGTTGGGTGACTTCTCTATCATGGAGATAGTCCATTTTCACATGGTGTCTTAGAGAATTATTTTAGATCATGATCCACATTTTACATCATTCTTATAGTATTGGTTATGGATGGTTATTGATACTAGGGTGTTTAGAATATATATTACCATGCACTAATGGAAAGGAAATTGAAACATGCTGTCTAGGTTTTAAAGGACATCTTGAGAGAATTTTTCCTCAATTTTGAAAGCACCTGGTTGAAACACGTAGTTCTTATTGAGATCAACTATAAAAATAGTTGTCAAGAATATATTTATATGGAACCATATGAGGATCCCTATGGTAGTTCATGAATATAAAATTTATTTGAGATAAAATCATGAGAATATGAGTTTTTGGGTTTGAGAATCAAGTTAGAGACATTGGAGAAGGTCTCATTTATCTGGAAGCATAAAGATATGGGCCAAATTATAAAACAATCATCTTTTGATAAATTATATTGACCTCTCATGTTTATATTGGGTGACCATTTTTTTCAGGTGTCTCCAAGATTGGGTCACCATTGGATTAAAAAATAGTGAAATTTGGTGCAGAGATATGTCATAAATTTTGAGATTGTGGAGAGAATCAGTCATAAAGCATATCGATTGGGTCTTCAATAATGGTATAGTGTAATGAATGTTGTTTTTAATGTGTCATATCTTCAGTAGTATCACCAAGACCATTATCTTTTGATTTATTTCAATTATGTTGAACATGAGGATAATGCATCCTTTGAGGATAATCCTATTCATGTTGTGGATCATTGTGAGAAAATGATTAGGGGTAATATAGTTCCTTTGGTTTGAATGATGTGGACACGTGACCATTTTTAAGAGTAAACATTTGAGATGGATGTTTAAATACAGTTATAATGGCCTAAAGTGTTTATGGTATAGGCTTAATGATATAGGTAATTGTAGCTCAAGGATTAAATATTATACAGTGGGAAGTTTGTAACATTTATAACCATAAGAGTTGTATATTTCTCTTTAAATTGTATCTAAACTCTTTTCAAATAGTCTATATAATTATTTATGGGAGTAGGGAAGGCATTGATAGAATAATGGGATTTCAGGACTTCTAAAGTTGAAAAATGGGGCATACAATGACTGATACATTGATAGAACATAGATAGTGCTAACCATTCACCATGACCATGCACATTTGTTAGAGTGGGATCATGGTTTAAAAAAATTTGAGGTCACTAAGAAAATATGAGGGATGGTCTAGAGCCAACTTCATGGCTTCTATATAGCCTTCCAAACTATGTTGGTGATCGAGAAACTGTATGAGTAGTTTCATTCATCAAAAGAGGAGAACACAACGTTTCTCTATTGTTTTCCAAACTGTGTAGAAAAACTATGCACCTCATTAATAGTGGGGATTTTATCACTTTCCCCTATTGACCTATATATGATTTTTCCCAATTTTCATTATCATTCCTCTCCCAGAAGCCTTGGGAGAATCTTTTAATATCCCTCTTCTACGATGGGTGTTTATCCTAAAATTATATGTAGTTAGAATTATATTTTAATTCTATTCAAATCCTTTAGTAAGTCTGCATATATATTTTCATATATTTCATAGATGACTCACATATTAGTTTAATCTTTTTTTCCATGTCTCATAAACCTGATTTATTGTCATTTCTTCACTTTTTGGGTTGAGGATGTCTTATCTTAAATGATGGCTCATGGTAGGATAAGTTTTTACTAGAAGCCAAAGGTAGATGTTCTACAATCATTTTCCAAAAGTCATGATATTGTAAATGCGTATGCTTGAAATGAAATGGAACTTAATTACTTTATAATTCAATTATTATTTATGAAAAATAGGTTGGGCCTCAAATTTGTTTTTGAAACCCTTCACAGATCTCATCAGGATCCTTGATAACTATGAGACCAGACATAGGGTCTCCAATAGGGTATTCAAATACCTTAAAATTAAATAAATGGGTTGTAAATGGTGAAATTGAGGGTTCATGAGTTTAAACCAATTAGAATTGTTTCATGACCTGTTAGCATGGTAAAATAGTTTTTTTGATTAATTTTGGGATTTAATGGTTTATTACATGATAAATTGAAAAGGGGAAAATCACAAAAGAAGAATGTTTATGTGTTAACTAGTTTTGAAGAGCCCTAATGGTTGTGTTAAATGAATAAATGGAAGATGGTTTAATTATGGGATTTCATTAAGGGTATTGAATGTAATCAAGAATGGAAATAACGATAAATTAAAGATGTGAACCCTAGAAATTTTAATTTTGTAAAAGGTCATCAATGTATTGAAAATTCATTATTAATATAATGGTTAAGGGTTTTAGTTATGGAATTACTTATCCATAGTTTAGTATGTTGGAAATGGCATTCGATATCATTAATTTAGATCATTGGAAAAGGTGTTCCACTATTATTGGATTATGGTGTTGGACATGGAATTCTACGACAATGATTCCGATAATTAGACAACATGTTCCACCTTCATTGGTTTGGGATATTGGACATGGAGTTTTACCTCATTGATTGTAATTGTTGGACATGAAAATAGGTGTCCCCGGTTTAGAGACTAAAAGTATTTCTCATTGGAAAAAGTATGTGATTGTTATGGTATATGGTTTAAATGACTATCATGGGCCAAGACAAGGTTGATTGACTCAAGTGTCACCTAGAACCCAAAGGCTAGTGTGCTTAATTGAATACTAATTAATGAAACAAGATTCCATTATTACCCTATCTATATTTCCATTTTTACAAATTAATAACATTTTATTGTCATTAGAATGGATATTTCTTTAGACACCATTGGTAGTGGCCTACAGAGTAGTACTGAAACCCTTACCGTGCCACTGTTGTAACCCGAGACAACATCATGTTTTTAGGAATCGATAAGGGGAAATTCCATGTGATAGTTGTATGATTTGAGAATTGGGTTAAATAATTGATGAGGGGACCCAAACAAATTTGGGGACCCATTTTGGGTATTGTCATTCTTTCATTATATTATGTTTCCTTTGACCCGTGCCCATATTATGACATGATATGTTTTCTGTATTGGTTTGTGGGAATTTAAATACTTTTAGGATTTCATAATGTGATGTGTGGTTACTACTGAATATTTTTTATCATTATTTCGTATTAATTCATTATTTAATTACACTGATATAGAGGGTATACTCTCTCCACATTCATTATTCGACCCTCACTACTATTTGGTAGCCTCTAGCATATGTGGAGGTGCACTTGAGGTCATATAATGAACCAATTCACCTACTAGTTCAAGAGATCAGGGGTAAGATATTATAGTAATTATTAATTATATTGTATTTTATATATTTATTATAATATTTCTCTTTCTTTATTTTTTTCAGCCGACAATTTTTTAATTTAAAAGGAACACAAGATTTTTTTTATGATTCTTACAGACCTGATTTCTAGAATCCTTAGAGTAGATACTCCCATTGATGCAACATCAGAAAGGTCCAAAAAATATTACACCATATAGAAATATAGGGAATTTGACTATATATTCTTCACTGCATGGAGGCTTGACCCCACAGTTGGGCCGGCCTATAGAATGCAGACTAACTGGTACTCTAGATCATTTTCTTCAGATTATAATAGTATATATATATATATTCTTATATATATCTATGTTATTTAAATATGTATGTATATATATATATTTTATATAATGTATTTATATATTGTATTTATATATGTACATATATATCTATAATTTTTCATAAAAAATTAATATATTATATTTATATATTTATATGTACTTTTTTATAATGTTTTTATATTAAATATTCAAGTGAATTAATTTTTAATACATTGACATAAATTTATGCAAATAATGTGTCCGGTAAAATTATATAATTTATTTATGTAAATTTATGTAACTCATTTAGGTATTTACACACACCAGATATATATATCTATATATTTATCTCTCTCTGTGTGTGTGTATTTATTTATATTAATTTAATGTATTGATATATTTATTTACAAAATGTATTTATATATTTACACATTAACATACACACACACACACACACAGATATATATATATATATATATTAATATTTATTCCCTTATTGTGAGAATACATTTATACATGTATAATTATATATGTAATGGTGCATGTGACTGCCTATTCGAGTGGAACTAGCAGTGTCCATTACGCATCCCATTTGGGGTCACTACTGTAATTAATGTGATATATAGCACTTCCATTTATCATTACTAGTTAAAAGCATTGAAAAGTGAATTTTTTATTAACACTAAAAAAATCACAAATAAAGGTTGTCCTAATTATTGACAAAAAATCATTCATAAAGGTCTTTAATTTTTCCGCACTAAAAAAGGCTGAAAAATAGTATATTTCATTATAAAGAGAATATCTTTTGAAATTATATAATATTATATAAATAATTTTATATTGATATAAATATAATATAATTTATTAAATGTGATTTATATAAGACTATATATACATGTTCACTTAATATTTAAGATATTTAATGAAAAATTTCTTTTATAATAATTAGAAAAAGTATATATTATTAAAAATCTTATTAAATATGTGAATATATATATATATATATAATTTTATTAAATATGATTTTTATAATAATAAATATTTATTTGTAAATCATATTTAATATAGAAATGTATTTATGTTAATATGTCATATATTTAGTGAAAATGGTTATTAAATTTATTAAAAATTAATAATAACTACAGGTACTTACTAATTAATATTAAAATGGATTTAATGGTTTTTTTATAAATGTTTTTTTTTCAACTTCACATATATATCAAATAATAAATATTTATTTTTTAATTAAACTATTAAAAAAATATGGAACAGATAATATATCCTAAGATAATTTTAAACTTACATATAAAAAACTAATTCAATTTTATTGAGGCAAAAATACAAAAATAATAATTTTTTTATTTTTTTATTTTTTTTATTTACAAATATTTAATATTTAATATGTAATACATTATTTTTTTAATAATTAATTTTTATTAATTTTTTATATTTATATTTAACATATTTTTTTGTTAGTTTTTAATATATACACATGATGAATTTAAAATTTTTTATTTTTTATTTTTAATTTCATTAATATTTTTTTATTATTTTTTAAATTTATTCATTTTTAAATTTAATTTATTTAATATTATTATAATTTTATTAGTTTTTAGTATTTATTTGCATTTATTTACTAGAATTTAATGTTTTCAATAATGTTATAATTTATATAAGTAATATATATATTCATTTTCACCTAAACATATGTTCATTTTTTTAAAAAAAATCATTTAATAACTGATAAATTTTTAATTATGTTTTCAATTTATTCAGTTTATAGTTGAATTTCACTCATTTTTAATAGTTACTTTTTTTAAATTTATTAATTCACTAATAAATTTAAATTTTTTAGATTATTAATAATATATCCATTTTAAATATTTATGTTTTTAATATTCTTTATAATTCATTCATTTTTAATGTTTTTATACATAATTATTCATTAATATATTCAATAATTTTAATGTAGAAATATATTCATATATATATATATCAATATGTATGATATTTCCTTAAATATGATTTTCATAATAAAAATATATATATTTAAATTTAACAAGACATGTATTTATTGAAGAGTTTTTTAAAATTAAAAATTAATATTAATTAAATATGTTTACAAGTTAATATCGAGTAATGGACATGTAATAAAATTTAATTTTTTTAATTCCTCATATATCAAACATGTGAAACATTAATTTCACTCATATATATAGATAATAAAGAAACTTTTTCATAGGAACACACACACATGAATTGTTTCTATAATTTATTCAATTTTTAATATTTATTTTAGAAATTTATTTAGATTTCATATATATTATATATTTAATCAATAAATTTTGCCCATTTTTTATTTTTATTCGATTTATACTATTTATTACTATTTATCATTTTTCAAATTTAGTCATTTTTAATATCATCTATTCAATAATAATCTAAGATATTTTTTATATTTTTTTAATTAGTTAATTTTCAGATTTTCACTATTAAATAAATTTTTTTATTTTATCAATTTCTAATATTTATTTGTTATTGTTTATTCATTAATATTAAATGTTTCCAATATGGATTTAATTTATATAATAAATATGTATACATTTTCATTTCAACATATATCCATTTTTAATTTTTTTAAGAATCTATATAATTAATAAAAAATGTTAGTTTTTTTTATATTTTTACATTTTATTGATTTTTAATTATTAAATTTCACTATTTTTTAACATTCATATGTCTAATAATATTTTTTATTTTTATTCACTAACAATGATAATTATATTTTTCATTTCTTTGTTATTTAAATTTTTTAACATGTATTCGTTTAAATTTTTTAAATTTAATCATTTGTAATATTTATTTATATATATTGGTTTATTAATATTAAAGGTTTTTAATATATATATAATTTATATATTTAATTTGTATTCATATTTATTTTTATGAATAATGATTTTGAATTTTTTTAATTGTTAAAACATATTCATTATTTAATATGTTTAATGTATTTTCATTTTTAGTCATTAAAATTCACATATTTATAAAATTCATGCATTTTAAATACATTATTCATTAATAGTGCTAATTAATGTGTGATTTTTTATAATTTATTCATTTTTAATATATTTTTGTATATTATTATTTTTAATTTATTGTATATAGTTTTTATTAGTGCTTTACAAATAGAACTAATAAATATTTCTTTTGTCTGCATTAAAATAAAAAATGCGGATAAAACCAATCATTATTAGTGATAACTTTTCATGCCTAAATAAATATGTTTTATTAATGATTTTTTATTTTAGTGTAGATAAAACCTATATTGGTACGGATTTTTTATTTTATCGTAGGTAAAAACGATATTTATGAGTGATTTCTTGACTCCATTGATAAAATACTTTTAGTCATATCAATACAACGCTAACAGAGAACCACACTTGCTTTCACCTTTCAAGCTCTCAAGAAACAAAACTTCTGTCGCTACTCCCCCTCGAACATATCTAACAAATAAGATCTTTCAAAACTCAAGACACATGATTATTTTGACTCCTCTTTAGATAATATTTCATTATTTCACCCTTTTTAGTTCTTATTTTACCATGCACCATATGGACTCCATTTTCCTTCGTCTATGGGTATAGTAGTGTCTATATCATGTAAAATATGACCAACAATTTTGATTTCCAAAGGGGATGCATACTCAATGCCTAGGTGTTTTTTATTTTTCAAGTTCGGTAGTAGATCATAACCATATATTGGTATAATTTACTCTAAATGTTAATATTTACCATTGTAAAAGTTTATATGAAAATGAAATAATGAAGTTAAAAGTTTTTTGGAGGTTTAACAAGATAAAATTTCCACAATTAAACACACATATATACTTTATTTATATTTTGAATTAATATTTTGATATTATATGCATGTATAAAATTTATATGGCCAGACAGATACAAATATAAAACATAAAATTTATTATATATGAATATATATATATTTATATATTTATATATCTTTATTTATGAAGATAGACAAACATATATCAATTAATATATATATATATATATATATGGTTTATAATTGGATGGGGATGTGGAATTATAGTGTATTTTGGATATGTGCTAGTTTGTTCTGATTTAAGGTTTATATATAGTCTAAAATTATGGTTATAGGTAAGTTGAATTCTAATAATTCAGTGTACATGGAAATCCATTGGCCATACATCCATCTTATTTTCTCTCAGTTGTGTGTTACAATTTCCATTAATTTTGATTTATTCACATGGTATAATAGTGTGAAAATACTATATTACAAACATTTAACCTACTGGGTACATACATATATATGTATATACATATTATTAACACGTGATTTATTCACATTATTTCTTCATATTATTAATATTATTTCCAAAGGTTATGGATAGTGATTTTTTACTTAAGAATGCAACATATTTTTCTTAATTTGTATCTCAAAGAGATTTATAAATGAGTTTTTGTCACAAAAAAGATTAATTGATTCAGAATAAATATAATTGGATATATTTATATTATTAGTATTATTTCCAAAAGGATTAGATACTGAAGAAATACATAAAAATGAAACATTGTAGTTCTAAGTTGTCTCTTATGAATTTTTTTAATTGAGTTCTCTATCACATGAAAGATTAATTGATCTAATATGAATTTAATTGGATTTATTCAAAAAAATAATTTAAGATGAAATTAAAAATAGTGAAATTTATTGGAAAATTATTGTACAGACAGTGGTTTTTAAAGAATGAGAAAATGAAAGAGTGGTTGATGAGTGAAATGAGAATAATTAATCTTTTGAGGGAAATTAGAACTAGATTTAGAGGAGAAACCTAAGTCATGTTAAATGTATTTAAACATTACCAAAAAATACATCTTAAATACGCTAATATTTTGATACATTATTAACATATCAATGTATCTATAAATTATATTCATACCTTTGGTGGATTTATTTATTTCTTGGATAAAATGAATATTAGTTATCCTTATAAGATATATATGAATATAAAATGGATAGATGATAATCATATGATAAAGGGGTATGATGATGGATTTAAATACTTCAAGAAGTTTCCAATAGAGTTTGTATACAAACCTTATAAAATCATTTTTCTAAGTATATGTTCTTTATGAAAATTTCATCCACAAGAGTTGCTGATATATTGATTTATTATAGAATAGATGAAATTTATAAATGTTGGGCAAAACATGTGGGAAAAATAAATATACATATTGAATAGAATGATATTTCCATTTTTGGATCATTTGACAGGAATTCTTCTATTAATAATGATGGAGATATTATGGAGGAAATGAAAATATAATTTGAAGATGACTTTTGAGAACGTAAAAAGCTGTTTGTTAAGTCAAATAACCTTTAAGAGAGATTATTTTATACTAATTTTACAAAATAAACAACATTTTTAGTTTTATTAATGTTACATAACATTAAAGCTGGAAACAAATTGAACAACAACATTTTTACTGTACTGCATGGTCTTTGAAATGATATGATACTAGAAAGAAATGAAATTCGTTGTCACACATATAACTCCATGTGAATTCTACATTCAATAGGTATGTTATAAAAAAACATGCATGTACAAATTATTGTATATTGTTTCTCAAGAACCATGAATTACTCAGAATATTCCCAGAGTGTTGTGCATATTGATACAAGAAAGATGAATTAATTCCTTTAAATATTATATGGTAATTTACTATTATTACAAGGTTTATATAACTATATGGATGTTAGGAAATAGGTATACAATTGTCATGGTTCATAAATACCAAAATTTAAGATGAGACACTACATTACCCAACATACTCTTCTATGTAGAAGAAAATTGTTCATGGGTATCCCGAATTTGAAAATGAGCCAAGAAACCTTCATCATGAAATATAATTAGATTAAATAAGTCCTTTTGTTTTACAAATTAGTACTCATAGTACATAGCCAGTTATGTTTGTAAATTATAACATGTCACTGTGGTAATGCATAACACACAAATAAAATATGTTTCCATTTATTGTATCTAGAAAAGGCAAATTAGTAATGATATGGATGTATATTTGGACAAAGTTATAGAAGATCTAAAATTGATGTGCGATATAAATGTCACATTATATCATACTCATAGAAATGAAGAGTGAACATGTAGAGTCATGTTATAAGGGATGAAAAAAATACATTCCTACTTAAGGAAAATTTACCATCTCTAACATTAAAAAAATATTGGGGTGTCCAATTTTTTAATAAGGTACACACTCAGTTTGGTTGAAACAATCTTTGTTGACAGTGTTTTTAAGACATAACAATTTTTTAAACTGGTGACATAAAGAATGATCATTTACCAATTTAGTTATGGGAAATAAATAAAGAGTTAAAACATTTTATCCACTAATGGGTGATCAACTATTTGTGAAATAAAAAGATATTGACCATGATTTTGATAAAGAAATTTGGAGAAACATTTCGAAATCAAGTTAAAAATGGATCTATTTTCATTTAATTGGCATACTGGATTTTTTTGTACATCATCAATTTTCATGATGTCATACATGTAGCAATAATATATGTCATAATGTTATTGGAACACAAATAAATGTACTAGTTAAAAAACAATATGGGAGTAATGCTAGGTTGGACATGATTAAAATGGGGATAAGGGAGGAGTTGGAACCGATAAACGGTGTAAAGAGATATTTTCTTCCTTCATCAACATAAGATCATTCTAGAAAAGAAAATTTACAATTTTATGAACTCCTTAATGGTCTAAAAGTTAAAAATGGTTATTAAATATGTATAAAATAATGTAGTTTCAAAGAATAATTATAATATACAAGGTCTAAAATCACATAAAATTATTGTTTCGATGAAATATTTAAATAATAAAGCTTTATGTTGCATTCTGCCTAAAAATTTATGACGTACATTAACCAGAGATTTCTTCTTTTTCAAATCTATATGAAGTAATGTTATAGACCCATAGAAGATACCAATAATGAATTATGAAATTGTTATCATATTATCTCTTATATAGATCATTAAATACTTGTTAAATCATGTTATGGGGTCAGTGAATGAACACTTATAGCCTATGGTTTTCTTCAAAAGGAAAAAGATTATGGTACATATAGTAAAATTTGACTATCAAAACATATTTGTATACAATTTAATTACTTTTTTCAAATTTATTGCAGGGTTTGAAACAATGTAATGATAATTATTGTTCATATTTTGTTTCCTAATTTATAAAGGATATTATATATCATCAAGAAAATATAATCCCCAAATAGTTAATTTTTTAAGGTAATCAAAATTTTATTTAAAATATATGTCAATCATTTTTTTTATATATTCTCAGTACTACCAGGACAAAAAATAATCTATATACTCAAAATAAAAATGAAATTATTTTACAGATTAGTTATAAGAGAACATGGTATGAAAAAGTTTTCTAACATCATGATAAGGTAATTACCTACTATGTTAAGGATCTAATACTGTTCATAGACTTATAGATACAATTCGAATGTCAATCATTAATATAATACTGATTATATATTTTATTACAAAAATAAAATTCATGCATTAATGGAAGTATGTTAGTTTTATTTTAATTCAAATATTAAATTTTTTAAATTTCATTTTAAAATATTTTTAGAGTTCACCATCCCGTCATTCCAGATTAATTTGAACCGCACCATAGAGTTTCAAATCCTCTTGACTGAGCCTATAGAGTTGATGATCCTCCACTTCTTGTGGTTCCTCAACCTGATTCCCATGGTATCAATGTTTTTATTGATGGTGTTATATCTGGAAGTAGAACCAAAAACATCTCGATAACAATCCAAAACATGATGGGTAATCATATCTAATACATTAAAATCCACATGAATCTACAGATTCAATCCATCATTAATTTAATCATTAGGATTTTTTCATTGAACTTGTATCTCATGTGATTACATTAATATTACTATTTTTTTATATTTTTTATATTATTCTAAAGGGTGTGTGATCATTGCCCAATTGACCATGCATTTATTTTCAACTATTCACTAATTTCCTTCCATTATGGGTTTGGTTGATTTAGTAGAATATAAAAAACACTTTGGTGATGAACCTAGAAAGTAATAAATATTTGAGTTGTTTCTCAAAGAGAATTATCATAGTAGATTTTTCTCTATAGATTCTGGTATTGAATGGAACATCTTTAAAGCTTCTCATGCTCCTAAGATATTGAACTTAAAGGATATTTTTGACATAATAATGACCTATTAATGGGTCAGGGATCCTTCTACCCACAAATTAAAATATATATTACCAAGTTCTAGGTAAGGTGATTTTTTTTCTTTTGGAATCATTTTTTATATTTTTTGTCTTCCTGTCATTTGATGGATCTATATATATAGTCATGTCCCTATTATAATCACTTACAACATCATTATGAAGAAGAAATATCAACTCTACTACTTTCATATTTGATTCATACAAGGACATGAATATAAAATATCCTAAAAAAACTAATAAGGATTACATACCCATATACAAATTAAGTTATCATTGTAGAAACGTGGAATTAACTATTATGAAAATTGAACCAAATTTTGAATTAGAAAATATTGAGTGGTTGGATGATCTATACATGGTAATTTAGTTTAAAAACATATCACATTGTTGAAACTATGCAACTAAACTCTTATTTTATATAAAATATAATACAACGACCCATAATTAATTTTTTATTTATAAGAATCGCCACACATTGATCTGACATAAGATGTTTTATGTACAACTCAAAGTGCATGTGTTCAATAGGATTGTAAAACTTTAGTTTAAAATAAGCATCATATTCTCCAAATATAATAAGTGAGACCAATTTGTTTTCAAATTTTAGTAAAATGGTTATTAATTTATTTATGATAAGTATGAATTGATTGCAAGACAATTTAACACGCGATGTGACTAGTATGTGTAACACCCCAAGGTTTCATAGTATATTATCTCTATAAAGTAATTTAATAGCTTGCACCTCACACAACACCGAGTTCGAGCGCATGATGACTTACCAAACTAGCATCTCAAATGTAGTTATGAATAGTATTAATTGAATTTTAAATTTTATATATTTAGTATAATTTTAATATCAATATTATGTGTTTCTTAGATATAATATAATAAAAAATTCATTATTTCAGATAATGGAAGTATTTTTCAAAAAAGGCAATTCTACTGCCTTTTAATAGAGAAACCTTTTTAAATCCAATATTTTACACTTTTATATTTTCAATTTGACCAAATAAACTTATTATTTAGAATCATGACATAAAAATTTAGTTTTAATAAAAAAAATTTGTTTTTCTGATAACTTTCATATATGGGTGAATAGTGAAAATACTAAATTTTAATTGAATTCTTTTTAACTAAAATAATTTATAGTGATCAATTATACATATGAATGGTTTGGAAGTATAATAAGATTTTTTTACTATTTAAACCAATTTTTTTCTTTATAATTAATTTTACATGGAAATTATATATAAACAAGTGTAAATTTTTTGATTGTTATTGTTTCTTAAAAACACATTATTTGTTTTGACAACAAGAATTAATTTTAAATTAATTAGTTTAACTTCTATGTTTTGAATTTGGTAATATAGACTTCATTTTTAAATTTTCAATATCAAATATATCTTAGGATTAATTTGTTTTATTTTTTTTGATAATCTTCAATTTTTGATAAATAGTTAAACCACTTAGTAGTAGTTTAAAAACTAAAATTTTCATTTAAATAAAATTTTACCGCTTTTGGGAATTGAATTTTGAAAATATAAAATACATGGTTGTTATTATTATGTAATATTTTTTTCAATAAGATGAAAATAATATTTGGTGAATGGTATCTTTTGACTTTTATTTAATGTGGTTAAAGATAAATAGGGTAATTCAAGGTAAAAAGAGTATTATAATAATACAAAATTACCTTAACACTTGTCCAAATTTTTTTGGATGAGCCATGGCAGACCATGTCCATCCTTGGGTTGATTTTGGAATCACATAAAGCCACTTAATAGTGATAATGACACTTTATTTTAATTAACTTAAAGTAATGAAAAAGATGACATTACGAAATATCTTTTAGTATATCAATTTTTACATGGTGTTAAAATATCCAATATGAACTCAAATAATTAACTAATTTTTATAACAAGATAATATGTGATATTAAAGGAATTATAAAATTGTATAATGTTCTTAATGATGTATAAATTAACTTAAGTTTATTATATAGAAAGAAAAAGGAACGTACATGGCAAGTCTTACTTGAGGTAAGTGGTTCATTATCTCACATTTAATTTGATGAGATTTCCATTGTTTGCCACTTATTTATTGAATGTGGTGTACTTTGTACTTCCATTTGATATATATTATAATTATTCTCTTTAGATTCATTGTATAATTTGATTCATTTGGTGGTTATTAATTTTTGGTCATACGACTTGATTGATAAAAACATGGTTTTCATCTCACATCTTATTTCCGTGAGATTCATGATATATTGCCACTATTTCCTTTTGTGTGGTGTATATACTGCCCATGATGGTATTCATTATGTAATATAAATTATTTATTTGTATTTACTTCTTAATTTTATGATTCTTCTTTCATGGGTTGTATGTTTCATAAGTCCCCAAATCGGTAAGGGAATTTCTAATTTTGATTTCCACTCTTTGGTCTTTATGCATACTTCATTGATTATTTTACACCAAGATTATGTATGGAATCACTATTTATTATTTCTGTATTAATTTACACTCCCCTTTGTGTGGATATAATTTTGATACATATAATCACTCCATTGATAATTTCTCAAGTCATTGATATGATCATGATAAGAGTAATCTTAACTGAATTTCCATTCATTGAGTTAAACATCCAAGTCATTGGTGTTGATTTACCCAGAATATGTTTGAATGTAATCTTATTGATTTACAATGAATATACAATCATATTGAGTCTATTTATATTTGTCACACATAATTATGTCATTGATTTTTTCTTAACCCAAGGATACAGTCTTTATAAGAGATTTCATTTCAATTTACATTCCACTAAAACTTGTTTGTTGTTATACTCCAATTCACTTATATATTGTTTATATAATGTACTTTGACATATTATATCATGAATCCATTTATTCTTATGATATATTAGTGTTTTTATTACCTCAATTATTTGTATTCAAGTTTCTCTCTTTTGGTTAGGAACTCTAACTAAAATATCATTTTAAATGTTTTAAATATTTATTCTTCAAAACTGTTCTCATTAATGTCCATGTTTTAAAAATGGTTTTAAGGATTTATTTATATGCACATTAATTTTTTTTCAAAATTAAAATACCTTTTAAATGTTTCAAAGTGGTATGGGACACTTTGATTGAAACATCTATTTGAAATGGCATCTTGATAAATTGTGAGAATTTGAAATGATGTCAGGAAAAAGGGGGATATTTCTCTCAAATAGTTTTGTTGATTATTTTCATCTATGTAAATATCCTTTATTATTATTTATTGAGGTTAATCTATTATAATACAGTCTTCCATATTGTATTGAATGTGTTATGTTTGACTGTGGATGTACTATTTTTATACCATTCGTGGATTGTACTTAAAATGCTGACATATGTTATGCTAGTTTTCATAAAAATGTTTAGATTGTGTTTCAACATTTTCATATGGGGAATTAATTGGACATAGTAAGTGATGGGTGGAGCCCGATAGAGCTCCTTGATGCATCGGTAGGTCTCATGAGACAAACTAGTGTCTTGGAACAAGGCCCTGACAAAATAATATTTTTAGTTGTGGAACGAGGCCCTGACTACGTGGTTAGGATATTCGATATTATGCATTCCATCATTAGGAGATTAGATATTGATATTTAATGTGGTTATTCAACGATTAGAATACCCATGACTATGTTTTATTATGGAATTTTTTTCTCATCTCATATTTCTTCCATAAAGTGTTGATTTTTATTATATTTAAATGCATGTGTTTTCAATTATGAACCATGCATAATGTTTATGTTATCTTCCACTATATTTCTCATTCTTAATGAGAGTTTGATCTCACCCCTTTCTTATTTTTTTCCTAGGATATGAAATGTTAGTTATGAGTGACATTCACGCATAATCTAATAATATTGGATGTTTCTAATGGAAAAAATTTGTGCAGTTTTTCATTTCAATTTGTAATGTTGAACTTATCTATATATCTTGTTTCCAAGATTTATAAATTGATCAGTCCTTCAGGGCTTGATCCCTTGTAATCATGCCAATGTATTAAAATAATGCACCTGCTCCTAGATTCTGGGGTCGGGGCGTTATAGTTGGTATCCAAAGTAGTTTAGTACAAACCATGGAAACTAGATTTTGATAAAATATGATTAGAGACATTACCCTAAGATAGACATTGAGTATTATTATAGAAGAAATTTCTAAAATTTTGGTAATGTATAGATTTTGTTTATTTTCCACGAAATACATCCCTGTCTAGGTACAAGAAGGTAGAGGCGGCTCTAGCATAGATGTACCTAGGAGTGAAAACATTGAGAAGGAGTTTTGGGCATGACCCAGGGTTTCCTGGTACATGATAACGGGCCTTGATGCACTCTTGGTTACAAAACTCTAGGGGGATATTCTTAGGATAATTTACATTTTCTTTGAAAACCGATTTGATGGATTTTAATATAGGTTGAGAAAAAATGACTATGGTTAATCCTAAGGTATTTCAAAATGAAAATATGGTGTCATGATATTCTATAAATGATTTTATGCATGTTGTTACTCACAAAATGATTCTTGGTTTTAGTTAATGGCTGGATTTCAAGGAAGTCATAGAAACGTTTAGAATGATGTACAAGGTGGTCATGGTGGTTGAAATGAGAAACAAAATGGACTGTTGATAGGAATAAAGAATATCATGTTCATGTCTAATCAGTTTTCCAAAAATATGATCAACAACATATATATTAACCAACTCCCAGACTCAACAAAGAAGATAAAGGTGATGGATGATAAGATCTCTAGCAGTGGAGTCCATAGAGAAAAAAACGTCAATTTCCATCATGTAGGAAATATGGAACGAGACACCCAAGAATGTGTCACAATGGAACAAAGAAATGATTTATGTGTGGGAAATAAGGTCATTAAGTAATGAATTGTCGAGGAAAAATGAAGAGTACTATGGTTGAAAAAAATTGTCCTAAGAGTTCATTTACAGTCATTTACCATAAATGTAGGGGACCTGGCCATTACCCAAGTGAATTCCCTATTCTATAGGATATCCTATTTGTCAAAGAAGAAGATATGTGGAAATAAATGGTTGGAAAAATGTTTAAAAGTATTAGTTCCCTTTTTTGATGGGATTACTTTGGAAGAGTTATCTCTTGTATGTGTAATGTGGCAGTTTGTCATGTGAAAATGATATTATAGAAGAATTATCTTTTCTTGGGGATATAGTTATAAATATCCATTTGGTTTTATATGATCCTTGAATTTGAGGGAATTACAAGTTACTAAATTTTTGGGTGAAAATGCGAGGTATGAGATAACATTTGTGGTTAAATTATTTTATGGTTATTTTGAGTAATTTAGTTCATTTGGTAATGAAATAAAATATATTTTTCAAAAAAGGACATCACACAGACCGTGTGACAACCCGTCGATTGAGAAAAAGCTATGGTAATCAAACCCAAAACATGTAAGAACTTGGATTTTTGAACCTATAAGACTTTGCGTATTTCTTGATGTTATTTAAAAGAAGCATGTTCAAACAGCGTTTGATTCTGAGCCTTTGTGTGCTAGAATTAAATTTAATGTGTGTTCACAATGGACACGGTAAATAAATAGAATAAATCCTAAATGGTAGCTAATATGGGAAAACTGAGGGAACTGTTCAGTCTGGAGCATGTCTTTTACCCTAGGAGAGGTGAAATTTTCATGGGCGCGGGCCAACTGTAAAAAACCCCCTAAGGGGCATTTTTGTAATTTAGCGGCCTAAGGCGTTGAATTTATAACTTTTGAACTGAGTCTTGGATTAAAATTATGAGACTTCCATTACGCTCAGGGCATGGCATTTACCCAAGGGAGGCTTAATATCGACCCTGCTGAGGGTTCGAGAATGGGCCTACCGTTGGAGGATTAAAATGAATTAATTAAAAATTTCACTTAATTTTGTTCTTAATTATAAAACAAGGTCACCTCTCTCATTTTTTAATTCCTTTGGCGGAAGGAATCTTTTCTCAACAACAAGCTATCCATCTCCTCCCCCTATAAGGTTGCGGCTCCGGCGGATCGTTGCGAAGCGACGGGCGAAGCCATCGAGGCTTGTTTCCATTTCAATTTCCCGCATCATCTTCGATCTAAATTAATTATGTCGAAACTCTGCTTAAATTTCACGAGAATACCATATTTGCGTAGTTTATATCTTGAGAATTCCACTGCACTTTTCATATTTGAAATCCGAGTTTCGAGGAGACCATAATTGTCCTGTGAAGTTTCTAGAGTTCTTGGGTGTTTTTCCGGCGGTCCAGCGATGCTTAGCGGCGGCCCGATGGGGGTCCAGGCAGAGGCGTGGTCAACCGGGCGGTCTTCGGTGGCTCGCCAACAGGGCAGACAGGTGTGCCGGGCGTGCCGATATTGGCACGGCAGGCAAGTGGGAGCCGGACCGGGCAACAAGGGGTGCCAGCGGTGGGGGGTGCCAGCGAGGCGCGGAGACCCGGGCCAACTGGCTTTTGTTAGTCGGTGCGCAAGCGGGAGACTGGGGTCCTCAGACTCCAACTAGCGAGACATGGATCCATAATATGCATGTCCCTTGGATATAATGTCTGGCTAGATTAAGCCGGTCCAGGCGAGGTTGGGCCGGTCCGCGCGGTGAACAGCGGGCCAGTCCAGGCACATGGTGGGCCGGCCGAACCAGCCCGACCCACCTATTTTTTCATCCATTAAAAATTTAAAACAACTATAAAATTAAATATAGGATTTGGATTCACATGTCGTATAGGGAAATGCATTCCTGGAATCTAGAAGAACATTTTTTGATGGTTTTAGGGGTTTTAATCCCCGATATGGGGGCCTCGGTGGCGCAACACGCCCATTAAGTGGATTGGCATTTTTCAGGGGGGTCTTGTTTTGGATGGCGTGGACACATCTGATGTCCAATTTGAGCACCATCAGCGGTGTTTCAACCCTGGCGTAGATGTGGAGAGTTCTATTATGGTTTTGGGCATTGAATTCAGAGTTGAGAAATGGGCCTTGTGGGCCATCTTTTAAGCGACATGCAGCGTTTTGGGATGCTTTCATCAGGTGTCCATTCGGGGGGGATGAAAAGTAGATTTGATGTGTTTTTCCAAGGCCATCGCAATGGAACAGTTCTCCTGACCACTTTTGGGACTAAGAGTGGGCCCCACGAGACACCGTGCGAGCCTAAAGTAGTGGCGAACAACTTTTCCATCGGGGGTCTATTCAAGGTGAATGAGTTGTCTATATCGCGTGGTTTTTCACGAGGATAGCAGTGGTTTGATCTGTTGTGGTATGTGGAGCATCATTCAAGATCTTATTAAATGTGGAAGCATGGAAAGGTGTTGGACGAAGGTTTCCTCGATGCACTCTTAACCATCGAGCAGTAGCGAGGTTGGTGACCCCCCTGTAATAGCACGACCAGTGCAGAGCTATCAGACCAGTTCCGGGTTTACCCTCTATCTGGGCTGGGTAGTGGGCTACCCAATGATGTATTAGGGTTTACCCTCCAGTGGGGATGTGCAGTGGGTTACCCATTGAACTATCAGGTTTTACCGTCCAGCGGAGATGGGTAGTGGTTTACCCGACGAAATTTAGGGTTTACCCTCCAGCGGGGGTTACCGGATGACTTTTAGGGTTTACCCACCATAGGAGCTGGTCAATGGGTTACCCATTGACCTATCAGGGGTTTACCCTCTAGTAGAGTAGGGCAGTGGGTTACCCATTGACCTTTCTGGGTTTACCCTCCAGCGGGGCTGCGCAGTGGGTTACCCGATGACCTCTAGGGGTTTACCCTCCAGCTGGGCTAGGGAGTGGGTTACCCAGTGACTTCTTTTAGACTCAGACCTTTAAACAGGGATAGTCAGTGACTTTTATCCATGACTACTAGAGCGGGATACTTGGTTGTACGAATCGGTGAACTGACAGCTTTGACGCGACCTTTTGACATACGAGGACGAGGTGCGCTTTTCCCACCAAGACGCGTCCTTGCGACGTGACCTAAAAGTTGTGCGGGAGAGTTAGTGTCGCCCAAAGCAGATATTATCAAGGTGTGGTGATTGATCCCCTTTGACTTGTACCACCTATATTGACGTGTGGGATGTTTGGCTTCATTGTTGGATATCCCTAAAACTGTTGGTGACTCTTCCTAGGATGAGCCTAGAGATGGAAACCCCCCTACACACTCATTCGAGTTCCTTGTTGAGCATATATACATATACACCTTAAATCAGTTCCCACTCTTTGGGTTCAATTACTCTCCTTCTCGGAGGGGCGCATACGCGTGGGGTATGCCAATTGCTTTCCGTGTTTAAATTCTCTTGGTTGGACGAGTCCGCTGTCCTACTATAGGTATCGAAGACTCAGCAAGAAGTTCATCTTCTCACCATTACTATCTTATTATGTTTGGATGAGTTTACTTCCTTCCTCTTGTTGGGTTGAGCTACACTATCTTTACTGTACTCTTTTACTAATTTGGTTCTGTCTACTGCTCACCTCATTAGTGCCTCCTTTATTGCTCCCTCGACATTTTGGTGCATCCTACTGAGTATCTTTATACTCACCCCTGCTTGGGCTTTTCCCACACCCGGTGTGCCCTTGCAGATGAAGAACATGTTGATCATGACTACAAAGGATCATAGAGGTAACAGGAGCTCAGATATCATGTCGTGGTCATGCCAGTGTTATCAGGTGGGGATCTATCTAGTTGTTTCTTTAATTTACATGTTGCTGGTTTGTGTCACCTTTGTGGTTGGGCACGTGTTTTTCCCTTTTTACTGTTTAGTTTACTTGTCAGTACTTTCAGCACTTTACTTACTCTATTTAGTGGTTAATGCATTACTTTAGTTGGGTTATAGATGTTTATCCTATGGTTTTCTTTTTTACTTTGCACTTCTGCATAGAGTGGGTTGTGTGTGCATGTGTACAGGTACTTAGGCGAAGGCCTCCATGAGATTGTTATTCCTTTGGTGCTGGTCTCCATCCTTGGGCCTATGGAGGTAGGTTTGAGATAGTTGCGGCTCGGGACCAGTAGTGTCGGGTCTTGACAAAGTGTTATCAAAGGTGGTTCATTCCATGTGACATTGTTTAGACGTCCCTAAAAATGAATTGGTTTCTATTTAGGGCAATGATGTCAATGTGTCTCGAGAGCGGCTCTCAGGCTAGGGAGTCTAATGATGGTACGGGTGACTGACGTATCCATTCATCAGGACCCTGATAACCCGCTTGTCAACTCGACTTGCTGAGACACTTTTTGCAGAGAACTTTGGAACATGCATCTTGTAGGACTGGGTCTTTGACTATCTTTCTTTAAGTCAGCTCCCCTTTGATATGACTCCTATTTATATATATATGCTCATCTGATCATGGTATCCCTTGACAATTTTCAGGATGCCTCCATGACAGCAGCCATTTAGGCTACCCAATCAGTTTTGTGATGACGATCGGGCGAGCGATGAGGCGTCAGTTCAGGGACCCTCACATAATCCTCTTCTACCCAGAGTTTCAGTAGTATCCCCTCCATCTAGAGAGATGCAGTTAGAACCGGCATATCAGGTCGAGGTTGTGCGTAGACTGAGAGCGCTATGAGACTTCCAGCATCAGAGGTCGCCGAGGTTCCATGGGGACCCAGATTCCCAGGTGGTAGAGGGTTGGATTGAGTCAGTGGCATGGCTCTTTAGGATGGTATAGACCCCAGCAGACCAGTGGGTGGCCCTAGCTTCCAGTCTTTTCCTCAGGACAGCCGCGTGATGGTGGGGTTTGGTGATGAAGACCCTTGACGAGTCGTCCCTCACATTGGATGGCTTCCAGTAGTGTTTTCGAGATGAGTACTCCCCCTCATTTTTAGGCACTCTTCGGATCCAGGAGCATCTAGAGCTAATGCAGGGGGATGTCTGTGTCCCAGTACTTAGCCCGGTTCACCGATCTTACACACTACTTTCAAGACATTATCCACGACAGCTACTTTCAGGCGTGTAAGTGCGAGCATGGTCTTCAGAGGGAGATCCGTGAATGTGTGGTACCCTTGTGCATCCCCACTCAAGCTGGGGTGCTGGAGAAGGTGCTTGTGACTGAGATCTTCCTGGCCGAGGGGCACCAGATGGCAGGACCTAGCAGTGGCCTGTTTAGAGTGGAGTCTTCAGTAGGCAGATGATAGAGAGCTGGGCCTAAGTCGAGGAGGCCCTTCCGTGAGTAGACCCAGGGCTAGGGTAATACACCTAAACGACATAATAGGTCACTAGGAAAGATGGGAGAGAGTCAGTGTTACGCTTGTGATGGTCGGGGCCATCTAGCACGAGATTGCACCACCAGGCATGCAGATCAGCCGTGGCAGGTAGCGGGTGCACCATAGAGGCAGAGGCAGCACCGTGACCAGGGGTCACCTAGGCAGGGACCGGGCGGTCCTCAGGGAGGTGGCATAGGAAGAGCGGCAGGACCATATGGTGGAGGATGATGTTTTGATAACCTTCCACCGCCACCACCAGGCGGCCCATGATAGGCTCAGGGAGCTGGCAATAGGGGCCGTGGGCAGCTTCAGGCCATGGGTGTTCGAGACCCTCCAGTGTACGAGATGGTATGAGTTACGCTTTGTGTTTTCTCCACACTTGCTTCAGTAATAGTAGACACATGTGAAAACCATTCCTTTGTATCACTGCTTTTGGTACGGGAGTTGGAGATCCATGTATAGGTTCCTGCACATGTGCTTAGTCTCGAGGTTCCTATGGGAAGTTCCGTGCAGGTGACCTTTATTTATATACACTGAGAACTTCTTTCGTGGGAGAGAGAGTTTCATGTGGGACCTACTGGTCATCATGATGGAACCTTACGACGTTATTTTGGTCATGGATTCACTTTCCATGGTTCACGCCCAGATCGACTGTCGTCACATACAAGTCAGATGCATGCATTCTGACGGGAAAAGGTTCACCATCCTTGGTGAACAAGACCTCATGGCAGAGCAGATGGTTTCTGTGAGCTGTAGACAACGACCTTTTTATCATCAGCTGGCGAGCATGGATCTTGGAGTAGTGGACGCTACATGCACCTATATCCCTACCGTTGTAGAGCAGTACATGGAAGTTTTTTCCGAGGATGTTCTGGGACTACCTCTGAGGCAAGAGATGGAGTTCTGTATTGACTTGCAGCTAGGGAATGCTCTGATATCTTGTGCAGCATATTGGATGGAATAGATAGAGATTTGGGAGCTACAAATACAGTTGGATGACCTTCGTGAGAAGGGATTCATCCGGCCCAATGTGTCCCCCTAGGCAGCTCCGGTCTTGTTTGTGATGAAGGCATATTGGAGCCTACTACTTTTCATAGATCATCGTCACTTGAATCAGGCCGCAATAATGAAAAAGTACCCTTTTCCAAGGATCAAAGACCTCTTTGACAAGTTTCAAGGTGTGAAGTGGTTCTCGAAGATCGATCATCGATTTGGATACCACCAATTGTGGGTTCATGAGGCTGATATACCAAAGTTGGACTTTCGTTGTCGATATGGGCACTACGAGTTTCTGGTGGTTCCCTTTGGTGTGATGAATGCCTCTTCCTTCTTTAGGGCTTTGGTGAACCAGATTTTTCAGCCATACATGGACCGGTTGTGGTTGTCTTTATTGACGACATACTCATTTAATCAGCAATAGAGGAGGAGAATGTGGAGAATTTGAGGATGGTCCTAGACTTACTTCGAGAGCACCAGATGTATGGGAATATCTCGAAGTGCCAGTTCTGGACTCACAAGGTTTACATTTTGGGGCATGTCATTATGGAACATGGACTGGCTATGGATCCCTAAAAGATATAGGAAGTGCTTTCTTAGGAGCCACCCAAGAATGCGTTTTAGGTGCGGAGTTTCCTTGGTTTGGCAGGGTACTATAGGCGGTTTGTTGATGATTATCTAGGATTGCTGCCCCTTTGACCACATTGAAGCGGAAGGGAAAACCATTTACATGGACTGATCTGTGCCAGAAGGCCTTCGAGGAGTTGATGTCGAGGCTGAATAGGGCTCTGGTGCTGAGGCTGTTAGAGGAGGGTGTTGAGTTCATCGTATATTACGACGCTGCAGAAGCTGGGCTTGGGGGCATGCTGATGCAGCAACATGCAGTGATTGAATATGGGTCGAGGAAGTTGAGGCCCCATGAACAAAATTATATGACTCATGACTTGGTGCGGGCAGAAGTCATCTTCACATTGAGTTTATGGAGACACTACCTCCTGGGTGAGCATTTCGTGGTCTACTCTGTCCATTAGAGCCTCAAGTATGACTTTACTCAGAGGGATCTGAATCTGAGGTAGAGGTGTTGGATAGTGTTTCTGTAGGACTATGATTTCGAGATATTCTACACTCCGAGGAAGGGTAATGTAGTAGAAAAAACCCATAACAGGAAGTCACAGGCTCATCTCCTGCAGGAAGATTTGGAGTAGTTGGCTTCCCTGTAGCTGACCTTGGTGGAGCAGGAGGGTACGAATTTTCTGTAGTCGATGACACTGACTCCTTCACTCCTTGATAATGTGAGAGAGTCACAGTTCTGGGACGTCGACAGTGAGATACTACGTGATCAGATATCCACAGGTGACGCACCAGATGAGTATTCGGAAGAAGGGAATCACGAGATCCTATTCCAGGGACGATCTGTAGTACTGGTGGAGATGCGGGAGGAGGTGATGCGGGAATTCCACACTTCTCCCATGGTTGTACATCCCGGTTTTGGGAACATATATAGAGACCTTCAGCTGTAGTTTTGGTTGTCTGGCATGAAGCGGAGCATAGCCGAGTTCATTTCTTAGTGTCTTACCTGTCATCGGGTGAAGGCAGAGCACCAGGTTCTCGCAGGGTTGTTGCAGCCCCTTGATATCTCGGAGTGGAAGTGGGATGGAATATCTATGGACTTTGTCATAGGGCTTCCACGCACGGTGAAGGGACATGAATACATTTGGGTGATAGTGGACCAACTCATGATGTTGGTGCACTTCCTTGCTATCAGAGAGCAGAGCTTGGTGGAGAGTCTGGGGAAATTATATGTTCGAGAGGTCATCCGCCTTCATGGAGTACCCTCGACCATCATTCCGGAATGTGAATCGTGGTTTATGTCACGATTATGGAGAGGCCTACAAGAGGCATTTGGGACTCAGTTGCATATGAGTACAGCGTTTCACCCCCAGACTAACGGGCAGGCCGGGCGCACTATCCTGGTGTTGGATGATATGCTCAGGGCATGCGTGTTAGACTTTGGCTGGAGTTTGGTTGATCACCTGCCCTTGGTAGAGTTTGTGTTTAACAATAGTTACCACTCTACTATTGGCATTTCACCTTTTGAGGCCCTATATGGGAGATGTTGTAGGTCACAATTTTCTCATTCCTCTTGTATAAAAAAGCTCCTCTCAACTCTAAGATCTCCATCTCCTCCCCCTCCAAGGTTATGGCTTCAACTGATCATTGCAAAGCGATGGTCTAAGCCCCCAAGGTAGGATATTCTCATTCCCATTTCAATTTCCCGCATGATCTTCGATCTAAATTAATGATGACTAAACGCTATTTAAATTTCAAGAGAATCCCATATTTGAGTAGTTTATATCTTTAGATTTCTGCTGCACTTTTTTTATTTTAAATCCAAGTTCTGAGGTGACGACAATCGTCCGGCAAAGTTTTGGGAGTTTTTGGGTGTTTTCCCGGCCGTCTGGTGAGGCTTAGCGGTGGCGCGACGATGCCCAGTGATGGCGAGAAAGGCGTCCAGGAAAGGGCGTGGTCGACCGGGCAGTCTTCAGGAGCTTGGTAGAAGTGCGGCCGGGTGAGGAGGTTTCAGCGCGGCTGGCGAGCGGGAGCCGGACCGGGCAGCAGGGGGCACCAGTGGAGGGGGGCGCCAGCGAGGCGCGAAGACCCGGGCCGACTGGCTTTTGCCAGTCGGTGCGCACATCGGAGAGCAGGATCTTCAAACCCTGGCTGGTGAGATAGGGACCAAAAATATGTGGGTCCCGTGGATATAAATCCAATCTAGCTTAATCTAGTCTGGGCGAGGATGGGCCGGCCCGCGTGGTGAACCGCGGGGCAGTCCAGGCACATGGTGGGCCCGCCGAACCGGCCCGACCCACCTATTTTTTTCGTCCATTAAAAATTTAAAACTAATATAAAATATAGTCCATGCATCAAATTCTAGTCCCATCTGTGGAATACCATTCTATTAATCGATATGAACATTTTGAGATGGTTTCGGTGGTTTTAATTCCTAAGACGGGGGCCTCTGTGGCGCGACACGCCCATTAAGTGGATTGGCGTTTTTCTGTGGGTTCTCATTTTGGATGGCGCAGACACATCCGATATCGGATATGAGCTCCATCAGCAGCATTGCAACCCTGGCGTCGAGGGGGAGATTTCTAGTATGGTTTCATTCATTGAAGTTAGAATTGATACCTGGGCTCCATGGGCCATCTTTTAAGTGACATGCAGCGTTTTGCGACATTTTCGTCAGGCGTCCATTCAGGGTGGATGAATTGTCGATTAGACGTGTTTTTCGGAGGCCATCACAATGGGTAGTCCACCCAACCTCTTTCAGGACCAAGAGTGGTCCCCACGAGACATTGTGTAGGCCTAAAGTAGTGGCGAACGACTTTTCCGTCAGGGGTCTGTTCCAGGTGAATTAGTAGTCTATCTCATGTTGTTTTCTGCAAGGATTGCAGTGGTGTGATCTGTTGGTTCATGTGGAGCTTCATTCGAGATATTATTAAATGTGGAAGCATGGAAGGGCATTGGATTGAGGTTTCCTCGATGCACTTCTAACCATCGAGCAGTAGCGATGTTGGTGACCCCTAGTAATAGCATAGGCATTGCGGAGCTATCAAACCAGTTTTGGGTTTACCCTCCAGCTGGGCTAGGAAGTGGGTTACCCAATGATGTATTAGGGTTTTACCTATAGCGGGGCTGGGTAGTGGGTTACCCAATGAACTATAAGGGATTACCCTCCAGCGGGGCTGGGCAGTGGGTTACCCAATGACTTTTAGGGTTTACCCTACAGTGGGGTTGGGCAGTGGGTTACCCGATGAATTTTAGGGTTTACACTCCAACGGAGCTGGGTAGTGGGTTACCCATTGACCTATCAGGGGTTTAACCTCTAGTGGAGCTGGGTAGTGGGATACTTATTTACCTATCAGGGTTTACCCTCTAGCAGGGCTGGGCAGTGGGTTACCCGATGACCTCTTGGGGTTTACCCTTCACCTGGGATGTGCAGTGGGTTACCCATCGATTTCTTTTAGACTCAGACCTTTCTACGGGGCAAGTTAGTGACTTTTTCTCCATGACTATTAGAGTGGGATCCTTGTTTGTACGGATCAGTGATGTGACAACTTTGACATGAACTTAGGACATACGAGGATGAGGGGCACATTTCCTACTGAGACGTGTCCTTGCGACGCGACCTAAAAGCCACGCAGGTGAGTCAGTGCCACCCTATGCGGATAGTATTGAGGTGCAGTGATTGAGCCCCTTTGACTTGTACCTCCTAGGTTAACGTCTGGGGCATTTGGGTTCAGTGTTGGATATCCCTAGAACTGTTGGCGACTCTTCCTGGACTGAGCTTGGAGATGGATATCCCCTTACACACTCGATCGGGTTCATTATTGAGCATATATACATATAGACTTGATTTCAGTTCCCACTCATTGGGTTCAGTTACTCTCTTTCTAGAAGGGGCCAAGATGCACGAGGTATGCCGTGTTCTTTCCATGTTTAGCTCTTCTTGGGTGTACAAGTACACTCTCCAACTATACGTAGCAAATACTCTGTGAGAATTTCATCTTCTCACCATTTCTAGATCCTTGCGTTTGGACGAGTTTACTTCCTTCCTCCTGTTGGGTTGAGTTTCACTCTCTTTACTGTACTCTTTTACTGTTATATTTCTATCTACTACTCACTTCTTTAGAGCATCCTTTGTTTCTCCATCGACCTTTCGAGGCATCCTAGTGAGTATCTTTATAATCAACCCTTCTTTGACTTAGACCACACCTGGTGTGCCCTTCCAGATGATGAATAGGTTGATTGTGACTACGTAGGTGCGTAGAGGTCCCAGGAGCTCGGACATCGTGTTGTGTTCGTGCTAGAGTTTTCAGGAGGGGATCGATCCAGTTGTTTACTTTTTTTACCTGTTGCTGGGTTGTGGCACCTTTGTGGTTGGGCATGTGTTTTTCCCTATTTACTGTTTAGTTTACGTTTCAGTACTTTCCGCACTTTACTTACTCAATTTAGTGGTTGAAGCATGATGGTGGTTGGGTTATAGTTGTTTATCCTGTGGTTTTCTTTTTTACTCTGCACTTTTTCATCGAGTGGGTTGTGTTCGCGTGTGTATAGGTACTTAGGTGAAGGCCTCCCCGAGATTGCTACACCTTCAGTGCTGGTTTCCAGCCTCTGGCCTGTAGAGGTGGGCATGAGGAAGTTGCGGATCGAGACCAGTAGGGTCGGACCGTGACACAACCAGGGTGCGATTTGGATTTATCGCCTACCACAAGACTATGTGAAGTCCCTGGTTAGTGTGAATAAATATTTTTTGTTAAATGATTTTATTATGTTTATTTTGGAAATTATGTATTATAAAATGGATATCCTTGGTTTTGTAAAATGATTTGGTGATGTAGTGATAAATGTTTTTTTGGAAGACGTTCACTCAGTTGGGATGACTATATGCCTAAGGAAAATATAATAATATGGGATTTCATTTGAGGAGTAATGGTGGATATTTTCAATGTTTTTGTTGTGTATTTATAGCGATTTGGGTTATTTATGGAAATGATTTACATATGATAGAGAATACGTGAATAGGTTAATTACTTTAAAGTATGTGACTTCAAGAGTAGTCAATGTTATTTAGAGATACAATTTAAAGTGGAAGACAACGTAATCATATTCTTCTGTGTTTCAGGTTTCAGTATTTGTTAGTATTATATTGATGGATTTTAAGTTCAATTTTTCATTGAAGAGTATTTGTCGAAGTTTGGGTATTTTTTGTTTAAATTTTGTTGATTAAGAGTAGTGTTTCTTTCTACAAAAAATTGTCATTTTTTGGGATCATATGATCATGTACTGACCATTTTGTATTGGATAATGTTTAATGACAAGTTAAATATATAGTTCATCCTTTGTGGATTATGTGATTCTCTATAAGTTTATTGTAGAGCTTCCGGTTTAACCAATTCATCTTTAATACTCATCATTTGGAGAAATGATTAGTTTGTGGTAAAAATTTATTAATGGATGAAACTCTACTTGTAAAGAAAGTATATATCCTTATACTCTTAGTTAATATCATAAATAAAATCATCAGCATTATGAGAAGTAACCTAAAATTAAAATGTTTTTTGTTTATTTTTCCTATTGGGTAATCAAAGACCTTTCAACCCATCACACGTTTATGGCTTTCTGATCATTAACTACTCTTAATAATATTATCCATCACTCTTCATCCGAACTTGATGGTTATTTTTCTCTTCCATATCCACGTTTTCCTACATGTAACCCTAGTATGTGTTATTTTTTGTAGCCTTCATACTTACCTTTTTTTATTTTAAATAGAGGCCTCATTAATCCATTTTCGATGTGGGATTTCAACTAAGATATTTTGAAATGTCAAAAACCAAGTTTTCAATCCCGATATTAAATTGTGAGGACACAATTTATTGAAGGAGTGGAGAATGTAACACCCCAAGGTTTCATAGTACATTACCTCTTTAATGTAATTCAATTGCTTTCACCTCACACAACACCGAGTTCGAGCGCACGATGAATTAACAAACTAGGTGTTCAAAAGTAGCAATGAATAGTATTAACAGAATTTTAAATTTTATATATTCCATATAATTTTAACATCCATATTATCAATTTATTTATCAATAATATAAGAACAAACTCATTTTCTCATATAAAGAAATATTTTAAAAAAAAATGAAATTTTACCGCCTTTTAATGGAGAACCCTTTTTCAATCCAACATTTGAAACTTTTATATTTTCAATTTGACAAAATAAAATTCTTATTTAGAATCAGGACATAAAAATTTTGTATCAATAAATTTTTCTTGTTTTTCTAAAAACATTAATATTTGGGTGAATAGTGAAAAATACTAAATTTTAATTGAAAAAATATTTTAAAAAAAATAATTTATAGTGTTAAATTATACATTTGAATGGATTGGAAGTATAACTAGATTATATTTTTACCATTTAATCCAATTTTGGTCATTGATATTAATTTTACATTGAAATTATCCATAAAGAAGTGTCAATCTTTTTATTAATATTGTTTCTTAAAAACACGCTATTTGTTTTGACATTGAAAATTAATTATAAATTAATTAATGCAACATATATGTTTTTAATTTGGTAAAATAGACATCATTTTTAAATTTGAAATATCAAATATATCTTAGGCTGAAATTTTGGTATTTTTCAGGAAAATATCAATTTTTGATGAATAGTAAAACAACTTAGTAGCTATTAAAATAATGAATTTTTCATTTATATTAAATTTTACTGCTTCTTTGAATTGAATTTCATTAATCTGACATACGTGGTTGTTATTATTTATTAATGTGTGGTTCAATAAGATGACAATAATTTTTGGTGAATAGTAACATTAACTTTTATTTACCGCGGTTAAAGGTAAATATGGGAATTCAAGGTAAGAAGAATATATTATAATAACAAAAAAATTATCTTAACACTTGTCATAAACTTATTGGATGATTCATGGCTGACTATGGGCATCCTTGGGTCTATTTTGGGAATCCATGGAGCCACTTAAGAGTGATAATCACAAATTATTTTAATTAACTTAATGTAAAGACAAAAATGACATTAACAAATATCTTTTAGTGTATCAATTTTACATGGAGTTATATAAGACATATTTTCAACTATAAATATTCATTTGAAAGATAAAACTATTTCTTACATTATTATATTTTTTTATAATTTTTAGACATCAAATAAATTAAATTATGTATGACACAATAATGATGCAGTATTCACCTCATTAATAAATGATTTAAATAAATAAGATTATTAATATTAAAGAAATATAAAAAACCTATCCAATTTTTATTGGTTGATTTTATTTCTAACACGAGTCATCTTATATTTTACTTTAATAAGTTTTTAACCTTTTGATACCGAAGATATGTTTATAATAAAATAACTCTTTCAAACATTCCAAAAGAGCCCCTCTTATCCCTTATAAAAGGACACCACTTCTAACCCATTCCTCAAACCTCTCAAGACCCTTGGGTCATCCAAAAACTACTCAAATAAGCTCTCAATATCCTTTTATTCCACCTATAAGCCTTACCATAGGCATAAGTCACTTCAAGAAGTCATTTGGGTTCAAACCCAAGGGTGTAAAGACCTGGAAATTTCAAATCGCCATTGCGGCCCGTTGTGTCATCGTCTATCAATCCGCACATCAACAATCAATATGTGGAAGGTTTTCAGGCCGTGTTTATTTGTCCTGCAACCTACACGTTTGGTGTTATCATTTAGGAAAAATCAACACATGATTTCAAAGACTTAACAAGGCACAATTTTAATCAATTAAAATTGAACCTAGTTCCCAACATCACACCCGTAAATAAATATTCTCATCCCGCAAAAAAACATTCATGGACCAACTAGATATTTATTTGATCCACATTACTTGTTTAGTAGGGAACAATCATGAGAATAATAACATTCTAAAAAACAAACCCCCGACGTTTTTCCCTGCAATCAAAAATTCACAACCCACAACAAAAACTTTCGTAGATCAACTTAATAATGAGTTGATTTGCGTTCTTTGTTTTAGAAGGAAAAAATTCATGGGATTTTTAACAATCACAAATTAAACCCCTACCTCAATGAAATTCATGGATGCTTGTGTCGCGAAAGACGTCGTCGTGGGGCGAGGCTCCATATACATCGATGGAGAACGTCCGAGGAGGAAGCAGCATCTCCCTTTCTTTGACGCGGAGAGAAGAAGGAACGGTGTGACTGTGTTCTTTGTCGAGGCCTCAGCTTTCTTCAATGTAGAAGATGAAGTTCTTCTAGACTTACAGTAATATCTCATAAGTCTCCACACAACAAAACAACCAAAAATAAAATAAGGCTTTTTCTTTATTTTATTACTTATGCCAACATTTTTAAAATTTCAAAAGTTGAATTCACCTTATTAATTAAACTTGTGTTGCCAAATCAATTAGGTGTTTAGTTGGCCTGCATTAATGTGGAAGAGTTACATAACTCATGTGGGGGGAGTTAGAGGTGTTAGGGAATTTGAAGGGGTGGGGCTCGTGTTGGCCCCACCTCACTGATATCCTATCAAGAGGAGTTAGAGGAATGTGAAGGGGTGGGCTCGTGTGGGCCCCATATCACCTTTAATCCTCTCATGGGAAGTTAACAACCAGTGGGTCCCACTCCAACTCCCACACATAGGATCTAACACTTAATAAAGAGAAATAAAATTTGTAACACAGTTTTATTTCACTTAAACCACATTTTTAAACAACACTTCCCCAGCGAACGCAACTTCAGAAAAGGTCTTAATAAGCAATTACCGGAGCTGCGGTTTCATCAGTGCCCTCAGATTTCAATTTCGAGCATCGGTTCAAATGTTAGAAAAACCCACTCGTCCGTTCACTGAAAGAACCCGAGCTAAACTTCGGAATTTGATTCCGGGCACACCGGGCCTTAGAATCAGGTGTTGTCAGAAACTGCAGACTCATAAAATTGCAAAGAAATTAAGAAAAAAAATTACCTTGAAATTTCTAGGTCTTTATATTACTCCCACCTCAGGGCTTTACGTCCATGTAAAGCTTCAACACACACTAAAGAAAACAAAGCGGTACTGAGCACGCATCTGAGCCTTCTGCTCCCATGTGCTCTCCTGGAGGTTCACGTGATACCAGTGATAGTGCACCTGAGGAATAAACCATCCACGTAGGACCCTCTCCTGTCGATCCTCGATCTCCACTGGAACCTCCGTACATGCCAGCCTGTCATCGAAGTCCAACTCCCTATGGTCGATGATGTGAAGGATCGTACACGTATCTCCCAAGTTGAGGTACGTGGATGACATCATGCACCCGGTGCATCTGAGGTGGAAAGATCAAATGGTAAAATGCCTCGCCTACCCTGTTGAGGACATAGAAAGGTCCGTTGAACCTTAGAGATAACTTGCTTCCTTGGCCACATCTCTGTAAACCTCGTCGAGGTGAGACCCGTATAAGGACGTGGTCGCCATCCTCGAACTATTGAGGCCACCAATTTATGATTAGAACTATAACTCAAAAATCATGTTATCATGGGGGTAGGGTTGACCGACTCAAGTGTGATCGGCCGCACCCACCTATGCATCAGTTTATCCTATGCTGCCTAGGGTTTCCTCTTCGCTGACCAAGGAAAACCCATCCCAATGTTATAGATAATCCAAAACCTTTTTTCCTAATACAGTCAATCTGGGTATGAAATGTGAATCCAATTCATAACTAGACCAATGTCGTAAGGCCTCGACACTAATACCAAGAGATCCAACCGTCACTCTCACCTCCAAGGTTCGAGTCACAATGTCGGCATCAGTGTGAGGTCACTGGGTCTCCTCCAGTGGGAATCTCAAAAGTGAGGGTAAAGTCAACAGTTTTAACTGGGGCCTCTCAGTACCAACCAAACAAAAGGACAGGAAAGTAAACATCATGAATATAAGTGTCTTTTATTTCTGCAGCTCGAAGTACAAAGACACAAATGCAACAACAACATGGAACTTGAAGTACCAAGAACAAAAGGAAACACTAGTTCAGCTCTTGTCCACCTGCTTCCGGAGCTCTATTGCCTTGTCCACCGCTTGGCTGTTGCTCAAGCACCCGCCACTGCTTCTGTCTTGGGGGCTCCTCCAACGCCTATGGATCAACTTTGTGGGGAGTTAGACAGTCACGTGCCATGTAACCCTTCTTGCTGCAGGAGAAACACTATCCGCTTCTGGCACGCCTGGCTCTGACTCCACCCAGGGTGCCCCGCACTACCGATCCTATAACTCGAGATCACCCACCTGCTGGTCTGGTCCTCTTGAACCTCTGCATCATCTATCTACTGCCTACAGATGATTCGGATTTTGATTGAAAATTGTAACGCCCCAACCCTAGATACCTAGAGTCGGTGCATTATTACATAACATTTGAATAATCACAAAGGATCAAGTCTTGAAATACCGATTAGTTTAGTATTCTTGGTAACACTAGATATATTCATAAGTCTTACATTACATCATAAGGTAACAAAACTACAACAACATCTTGTCTTCATATCCCCTCATACTATCCCTGCAGGTCATTCATAAATTACTTCTTCATAATCTTGGGAAAAATAAAACATTGAAAGGGGTGAGCTCAGATGCTCAGTAAGGATAACATTATAGAAGAAGCTTTCATAGATAATCATAAACACTTAAGGTAGTTTATAACTAAAATGAAAGTTTTTTAAACTTGAACTTCAGTATAAAATGGAAAGGATAAAATAAAATAATTCCATTTACTTACTCACATGGATATTCTACTAGTCGAATGATCACATGCAATATCAATAACCACTTTCATAATAATCAAATGCATAATGCTAGACAATCATAACCACATAGCCAAGGCCTCGTGCCAAGACTACAAATAAGATTTTACCAAGGCCTTGTGCCAAGACACTAGTTTGTCTCATGAGACCTACCGATTCATCGAGGAGCTATAACTGGCTCCACCCGTCACTTATTAAGTCTAATTCATTCCTCATATGAACAGGTTTAAACATAACATAAACATTTGTATTAAAACCAGCATACGAAATGTCAGTACTTTAACTACAAACCATGAATGGTATAAAAATAGCACATCCACAGTCATACATAACTCATTTGATACAATATGGAAGATTGTATTGTATCACATTATCCTCAATCAATAATAATGAAGGATGTTGACATAGATGAAAATAGTCATCAAAACTATTTGATAGAAATATCCCCCTTTTTCTTGAAATCATTTTAAATGTCACACTATTTGTCAAGAAGCCATTTAAAAATAGATTTTTGAATCAAAGTGTCCCATACCACTTTGAAACTTTTTAAAAGGAGTTTTAATTTTAAAAACGTAATGTCCATATAAATAAATCCTAAAAACCATTTTTAAAACATGTACATTAATGAGAAATATTTAAAAGAATATGTCTTTAAAACATTTAAAAATGGTATTTTAGTTAGAGTTTCTAACCAAAAGAGAGACACTTGAATACATATAATTGAGGTAATAAAAAATATTTTAATATAATGAGAATAATGGGATTCATGATATACTATTTCAACGTACATTATATACACCACATAAAAGCGACTTGTTGTATATCAACGAGGAAGTCTCAATGGAATGTAAATTGAGATGAAATCTCTCATAAAGTTAGTACCCGTAGGTTAAGGATAAATCAACGACATAGTTATGTGTGAAAAATATAAATACACTAAATATGATTGGATATTCAGTGTAAATCAATCAAAGGATATTCACACATAATCTTATAAAAACAACACCAATGAATTGGATGTTTAACTCAACAAATGGAGAGTGAGTTAAAATTACTCTTATCAAATTCATATCGATGACTTGAGAAATTATCAATTGAGTGGTTATGTGTATAAAAAGTATATCCACAGAAAAGGGGAGTGGAAATTATGACATAACCAAATGAATAGTTATTCCACACATAATCTCGGAGTAAAATAATCAATGAAGTTTGCATAATGCCAAATAAATGGAAATTGAAATTTCAAATTCCCTTATTGATTTGGTAATATACAAAACATACACCCATGAAAGAAGGATCATACAATGATGATGTAAATATACATGAATTAAAGTATATTACACAATTAATAGAAACATGGGCAGTACACACACCACATGTAATAAATAAGTGGTGAACAATGGAATTCTCATGGAATTAAAAGTGAGAAAAGAAACCCCTTACAATGTACTTTTCCTTGGTTGGGGGTAGGTTAACCTCCTGTATAATGATGAAATAATTGTTATTAAATTATTCATGAATCATATACATTAATATGATATCATATATGATCTTTTAACATTACTTTGTTAATAATATCTTAGAATTATTGTCATTTCGGGTGTTAACGGGTTCATTTTACTTTATATTCTTTGTTATGTGAGCCATATTTGTTATTAATGGGATGTATATTATTCATATCCAAAATGATATCAAGTTCTTAAACATTATTTTTAAATCATCAAATGATAATTATACTTGAATGGATATGATGGAGAATGAATCTCATTGCGTTCGTGGAGACGGTAGTCCGTACGTACGCACGAGCGGCAATATCATTCTTTTGATATTTGAATAATATATACTTGGATGATATATCATATATACATAATCATTATCATGTTATAATTATTATTTAAATGAGTTACACATCATTATTATACCCATCCAAATAATAATATATTGAATAACAATTACACCACGACGTGGAGACCGTAAGCCGTACGTACATACGTATGGTGACATGTTATTCAAAGGGTAGATAGAATACTGAATATGGTTGTACCATATATATAATAACATCAAAGTATATATAAGATACTGGAGTTATTATTTTAGAATGGTAATTACAAAGAAAGAAGAATTGGAAGAAGAAAGGAACCTGAAAAGGGGTGGTGAAAACATTACCTCTTCTTCGGGTTCTTCCCTTTGATTTGATCAAAAGGGATCCATAGGTTGGATTTATGATCAAAAAAGGCCTCTAGGATGTAGTTAGTGAAGTTTAGAGAGTATTTGGGAAGGTTTTTTTCGAACCAAAAGGCTTTTACGGTGTGAAGAAATGATAATGAGTAGTGTCCTTTTATAAGAGGGGTGAGGGGCACCTTTGGAAAAGCTAGAAATATTAATTTATAATAAATTCATATTCGATTTATAATGGCTCAAAAGTTGATTATTAAAATGTTAAAGTGGGTATAGGTTGAAAAATATTAAACCAATAGAATTTAGACAGGTTTGGGTAACTATATTAACCTTATCTTTTAGTTTTAACTCTTAGTTAATTAGTTTGACATTTACCCTGTCACTTTGTATTTTTATATTATATAGTTAATAAACATACTATATACATCCAATAGACCCAGAAGTGGTCCATTAATGATATAACTATCATGATATAAGTCTCTTGGCCGAACCTTATATTTTTAAAAATTTAATATCAATTAATAATAAAATATTTGTTTTAAAAACACTTTTATGTCAATTTTGACAATATTCAATAGTTGATTTTTGTGAAACTCATTACAGAATGATTACATCAAACAAAGTCAATTAAATCAATAATAATATGTCATATTATCCTATAAAATTAGTGTAATTCATTAAAAGTCTTAAATTATATTTATTTGGGTATTTATAATAACAATTATTTTAATTTTTCACTATTATGGTAATTACTGTATCATCATTGTGTCATAAATATATTAAATTATTTAATGTCTAAAAATTATAAATAAAATATAAGTATGTATTAAATCTTATTTTCTTTCTAATTAATATTTACAATAAAATTTATCTTATGTATAACCCTATATTACAAATGTTTTAGTAAATAAACTTTGATTTTAACTCTTTTAACTCTTCCTTGAATTAGATAATAATAAATGTCCTAATTAATCCAAGTGGACCTAAATGATAATATTTTATTCCTAAGGTTGTTTTTGGTCGATATAAATTTTTCCAATAGAATTAGGACATGTGTTAGGGTAATATTAATATAATTTTTATCCTTAATTACCCTATTTACTTTTAACCGTGGTAAATAAAAGTAAAAAGTTACTATTCACCAAAAATTATTTTCATCTCATTGAACCACATTTTACTTCTTGATATAAACCGTTTCTCTCGGATTTTTGAAATTCCATTCACAGAAGTAGTAAAATTATGTTTTATGAAAAATTCAGTTTTCTTAACAACCACTTAGTAGTTTCACTATTCATCAAAAATTGATGTTTTTCAGAACAATGCCAAAATTTCACCCTAGGATAAATTCGATATTCTGAATCCAAAAATGAAGTCAATTTTGAAATATAAAATATATATAATTTCAAAAAGTAGGTATTACTATTCATAATGGCTAGTTTGATTGGTTGTGGTGTGTTAGAACTCGATGTTGCGTACAACATATGCTATCACATTATTCAAAGAGAAGCGTGCCGTAGAAGCTTGGGCTGTTACATTCTCCCCTCCTTCAATAAATTGCGTCCTTGCAATTTTTAAAATTGTGATTGGGAATATAATGGAAAGTCCCACATCGGAAAAAGAGTCAATAAAACTATCACTTTAAAAGAAAGAAAGAGAGGTATAAAGGTCAACCAAGATAACCCATACTCAGATTCCATGTAGGAAAACATGGATATTGATGATGAACTAAGTGTCAAGTTCTGATGGAGATGGATAGAAATCATGATCAGGAGAAAGTTAACAATAAGAAAACCACAAACTTGTCTGGGGACAAACGACCATTAGTCTCCTAGTAGGAAAGTAAACGATCAAAAAATTTTTTGTTTAAAGTTACATTACATAAGGATGAGGAATTTATTTATGATATTGACTAAGAATATAAAGATATATACTTAAATTTTAAGTATAGTTTCATTCTTTAATAAATTTCCACCACTAACTCATTTTTTTAAATGATGAGTATTCAAGAAGACTTGGTCACATTGGAAGAGCTAGAATAAACTTCTATAGAATCACATGATCCGTGCTGGATAAACTATATATTTACATTGTCTTTAGAGATTAATCAAAACCAAAATGGTTAGTACAAGATCTAATGATCCCCCAAAAGGATATTCCTTGAGAGATATAAACACTAATCATAATTTCCAAAATTAAACCAACAATACCACAAAGTTAAATAAATACCATTCAATATTCAATTGTCCTTAAAATCCTTTAATATAATCAAAACTAATATTGACAACCAAAACATATTAATAATGTAGTCTTCCATGTTAAATTGTATCTCAAAATGGCATTAATTACTCTTAAAGTCACATACTTAAAAGTAATTAACCTAATAATTTCCATAAATAACCCAAATCATTATAAATCCACAATAAAAACATAGATAAAAATCCACCATTACTCCTCAAATGAAATCCCATACTACTCTATTTTCCTTTGGCATATATTGTTCACAACAAAGCGAACCACTTCCAAAATAACATTTATCACCAAATCACCAAATCATTTTCCTATACTAAGGGTATTCATTTGATAAGAAATAAGATCCCAAATCAAATTATTATTGATCAATAAAGTCATTTAACTAAAAATAATAGTCACACTAACCAGGGACTTCACGTAGTCCTGTGGTAGGCGATAAATCCCAATCGAACTTTGGTTGTGGGTTTGATTCCCACAGCTTTGTCCGACGCGACGGGTTGTCACACGGTCTACATGTTGTCCTTTTTCAAAAACTATATTTTATAACATTACCAAAATGAGATAAATTCCTCAAAATAACCATAAAATAATTTAACCACAAATGTCATATCATGCCTTGCATTTTCATCCCAAATTATAATAACTTATAATTCTCTCAAACCCCAATGATCATATAAATCCAAATGGTTATTTATACCTATATCCACAAGAGAAGAGATAATTCTTCCTCAAATATCATTATCACAAGGCAAACTGTGGGGTTACAAATACAAGAGAAAATTATTCCAAAGTAAACCAATCAATAAGGAGCAGAAATATTTTTTTAAACATTTCTCCAACCATTTATTTCCACATTGCTTCTTCTTTGACCAAGAAAATATCCTATAGAATAGGGCATTCACTCAGGTAATGCCCAGGTCCCCTAGATTTACGGAAAATGACTAGAAATGGATTCTTGTGACCATTTTTATCTTCTTCCATAGTACTCTTCAGTTTTCTTCGGCAATTCTTCACTTTATGTCCTTCCTTCCCGCACGTAAAGCATTTCTTTGTCCCATTAAGACACTTTCCTGGGTGTCTCCTTCCACATTTCCTGCATGATGGAAATTGAGGATTTATTTCTCCATGGTCTCCACTACTAGATCTCTTACCATTCATCACCTTTCACTTATTTGTTGAGTCCGGTAATTGGTTAATATATATATATTATTGATCATATTTTTGGAAAATTGATTTGGCATAAAGACGATATCTTTTACGCCTATCAACATTCCATTTTTTTGCTCATTTCAACCACTGTTCCCACCTTGTACATCATTCTGAAAGTCACTATGACTTCCTTGGAATCCAGCCATTGACTAAAACCAGAATGCATTGTGTGAGTAATAGTAGTCATACAATCATTTAGAGATTAACATGTCACCATATTCTCAATTTGAAACACATTAGGATTAACCAAGGTCATTTACTATCATCTTATATATATAATACTTTTAATAGGTTTGTAATGAAAATGTAAATTATCCTAAGCATATCCCTCGGGAGTGTTGTAACCAAGAGTGCAGCAATGCCCATTATCGTGCACCAGTTCGCATTCGAGTCTAGCTCAAAGCGGTGTTTTCGTGATTTACCCCTAGGTACATCTTTGCCAGAGCCGCCTCTACCTGCTCGTATCCAGACATGGATGTATTGCTCAGAAAACTCACAAAACCTCTACAATACCAAAATTCTAGGAAGTTCTTCTATACTAATCCTCAATGTTCATCTTAGGTCTACCTGTTCTAATCAGAGTTTATCTAAATCTAGCTTCCAAGGATTGTACTAAACTTCCTCTGATATCAACTGTAATGCCCCGACCATAGATACCCAGAGTCAGTGCATTATTACATAACATTGGAATGATCACAAAGGATCAAGTCTTGAAAGGATGATTATTTTAGTAGTCTTGGAAACACTAGATATATTCATAAGTCTTACATTACATCATAAGGTAAAAAACTACAACAACATCTTGTCTTCATATCCCCTCATACTATCCCTGCAGGTCATTCATAAATTACTTCTTCATAATCCTGGGAAAAATAAAACATTGAAAGGGGTGAGCTCAGATGCACAGTAAGGATAACATTATAGTAGACGCTTTCATAGATAAGCATAAACACTTAAGGCAGTTTATAACTAAAACGAAAGACTTTTAAACATGAACTTCAACATAAAATGGAAAAGATAAAACAAAATAATGACATTTACTTACTCACATCGATATTCTACTAGTCGAATGATCACATGCAATATCAATAACCACTTTAATAATGATGGAATGCATAATTCCACACTATCATAACCACATAGCCAAGGCCTCGTGCCAAGACTAAAAATAAGATTTTTCCAAGGACTTGTGCCAAGACACTAGTTTGTCTCATGAGACCTACCGATGCATCGAGGAGCTATAACGGGCTCCACCCGTCACTTATTAAGTCCAATGCCTTCCTCATATGAACAGGTTTGAACATAACATAAACATTTATATTAAAACCAGCATACGAAATGTCAATACTTTAACTACAAACCATGAATGGTATAAAAATAGCACATCCACAGTCAAACATAACTCATTTGATACAATATGGAAGATTGTATTGTATCACATTAACCTCAATCAAGAATAATGATGGATGTTGAAATAGATGAAAATAATCATCAAAACTATTTGAGAGAAATATCCCCCTTTTCTTGAAATCATTTTAAAAGTCACAATATTTGTCAAGAAGCCACTTAAAAATATATTTTTGAATCAAAGTTTCCCATACCACTTTGAAACTTTTTAAAAGGAATTTTAATTTTAAAATGTTAATGTCCATATAAATAAATCCTTAAAACCATTTTAAAACATGGACATTAATGAAAAAGATTTAGAAGAATAAGTATTTAAAACATTAAAAAATGGTATTTTAGATAGAGTTTCTAACCAAAAGAGAGACACTTGAATACAAATAATTGAGGTAATCAAAATATTTTAATATCATGAGAATAAAGGGATTAATGATATACTATGTCAAAGTACATTATATACACCACATAAAAGTGATTTGGTGTATATCAATAAGGAAGTCTCAATGAAATGTAAATTGAGATGAAATCTATCATAAAGGTAGTACCCTTAGGTTAAGGATAAATCAACGACATAGTTATGTGTGAAAAATATAAATACACTAAATATGATTGGATATTCAGTGTAAATCAATCAAAGGATATTCACACATAATCTTATAAAAACCACACCAATGAATTGGATGTTTAACTCAACAAATGGAGAGTGAGTTAAAATTACTCTTATCAAATTCATATCGATGACTTGAGAAATTATCAATTGAGTGGTTATGTGTATCAAAAGTATATTCACAGAAAAGGGGAGTGGAAATTATGACATAATCAAATGAATAGTTATTCCACACATAATCTCAGAGTAAAATAATCAATAAAGTTTGCATAAATCCGAATAAATGGAAATTGAAATTTCAAATTCCGTTATTGATTTGGTAACATACAAAACATACACCCATGAAAGAAGGATCATACAATGATGATGTAAATATACATGAATTAAAGTATATTACACAAAGAATACAAACATGGGTAGTACACACACCACATGTAATAAATAAGTGGTGAACAATGGAATTCTCACGGAATTAAAAGTGAGATAAGAAACCCCTTACCTTGTACTTTTCCTTGGTTGGGGGTAGTTTAACCTCCTGTATAATGTTGAAATAATTGTTATTAAATTATTCATGAATCATATACATTAATATGATATCATATATGATCTTTTAACATTACTTTGTTAATAATATCTTAGAATTATCGTCATTTCGGGTGTTAACGGGTTCATTTTACTTTATATTCTTTGTTATGTGAGCCATATATGTTATTAATGGGATGTATATTATTCATATCCAGAATGATATCAAGTTCATAAACACTATTTTTAAGTCATAAAATGATAATTATACTTGAATGGATATGATGGAGAATGAATCTCATTGCGTTCCTGGAGACGGTAGTCCGTACGTACGCACGAGCGACAATATCATTCTTTTGATATTAAAATAATATATACTTGGATGTTATATCATATATATAGAATCATTATAATGTTATATTTATTATTTAAATGAGTTACACATCATTATTAAACCCACCCAAATTGTAATATATTGAATTACAATTACACCACGACGTGGAGACGGTAAGTCGTACGTACGCACGTATGGTGACATGTTATTCAAAGGGTGGATAGAATACTGAATATGGTTGTACCATATTTATAATAACATCATAGTATATATATTATACTGGAGTTATTATTTTAGAATGGTAATAACAATGAAAGAAAAAGTGGAAGAAGAAAGGAACTTGAAAAGGGGTGGTGAAAACATTACCTCTTCTTCGGGTTCTTCTTTTTGATTTGATCAAAAGGGATCCTTAGGTTGGCTTTCTGATCAAACTAAGGCCTCTAGATCGTATTCAGGGAAGTTGAGAGAGTATTTGGGCATGGTTTGAACGAACCAAAAGGCTTTGAAGGTGTGAGGAAATGATAAGGAGGAGTGCCATTTTATAAGACGGGTGAGGGGCACCTTTGGAAAAGCCAGAAATATTAATTTATAATTAATTAATATTCGGTTTCTAATGGCTCCAAAGTTGATTATTAAAAGGTTAAGGTGGGGATAGGTCGAAAACCATTCAACCAATAGAATTTATACAGGTTTGTGTTACTATATTAACCTTATCTTTTAGTTTTATCTCTTAGTTAATTAGTTTGACATTTATGATGTCACTTTGTATTTTTATATTATATAGTTAATAAACTTACTATATACATCCAAGAGACCACCAAGTGGTCTTTTAATGATATAACTATCATGATATAAGTCTCTTGGACGAACCTTAGATTTTTAGGAATTTAATATCAATTAATAATATAATATTTGTTTTAAAAACTCTTTTATGTCAATTTTGACACTATTCAATAGTTGATTTTTGTGAAACTCATTACAGAATGATTACTTCTAAAAAAGTCAATTAAATAAATCCTAACATGTCATATTATACTATAAAATTAGTTTAATTCATTAAAAGTCTTAAATTATATTTATTTGGGTATTTATAATATCAATTATTTTAATTTTTCACTATTATGGTAATTAATGCATCATCATTGTGTCATAAATATAAAAAATTATTTAATGTCTAAAAATTATAAATAAAATATCATTATGTAGTAAATATTATTATATTTCTAATGAATATTTACAATCAAATTTATCTTATGTATAACCCTATATTGAAAATGTTATAGTAAATAAACGTTGATTTTAACTCTTTTAACTCTTCTTTGAATTAAATAATAATAAATGTCCTAATCTAATCCAAGTGGACCTAAATGATAATATTTTACTCCTAAGGTTGTTATTGGTCGATATAAACTTGTCCAATAGAATTTTTACATGTTTTAGGGTAATATTAATATCATTTTTACCCTTAATTACCCTATTTACTTTTAACCGTGGTAAATAAAAGTAAAAAGTTACTATTTACCAAAAATTATTTTCATCTCATTGAACCAAATTTTACTTCTTGATATCAACCATGTCTCTCGGAATTTCAAACTTTCATTCACAGAAGAAGTAAAATTAATTTTTATGAAAAATTCAGTTTTTTTAACTACCACTTAGTAGTTTCACTATTCATCAAAATTTAAGTTTTTCAGAACAATGCCAAAATTTCACCCTATGCTATAATTGATATTACGAATTCAAAAATGATGTCTATTTTAAAAAATTATAAACATATAAGTTGCATTAATTAATTTTATAATTAATTCCCGCTGTCACAACAAATAGCGTGTTTTTAAGAAACAATATATGTCAAAATATTGACAATTTTTTAGGTCCAATTTCAAAGTGAAATTAATTATAATGAACACCATTGGATAAAATGGTAAAAATATATTCTAATTATACTTTAAAACCACTCAATAATATAATTTATCACTATAAATTATTTTTATTTAAAATGTTGTTTTTAATTAAAATTTAGTAATTTTCACTATTCATCAAAATATATGTGTTATCTGAAAAGTTCCAAAATTTCACCCTATGATAAATTCGATATTCTGAATGAAAAAATGAAGTCCATTTTAAAATATAAAATATATATAATTTCAGAAAGTAGGTATTACTATTCATAACGGCTAGTTTGATTGGTTGTGGTGTGTTAGAATTCGATGTTGCGTACAACACATGCTATCACATTATTAAAAGAGAAGCGTACCGTAGATCTTGGGGTGTTACAAAAATCCTGCGGCAAAGGAAGCATCTCCTGAGCACGCTCGGTGTGTAGAGTCACTTGTATAAACTCCACCCTGAAGAAGGTCTGAAAGTCATCCCAGGTGAAGGTCTTGTCATCACAAAACTGGAAGATGTGGCTCCACCACCTCTCAGCAACTCCATGGAAGAGGCTAACAGCTAGGTACCCCATCAAGTCTGCCGGTTTCCCAGCTATGTGGAGAACCTGTGCTACAAACTACAGCTAGTGTCCAGCCGTCTGAAAATACGACTCACCTCGAAACGTCGATGGCCTCTGACGCTGGAACTCGTGCGTCACGCTCAAGCGGTGTGCAATCTCTGCTGGTGTCTCAACTAGTGGAGGGCCATATACTGGGGCCTCGTTGGTCGGTGGGCTGTCATCACACCCCCCACTCGGTACCCACGCTGTCTAACTAGGCGAAGTCATCATAAAATAAACATACGTGACACGGTCAAACGATTATACCTGGTGAGCTGACCTAGTTTGAGCTAATTTCAAAGAAAATTTTGAAAACACACAGGCAATTAGTGTTTTTGTGCACTGAGTCGGATATCCGTAGTGAGGGTCCTCGTGTGTGGATACGTCGACCGCCCGCACCAACACTAGTCTCCCTGAACTGAAGACCACACTTAGTACCTTTAACACTATTTCTTCACAGAACAGAAATATCATAGTTATAAGTTCTGTGGTAGAATTGACTCCTCTGATACCAATTTATCACAACCCATCCTCTGGACCCGTGTCGTGACTACCCCAAGCTCGCCTTCCATAGGCCAGGGGCTGGCGACTAGCACCAAAGGCATAAATCCCAATAAAAAGGGAAGGCATTTCCTTTATAAAAGTAAACAACACAATAGAGTTCAAGCGGAAACAAACACTAAGTACAAAAGAAAGTGATGAAAATTAAATGTTCTAGAATACAAACCCAACTGAAAAGTATAGCTACAACATAACGAAAGTACAACATAAAATACAAGCATCTGGAAGATGAGAAGTCACTTCTGGGTCATCCACCTCAAATCCTACCTGAAGGGTAGGTACAGATAGCGCAGCTCCTGGATTGTCCACCACGGATCCTACCTGAAGGGTAGGTACAGATAGCCTCTTCAATGCTCTTGCCTGCCAACCTCCTCTGAGCACCGTCTCTTCATGAAGTCCACCGCCAGATACTGACTTGTTGTGAGGTCCACCTCCAGATATTGACTCGTCGTGAGGTCCACCTCCAGGTACCGTCCTGTCCTCGAACACTCGGCCTTCATCCGTGTTTTCCGTCGTCTGCATCCAACACATCGAGGTGCGGGCATAGCCCGTGCAGGGGTGAGTATAACGATACTCAATTGGGACTCTGAGACCCTCATGGTCTCAATAAATCCAACAAGGTTAACCACAAATCCGGATTCTAACAGATAACCCTTGCTTAGGTATAAGCCCACAATTATACCTAAGTTATCAAGTAACCCATCATAATCAAGAGGTATCACACAGATATGAAATCAATGGATAACCACTACTTAGGTATATGCCCATACATATACCTAAGTTATCAAGTAACCCATCACAATCATGAGGAAAAAATAAAGGTCAATGACTCAGCTCAAACCTGTAACAACCCGAGATTTTATAAGATACATTCTTTTTAATTTCATTCATATATTCTATTGTACGACACACCAAGATTATCTTGCGCTATACGCAACACTGTATTAGCTTTCAGTATACGCAACACTTTTCTTGGCTCTTGTTACACACAATTTCAAGTTCGTTTGATAGAAGTTATTCTACGCAAAATTGAGTGTATATATATATATATTCAATGTATAAATAAAATATGGATGGATTCTGTTATACGCAATAACAATGGAGTTGTGCACTACACGCAACCCTGACTTGGCTTGCATTACACGTAATCGCGACTTTCCTCCATAGCGTGTCTTATACGCAATACCGGGTTTTAATAAACAACGATATATTGTTATGAACTAGCCGTTATGAATAGTGTTAACTAAATTTTTAATTTTATAACATTTTTATTCATCTTACACATTTCTAGAACATGGTATAATAACAAAATAAATTTTTCGGGTAAAATAGGTATTTTTCAAAAAATGCAGTTTTTCCGCCTTTTGATGGCGCACCCACATTAAATCTAGTTTTTGACATGTTTATATGTTCAATTTGACAAAATAATATTCTTCTTTTGAATCAGGACATAAAAATTTACATTATATAATGTTTTGATATTTTTCCGATAACTTTCATATTTTAATGAATTGTAAAAACACGCTATATTTTAATTAAAAACAACTTTTTTCATCGTAATATCTTATGTGGTTAAATTATAATATTTAATGATTTTAAATTATAAATAGAATATATTTTTACCATTTAATATAATTCATGTCATTAGAATTGATTTTACCTTGAATTCGTAGGTTAAATCAATTCAATCTTTTGTAATGTTTTAAAGGAAAACCCATTTTCTTTCGACAACGTGATTAATTTTAATTTAATTTATGCATCTTTTGTGTATTGAATTTGGAAAAATGGATTCCATATTTGGAATCAGTGGGTCTAAATTATGTTAATAAGCTACTTTTTTATTTTTGGGCATTGTGAATAGTAACTACGGTAATTTTTATTTACTATAGTTAAAGGTAAATCGGGTAATTAAGGGTAAATATAAGATTATAAAATTAACCTAACACTTGAAAAAATCATATTGGATGGATAAAAGTATACCCATATGACCTAAGGGTCGGATTAGATTCATTTTATGGACTTTGTCCCATGAAAATAATTTAATTATTATTAAAACCAAAGAATGTGACAACATGTCACTTTCATAAATCTTATAAGTATACTAATTTTAATTCAGTGATAAACTTCATGAAACTTCGAAAATGAATAGTCTCCAGAAATCTAATACAATTATCTACATCATAGGAATTTATTTAGAATTTTTAGGGATTAAATAACTATCATTTAATATGACACAAAGATGATGCAGTAATTGTCTTATTAATGAAATATTTACATAATTGATGTTATAAATGCTCAAATAAATGTAATTTGAGAATTTTTATGCCTTACAATAATTTTATAGGTTAATATGACAGGTTATTGTTGATATAAGTTACTTTTTTCGAACTTATCATTCTGTTATGAATTTCATAAAAATCATGTACCAAAGAGTGTCAAAATTGACATAAATTAGTTTTTAAAACAAATATTATATTATTAATTATTATTTTATTCCTAAAAATCTAAGGTTCGGCCAAATGACTTATATAAGGTTATATATATTAATAATAAGCAACTTGGGGTTCGTTTGGCTTGATATAGTAAGTTTATTAACCATATAGTGTAAGAAAATAAAAAGACACAGTAAAAGTTAAATTATTTAACTTAGAGTTAAATCTAATTGATAAGGTTAAAATAATAACCTAAACTTGTCTAAATCCTATTGGATGAGAGGATTTCGACTCATACCCACTTTAGCTTCGAAATAAGACCCTTTGGAACCATTATAAACCGAATTTAACCTTAATATAAAATAATATTTTGAGATTTTCCTATGGCCCCCCTCTCCTCCCTTATAAAAGGGCACCTCCTCCCTCTCCTCCTCACACCAATTTGAGCATTAAAGCTCGGCCAACCCCTGCAAAAATCTCTTATCCACTTCCCTAGTATCATCCTAGAGGTCCTGGTCTTCTTCAAAGACCATCCTTAGTTCTTTAAGTGGAGGTTAAGTGAAGGCGCGTCAAAAAGAGGTAATATCCATTACCGATCTTTTTCAATTTCTTTCTTCTTCAACTTCTTCTTCTTTAGTTTTTTCATGATAAAGTAATAACATCAGTATTTCTTATATACTTATATGTTATTATAAATATGAAAAAACTCTAATTAACCTTCTATCCATCCTACGGAAAAAGGAAATCACCGTGCGTGCGTATGTACGGAATACCGTCTCCACGTCGTGGTGTAATCTATTTTCCGCCACAACCTTAATTGGATGGGTATAATGGTGTAATGAGTAACTATATATTATTATTATAAATTTATATTGATACTGAAATAGTATACATACACTTCAACACAATTCCACGACCATGGGAACAATATCATCGCTCGTGCTTACGTACGGACTACCGTCTCCACGACGCGATGAGATTCATTCTCCACATTAACCATTCAGGAATGATTATAAAGTATATATAATGAATAATATTGAAATATATGACATTTTAAATCTACTGGATTTATGTATATATATATATATATATGTATGTCATCTACTTACTTCCGTTCAAGACAATAAGGAAAGGAAAACAGCGTTCATGTGTACGTAGGGACTACCGTCTCCATGAACGATGTGTTTCATTTCATTTATCTATCTATTATATATATATATATACTGAAAATATATGATATATAAATCATGTTTTATATTATGGAAGTAATTAAATCATGATATATGTAATAATAATATCAAGAACAACAAGTCCAAACACCTATGACAAATGAAACGATTTTACCCAAAATGCTTCTTTAACATGGAATTTACAAACGAACGGGTAATATAAAGTCATAAGTTAAACATATATGATATAATAACAATGAATATGATTCTTTAATAAGTTAATGACATTATTTAAATCATTATACAAGAGGTTCGAATACATACAAAGCATATCATACATAAGGTAAGGGAAATATCACAATCTCATTTTTATCCTAGATTGTTTATACTTTGGCATTTACTGGGGTGTATTTTATCATCCACATCCATGTTTCATCAATATGTAATATTATTTCCATCCACCTAAAATTTTTAAAATCTAATTTTACCCTTCGGTGAGTTTTTAGTAAAGGAAATGAAAGAAATCTTTTTTCGTTTTTCGTATGAGGTACTTTTTGACTTTTCCGACAAAAGTACGAAGAATGTTTTTTTAACTTATACGACATGAATGGATTTTAAAACATTATTTCCAAATAGATTCCTTTACAAGTTTTAATGTTTATTTTTAATCAAATTCTTTTAGTTTAAAATTTTATGACATGTTAAGAAAGGAAAAGTGTTTTTGAAGTAGAAAGGATATTTTTCTCAAGAATGAAGTTCAAGTGTTTTATCAAAATTATTTTCCATCTAAGATAATAATGGGTTCTGTTTTTATCGCTATTATTACATTGATTTGATTATGTTGTGATGGAATTATTTTTATGAATTCATTTATCGTATATGAATTGTTTTATGATGTCATGATGTTTAAGATTCCCATTTTTATTACATGGGTTATGCAATGATGTATGGTTTATGATTTTGTGGCACACATAAGAATGGTATCATTATGAAATGGGTGGTACCTATATCTCCCTCCAATGCATTGGGTAAAGATTTTATATCTCATGAGATAGACATGGATGGAATGGTAGGTTATACCGGTTCAGTGAAACAGGACTGAAACGAGGGTGACTTGGTTCAGAAATGGACTTTGTCCACTAAGATAGTCTTGGAAATGAGTATTGACTAATAAGATATGATTCTCTATGATTATGTGTGTATTCCACAATGTTTCATGTTTTAGGTTATGATTATTGGGATTTCATTTCACTACTATGATTTATCCTATGTTATGATATTATGATCTCTTTTGTAGGTTAATATTTCCAAAATGTTATGTTCTTATGAATATAATGTGATTGATTTTTTTCTTTTGTTTACCCTTACTGAGCATTTGAGCTCACCCTTTTATGTTTTCTTTTCCCCATGATATAATGAAAGGTTTTAGGTAAGACAAAAAAGGGAAGATCTTTATGGGAGATGTTGAAGATCTTTCAACATGATTAGAAGATTATGTTCTGAGTTTCCAAAGACACTAAACTATTACGGTCCTTGTGTTTGTATTTTTGTTATGTAATAAGTATTCCGAAAAAGTAATGTAATTTCCTTGTACGTTAAGATTCAGGTCTCTACAGTTGGTATCAGAGGAAAGGTTTAGTCAACATTTGGAAACTAGGATGCGAAAACGTTAGTGAGATCCCTAGAGATATTACTATGGTATGTCTAGGGATGTCCCTAAGGATACGTATACATATAGGATATAGTCCTAGAACTACGGTAACAATCTTAGAATTTATCCTAAGATGTTAGATATTAAGGGTACTCCCCTTTTACTATGTTGTTTTCCCTAGCATTATTTTTGCCTCTCACAGTCTTCTTTTTGGGTTTTAGACGATGGCTGGAACCCGAAGGAACCGTGTTGATCACTGTAATGGACAATGAAATGATTGTCCTCCTGAACAAACAAGTGCTATGGGAGATGGAGTGAAAAATTTTGTTGATATACTTACAAAAGCTATGAATCATTCTGAACTTCCAAATGAGCAGAGAAGGGAACAATATTCTATTGAGTCCTTCATGAGGCAACGTCCACCTTCTTTCAGTGGGTCTTCCGATCCACTTGTTGCTGAACAATGGATCAGTACCACTGAAAAGATATTTTCAGTTCTTCAATGTTCTGAACATGATAAAGTCATCTTAGCAGTATATCATTTGGAAGGTGAAGCTGATCAATGGTGGAATCTTATCAGGAATACGAGGCCAAGAGATGAAATTGAGTCCATGGAATGGGACGAGTTCAAGAACTTTTTTTTTCAGTAAGTACTTCCCTCGTATTCTTTGAACAAAGATGGAAAAGGAGTTTCTTGAGCTGAAGCAGAAGGATGATGAATCTGTTGGTATATACGAAGAGAATATTACAAGACTTGCAAGGTATGCATCTGGAATTATCATCCAACCTGAAAGTAAGTTGATCGATTTTTCAGTGGCTTAAAACCAAGTCTTCGAAGGGAATTAGTTATAAGAGACTTCAGTAGCTATGAATAAATTGTGTGTTGTGCTATCAAGGTAGAAATGGAAGTTGGTGTTACATATCCATCTCATGGTTTTGACAAGAAACGAAAGATGGAGTTCAAGGAGAAATCTCAAAATAATGGTGAAAAGAAGATGAATGTTTCCTTATGCACAATGTGTGGAAAGAAGCATGGTGGAGATTGTCTTAAAGGGACTAGAAAATGTTTTAAGTGTGGAAAAGAAGGTCATTGAGCAGCTGAGTGTTGAAGTAATGGAAAAAGGGTTTCTAATGATGTGAATAAAGAAAACACTACAAAGAACGCACCACCAACACTTCAATGCATCAAGTGCAAGGAAATGGGGCATTATGCTAATAAATGCCCTAATCCAAGGGTTAGTGATGATCGACATGAGGAAACGCTTAAGGCAAAGGACAAAAGGAAGTCACATGTGATCACTATTGACGATGTTGATTATGACAACGATGTGGTGGAATGATTAAGTGTTTATGTAACGGGATTCCAAAATAATATTGTATCATGGATTATTGAAATATTTATGTATTGGTCTAATGTGGTATTCAAAGTGATTGAGATATTTTTGGAAAAAAGATGATATGCGCATAATGAAGGGAAAACGAGAAAATGAAATGTTTAACAGTATTCGTGAGCTCATGATTGATATATGGACTAAGTGATATCATGGTCTGAGTATATAGAATTTTGAGGATTTTGGTATGTGGAAAGTGTTAACTTTTAATTGCATTCAAGTTTTCACTATGGTTCAATGGGTATTAATTTTTTTTCCAGAGAATACATGATTAAGGTATTCACATGATTGGAATGTGACCAACAATATATATATATATGGGGGATAAATAATGGTATTCACATGCTTGGTTGATGACATTTCAAGTAATCATTTACTTTATACTATGAGCTTGGACCAAAGTATTTTAGATAAGCCTAAATATTGGAATGGATTATGTGGGACATATGCTAAGTATTGTTTAAGGATAGAACTTTTTTCGATATAATTGATGGGATTTTATAGTAATGTTGTTTTAGAAAAAGGAAAACCTGCAGGACGAGCGACAACCCATCGCGTCAGACAAGGCTGTGGGAATAGAACCCACAACCGAAGTGCGACTGGCTTTTTTCGCCTACCACTGGCCAACAGGAAGTCCCTATTTAGTAGAAACTAGCTTTATTATATTAAGCAGTATAAGTCCATTTTAGGAACTATATAAGATTAGTATCACTATAGATGGACTTATGTATTTTTTTTATAACTTTTCTAACGTTTTGTTTGAGACAGATGGAATGACCCATCATTCTATCACATGATCTGCTAACACATCACGAATGACAAATTCAACTTCATTTCATTAAGAGGTGAAGTGGAAATTGTCCAAAGAATGACAAACATTGAGACTATACCAAAATCATGAAAGTATTTCTTCTAATTCCAATTTCATCAACTTTAGGGAAATGATCTTGAAAAAAAATGTTGTCCTACTGCCCTTATATCCGATGAATCAGATGGTACCTTAGATCACCACAAATCAATAGCTTTGTGATTGTGGGCTTTTTCATAGCCATGTTCTCTACCACTCTCCATCAGAACATGACGGTTAGATTTCACTCTCATGTCCATATTTTCTCCTATATGGAAACCCAGTGATGAGTTCATTTGGGTAACCATTATATTTCATACTTTAGTTTTTAAAGTTCTGTTTTGCTATTTCTTTTTACGATGTGGGTTTTTATGAATAATAAACGATTTATAACCCCGACGAATTTTGAGGGTGAAATTCCTTTTAAGGGGGGTAGAATGTAACAACTCGAGATTTTATAAGATACATTCTTTTTAATTTCATTCATATCTTCTATTGTACGACACACCAAGACTATCTTGCGCTATACGCAACACTGTATTAGCTTTCAGTATACACAACACTTTTCTTGGCTCTTGTTACACACAATTTCAAGTTCGTTTGATAGAAGTTATTCTACGCAACATTGAGTGTATATATATATATATATATTCAATGTATAAATAAAATATGGTTGGATTCTGTTATACGCAACAACAAAGGATTTGTGCACTATATGCAACCCTGACTTGGCTTGCATTACACGCAATCGCGACCTTCCTCGATAGCGTGTCTTGTACGCAATACCGGATTTTACTAAAAACGATATATTGTTATGAACTAGCCGTTATGAATATTTTTAACTAAATTTTTAATTTTATGACATTATTATTCATCTTACACATTTCTAGAACATGGTATAAGAACAAAATAATTTTTTTGGGTAAAATAAGTATTTTTCAAAAAATGCAGTTTCCCACCTTTTGATGGCGCACCCACTTTAAATCTAGTTTTTGACATGTTTATATGTTAAATTTGACAAAATAAAATTCTTCTTTTGAATCAGGATATAAAAATTTACATTATATAATGTTTTGATATTTTTCCGATAACTTTCATATTTTAATGAATTGTAAAAACACGCAATATTTTAATTAAAAACAACTTTTTTCATCGTAATATTTTATGTGGTTAAATTATAATATTGAATGGTTTTAAAGTATAAATATAATATATTTTTACCATTTAATATAATTTATGTCATTAGCATTGATTTTACCTTGAATTCTTAGGTTAAATCAATTCAATCTTTTGCAATGTTTTAAAGAAAAACCCGTTTTCTTTCGACAACGGGATTGATTTTAATTTAATTTCTGCATCTTTTTTGTATTGAATTTAGAAAAATGGATTCCATATTTGGAATCAGTGGGTCTAAATTATGTTAATAAGCTACTTTTTTATTTTTGGGCATTGTGAATAGTAACTACGGTAAATTTTATTTACTATAGTTAAAGGTAAATCGGGTAATTAAGGGTAAATATAAGATTATAAAATTACCATAACACATGGAAAAATACTATTGGATGGATAAAAGTAGACCCATATAACCTAAGGGTCTGATTAGATTCATTTTATGGACTTTTGTCCATGAAAATAATTTAATTATTATTAAAACCAAAGAATGTGACAACATGACACTTTCTTAAATCTTATAATTATAATAATTTTAATTTAGTGATAAACTTCATGAAAATTCGAAAATGAATATCCTCCAGAAATCTAATACAATTAGAAACATAATAGGAATTTATTTAGAATTTTTAGGGATTAAATAATTATCATTTATTATGACACAAAGATGATGCTGTAATTGTCTTATTAATGAAATATTGACATAATTGATGTTATAAATGCCCAAATAAATGTAATTTGAGACTTTTTATGACTTACACTAATTTTATAGGTTAATTTGACATGTTATTGGTGATTTAGGTAACTTGGTTATAACTTATCATTCTATTATGAATTTCATAAAAATCATGTAACAAATAGTGTCAAAATTGACATAAATTAGTTTTTAAAACAAATATTATATTATTAATTGTTATTTTATTCAAAAAAATCTAAGGTTTGGCCAAATGACTTATATAGGGTTATATATTAATAATAAACAAATTTGGGTTCTTTTGTCTTGATATAGTATGTTTATTAACCATATAGTCCAAGAAAATAAAAAGACATACTAAAAGTTAAATTATTTAACTTAGAGTTAAATCTAATTGATAAGGTTAATATAATAACCTAAACTTGTCTAAATCCTATTGGATGAGAGGATTTCGACCCATCCCCACTTTAGCTTCGAAATAAGACCCTTTGGAACCATTATAAACCGAATTTGACCTTAATATAAAATCATATTTTGAGATTTTCCTAAGGTGCCCCTCTCCTCCCTTATAAAAGGGCACCTCCTCCCTCTCCTACTCACACCAATTTGAGCATTCAAGATCGGACAACCCCTGCCAAAATCTCTTCTCCACTTCCCTAGTATCATCCTAGAGGTCCTGGTCTTCTTCAAAGACCATCCTTAGTTCTTTAAGTGGAGGTTAAGTGAAGGCGCGTCAAAAAGAGGTAATATCCATTAACAATCCTTTTCAATTTCTTTCTTCTTCAACTTCTTCTTATTTATTTGTATAATGATAAAGTAATAACATCAGTATTTTTGATATAATGATATGTTATTATAAATATGAAAAAACTCTAATTAACCTTCTATCCATCCTACGGAAAAAGGAAATCACCGCGCGTGCGTACATACGGAATACCGTCTCCACGCCGTGGTGTAATCTATTTTCCGCCACCACCTTAATTGGATGGGTATAATGGTGTAATGAGTAACTATATATGATTATTATAAAGTTATATTGATACTGAAATAGTATACATACACTTAAACACAATTCCATGACCATGGGAATGATATCATCGCTCGTGTGTACGTACGGACTACCGTCTCCACGACGCGATGAGATTCATTCTCCACATTAACCATTCATCAATGATTATAAAGTATATATAATGAATAATAATAAAATATATGACATGTTAAATCTACTGTAATTATGTATATATATATATTTATTCCATCTACTTACTTCCATTCAAGACAATAAGGAAAGGAAAACAACGTTCATGCATACGTACAGACTACCGTCTCCATGAACGGTGTGTTTCATTTCATTTATCTATCTATTATATATATATATATACTGAATATATATGATATATAAATAATGTTTTATATTCTGGAAGTAATTAAATCATGATATAAGTAATAATAATATCAAGAACAACAAGTCCAAACACCTACGATAAATGAAACGATTTTACCCAAAACGCTTCTTTAACATGGAATTTACAAATGAACGGGCAATATAAAGTCATAAGTGAACCATATAAGATATCATAACAATGAATATGATTCTTTAATAAGTTAATGACATTATTTAAATAATTATATAGTAGGTTCGGATACATACAATGTATATCGGACATAAGGTAAGCTAAATATCACAATCTCATTTTTATCTGAGATTGTTTATACTTTGGCATTTACGGGGGTGTATTTTATCATCCACATCCATGTTTCCTCAATATGTAATATTATTTATATCCACCTAAAATTGTTTAAATACAATTTTACCCTTCGGTGAGTTTTTAGTAAAGGATATGAAAGGAATCTTTTGTCGTTTTTCGTACGAGGTACTTTTTGACTTTTCCGACAAAAGTACGAAGAATGTTTTTTAACTTATACGACATGAATGGATTTTTAAAAAATTATTTCCAAAAAGATTCCTTTAAAATTTTTCAAGTTTATTTTTAATCAACTTCTTTTAGTTTAAAATTGTATGACATGTTAAGAAAGGAAAAGTGTTTTTGAAGTAGAAAGGATATTTTCCTCAAGAATGAAGTTCAAGTCTTTTATCAGAATTATTTTCCATCTATGATAATAATGGGTTCTATTTTTATCCCTATTATTAAATTTATTTGATTATGTTGTGATGGAATTATTTTTAAGAATTCCTTTATCGTATATTAATTGTTTTATGATGTCATGATGTTTAAGATTCCCATTTTTATTACATGGGTTATGAAAAGATGTATGGTTTATGATTTTGTAGCACGCATAAGAATGGTATCATTATGAGATGGGTGGGACCTATATCTCCCTCCAATGCATTGGGTAAAGATTTTATATCTCATTAGATAGACATGGATGGAACAGTAGGTTATACCGGTTCAGTGAAACAGGACTGAAACGAGGGTGACTCTGTTCAGAAATGGACTTTGTCCACTAAGATAGTCATGGAAATGAGTCTTGACTATTAAGATATGATAATCTATGATTATGTGTGTATGCCACAATGTTTCATGTTTTATGTTATGATTATTGGGATTTCATTTCACTACTATGATTTATCCCATGTTATGATATTATGATCTCTTTTGCAGGTTAATATTTCCAAAATGTTATGTTCTTATGAATATGATGTGATTGATTTTTTTCTTTTGTTTATCCTTACTGAGAATTTGAGCTCACCCTTTTATGTTTTCCTTTACCCAGGATATAAATAAAGGTTTTAGGTAAGAAAAAAATGGAATATCTTTATGGGAGATGTTGAAGATATTTCACCATGATTAGAAGATTACGTTTCGAGTTTCCAAAGACACTAAACTATTACGGTCCTTGTGTGTGTGTTTTTGTTATGTAATAAGTATTCCACAAAAGTAATGTAATGTCCTTGTACGTTAAGCTTCGGGTCTCTACGAAACCAAGATTTTCATTATTGAAACCGTAACTGATGAAGAGCTCCGTATCTGACGAGTACAGTGAACTTGTCACGACTCTTTGGCACTACTCACTAACCTAAGACAGCCGGCGTACTCCTCCTGTCGAGTACCGCAGGTCAGCCACCCAAACATAGTAGTGCTTCTCATCGGGGTCTGCCACCCAAACACTGTAGCGCACCCCCCCTAATATCCTGCAAAGGTATTCCTCCTATCGAGTACGATGGGTCTACCACCCAAACACAATAGTGCTCCCCACCGTGGTTCTGCCACCCAAACACAGTAGTTCTCCCCACTGGGCTATACAAGTCACTCCAACTCGAATCAGACAAGCAGTCTTCAGGTCTTAGCCATCTACACGGTGTCTGTACTCCATACGCTCGTCTCTGGGAGGGTCCGCTCCATGAGCTACTGGTCGATACTCCAAGTATCACAAAGACCCATGAATAAGTATCTCAATGGACCGCCTCATCATAGGGGTCTCAACGCAACAGACGACGCCTCAATCGAACGCCCGATATGTGAGTTATTAGCCTTTCAGTCTCAGGGTCCCGGTTGGTTTCATGTACGAACCAACCCAGTTGTATCTCATATGTACCCTGAACTCTAATAGGGTATACTCAATGTGACTGTTTCTCAACAAGATTACAAACACCACTGATAGTTCGTCAAACGGACGTCCAGTCTGATAGTTATCGGCTTTTCCTTTCCAGGGGCCTGGTTGGATTTTGGGTTTAATCCAACCCATTCATATTCCAACTGCATCCAAACCACTAGTAAATTATGCTAAAAGATCCGTGTCACAAAAATGAAACCAACAAAGTCGACGACACGTCGATCTGATGTTCGGAACTCAAGTTATAAGTGTTTCAGCTCCGAGGGCCCGATTGGTTTCGGTTTCGAACCAACCTGGCCATACCCAAAATTCTTCAAAACCTTCAGTGTAATATACCGAAACTACCATATCTATCCAAATATGCCAACACAGCTGACGGTGCATCGATCAGGGGTTCTTATCCCATGTTATGGGTGTTTGAACGAAACTGCCTGAAAACAGAGGGTCTGGGCCCGGTCCGACCCGGCCCAGTACCCCCTAGGTCGGCCCGAACTGGGCGGCCCGTCCATAGTCCAGGTCTGAACCGTTAGGGAGCGGCCCAACCCGCCTGGCGCTATCCGGCCTAGCCGGTGCAGCCCGACCCAGCGCCACGGCCCGGCCCAGCGCGGGTGGTCCGGCCAGGGGCAGGCGGTCCGGCCCAGCGTGGGTCGTGGCTCGGCTCATCGCTGAGTTGGACGGGAAGGGGGGCGTCGTTCCCCCCGGTTGACCAGAAAACCGGCACGGCTTTAATGACGCACCCCGCAATATTTGGAACGGCTTTGCCATTCCGGTCCGTCGCGGCTCAGCCGCGGCGGTTTCCTCTGGCGGCGCGCTGCCGCCGCCGGTCACCAGCGCCGACGCCGCTTTCCGCGGACTACCGGACGCGCACCGGTGGTATGTTTCACCCGCCGCCTGAGCCTGAGGTCATTACGGAACCCGAACATTACTTAGGAAACTTCAAATCACCATTGCGGCTCGTTACATCATTTTCCGTCAATCCGCACATCAAAAATCAATCTACGGAGGGTTGTCGGGCTGTGTTTGTTCGGCCCGCTCCCTCCGCGTTAGGTGTTATCATTTGGCAAAAATCAACACATGATATCAAAGACTTAACAAGGTACAATTTTAATCAATTATAATTGAACCTAGTTCCCAACATCACACCCGTAAATAAATCTTCTCATCCCACAAAAAAAACATTTGCGGATCAGGGGCTGGTGACTACCACCAAAGGTATTAATCCCAATAAAAAGGGATGAAATTGCCCTTATGAAACGAAAACACACACAAAAATAGTACAAGAAGAAAATACACTAAGTAAAGAAGTAAAAAAAACGTGCTGAAAGTATAAGGGGCCGGAAATACAAGCCCAAAAGAAAGGTACATCTACAACTGAAAGTAAAGTACAACTCAAAGGACAATAGGTGAAAGGTGACAAGCAGCTTCTGGATCATCCTCCGACTTCTACTTGAAAGGTAGGTACAGATGTCCTCCTCAGTACTCCACGTCCGTCCGTCTCCTTCGGGTACCGACTCATCGTGAGATCCACCTCTGGGTACCCACTCATCGTGAGATCCACCACCAGGTACTGTCCAACTCTACAAGCCTCAACCACGATCAGTGATGTCCGTCGTCTACAACCGACACAACGAGGTGAGGGTATAGCCCATGTAGGGTTGAGTATAATGATACTCAATAGGGACCCCAAGACCCTCAAGGTCTCACTAATTACAACAAGAATAATATTCAGAATGCTTTCAGCAGATAACCCTTACTTAGGTATAAGCCCATACTTATACCTAAGTTACCAGGTAACCCATCTCAATCATGAGGAAAATCACAAAGATCAACAACTCAGCTCAAACCAAGATTTTATTCACGATGTCGAAACCAAAACTACTGGAGAACTCCTTCTCTGTTGAGTACAACGGGCCTGCCGCTACAACCAAGCCCTTCCCACTAACCTTGGATAGCTGAAGTACTTCGCCTGTCGAGTATTGTGGGCCTGCTGCTATAACCAAGTACTTCCCACCATGGGTTTGCCTCTACAACCAAGCGCTCCCCATCATAGCCTACATAGGTACTCCTTCTATCGAGTTCCGTGGGTCTACCACTACAAACAAGTGCTCCTCCTCCGTGGGTATGCCGATACAACCAAGCACTCCCCATTGGGCTATCTGAATCACTCTAAGTCGATCGATCAATAGTCATCAAGTCTCAGCCAACTACTAAATCTCTGTAATCCGCTCGCTCATCACCAGGAGGGTCCTCTCCACGAGCTACTGGTCGATATTACAAGTATCACAATGTTCCATGAAGAAGTACGCCAAAGGTCTTCGACATCATAGAAAACTAAACACAACAGACATCGCGTCAATCGGACACCCGGTCTGTGTGTTTTTAGCCTTTTCGTCCTGGGGGGCCTGTTGGTTTCATGGACAAACCAAACCGACTGTATCACAACTTTACCCTGAATTCTCATAGGGTATACTCATAGGGACCATTTCTCAACATGATTACCAACGCCACTGACAGTTCGCCAAACGGTCATCCGGTCTGAAAGTTATCAGCTTTTCCGTTCTAGGGGCCCGGTTGGATTTCAGATACAATACAACCAGGAAATATTCCAACTGCGTCCAAAACTCAAGTGAAGTATACCAAATGAACCGTCTCATCAAGAGTAATCCAACAAAGTTGATGGTACATCAATCAGACGTTCAGAACACAAGTTATTAGCGTTTCCGCTCCAAGGGCCCGGTTGGTTTTAGGTTCGAACTAACTCGGCCATACACAAAGTTCTTCAAAACCTTTAGTGTAATATACCTAAACGATCGTCTCAATCAAAGGATCCCAACGCAACTAACGGTGCGTCGATCGGAGGACCATAGCCCAAGATATGGGTGTCTGAAAGGATCTGTCTGAAAATAGGGGGTTTGGGCCCCATCCGACCCGGCCCAATAACCCCTGGCTCGGCTGGAACCGGTTCGACCTGACCCGGGTCCGGGTCCGGCCCGGGCGGCGCGGCCCCACCTGCGTGGCAGGCGGCATGGCCTTCAGCCGAGCGGAATGCGGGGGGCGCTGCCCCCCCCCCCTGATTGAGAAATGACAGACCCCTGTGTGGTCCGCCTTAGGTGTGCTGGCAGGGGGTTACAACCCCCGGAGTTCCCGAATCTGCCAGATGTAATGGCCGGCCGAAGTGCCGCCACGGGACCTGCCAGTCCCACGTCCTATAGCGCCGACGACCGGATGTCTGACAGCCCTGTTGCTGAACCGCCGTGGCCTAAGGCAGCGGCCCCTATCAGACCGGCGCGGCGCAACGGCGCCCTGCCCCTCAGACGCGGCCCGCCCCGGCCACGGAGCTGCATGGTGCTCTAGTGGGGCACAATGGCACCACGCCCCTCCGTCGTGGCCCACTCTTGGCTGCGGCTTCCTTCGGCTTCACCGGCGCGGCGCGACGGTGCCGCGTACCTTCGCCGCGACCCTCTCTGTCCGCAATTCCTTTATTCCCGTGCAGTTTAGTTGCACCGCTCTGCCTCCATTCCAAACGACGATGGTGATCAGCGTCAAAAGGTGAGGACGGTCGGCTGGGTTGGTGCGGTCCGACCTCCTCTCATTTTATTGATAACAAGCAGCTAATAAAAACATTGAAACCGAAACCAACCGGGCCCCCAGGACTAAAAGGCTAATAACTCACATACCTAGCATTTGATTGATGCACCGTCTGTTGCGTTGAGACAACTATGACAAGGCGGTCCTTTGAGATACTTATTCGTTGGACTTTGTGATACTTGGAGTATCGACCAGTAGCTCGTGGAGCGGACCCTCCCAGAGTCGAGCGTACAGAGTACGTAGACCATGTAGCTTGCTGAGACATGAAGACTGCTTGTCCGATTCGATTCAGAGGGACCTGTATAACCCAGTGGGGAGCACTACTATGTTTGGGTGGTAGACCCATGACAGGGAGCACTACTGTGTTTGGGTGGAAGACCCATGGTACTCGACAAGAGGAGGACCTCAGCAGGCTATTAGTGGGGGTGCACTACTATGTTTGGGTGACAGACCCTGGTGGGAAGCACTACTGTGTTTGGGTGGCTGACCCGCGGTACTCGACAGGAGAAGTACCTCAGCAGTCTTAGGTTAGTGAGAAATGCCTCGTAGTCATGACAGTTTCACTGTACTCGTCAGAGACGGAGCTCTTCAGCAGTTGCGGTTTCGATAATGAAAATCCTAGTTTGAGCTGAGTCGTTGACCTTTATGTTTTCCTCATGATTGAGATGGGTTACTTGATAACTTAGGTATATGTATAGGCATATACATAAGTAATGGTTATCCATTGATTTCATATTTGTGTGATGTCTCTTGATGATGATGGGTTACTTGATAACTTAGGTATAAGTGTGGGCTTATTCCTAAGCAAGGGTTATCTGTTAGAATCCTTCTTTATGGTTACCCTTGTTGGATTTAGTGAGACCTTGAGAGTCTCGGGGTCCCTACTGAGTATCGTTATACTCAACCCTATACGGGATATGCCCGAACCTCGTTGTGTTGGATGCAGACAACTTATAGAGCAGACGAAGGCCGAGTGTTCGAGGACAGGACGGTACCCGAAGGTGGACCTCACGACGTGCCAGTATCCGGAGGTAGACCTCCCGATGAGTCAGTATCCGAAGGTGGACTTCAAGATGAGACGGTACTCGGAGGAGGTTGGTGGGCGAGAGCATTGAAGAGGCTATCTGTAACTACACATCATGCAGGATCTGTGGTGGACGATCTAGGAGCTGCACAATCTGTACCAACCCTTCAGGTAGGATTCGAGGTGGACAACCCAAAAGCGACTTATAGTCTTCCAACTGCTTGTCTTTTCTGTTGTACTTTCATTCTATTGTAGCTGTACTTTCCAGTTGGGTTTGTATTCTAGGCCATTTACTTTTCAGCACTTTCTTTTGTACTTAGTGTTTGTTTCCTCTTGAACACTGTTGTGTTGTTTACTTTTATAAAGGCAATGCCATCCCTTTTTGTTGGGATTTATGCCTTTGTTGCTAGTGTCCAGCCCCTGTCCTAAGGAAGGTGGGCTTGGGGTAGTCAAGGCACGGGCCCCGAGGATGGGTCTTGACAAAGGGAATTACCCAAATTAAAAGTAATGGTTTCTCTTAACTTCTATTCATTTATTTCACATATATAACCCCTAACCTCTTTTTATTCCATTATTTTTTAACAACACCAGTATCCAAAATATACTAGGATGTTTTTAGGAGAAGGATTCTAACTAAACTTACACACCTCCATCTAATGGGTAAAGAACCAACTACTTTTGTGGAAGGAAAACTAACGCCTCGCGAGATGATGATTATTAAATTATCTCCTACCGCCTCTCATGGTAGCCATTAAGATGGAACTATATTTATTTATGACATATATTATGTTTATATTTTCTTTATTCTTCTATATTTTACATTTATATCATTCCATTATGGTTTCCATTATGGCTAAATGCGACAATTTCATTTGAGCAAGTGCAGACTACCACCCCCTCAAAGTGATATGACTCGTTAATGCCTTATGTGAGTCATATAAAGGATATAGTTAATTATATTATTTATGATATTATACTAGAATTATAATATAACTATGTATCATTATGTTTTAATTCCATTATAATACAAAATACAAAATGAAAGTAGCGTTAATGCGTACGTACGACTTATCATCTCCTAAAACGGTGCATTTCATTTCTTGTCTCTAAATGTTATGTACTGTTATAAATAAATATATATACTAGATAATATATATATATATATATATATATATATTATATATAAATAATATATATCATTTTGTATATATAAACTTTTGACCACATGGACAAATTGTAATTATAACAAGTTCATTTTTTACTCAAGTTCCTAACATCGATAAAATATCCAATATGAACTCAAATAATAAAATAATTGTTATAGCAAGGTAATAAGTGATAAAAAAGGAATAATAAACTTGAAAAATGTTCTCGATAAAGTAAAAATTAACTTATGTTTATTATTCAGGAAGATCAAGGAACATTCAAGACAAGTCAGACTTGAGGTAAGGGGTTTCTTATCTCACTATTATTCCGTGAGATTTCCATTGTTCGCCAATTATTTATTGCATGTGGTGTATTTTGTACTTCCATTTGATATATATTATCAGGATTCTATTTATATATTATTGTATTATGTGATTAGTTTTGTGGTTTTTAACTTTTGGTCATACGACTCGATTGATTACAACATGGTTTTCGTCTCACTTTTAATTTTTGTGAGATTCATACTATATTGACACTATTTCCTTTTGTGTGGTGTATGTACTTCCCATGATTGTATTCCTTATGTAATATAAATTAATATATCGTTATTTACATCTTAATTTTATGATCCTTCTTTCATGGGGTGTGTGTTTCGTAAGTCACAAAATTGGTAAGGGAATTTCTGTTTTCGATTTCCACTCTCTGTGCTTTACACATACTTCATTGATTATTTTACTCCAAGATTATGTGTGGAATAAATATTGATTCTTTATTTCAAAATTTCCACTCCCCTTTGTGTGAATATACTTTTGATACATATAATAACCCTATTTATAATTCCTCAAGTCATTGATATGAACATCATAAGAGTAATCTTAACTCAATTTCCACTCATTGAGTTAAAAATCTGAGTCATTGGTGTTGTTTTTACCAGAATATGTGTGAATGTAATTTGATTTATTTACACTGAATATCAAATCATATTGAGTGTATTTATATTTTTCACACATAATTATTTCATTTATTTAATCTTCGTCTAAGGATATAGTTTTTATAATGGATTTCATCTCAATTTAAATTCCACTGAGACTTCTTTGTTGTTATAAGTAAATTCACTTTTATATGGTGAATATAATGTAATTTTACATAGTATATCATGAATACCATTATTCTCATGATATTATAATGTTTTGATTACCTCAATTATTTATATTTGAGTGTCACTCTTTTGGTTAGGAACTCTAAATAAAATATCATTTTAAATGTTTTAAAGATTTATTCTTCAAAATCTTTCTCCTTAATGTCCATGTTTTAAAAATGGTTTTAAGGATTTATTTATATGAACATTAATATTTTAAAATAAAAAATCCTTTTAAAAGTTTCAAATTTTTTTGGGACACATTGATTCAATAATCTATTTTAAATGGCTTCTTGATAAATAGTGATACTTTTTAATGTTTTCATGAAAAAGGGGGATATTTTTCTCAAATAGTTTTGATGGTTATTTTCATCTATGTAAATATCCTTCATTATTACCAACTGAGGTTAATCTGTTATAATATAATCTTCAACATTGAATTTAATGACTTATGTTTGACTGTGGATGTTCTATTTTTATACCATTCATGGTTTGTGGTTAAAATGTTGACAAATCGTATGTAATTTTTAATACGAATGTTTAGATTATGTTTCAACCTTTTCATATGAGGAATGCATTGGACTTTGTAAGTGATGGGAGGAGCATGCTATAGATCCCTGATGCATTGGTAGGTCTCATGGACAAACTAGTGTCTTAGCATAAGGCCTTGACAAAGAATTATTTGTAGTCTTGGCACAAGGTCTTGACTATGTGGTTATGAAGTCTGTCGTTATGCATTCCATCATTATGAGATTAGCTATTGATATTTCATGTGGTTATTCGACTATTAGAATACCCATGACTATGTTTTATTATGGAATTTTTTACTCATATAAAATTCTAGCCATAAAGTGTTAATGTTTTTTATTTGTAAATGCATGAGTTTTCAATTATTCACCATGCCTAATTTCTATGTAATCTTCCACCGTAATGCTTACTCTTACTGAGCATTTCAGCTCACCCCTTTCTTATGTTTCATTTTCCCAGGATATGAAGAAGTTATTTATGAGTCACTTGTAGGCATAATCTAAGAAGCATGGATATTTATAATGGAATAAATTAGTGTTTTTTTCTTTTCAAGTTTTAATGTTGATCTTATGTATGTATCATGTTTCCAAGACTACTAAACTGATCGGTCTTTCAGGACTAGATCCCTTGTAATCATGTCAATGTATTAAAATAAAGCACTAGTTCTAAGATTCTGGGGTCGGGGCATTATAGTATGACACAAATTTTCTATTTCATATTAAATGTTTTTTAGACTAAAACACTTCAAAAATCCAAAACCAATAAAATGATTTTTGATTATATTGATAATATTTAAAAATGATCTATAATTAATTTTTGGAATGTGGGAATCATCCATAAACCAATTTCATACATGATGTGTCCTATATGTATCAATGTTAATGTTTTCACATTTAAATTTTCATCTTAGTTTAAAACACATGCCACAAATCTAGAAAAGAGAAAACGAAACAATTTTTTTTAAACAACAGGACATTGATCCATAATTCATTTTGGATGTGATTAAATTATCATATGTCTATCTGACATAATATGTGGTCTGTATGACTCAAAGTGCATGTTTTCAATATAAACGTGTCATTTTAGTTTAAAATGATCATAAAATTATCATAATTGAGAAGAAAATCATTTTTTTCAAATAGAATAAAAATGATCCATAATTCATGTTTAATGTGTAAGAATTGAAAACATTTTAATCTACCAAAATATGTTGTTTGAATGAAGTGTAACTAAAATATTTTTTTGAGTTAATAATGATTAACTTGATGATTTCTTAAGATAATGAATGGTAAATCAAAAAAATTTTATGCATTAATATTTATTATATTTTTGAACTATCATTTAAAGACTTATTTTGTTTATTAAGGGTAAATTAAAGTATTTTTATGATATAAAAGAGTAAATAAATTTTTTTTATGTTGTTGAAGGGTAACTTGATTTTATCAAGTTATTGAAAGGAAAACTGCAATTTTATTAACTATAGAGGCGTAAATTGCATATCTAATTTGTTAATAAATGGTATCATTAAATTTCAAAAGTTATTAAAGGTTAACTTGATGATTAATTATGTTAATTATGGTTAAATCGAAGATTTGTTAAGTTACTAAATGGTAAAATCTAATTTTATTATTATTTTTAATGGTAAATAAAAGTTTCATAAATTACTGAAGGTTAACATAGAGATTTATTATTTTATAGAAGGTTAACTAGAAGACTTATCATGTTAATGAATTTTAATTTGAAGGTGTCTTAAGTTTCATAAGGTCAAATGAAAATTTTCATAAAAATTACTGAATTAAATCTTGATTATTTCTTATATTCCTAAAGTGAATCTTAAAATTTTCTTATGATTTTGAATGGAAACATGAATATTTATATCGATGGGTAACGGTAAAGATTCTTATATTAATGAAGGTTATCTTAAATTTTTTTAAAATATAATAAAGTGTAACTTGAATATTTCTTAATTTACTAAATTTTACCTCCTTTTTTTATTATGTTACAAAAGGGTATATTAATTATTTATTAAGATATTTATGGGGGTTATAATTTTTATATATTACTGAAAGGTAACATGATTTGTTTCTTAATTTAGCACACAGTGAATTGCAATTTTTATAAGTTATTAAAGGGTAACAAGAATTAAGATTCCAATAATGGAATTTCACTAATGGATGACTACAAGCCTCAAGGATAATTTTTAGATGATCATTGGATTCATCTAGTATTCAATCAGGTCTTTTTTGTTATGAATTATTACATACATTGAATATTTGAATATTTTCAAGATCAAAACATCTTCTAGTTTTTCATCATTAAAACAAGTCATGCCTATATGACTTCCACACATCACCCAATTCTATTAACTTAGGTTCCTTTGATTATAGGTCATCCATGAAAATATATCAGAGATGATAATTAAAATAAAATTTTCAATAGTAATTAATAAATAAATTAAAATAAATTTTAAAAAATATATTACCCAAGTACTATTTTCCAATGGAAAAGTGTCATTTTAGTTTAAATATAGGTCACATTGTCAAAACCAAATAAATGATATTAGAATATTTTCATAAAATTGTAAAATGTTCTATAATTAATTTTTGGTTTTTCGGAATTTATAAGACATCAAATAAAACATGATGTGTCTGGTGTGACTCAAAGTGTGTATTTTAACGTAGAAAGTGTTTGTTTAGTTTAAAAAAATAAACACTTATCCAAAAGAGAGAAGACAAAATCATTTTTTTAAAATTTATGAAAATTTTATATAGTTAATTTATCCATGCATGAATTGAAAACACATTAATTTGGAACATCATTTGTTTGGTTTGAATCAATGTGTATATTTTAGTTTTAAAATTTTCATTTTATTTCAAAACATGAGTCACAATGGTGACACTGAGAAAACAAACTCAAATTTTCTTGATTCTTTTAAAAAATGATCCATAATTCATGTGTGATGTATATTAATATATTAGAAATCAATCCAACACATGATGTGACTTGTAGTAATTAAATTTTATTTTTTCAATATGTAAATGTTATTTTTATTTAAAATGCGGGTCAAAAATCCAAAAATGAGAAAATGGGATCATATTGATTTGAAATCATAGTATAGTTATCTATAATATCTTTTTATGTGTGAATAAATTAAAAATTAATCCGGAACATGTTGTGGCTGGTATGTCTCAATGTGCTGGTTTTCAAGTGTATTTTTAGTATAAAATGGGTTTCACATATCCAAAATTAAGTAAACATGATTATATTGTCCTCAAACATTAGCAAAATTATCTATACATCATTTATGAAATATAGGAATTGACTTAACATAAATATAATATTGTAGGTGGATATTATGATTCCATGTAAATGATTTGAATATCAATTGGTGTTTTTTGTTTTAAAAGCATGTCATACTGCTGAAACCAAGAAAAGGATATCAGATTAATTTAAAATTTTTGACACCAATATATAATTCATATTCGACATATAGTAAATGAACACACATAAATATGAAACATGATGTGGTTAGTATTTCTCAACATGTACGTTTTCAAAATAAAAGCTACCCTTTGGTTAAAAATTGCATCACTTTTCCAAAATTGAGAAAAAATAGATCATATTGTTTTCAAAAAATTCAAAAAAAAAACTTTATTTCATTTGTGACATATAATAATTAGATACATGTTAATATATCGCATGGTGTGTTTTTTATTAAAAAAATTTCTTACTATTTTTTTATAACACACCAATCACATAGCTGAAACTAAACAAACAAGATCAAATTGTTTTAACCTTTAGGAAAAAAATCCATAATTTATTTTTCATGTTTATTAGTTGACTAAAAGTTAATATTCCACACGATGTGGGTAGTTTGAATAAATTTACATGTTTTCAATATAAAAATGTCGTTTAATATTTTAAAAAAATTATATTTCCAAAACTGTGAAAAGGAACTCATATTTTTCTCAAATATTCAAAAAACAATCCATATTTAATTTATGAAATGTAAGAATCGACCACCTTTCAATCAAAAAAATGATGTAGATAGTATGAGTCTAAGTATGCCTTTTCCAAATAATAGTGTCATTTTAGTTAAAACCACACATTATATAACCAAAACGTTGAAACATTTTATGTATTATTTTAAAACATTAGGAAACTAATCCATAATTCATTTATGACATATAGGAATCAACCACATATCAATCAGACATACAATGTGGTCATTAGTACCCAAAATGAGTGTTTTATATATAAATGTTCCATTTTAGTTTGAAAAGTGCAACACATATCCAAAACTAAAAAAACATAGATTGTTTTTAAACATTATGATAATGATCAATAATTTATTTTTGATTTATAAGAATTGACTGAAAATCGATATGACAAACAATTTGGGCTGAAGGACTCAAATTATTTACTTTCAACGTAAAAGTGTTATTTTAGTTTAAAATGAATATAATAGAATCCAAAATAAGTAAAAATAATCTATTTCATTTGAAATATACAAATTTATCCAAAATTCATTTAAGATGTATATGATTCTACCTCACATCAATCCAACATATGATATGGCTCATTCGACTCCATGTATGTTTTTTCGATATAAAAATGTCATTTATTTTAAAACATGAGGCTCAACAACAAAAACAAGTAAATGAGATCATATTATTTTCAAAATGTTGGAATACGACCAATAATTTGGTTTTTATTTTATTAAATGATTGCATGTTAATCTGAGACATGATGGGCCCAGAATGACTCAATATGCATGTTTTTAATATAAAACTAACATTTTAGTTTCATTATATAGTAATTAGAAACTAATTAAGTAATTAATATAATTATTAATTGATAGTATCATTAATATATTATGTGATTAACAATATAATTACCATCGATTATTAATTAATAATATGACTAATAATTTATAATATAAATTTTAATTAATTGTATTATTAATAACAAATAACTAATATAAATTTGACTGTATAATAATTAATATTTAAACTAGTAATATAATTAATATTTTCAGTAATTAAAAATATAATTTATTATATATATATTATATAACATTTAAATTATTATTTTTTTATTTTTACGTGCAGTTACTAAAATAAACATTGGTTTTATTAGAGGGACAATATTTTGTATAGTGGTTGATAGTTAGAGAAGGCATGTTATCAGAGTTTTGATTTTGTTTATTGGGTTATAATTTTTTCATTAATTGCAAATATCACATTAGTGTAAATATTTTATTTTTAAATTTTAAATTTAAATGATAGTGGAATGTAGTATTTTTTAACTCAATTTGGTTTCCTATAATATTTTTATTCCAATTTGATATCATTGTTCTAATGTGGCTCTATTATATTGATACTATAGGGCTTCATATTTTGAAATAGCTACCATGATATTTTGCAGTGTTAAAAAAATTGTTAATAAAGGATGATCTCTTTTAATTTGGCTTAGTATGTCATCACTTTTTTCCACTAACAATATCTATTTCTAGTAATGATACATGTGGTTTTAGTAGTAATGGTTCTAACCCCTTACCATATGAAGCACCCAATTAATTTGGGGTGTCATGTTGATTTGGGGTGGATGTCACCTAACGCCAGATCACTAGGGGATGTTCATGATAGACAGGAGTGGTGATGACTTGGGGCCTGTGTGGTTGGTGGAAATAAACGGTGAGAGGCATGACCTCAGGTGATTCAGGTTGAAGGATTTGGGTGGCATACCTTATTATAGGGACGAGGACTACATAGTTAATGGCACCCAAGATATTTATGAAAGCATGAACTTTAAGAATCATGTCTATAAGGAGGAATTATCTTTGGAATCATGGAACAAAAAGGGTCAAACATATGATTAGTGCGTAATTAATTCCTTTGTGAATGAAAATCAGGAAGGAGACTCTAATGGTGTGCTGAAACAAGTTCTTATCGACCCAAAGACTCAGGGCCTTGATGATGTTTAGATAGAGGGAGGGTATATGAATTTGTAGGGACTTTTGGTTTACATGTAAGAATTTGAAATATATCATGGAATATTTTCAGGGCAAGGTGTTGATACATCAAGAGATTCGGAGTCTTGTTGAGCCCGATGTTAATATTTTTTAAAATATTTAGTATATTTAATATCACATGGATACATTTTTTATGAAATAATATACTATCTCTTAAATGGAGTCTCAAATAAGAAATATAACACCACATTTTAATTCGAGGTGTGAGTTTTACCATAATCATGACCTAATGTTGATTAGTTCTATAAATTCGGATAAGGCATCTATTGGCGGGTACATTGAGTGGATTAATTAATTTATTACCCAAACCTACAACCATATTTAAATATCCTATTATGGAAATTTTTCCTTGTTAAATGAATAAAATTAGGATTTGTGAGAGGTGGTTTCATCATTCCTCATTGGTGGTTAGCGATCGGATGATGTCCGACGATCACATTGAGGTTGGTGGAGAAACTGTACATGCAAAATATCACCCCCATCACTAGTGAGTGTGTTCTTTACTAACGATCAATATGTCATACCAGTTATTTTGTTTTTAGGTATTTTTATATTTTTTTTTGGTTAAGAATTTCAATTTGTTTTTCCTTTGTTTTTTAATGAACAATTTGAGTTTTGGGTTAACAGTATGTGGTATACGGTTGGCGCATGGTTTTCAAAACAGTCCTCCCTTTATTAGGAAACCATTAAACCAAGTGTTAATTTTGAATAGTGGTTAACCATTGGTTGGTGAATGGTTTTTAGGTCATGAAGGAAAATCATACAACATGTCCCTCTGGGACCGTGAAAGGCGCATAGTTGCCGTATGGTTTAGAAATCCGGGAAACATGTCGAGGTTATGAAAGTTTTTAAAATGGAAGTTGTTTCATCTCTAGATTTAACCCCAAATCACCCATTTTCTTTCCCATTTCATATTTTCATCCCTAGGAACCTCCCACTATTCCTCTTTCCCACTTGGATCTTCATTTTTATGTCAATCTTTATTGGAAATCTCCAAGAAACACCAAGTAATTATCTAATTTATTGATTTCTTACACTTTTTAGTGGTTCTATTCTTCTTTCATGGGTTTTCAAATCCTTATCTGGGTGTGTGGCCTATTTAGCATTATATATTGATTCATAGGGTTCAGTATTGATGTTTTTGGTCCAATATTTCCATTATAGGATCCCTTCATGGGCTAGTTGTGGTTTCACACCATTTTTTGCATGTTTATTCACTTGAGGTATGTGGGTACATGTTTAAAAATTATTTGGTGATTTTCATATGATTTCTTGGCATATAGTTTATGTTCTTTTCATTTTGTATGAGGTGAGAAATGTGTTTTTGAATGTTTTTAAGATTCTTATGGTTTGAAAGTGGGTTTTATAAATGATATTGGGTGTTTTGAAGTGTGTTCTTTTGTTGTGATTCTTGAATGTTTTTTATAAATTGTGAAATTAGATTCATAAATTGAGCATGTAGTTAAAAACTTGTTTTATCTTGGAATTGGTGTGCATGTGAAATTGAAATATGGTTTTCTTGTAATAAATTGTGGTTTTATTTTCATGTTTACATTCCCTATGTATTAATGTGAAATTTTTTATACATATGTTGCATGAGAATGGAAATTGAGCACAAAAGGATTCATAGGTTACTAGGAGGGGTACTAGGACTAGTTGGATAGTTGTATCAGTGGGGATGAGGCATGGTTCATTCTATAGGGATTTTTGTTACAATACCCACTAAAATATGATGACGTGAAACCACTATAATCTTGGATAGCTTTTCTCTAGCGGATTGTGCATGGGGAAGACGATCAATGTGGTTTTTATACTATGTTTCATTGATTTATGATGTACCTTGTGGCCTACTATATATATTTTATATATGTTTTTCCTATAAATTATTTCTCTTTTGAGATATTTTACTTTATATCTCAATAGGGTGAACATTTTGGGTTATTTCAAAATCAAATAAATTTTCCCTTTAAATTGTCTTCTATAAGAATGTTTCCATCTACTCTTTTTATAAAACATTATTATTAAATTATCTTATAATGTTTTTTCATGGTATATATATTATTGTGTGTCATACAACTGGCCATTATCTCATCCCTTACATACACCTTTGGGTGTATACAGACGTTATTATATTTAAATTCTATAAATGGAAGGTGTATTAGGATGAAATTTCAGTTTTCTAGTTGTTTTCTCTTACAGGTGCTGGTAGTGGTGACCTATGGATGAGGCTCCTCTTGTTTCATGGAAATTTCCAGGATAGTCTTGTTATTCCCATTAACTTGTATCTCATTTGGTTTTTGTCAAATTTTGTAAAACCTTGAATCTAAAATTTTTTATTTCTTGTTTGGATTTTGTCACTTGTAGTTGTTTTATTTATTTCGTTTGGTTGTTTATGTTTACTCAAATGGTTGAAATCATTCTCAAGGATTATTGTTGACACCTAGGTAATGGTTTCCACCCTATGGGGGTCAGTAATTCCCTTTAGGTCATATCAAAGAAAGGGTCAGGTTTCAGGTTGGATGGAACCCTAGCTTTGTTAGTTACAAAAAGGTATCAGAGGGTGTCATGCCATGACACCTCGTGATAGGAATCTAGTCGCAATGGGATGTTGTGATATTGTTTGGATTCTCTTTTAGGTGAGATTTACATGCTTCAAAATATATTTGGAAACTGGTAGGGGGTGGATTGGTTTTGTAGTTATTGTTATTGTGATGGGTTTTGTTGTGTTTGAGTAATGGAATGTTTGTATTTTTTGTTATTGAAGAATATTTTCATAATGGTACATTGACAGTTTTCTATATTTATTTCTTTTTGCATAAAAATTCTTCCCTGGACAAATCCAACGAAACTATGGGAAGATTCTAGAGTTATTTCACCCTCACCAATTGAAAAGAGACTAGTGGAAGCAGTGGTCTTGTCTATTTGGGCTTTGGGGATAGGGAGTGAGTCCTAGTCCTGCTGTAGTTAGAGAAGAAGAAGCAGTTCCTGGGAAGGAAAAAGATCAATAGTATCTCATGAACAATCTTACGTCTTTCCATGTAATTTCAAAAGTTTAAAAAGTGGAGGAGTGGATTGAAAAGATCAAGATGGTGTTGAAATTTCTTGATGCTCCTAGGTGATTAGGGGGATGTGCGCTGTAATATTGGATGAAATTCATAGTCAGAGGAGATGGGACTCATTGGTTCCAACTGGGAAGAGCGTGAAAAGTAATTGGAATTATTTTAAGATAATTCTCAATGTCAATAAATTTCATAAGGTTTCATCACATTCTAGGTCATGTTAGTTCATTGATATTACCCATGGAGACCAGATAGTGATACAATATGTTAATATCATCATGAAGATGGTATGATACACACCCTATATGCTTTCTAATGATCCAATGAAAGAATAGAGGTTCAAGAAGGGGTTGTATCTAGAGATTTATTCTTAGCTATTATTGTTTAAATGAGGACCTATGCAGAGGGGTTTGATCATTCTTGTTTGGCTATGATCGATCAAAAAAAATTCTAGTTTCCCAAGAGTAGTTTTTTAGTAGTAAGTCATTGTTCATTAGAAAAGTAGAGGAAGAAGAATGATCAAGGAAAGAAGGGTGGTTTTTTATTGATGCATCCTTCCTGACTATCGACGTTAGTAGCTTTAAGATAGCGGATCGGTTGTGTGACACCAGTGTGGAAATATAGGGCACGTGCGGTCATCATGTCTAGCCGCACCCAGAAATTTCCATCAGTGTGTACATATGGGGAACTTGTCATTGTTCTACAGTTCCACTTGTTCCTATTAGAGTGGTGTAGGGTTTGTAGCTTTTATAGTGATATCATATCATCTAGAACTATAAATTAAAGTCGGTTCTTGGTTTGGCGATCATGGATATAGGGCTGAATCATTATTTGGTCAAAGTCATTTCAGGGTAGATTCATAGGTTAGTGGCCATTCTCAGGCACAAGATAAGGCATTATATCTTCATGTTATGAACTAGACACCAGTGGGATCAGATACCATACCCACGATAGTTTGAGGTATTATTTTTATCACATCATCATTGTCCTTCATTTTGTTTTACACTAGTTTATCTGTTTCATTTATTACTACCCATCTTGCTGATGACTGAAAATTACCAAATGAGATCATGTTGTATGCGATGGAGTTGGTGATATTGCATGGTATGATGTGAGATTAGGGTTTCAGGTATCTATGTTGTGCACTCACCAGGTAAGGGGTTGAGTTGGAATGAGATTTCATATTTTGTAGATAGAACAATTTGACATAATGATATGTATGGATTGGATGGTGTGATTTTAGGAAAACATTGATTGTCATAAATGACGAGTGAGTTTTGTGACACCGGATGGAAGTACCCATGTTTTTCATGGTGAATGGAATTATTTGTTGGGACATGTTGGACCTCCACATCCAAATTTGGGCAATCCCGAATTTTAGTAATATTCACTCTTGCTGGATGTTGATGGTTGTGATATTGAGGGTGGATTAACAATTTCAGTGGATGAATTATTAGGTATTTTTGTAGAGGATTTATTAGGGTTTCCTCTAGATTTGTATGTAGAGTTCTCTATAGACTTGGCATTGGGATCTCTTCTGATATCTCATCCCTCATACCGTATGCCCCCTACTGTGTTGATGGAATTAAAGGTATATCTAAATAATTGGGAATACAACAGATTCATTATCCCAAGAATATATCCTAGGGCCACCCTAGTTTTATTCATATAAATGGATGACGGATATCTAATGTCATGTTTTGGATACTAAAAGATGAATTAGGTTATGATCAAGAACAATTATCCCTTACAACTCATTTATGAACTCTTTGATTATCTTAGGTGGGGGAGGTGGTCTTCCAAAATTGAATCTCTGACCCTGGTATCACTAAATCAGAGTGAGAGAGGTGAACATCCCAAAAACGACATTCCAAAGCTAATATAGACCTTTTGTGGATTTGGTCAGGCCTTCAAGATTAAAAAATGATCCAATAATTTTTATGGAACATATAAAATGGTTGTTCCACCAATATCTCGATTCTTTATTTGTGGTATTCGTGTATGAGACCCTGGTTTATTCCGGATTCAAGGGGGAGCATGAGCGTCATTTGAGAATTGTTTTGGGAACTCTTCAAGATCATTGTCTCTATGAAATGTTTTATATGTGTGAGTTATCGATTATATTTGTAATGTTTTGGGACACATGTTCTCAGAATGTTGGGTTTTTGTGAACCCTAAGAGGATTATTATAGTGATTTCATGGGAGAATCTGATGAATGTTTATCAAAGTGGGATATTATTGGTCCTGGTAGGTTACTACAAGTGATTCGTTTGGGATTTATCTCTTCTTTCATCATCCATGATAATTTTCTCCTAGAAATTGTTGAATTTGGAATGGAGCACATACTGTTAGGAATCCTTCATAGAGCTTAAGTGATGATTGACTACCACTATTGTGCTGACCATTCCTGAATCTAGGATGGGTTATGTAGATTATTACAATGCCTCATGTATGGGTTTCAGGTGTGTGCATATTCATAGTTACCATGTGGTTGTGTATGGTTCTTTCCAACACTAACCACAATAAATTATTACCCAACACATGACCTAGAAATAACATTGGTGATGCGGGCCGTAAAAAGTCAATTCAATATATTTTACGGAAAAGTTTAATGTTTATTTAGATTATAAAATCATGGCCTTTATTTTCACCCAAAATGATTTTAATTTGAGGTAGCTTTATTGGATTGAGTATTTCTATGGATTAAATTTTTATATCATGTATACCCTAGACAAATATAACATTGTGGAAGTTTCTTTTAACCTGAAGGTGCCAGTGTAAGAATTTTAGGAGTCCAAGGATGAGTGGACCTCAGTGGGGATATATTCTTAGATTTACTTGGAGATAAATGAGCACAATGGATGTGCATTCTTGGCTAGTGTTCAGTCGACACCCTCTCTTCTAGAATATATTTAGTAGGAGTAGCTTAATGATGAGTTGTTCCAGCAGTCCCTGAAGATCCACCATGGTGGAGAGATGCCTTGTTATTGGTCATTGTCTCCTGAAAGAGTTTTTGGTTTATATGGTCTCTTTTAAGTTTCATTATCATTGATAAATGTGATGATGAAAGATAGTAACCAGTCTTAGTGGGACGTATATCTTAGTGCTAAAAACATTTATTATGATGTTCTTTGGTGGTTCTGGTGGCCATGTATGAGGTAGGAAATAGCTGACTTCGTCTCTTGATGTTATAAGGGGAAAAAAGTAAATGAAAAGAAATAATTTCCTTCTTGTTTTCTCCTTCCATTTCCTATTCCTACCTGGATGTGGGTAGAGATCATCATGGAAATTATTATCAGCATGCCTTGTACAACTCATGGAAGGAATTACATTTGGGTAATGAATGAACATTTGACCAAATCTTCCCATTTTATCTTGATTAGAGATTCAGCATAGGTAGATGAGTCGGGCTAGTTGTATGTTCATGAGGTGGTGAGGCTTTATGGCATGCCATCTATACTCATCTCAACCATGGATCCATGTTTTACCTCTTGATTTTTGTATTGCATTCAATATTTTATGTGTCCGCAGATCAAATTGAGAACGTTATACCATCTTTAAATAGATGGTTAGACAAAGGGGTAAAAAATTAGATTATGGAGGACATGCATCAGGATTGTTTCATGGATTTTGGTAGTTCATGGGATAACCATTTTGGATTGGTTGAGATTTCATAAAACATCATTTACCAATTATCGATTTGAAAGGATCCTTTTGAGTAGCTCTATAGTATGTTTTGTTGGCTGCCATTGTGTAGAGTTTTGATGGGTGAGACATCGGTGCTGGGACTGAGATTCTCAGGAGACATATGATAAGTTCAATATGATAAGGTATTAGTTATTAACACATCAGAGATTTCACAATCCCATACCGATTACAGTCATTGAACGTTGAATTGTTTTTGGGTAATTGGGTTTTCCCGAAAGTCACTCCTCATTTGGGTTGCCATCATTGGGTATGTTGGGAAGCGAAAGATGAAGTATGTCAGACCATTTGAGATCATTTAAAACTTTGTTGAGGTGAAATATATGTTATATTTTTCTTCTTGGTTGATTTAAATTCATGATTCATTTCATGTCTCTCCTCTAAAAAATCATAATCCAAATCCATCTCATGTTTTGAATTGGGATGAGTTGGAGTTGGAGCATTAATTATCTATGCTTGAGCAGGAAGTGTGAATTATAGATTATCCGTAGAATGTGCTTTAGGGGAAGTTGATTCCACTGGTCCAGGTAATTTTGAAACATGGTAATGATGAGGATGACACTTTGGATTTTATGTTGTGGGTTGAGGAGGAGTATACATTTTTATTCTTTCATCATGCTCTAAGATGAATTTACAATGGAGAAAATTTTTAATGATGGGAAGAATTATCACACCAATGATTTTATCTTTTGGTACTTTTCTATTTATTTTCCTTCTATAATTTTTCCATTGGGACTAATTTGTGTTTAAATTGGAAAAAAAGAGTTTTTGGTTAACAGAATGTGCTGTACGGTTGGTGCACGATTTTGGAAAACTGTGCGACCTTTTCCTGGAATACATAATGCATAGTGTCATTTTTAGATAGTTTGAAACCACATAGTTGGCACAATATTTGTAGGAAGTGTAAAAAAACTATGTGACATGCCCCTCATAGAATGTGAAGGGTGAAATGTTGCCACATAGTTTGGTAAACTGTGTAGGAAAATTGTTCTAATTGTCCAGGTTATTAAATGTTTTAAAATAATGGTTGTGTCCTCTCAGGATTTAACCCTGAATCACCCATTTTGTTCCCCATTCCATATTATCATCCCTATGAACTTCCCACATCCCTGTTTCTCCCTTATATATGCTTTTTAGTGGATTTTATGGTAAATCTCAATGAAACTCTAAGTAAGTCCCACATTTCTTGATTTCTTCTTATTTTCATGGTTTTCTTATTCTTGGTGGTGTTCTTGGAATTTTTTTATGACTTTTGAAATGTTTTTTTGAAACGTTATAAATTTTTTATAGTTTGATAGTGGTTTTCTATAGTAAATTGGTTGTTTTCAAGTGTGTTACTTTTTTTGCTTCTTGACGGTGATTATAAATGGTGAATGTGTTGAAAAAATGTTTTAATGTGGAATTTGTGAATATGTGAACTTAAAAGAGGTTTTTATTTTGAGAAATTGTGGATTTATTTTTGGGTCAAAATATCTTGTGTGTGCATGTTAATGCAGTGATACACATATAACATGTGAATAGAAATTGGTCACTAAGGGAATCCATGATGACTAGGTTGGTAGATAATAAATAGTATGCTTGTTTCATCAGGATGTCTATTTCATATTCATTTCCATCGATATTGACATTACAACACTAACTAAACTATGATGATTGGAGACCACTAGAATTTTTCACAGATTCATCTCTATTGGCTCATTCATGAGGGATAACATCAATGTGGTTGTTATACCAAGTTTCACTATGATATAATGTACCATGTGTCCTACAATTGCTAGTAAATATAGGGATTTCTCATTAAGTAGTTCTTTTTTGAGATATTTTAATTACCATTAGCATAGGGTGCACGTTATTGGTTATTTCAAAAGCAAACAAATTTTCCCCATTAAAGTGTTTTCTATAAAAATTATTCCAACTATTCATTTTATAAAACATTCATGTTAATTTTTATTATAAATTTTTGGCATGGAATAATTTTTTTAGTTGGAATTCTACTAATATTTGGCTCACACTATACATAAAATTTTGTTTGTATGTTTCCCTTGTTAAGTTTGACTCTAGTAAATTAAAGGTGTAACGGTATGGCAGTTTATATTGCTAGTGGTTTTATCTTGCAGGTATTGGTGGTGGTGTCATGTGAATGATACTACTCTTGTTTCTTAGATATTTTCATGATATTATTATTGTTCCCATATTTTTTAGATCATTTTGTTGATATCTAAATATTTAAAACATTGAATTTGAAAATTTTTATGTATTATCTGGATTTGGTTATTTATCATTGTGTTATTTATTCTTGTTGGTTGTTTATTTTTATGCAAATGGGTGAAATCATTCCAAATGTGTTTTCATGATACCTTGGCACTAGTTTCCTGCGTGTAGTGGTCATGTACTCCCTTTGGGAAATTCCATGGATAGGGTTAGGTGTCGGGTTGTATGGAACCCTGTCTTGGTTCATGAGAAAATCTATAGTCGAGGTTATCCTCATCAATTGTCCTTTCATCCCTTGATTAAAATATTGATCATTTTCTTATTTTCTATTCTTTTATCCATGAATAATTTATCATTTTCATGAGATTGTTTATCAAATTAAATTATTTATTCTATTTTTTCATGATTATGACATGTTTCTCATACTGAATATCCCTGAACTATGTCTGTTTTCATTGAAAGCATGAACAATGATAGATTCATCATTTTTATTAGGTATTACCCCCACATGTTATTCATGTTCTTCACCATTATGCTATGAGGCCATAGTTCAACTTTGAAAGTATGGTCTGAGTGTGATCGAACCCCTCGATTCATGGTGGATATGTGCATATTAACTGGATCAGTTATTTGTAGACAAATCGGGATAAAACATGGGTGATCGTCTATGGACCAAGGATCCAATTTGGTTATAGGTTATGGGATATAGGTCATAATTCATGGAGGATCATTATCTATTTATCTATTTTATGATTTCCCACCTCTATAGGGACGAAATCCATAAATAGAGGTGACTTCCATCAATTTTGGGGTGGTCAAAAGGCACAAATTACAGCAGATGTCATCAATATGGATGTATTATAATATTACATTCTATGAAAATATTGACTAAATAGTGTATTTTTGGATGAACCCAAACCATATGGACACCCAACTATTGTGGATATGGTTTCAGAGAAAATTTAAGTATCACACATCATGTGGTTGGGCTACACACAATGTGATCCTCCCTAAGTATCCATGTTATGTGATGGGTGAAAATACTGAGGACACTATGATGAAGGAAAAACCATTTACTCTCTCAGTACATGGGCATATTCTGTTACCCGAGCATAGCTAGGTACATGACACAACAAGATAGATATGGACACAACCACAAACACATGGGCATGCCTCAGGTGGTTGAAAAATGTTGTCTGGTCTATGTAAATGGAATTTATGATGACATGGACCCCTAGTCATGTTCAGAAGATACATTTCCAGGTTACAATGTGGGTTCACACATCATGTGGACCTCCATATATTCCATGTACTTTTCACTACAAATTCATTCTATCTTATCTACCTCGTTTGGACTCATATTTTGGCCCATGAGTAGCCTATCCAGAGTTTTTTCACATAGAACAGGACGATAGCCTTCATTGTGGATGTTTAGTTATTATGTGACAAATTATGAGAATTATAATTCTTTAGAAAATGATTAATGATGGAAGTGATCAGGTATTATCGTATGAGAGATTCTAGGTATAGTCAATACTCCCCTATGTGGGAATATTTTCCCTACCCCTAGAAATGATATTATCATGTCACACTAGGGTCAATGTTGTTGATATTTTTTTTTCAGATAGATATTTTACACTCTTGTCACATCAGGGAATAGTACTTCCATCTATATAGATTGTATTCCCCTACCATATTGGTGTGTGGTTCCTCTATACTTGTTAATCTAGGAACATGTGGTACTCCCCTGTCATACATGGGTCCGGTTCGTCGACCCTAGGGACAATGCTCTATTGTCACACCTTGGCATGGGTAACTAAAACTCTTTATAAAGGAAGAGGTGGTACTATTATATTGAACTAGGGTATAGGTCATATATATATAGAGATTGTACTCCCAAGCATGGTCATGGGTCCTCCATACATTTTATTCATGATATAGAGATGGTACTCCACTACCTGAGTGTAGGTCCCCTATCTATGGGGATAGTATTCCATTGTTGCATCAAGGCACATGTTCCCCATATTTTGTAGACATGTATAGAGATGGTAATCCCCTACTGGGTGTAGGTCCTCTATCTATATAGTTTCATCACCCTATTATGCTAGGGTGTATTCCCTATACCTTTTAGAGATCACTATCCCTCATACTATAGATTAGTGTTGAGGTACGCTCCCTCCTCATGAATTCTTTGGAAAGAAACACAAGATGCTAGGAATCAATGATGGACCTTGAAGTCTATAAAATACTCTTCATCATTAGTTGGAATATGATATAGAGATCCCCTTTCAACGTCATTTGGGTTTCATTTATTGTAATAAATATTTTTGTCAATGGGATTTTTCCAATTTATTTAGCATTATATTAATAATTCAATTGTTTCTTTTATTTCTCCCTCTTCACCTTTTAGGGAATCCTACTATGATTATATACTCACCCCTGTATGGGATTTTCCAAGATGCGAAATACCTTATGCAGTCAACATATATTTCAAGGGTTGAATTGACATGTCTTAGGGATACTTGGTAGTATTTGAGCATTTATAGGGGTCAAGGATTTTAGATTTGGATTCATGATCTCATATCATTTCATTATTCTTGTTGTTTTCAGTTCGGTACATCTTTTCTTGGTGGGTGATTATTTTTTCATTTAATTTTAGGATTTCACTGTCTCACTCTTTTCGTATTCCTTAAAAGATGTTAAGGGCATTTTTTACTCTACTTGTTAATATATTTTATTATTATTCCATTATACTTCTTCAAGGAGATGGTTGGGTGTAGGAGTGTTGGTACTTTAGGAAATAGAATCCCATTTTAGTTATTCCTTATCGGTGCTTAGTACAAGCCCCTAGACTATGGAGGTGGAACATGGGTTTTGAAAGCTCTATATTCATTTTTCCTAGAGGGGCTTAGTGGGTTGGGACATTAAAAATTGTTATTAGAGGTGGTTAAACCTAGGTATGGTGTTTGGAATTTTCCTTGTGTGGGGTTTTGATAGGAATTTAAGTCAATAGTTTCAAGTTTATAGAGTATGGATTTCAGGCCAGGTAACCTCGTGTTGGTGTAGTGAAATATGTATCGATTCACTGGGACCCTTATTACCTTCTTGTCGACTCAGAATAAAAATACATTTGTTGCAATGAACATTTTTCCATGAATCATATAATATTGAGTCATTTGACTACGCTTCTTGAGTAATCTCCCCATATATATATATGATCATTTTACCAGGGTTCATTGTGATTAATTTCAATATTCCTCCAAGAATACATCAATATAAGATATTGAGTTTACATTGTGATGAATATTTGATGAGTGATGAGGCCATGGTTCATGGTTTATCTGGAAAGATCATTCCTCTAAGTGAGCATATACCTGCAACCCCACCTAACGAGCATCAAATTGTACTAGTAGAGAATGATGATGATACATGAAGTATTAGTGAACTCCATGAGTTGTAGGAATAGATTCCACTAAGGTTAGACACTGAGTGAAATCCATAAGAAACATGGGATTATCTAGATTCATTATTATAATTTTTCAATATTATGGGGATCTCGACCAACCAGATGGTTTTACTAACCACTAGTGCTCTTTGAAGGGTAGTCCTTGATTCAGGTGGTACTAGTGGATAAAGCACCTATGATGACTGTATATTGTCTGTTCAAAAAACACATATTTCATTAGTATCTAGTAGAGCCACAATCCCTTCTTAGGTGGTTGAGGTTAGGCTCAGTCCATTGGTTTTTATACCCCACTCATATTAGAAACACTCGTCATGATTTTCTTCCAAATGATACCTCTCTAAGAAGATTATGGGTGGTGGTAGAGACTTATTATGGAGATTAATGTTGTGTATTTGAATAGGAAATGAATATGGAAACTCCCCCATAGGGAAACATTTTTATGTCTTTTTTTAGAAGTAGTGAGGATGAGTCAGTGCCTCCCAAAGTAGATAGTGTCAAGGGGTGGCAGACGAGTTCCTTTGACTTTTTTTAGGTTAGGTTGGTGTAATTTGGTGTTAGAGAGGTCCATGGTTGAGGAGAGTAGGAAGTAAATGGAATGGATGAGCTTCCAACAGAAGGGGCTTAGAACCTAGAGGCTGATGTTCAGTTTGAGGTATAGCCTATGTCTCCACTTCCCCATCTAGAGTTTTAGCACAGAGTCATAGACCACATTTCACTCGATATATCCCATATTCATGACATAAAGATACTAGTGGAGGAATTTTCTCCCAAACCTTGTGTTGGAGTCTCTGGAAGATAGGATGAGTGATCATAAATTTTTTGTGGATGGTGTGACCTTACACTATGAGGAGAGAGATACTCACATGAAATCATTCGTTGTGCAAGTGAGAACCTATGTTCTTTTCCCTTAGTATATAAGTTCTTCCGAATTGATAAATGGAGTTTTCATCCTTTAATAAACAGTAATTCTTGGGTAGATCAAGATGTTCTCTTTCATAGAAGGTTATATTTTATTTTTATTTGGGTTATTATTCTCTTGGAGTAGTTGATTTTATGAGCTGTTAACAACCCACAGTGATGGTGGTGTACGATGATGTCTTTCATACGGATTTTTTGGTTTTACCTCCTCAGTGTGAGATGTACATATGAAAATAAATTCACCATGGATTACCTGATTTTTGTGCCATCACATCTAATAACCCCATGGGGATTTGAGAACTAGATATCACAGTTGATACTTTATCCCAAAAACTTTTTATTATGGATTCATATAGGGATTTCTTCATTTGTGTCAAATGTTTGATGGAAATGTTAGAAATATCTTGGTGGAGAGTGTTTCTACTATGACCTATTAATTATCATGATGAGACCATATGACATTGTAATTGGTGTGGGAAAGTTTTCAATGAACTGAGCCCTGATTGACTATCACTATAGATGATTCAGATTCCTTTGGATAGATGGGAGGAGGATATACATTATGGGGGAGAGAGATATCATGGAAGATAAAGTATGTATTTTGAGGAGAAATATTCAACCCATCACCCATTAGTTGGATATTTCATCCCTTGGCATAGAGGGCCCTTCAAGAAAATGGGTTCCTTTATCCAGGGATGATTTAATGGACATCTTCCCTAGATAAATTCATGGATTACCTATGAGGTAGGAGATGTAGTTTTTTATTGACTTGAACTTGGGTACCCCTATGATATCTTCTTCTTCATATCATATGTCCCCTACCATTATTCATAATATTAGGGGAAAGGTCGAGTACCTTAGAGAGATTTTTTTTATAAAAACCAATGTGCCCCTAGGTATCTCCGGTATTGTTCATGAAAAAGGAGGATTGGTGATTACAATATGATGTTGAATATAATTTCATAAATTACGACAAGATAAAGACCAAGTCCCCCATTATAATGATTTATGACCTCCTTAAAAAATTTTAAGTTGTGATATAGTTATTTAAGATCAATCATAGGTCCAACTACCACCTGTTTAGGGTTAAAAAGATTGATAATTTGAAGCTGTCATTCTAATATCTCTATGAACACTATGGGTTTCGGAAATTTCATTTTGCTATGAAGAATTCCCACAATATGATTATGGATATGATAAACCATATATTCCCTCCTTATATAGAATAATATGTGGTTTTCAACATTAAGAACACACTCATCTACTCTCTATTAGAAGAAGAGAATGAAAAACACTTGAGGATGGTTGTAGACATGATTTGGGAGTTGCAGTTATATGCTACGCTCTCAAAGGTTCAATTATGGTTTTGTGAGGTTCACTTTATATGGTATGTCATTTTGAATCCTGGATTATTTATAGAGCCGATGAATATTGATTTAGTTATTTCTTGGGATCAAACCAATATTGTTTTAGAAATGTGGAGTTTTTGTGTCTTCGAACTGTACTACATGAGGGTCATGGATGAATTCCCCATGATTGAAGGATCTATGATCACTCTTACACAGGAAGGGATTTTGTTTATATATATTGAGAAGTGTCAGAGATCCTATGAGGAGTTGCGGCAAAGGAAGAATAGTGCTCATGGTTTGAGACTATAGGAGACTGGTGTGGTGTATTTAGTATATTGTGATGCCTTTGGAACTAGGATAAACTATTTGTTAATGAAGTGGAATGTAATGATTTCATATGGGTGGGGGTAGTTGATACTCCATGATTAAAACAACACGAATGATGATATAAATTTTGTAATTATAGTCTTTAGTCCAATGATGTTGAGAAACTATCTTTTGCAAGATAACATTATTGTTTTCTCAAACAATCAGTGCCTCTAGTATGTATTCATTCAAAGATATATTAACCGGAGAGTGACAGAATAGTTTTATTTCCTGAAAAAATATGACATTGATATAGTCTATACTCCTGGGAAGGGAAATTTGGTGGAAGATTAACTTAATGGGAAGTATCATCTTGTGGAGGAGGCATTTTAGCAGCTCGCTGCTTCACAATTGACCTAGGAGGAGGAGAGGGGTGAATTTTATCATCATTTGTTGGTATTGAGTTATCAAATTCATCAGTGTACTCTACAATAGATTTAGACTGTAATAGTGCTAGGTTATATCAGTTCTAAAAATAATTTCTAAAACTAGGGGCTTTATCAACACTAAAAAAATCATTGATAAAGGGGGGACATTAACAATGCTAATAAAAACATGTTTATAAGGGGGCCCTAATATTAGTGATAAAAAAATGTGATGATAGGGGGGGGGGTCTTTATTTGTTCTATAATGATAGAACTGATAAATGGGGGCCTTTATCAGCACTAGTAAAAAATTACTAGGGGGCTTTATCATTGATTTTTTACTAACACTGATTAATGAACCTTTTCTTCTTGCAATGACAAAGGGAATACTTCATGAAAAAAATATTCCATTAAAAAATATTGATATATAATTATATTTATATTGATATTAATATGATAAATTATTCAAAATATTATTTAGATAATGTTAAACACTCAATTAAATTTAATATATAATATATTCAGAGAAAAGGGAATTATAAAAATATTATATTAATTAATAATTTGACAATTATTGGTGAGTAATATTTATTTAACAATAAATGGATGACATAAATTTAAATGAATTAATGAACAGTCTAAGATAAGTTGAAAACATGACTTCAACTTCAAACAGCCATAAATTTTGATCCTGATGTCCATTTAGGCTCTACCGCATATCATATAGAATATTGTGAAGAGATATAAGATGTTTTTCTTATTGGTGCCCTTAGTTACTAATTTTTCGATGAAAAAAAGGTCCAAAAGGCCTTTAAAAATGGGTTTTTAGTTGGGATATCGTTTTTTAATATTACATTGTATTTTAGATTCATTTAAGGGTCTTTTTTTCATTATAAAATGGTAAATGAATTTATTCCAAGAGATAAAATTCCATTAGATAATATGGTTTTCAATTTTACAACTTTTCATAATGTGGATTTATTTATAATTAAATAAAACTATATTTTCTACTATTAATTTATAATAAATATATTATATAAATATATATTTAAAAAACTAAGATAAAAATATATTCTTTCAATATATATACCAAATGGAAATAAATATTTATTATTCATTTTATTTAAAGTATATAAGTGTCCATTTTATTTACCTTATAAAAATGCATTAATATGTATATATATATACATATAAATGTAATTTTTATTTATAAACATGTGTATGTAAAGAAACAAATATATACTTATAATCATAATATAAGATATTTAATAAAAGACATATATACATAAATATTTTTGTGTGTTTGTGAGAAATATAAATGTGTACATGTGTGTGTAGATACATGTGTATGTGTACATTAATGAATATTATGTATATACTTCATATATACATGTATTTTAATAGATATATCATTATCAGTAAATATAATACATAAATGTATTTACATTAAATATTTATAAATTCGTTATAAAATAATATATCAAAATACACAATTACATGTAAATATGTTTAATTATATGTATTAAAAATATATAGACAGATAAATTCATATATTTTGTATAAAATTTAAATCTAAAAATAATAAAATATTTTAAAGATTCATTTAAATATAATTATATAAATCATATGAAATTAATTATTCTCCATTTTTAAAACAATATGTAAAGATTTTTTATAAATAATAAAAATATTTGAATATATATACTTATAAATGTATATATATATAATGTTTATATATACATATATTTGCGTATTAATAAACACACAATCACGCGTATATATTTATATTCTAATATATACAAATGAATATTAGTATATAATATATTTAAATAATTTTAAGTGTCTGTGCTTATATCCCATTGTTCTATGTATTTATGAATAAATAGAGATATTGTAAAATTGAAAACAAAAAGAGATTGGAAGAGTCGTAAAGGGAAATGAAACTCAGAATGGAAACCAGGAACTTAAAACATGACAACATAAAACATTCTTCTTAAAAACTTCAAAGGCTTCTTCATACATGTTCATCCTATGTTCATTACTGCATCTCATAACCTAGGGACATACATCAAAGGAATGGGTGAGAAGAAGGCCTAGTAAGGTAAACAAAGGAAACATTTTACATGTGAACATGAGATACATCAATAAAGTCATGATAAATTACTTTAAGGCATGAGAAAGAGATCATGAGGAATATCATAATAAAAATAATGTGTTTCATAACATGACGATGTGGCTACAACATTTAACTTAGACAGTCATTTCCGTATCAGTATGGTCCTTCCTCAAGGTGTCATTAAAAAAATTACCAAGGTTATTCACCAAGGTATCGTTAAAATGGTCATATCTAGAGATTAAATCTTTACCCAATGCATTGGAGTGCTATCAAAACACATCCTTAATTTGTCTTCATTATCATTTGATCCACATATATCATCATAAAAAAGTTCATAAATAACCGATATATAATAAAATAAATGGGTTTTATTTCATAATCATAACGTTTTAAAACTGCTTTTAAGACATGCTCATTATGTCCCTTTAAACCCACGGAAAAGGAAAATGGGTTTCATGAATGTAAATCCTAGAATTAAAATAGAATGTTTCGATATATATGTGAATAAACCTGTAGAAAAAATATCATTGAGTATTCACTTAATAAAATAAAATAATTTGAGACAAAGTGAGAGACATTTTGAGATGAAACTTCTGCCGCATAACGGCTATATTACAAGGTTTTAGGGAACATTGAAAAGAGAGGGTAAATGGGTCACCCACTCATAAATGATGCATAAAACAGAATAGGGATAGAATATAAAGGATATAATAACATGGTAATGAAATTTGAAAGAAATTCCATATGAAATAAAAAACATGAAAGGAAGACAAAAATAAGATTTCTCTTATGAAAATTCGGCAGCCTAACGGCGCCACTTAAGACATCTAAGAAATGAATTGATGAGATCAAATAGGGTCTCTCATCATATGAAAATACATGGACATTATGATGGATATAGAGATCATACCCCAACATAATAAAAAGGAACTCGAAATACTTGACATGAAAATAAAACTTTGAAAATGAGATGGGTGAAAGAATCCCTTATAAAAATTCAGCAGCCTAACAACGCCACATAAAAATTCTTAAAATTAATTGATGATATAAAATTAGATCTCTCATAATATGAGCCTAAAATGATAGTATGACAGATATAGAGATCATACCCCAACATAAGAAAAAGGAACTTTAAAAACATGACAGGAAAATAGAACTTTGAAAATGAGAGGGGTGAAAGAATCCCTTACAAAAATTCAGCAGCCTAATGAGGCCACAAAAAAATTCTTCAAATGAATTGATGAGAGTAATAGGGAGTCTATCATCATATGAAAATACAAATTACAGTAATTTTAATATAAAATAACATCCTCCAACATAAAAACATGGAGCATAAACGAAATGACATAAAAGAGAGTACTTGAAAAGAAAGAGAGAGGTAGGATCCCTTACCTTAAAACGCAACTCCTAAAACTCAAAGGTCGGGACCTTGGGGGCTTGAGGGAACCTTGGGAGGACTCTTCGGGAGGTAAAGAGACTATAAAATCTTTGGGAAGGATTTGGAAGTGAAATGAATGAGGGAAATGCTTGGTATTTATAGGAGAAGTGAGGGGACAAAGCATTAATTGCCAAGGGACCCCTCATCAGTGGTATTGGAAAAACCATGGGCTTTCCCATGGTATTTTCCCATGGTATTGGCCACTTGGGACACCTCATATGTTATATTACTATTCACAAGTAGACCAGAAATATTACCTAATTATTACATATTAAATGATGTAATTAAACACCTGAAACTAAAAACAGTATTTTCACTATTCACCGAAAATTCAACTTTCTCAGAAAAATCCAAAAAATTCACCTTAACCAAATATTGATGCTCTTATTTCAAAAATGAACTCCATTTTATGGAAATAATTTTCTTAATATTTTTAATTTAATTTTTAAGTAAAAACACTATTCACTGAAAATTCAACCTTTTAGAAAAATCCCAAAACATTAACTTAACCAAATATCGATGCTCCGATTTCAAAAATGAACTCCATTTTATGAAAATAGTTTTTTAAATATATTTATTTTAATTTAAAAAAAAACACTATTCACCCAAAAAAACTAATACTTGACTAATAATTTCTAAAATAGTTATTTACTTATTTTATTGAATCACATTACTTAATCAAGGTGCCTAAATTATATTAATACTTTCTTTAATTGAGATTAGTAATCCATTTGGTCTCATTACTAATCCTAAGCATAAAATCACTATTCATAATTTACTATTCATAAAAAATTATGGTGATCTTATTAGACTCTAAATTTCATAATGAACACTACTGTAAAAGAAAATTTTTTTTAAAATCATTACACATTTTTTATTATTTAAGGTTTACATAAATATTTTAAAATATCCTTTTTTTAAAAATTGATCAATAATATACATACTATATTTATCTAGAAACTTGAGATTAACAAAATTCACCATAAGAAGAAATCACACTTTTTATTTAAAACAAAGGATTACATGAGGAAGTTACGGTCTCATTACATGACCCCTTATAACACCAGCATAGGACCTAAGAGTAAGGTGTGCTAGGGTGATAAAATCTTGGGGCGACTCATCCAACATTGCCTGAGTAGTGATTTCTATCAGCTTGAACTTCTCGCGAAGGTGATTCCGTTCCAACTTCACACGATGAAGTTTGGCTTCTGTTTGGTCCAGATGAATGCCCAAAGGTGATACCTCTTTCTTGAGTTCTATCAGATGGTCTTCGATCGGCCCCAGACTACTATATTGGGCCATCGAATCTTCTATTTATATTAATTAATCAAGATCACTTGTATTTATAGAAAATAACTGTAACATTTAGTTTCAAATGGTAAAATTGACCAACGGTCATATTGACCAATAGTCATATAACAGTTGAAACCCAACAATCTTATTTTAATTATACTCATTTTCTTAAATGAAAAAATAATATAACCCAACAAAAATAGGGAACAAAATTCACTAAAAAAATTTCAGGTCGTTACAATCTTCCCCCCTTAATAAATTGCGTCCTCGAAATTTTAATATTGGACTTGGAAATTTCGTTGAAATTCCCAAATCGGAAAAAGAGTTAGTAAAACTATTACTTTAAAAGAATGAAATAGAAGTAAAAAGGTCACCCTAGTTAACCCATACAAGGATTCCATGTAGGAAAACATGGATATGGAAGAGAAAACAAAGCGTCATGTTTTGATGGAGAGTGATAGAAATCATGATTAGGAGAAAATAAACCACAAGAAGATCACAAATGTAAGATTTGTTAAACGATCATTGATTACACAATAGGAAACATAAACCAACTACGTTTTTGTTTTACATTCCTTTTCATAATTTTGAGGTATTCATTCACTACATAGAATAAAAACATAAGGAAATATACTTACCTTTAGGGAGAGTTTCATCCTTTAATAAGTTTTTACAAAGGCTAATATTTTATCCAAACAATGAGCATTTCAAAAAAATGGGTCTCATCAAAACAACAAGAATAATCTTCTAGAGAATCACATAATCCACAAAAGAATAAATATATATTTCCCTTGTCTTTAATCATCAACTAAAACTAAAAATGTTTGTACGAGATCATATAATCCCCAAAAATTATAATCCTTTATAAAAAGAAATGTGACTATTAATCTCAAAAATTCAACAAAAGTACCCAAAGTTCTAGAAATACCATTCAATACACAATCATCATTAAAATTATTCATAATAATACAAAAAAAGATTGGATCCCAAAACTCAGAAGGATTTAATTACATAGTCTTCCCCAATAAATCTTAACATTTATCTCCAAATAACATCTACTACTATTAAATTCTCAAACTAAAGTATAATTAACATATTCACATATTCTCTATGCTAGGTTTATCATTTTCCATTAATAACCTAAATCACCATATGTCCGCAATAAATACCTAAACTCTTAAAAACAATTCAACCATTCCTCTTCAATTTAAATCCTATAGAATTTTATTTCCCTTAGGCATATAGTACTCCAAAAGAGAAAACATCGTCCAAAATAACCTTTATCATTTAATCACCAAATAATTTTCCTATAAAAAGGATATCTATTTGATAAAACATAAGTTTACAAAATTAACTTATTCATGATCTATAAAAATAGCAGGTTCATTAGTCAGTCCGAAGGGAAAAACGACAAAATCATAATGTCCATATCTTGATTGGAAGGCAGTTTTTTTGGAATATCATCATTCTTCACCCTCAATTGATGATAACCAGAACGAATATCAATCTTAGAGAAGAATTGAGTCCCACGAAGTTGGTCAAATAAGTCATAAATTCTTAGAAGAGAGTATTTTATCTTCACGGTGATTCCATTCAGTTCTCTATAATCAATGCATAGCTGCATCGATCCGTCCTTCTTCTTTACAAAAAGGACCGGTGCTTCCCAATGAGAAACAGTTGGTGGGATAAAATCATTATCCAAAAGTTCTCGGAGTTGTTTCTTTAAATCCTAAAGCTCAACATTTTCTATCTTATAGGGGGTCTTTGACATCAGATGATATCCAGGTACGAGTTCAATGGAGAACTCTACCTCTCTTTCTGGGGGAGGTCTAGGTAACTCCTCAGGAAATACCTCAATGCATTCCTAGACGATGGGGACATTTTAAAAAAGAATAAATCTTTCATGAGAAACGTATTTGATTTATGAATCTTTTATCTAAAATGGATTTTATGTCTAAATACTTCATGCTTAGACAATTACATTTTTCTATAATTCCTTCATAATGATTCATAATAAGATTACAATTAACCAAACATATCCCCCACGAGTGTCGCAACCAAGAGTGTAGCAAGGCCTACTGTTATGTACCAGTTCTCGTTCGAGTCTATCTCAAAGTGGTGTTTTCGGGTTTTACCCCTATGTACATCTGTTCCAGAGCCACCTCTATTTGTTCGTATCAAGAAAATGATTTATTTGTTTGTAAACCACTTACTCAAAACTTCACCAAAATACCAGGATGTTTTTTATATTTAATCTTTTCATTAAAAAACCTTTTAAAGAATTAAAATCCTAATTTCTTCAAATAACTAAACCATCCTTTGATACCAACTATATCATCTAGCCTTTTTATCACAAAAACATTCATTACATTATACAAAACCGAGGATCTTTAAGGTTTAGTGTCCTGGAAACCTAGAACATAAAACATGACAATATAAAACATTCTTATTAAAAACATGAAAGGCTTCTTCATAATTGTTCATCCTAAGTTCAATACTGAATCTCATAACCTAGGGACATAAATCAAAGGGAAGGGTGATTAGAAGTCCTAGTAAGGGAAACAAGGGAAACATTTTACATGTAAACTTAAGATACATCAAAAAAAAAGTCATGATAAATAATGTTAACGTATGAGAAAGAGATCATGAGACATATCATAATAAAAATAACTTGTTTCATAACTTGAAGATGTGGCTACAACATTTAACACTGACAATCATTTCCGTATCACCAAGGTTTATCCCCAAGGTGTCATTAAAAAAATTACCATGGTTATTCACCAAGGTATCGTTAAAATGGTCATATCTAGAGATTAAATCTTTACCTAATGCATTAGAGCGCTATCAGGGCGCACCCTTATTTTGACTTTATAATCTTGTGAGCCACATAGATCATTGTCAAAATTTTCATAAATAACCCATATATCATACAAGATATGGGTTTCATTTCAAAATCATAACATTTCAAAAACTACTTTTGTGACATGATTTTTATTTCCCTTTAAACCCACGGAAAAGGAAAGCGGGTTTCATGTACGTAAATCCATGAATTAAAATAGTAAATTTTGATATATATGATAATACCCCTGTAGAAAAAATATCATTGAGTATTCACTTAATAAAATAAAATAATTTGAGACAATGTGAGAGACATTTTGAGATGAAACTTCTGCCACATAAGGGCTATGTTACAAGGTTTTAGAAAATGTGGAAAAGAGAGGGGACATGGGTCAACCACTCATAAATGATCCATAAAACAGTATAGGGAAATAATATAAATGATAGAATAACATGCTAATGAAATTTTAGAGACATTCCATATTAAATGAAAAACTTGAAAAAAGACAAAAATAAGATTTCTCTTATGAAAATTCGGCTGCCTAACGACGTCACTTAAAACTTCTAAAAAATGAATTGATGAGATCAAATAGGGTCTCTCATCATATGAACCTAAATTAACATTATTATTGATATAGAGATCATACCACAACATTAGAAAAAGGAACAGGAAAGACATGACATGAAAATAGAACTTTGAAAATGAGAAGGGTGAAAGAATCCCTTATAAAAATTTGGCAGCCTAACAGCGCCACATAAAAATTATTAAAATGAATTGATGAGATAAAATAGGATATCTAATCATATGAACATAAAGGGACAGTATGATAGATATATAGAACATACCCCAACATAAGAAAAAGGTACTTGAATGACTTGACATGAAAATAGAACATTGATAATGAGAAGGGTGAATGAATCCCTTACAAAAATTGGGCAGCCTAACGACGCCACTAAAAAATTCATAAAATTAATGGATGAGAGTAATAGGGTGTATCTCATCATATGAAAATAAAAATTACAGTATGTTGAATATAAAATAATATCCTACAACATAAGAACATGGAGCATAAAAGAGAGTAGTTGAAAAGAAAAAGAGAGGTAGGATCCCTCACCTTAACACACAACTCCTAAAACTCGAAGGTCAAGATATTTGGGGATTGAGGGAACCTTGGGAGGAGTAAATGGGAGGTATAGAGACCAGAAAATATTTGTGAAGGATTTGGTAATTAAATAAATGAGGGAATGTCTTGGTATTAATTGGAGAAGTGAGGGGACGAAGCATTAATTGCCAAGGGACATCTCATTGGTGGTATTGACAGAACCATGGCATTTCCCATGGTATTTTCCCATGTTATTGGCCACATGGGACACCTAATACCTTATAATACTATTCATCAGTCGACCAGAAATATTACATAATTATTATATCCTTAATGAAGTCATTAAACACCCAAAACTAAAAATTGTATTTTCACTATTAAACGAAAATTCATCTTTCTCATAAAAATCCCAACAATTCACCATAACCAAATATCAATGCTATGATTTCAAAAATGAACTCCATTTTATGAAAATAATTTTCTAAATATTTTTAATTTAATATTTAAATAAAAACACAATTCACTGAAAATTCAACCGTTTCAGAAAAATCCCAAAAATATAACTTAACCAAATATCGATTCTATGATTTCAAAAATGAACTCCATTTTATGAAAATAATTTTCTAAATATTTTTAATTTAATTTTTAAATAAAAAACACTATTAACCTGAATAAACTAATATTTGACTAATAATTTCTGAAACAGTTATTTACCTATTTTATTGAATCACATTACTTAATCAAGGTGCCTAAATTATATTAATACTTTCATTAAGTGGGATTACTAATCCATTTGGTCACATTACTAATCCTAAGCATAAAATCACTATTCATAATTTCATATTCATCAAAAAATTTGTTGATCTTATTAGAATCTAAATTTTATAATGAAGACAACAGTAGAAGGCCATTTTTTGAAAATAATTAGACATTTTAATTATTTAAGGTTTACATAAATATTTTAAAATATCCTTTTTCAAAAATTAATCAATAATATACATCCTATATTTATTTGAACACTTGAGAATCCCAAACTTCACTATAAGAAGAAATCCCAATTTTTATTTAAAACAAAGGATTACATGAGGCAATTACGGTCTTGTTACATAACCCCTTATAACACCAGCATAGGACCTTAGAGTAAGGTGTGATAGGGTGATAGAATCTTGGGGTGGCTCAGCCAACATTTCCCAAGTAGTGACTTCTATCAGCTTGAACTTCTTGAAAAGGCGATTCCATTCTAGCTTCACACGATGAAGTTCAGCATGGGTTTGGCCCCGAGAAAGCCCAAAGGTGCTATCTCCTTCCCGAGTTCCATTAGATGGGCTTCGATCGGCCGGAGACTACTGTGTGGGGCCATCTAATCTTTTTTCGATATTAATTAATCAAGGTCACTTGTATTTATAGAAAATAATTGTAACATTTAGTTTCCATCATTCATATTGACCAAGGATCATATAACAGTTAAAACCCAACGATCTCATTTTAATTATACTCATTGTTTTAAATGAAAAAAATAAGATAACACACCAAAAATTGGGATCAAAATTTACTCAAAAAATTTTGGGTCGTTATAGTGGGGGTAATGACCCAATGTTTTATCAATGGAATCCACTTTTTGTAATTATACCTTATAGTATAATCACATTTGGATGCACAATTAAATATCATGATACTAAATAATATGTGATCATTAAACATAATATTCTCACATCAATGTTTTTAATTTCAAAAATCTGACATACATGGTTGTGTTTAAGGTGATTTATAGAGTCTAATGAAACGAACATAATTTTTTGTGAATAGTAAAATACATTAATTTATAATATAAATACATTATAATTTAAATACAATAATATTGACATCATGAGTGTGTAAGCACCCAAATATCAAACTCACGTGCACTCATTACTATTATTTGTCATGGAATTATCATTATTTCTTATCTTGGAAGAAATTAATAATCTAATTATTAAAATATTAATAAAACCCCTCTCCCCTCCACTATAAATACCACCCCTCACACCCTCAATACTTCACACCTCTAAATAATCATTCCTTGTTTAAACTATTGAAAAACATATTACCTAGGACCTCCCTCGTGTCCATGATCTTTTTGTCTCTTCAAAAGAAAATGCCTAGGTTCCTATAGGACAATTTCAAGAGGAGTATTCAAGAGGTAATTCCCCCTCTCTTTTCTTTCAATTTCCTTTCAAGTTTCATTTTTTTCTTATCATATCCTCAAATTCTCTAATCCAAATATTATAATAACTATAGTGTAATTTATATAATGGTATGAAATAATTTTAGTGTAGGATTATTAATTATACTCCTCCCTCCCTCTATTTGTTAATAAAAAAGAAATCATTGCATGTGTTGTGGTAATTTAGCTACATCATGGGCGATGAACTTCTATTTTCCTTTAACCCCTTCAAGGATGTATCTAAAACAACTAAATGGTTGAAAATAGACTCTAGATATTATTTTTTATCCACTTTTAGGATCTAGAACCTACATATTTACATGACACTAAGTTAAAAAATAAAACAAGTTTTTTGTGATCGAAAAAACCACCCAAATTAACCAAAAATTATCGTTATTAAATTTAATCTAATGGTTGATCAACGTGGTACATAAAACAATTCATTATAAGATCATTTATATATCTGGAATGTCACTAATATTATATATTAACAAATTTGGATTTACAAACACATGTTAAATGAACTTCCATTTATGAATACAAGTGAACCATTCAAGAAAATTATAAAATGATCATTCCCACCAACAAATTTAAACACTATAACTCATCCAAATACCCATAAAACAACTTAATGAAACTATAAAAAACCATTTTAGTGTATAAAAGGATCTTCAATTGTTAATAAAGGAATCTAATGTGGTTATACAAAACATTTATGTAAAGAAAGCGTTCAGATACAAGGTAAGGGAGAATTCTCGAATTCAACTCTCTTTCTTTGGGTTTTCCCTCTTCCACCTATGTTCAGTATGGATATGCTTTAAAATTCATTTACTCATAATTATATTAAATTTTATAGGATATACATGTTCTATAATTGATTTAATGAAAAACAAAATATTTTCCAAAAGAATTATTCTTTCATATAAACACACCCTTTTTGTTCTTGAAGATTGTTCCACTCTTTACTCAAGGTTAATGGTTCAATATCAAGAATGATATTCCATATTTATTTTGGGAAGAAATTTTTTATGAATGTATGATGTGAACCCATTTCCTTGCATGTGTTTAAATATTTTCAACGTGGCATGCATGATAATGTAAATATTATGATGAGATGGGTGTACCTAGAATTATATAGCGCAATATGAAATTTTGAATTTGATAGGTACACCTGGAATTATAAAAATCTCCAATGAATTGGGTAAAGTGAAGAATCTAATTATTTAATGTGAAATTATGTGTGAAAATGATTCTATCCTGGTTCACAACTATGTGTGGCAGTTGACCACTAATACATGATGTTTCATTTTTATGCATCTAGATATTTCATGATTTTTATTAAAATTTCCTCTCAGTTTCATGATTCTTTGCATATGTTATAATTGTGCTCACCCATGGTTATATTGTTCATATACCTCCTCTTACTATGTTTTTAAATAACCCACTTTTTTTTGTGTATCCTCATGTGCCTACATGTAATAAAAAGTGGTCACGAGCCAAAAAGAAGGTAGCGAAGAAGGAATTAAACAAATGTTTACGTTTTATGTTGTAATTATTATGTATGCTCCTAGTTTTACCAGGAAACTAAAATGCTGAATCCTTATGATGTAATAATATTTTTATCTTCATAATTATGAAATATTAATTTAATAAAATGTTGGATTTCTATAGGGGGTTTGTAGTGTGGGATTGTTTTTTTATTTTGTAATTAGTGCAAAAAAATCGCTGATAAAGGGTGACTGTATCAATAATTTCTTTAGTGATATTAAAGCCATGATTTTTCATTTATTTTATTTAGACCTGATAAGGATATACTTTTAACAACACTCTAGTAGTCATCAATTAGTGTTGATAGAGAATATTTCTAACATTGTTAATTGATGAATATGTGGTGGTGACATTATGATGGATATGTTAAGAGACATCAAAGGTCTGGTCCTACATTACCAAATATCATTAGGTGGTTCACAAGATGGATTATTTTATAGAGGCAATCATATCATTATTTTTCAATATTATATGGTGGTTCTGGTCACATTTTGAGAAGATGATACTAAGGAGTTTCACACTTCTCATTTGTCCATACATCCTGGTGTAGGGAAGATTTACAAATACCTTTAGTATAAGTTTTTGTGGGCTAGCCTGAGGTGGAGAGTAATCAAGTTTATCTCTCTTATTATCACATTTAAATAAGTGTAGGATGAATAGAAAGTTATGATAGGTATGTTTCAACCACATGGGATTGCAGGGTGAAAGTAGGAAGATATATACATAGAAATTATGACAGGTCTTCCATGGATAGTGAGAGATAGTGATGCGATCTAGGTGATAGATTACTAACTTACCGATTTGGTGAAATTATTTTATATTAGGGAGTAGAGATCAGTGGAGAGTTTATGGTAATTGTACATGCATGATATCATATGCCTCCATGGAGTTCCCTTGATGATTTTATCTAATCATGATTTGTAGTTCATGTCACATTTCTGGGGATGACTACATGATACATTTTGTACCTAGTTGGGGATGTGTATATAATTTCACCCCTATAAAAATTGACAAAGAAGGAACACTATCCATGTGTTTGTGGATATGCTAAGGGATTCTGTGTTAGGCATCGGTCGAAGATGTGAAGATTACATAACTTTGGTAGTGTTTTTGTATCATAATATCTATCAATGTACTCATAGAATGACACCTTTCTAGGATGTTTACATTAGATATTTCTAGTCACCCTTATACTAAATTAAGATCAGTGAGGCATATCTTGTGGGGATAGAGATGATGCATGTAATGATGGAGAAGTTCTAGGAGATCTATGAGTAGATGAGGACATCCTAGAACCAAAATAAATATTATGCTAATAGACATCATAGTCTCTTATAGTTTGATCAGGGAGATCGTGTTTTTCTAAGAGTCTCCCCATGATGAGGAATAAAAAGATTCAATCAGGCACAAGGCATCCCTAATGATTATCATTCCATTTGAGATCATGCATAGGGTTGGAGAGGTCACATAAAACATTGGTTTACCATCACAATTAGATGGGGTGCATGATGTCTCATGTGTTTCATAGTTGTGGATATACATGCATCACCCTATACATGTTATTTACTTGATGAAGATGGACATCGAGGATGGAGAAACCTTTATGGAGTACCCAATGTAGAGCAGAGATCAATAGGAGAGGATCATGTGAGGATAAGACATTCCATTGGTATGTGTTCTGCGGAACCATGGGAGCATACATGAGATATCTTAGGAGTGGGAGAGCCTAATGAGGGGTTAGTATACCTATATTTTTCTAATTTTTTTATTTTTAGGGTTGAAAATATTAAAGGATGAAATAATGGAAAGACTATATTTTTTCATTGTAATAATTTGAAATATATTGAGGAATATTTTTTGAGCCAGGAACTGAGACGACGTGATATTCTAAGGCATAGTGATCCTAGAATTTATTTTATAATAAAATTAAATATATTTTATATCACATGCACGCAGATTTTTAGATATAATAGAATATCATCTGAATGGAGCCTCAAATTGGAAATCTAAGACCATTGTTGAATTCATATTTTTGGGGTTTACCCAAGAGGAAACCTAAACATAGTTTGGAACAAATGTTCAGATAAAGAAACCATTGGAGGGTATGTTAAATGAAGGAAAAAATTTATTAATTAATTTACAACCCAAAACATATTACAATATTTAAAAAACATGTTAAGGAAAATAAAAAGGATTAGTATCTTATCCATAAGATTTTTGAGAGAAGGTATCATCGTTATTTGTTGGAAGATCACGATCGAATACTGATCGATGATCAGATCGAGGTGGATCAACAGACTGTGGACACACTAGATCAACCACATTGTTGGCGAATACATTATTGACCAATGTCTGATGAATAATCAGGGTAGGACTCATCAATTCTAGTTTACTATCCTTATTAAAATATTTAGCATGTCCTTATATAATATTCTTTGATATGTGATTAATTAATTATTCCCTTGATCACAATTATCAACATAGATTTTTTATTCAATTTGTTAATTATTATCCATTTTTATCACCCTAAATATCCCCATTCCAATATTATTATCCAAGAACGTTTTTCCTAAGATTTATGATCCTTTTTTGTGTCTTTCCTCCACCTATTCTTCCCATTAATCTTCATTGGGATATATGGACACGATTTTTCACTGCTGGGTGGGTCTGCGTGCAATCAGACCCCCCAAATTCATGGTGGTTGTGTGAATAATGACCGAGTCAGTGATATTAAAATATGGCAGGATAGAAAATTGGTGATACCCCAAGGATATAGTGACATGTCATGTGGTCCCCATACACAGAGTGTGTAGTGACATGGTCACCAATCTATGTTCATAGAATACGCACCTTAGTGATAAGGTGGGGTCACATTCCATGTGGAACCCCATACACAATGGGAAATTCCCTCTACTACTTCTTTCTTTCATATCTCCCTTGTTTTGACATTGATTTTGGGCCGCAATTATCCTATCCTGAGTTTTTTTCTGCATAGATCATGATGGTAGCATTCACTTTGGATTTTAAAAAATGTTGTGAGATGTTCTATGTAAGAAACGTTTTTAGGCAATTCTCAATGATAGATGTGATCTGGTAGGACCATCAATGAGATTATCGGTAGAGATGATACTCTCCTATACATGAACATGTCTTCTATCCTGGGAGACATTACTCTTCTATCACACCAGGGCATGGGTCCTCCATACTTCTAATTTAGGTATTGAAGTTAACGCTTACTGTATTAGGGAATGGATCCTCTATCCATGTATATGGTTATCCTTAATCATACATGGGTGTGGGGACCCCTTACTCATTATTCCAATCATATGTGGTACATTCCTGTTGTACCATGGTTAGGTTCCTCTATCAATGTGAATGGTACTACCCAATCACAATAGAGTGCAGATCCCCCATACTCTTTATAAAATAATAGGAGATGCTCCCCTATCACACTTATGCAACACCCAAACCCTAGTTACCAAGAGTGTGTGCATTATTACATAACATTTCCATGATACTAGGAATCATGTCCTGAAATACCGATCTGTTTTGTGGCCTTGGATGTAATATATACCTTCATAAGTTTTACATTAAATAATGAAATAAAAACAACAACAACATTTTGTACCTTTTTGAACAAACTTATATCCTTAGCCTAATCCTGAAGGTCATCCATAAAACACTTTTTCACATTCTTGGAAAAATAAAACATAGAAAGGGGTGAGCATAGATGCTCAATAAGGATAAAAATATAGAGAAAACATTCATAAATAAGAATAAACATTTAAGGAAATGTATAAGACTAAAACAAAAGCCTTTTAAACTTAATATTCAGCATAATATGGAAAAGATAAAATCAAATAATTCCATTTACTTATTCACATGGATATTCTACTAGTTGAATAATCCCAAGGAATATTAAAATACACTATCATAATGATAGAATGCATAATGCCAGACTTCATAACCACATAGTCAAGGCATTGTACCAAGACTACAAATAAGATTTTGTCAAGGCCTTGTGCCTACACACTAGTTTGTCTCATGAGACCTACTGACACATCAAAGAGCTATAGAGGGATCCACCAATCACATACTAATTCCAATTCATTCCACATATGAAAAGGTTGAAACATAACATAAACATTCGTATTAAAACTAGCATACGAAATGTATATACGTTAACCATAAAACATGAGTGGTATAAAAATAACACATCCACAGTAAAAAATATCACAAAACCATCAAAAAAATATTGAATATTTTTATAATAATAAATCAACTTCAAACAAGTATATAATCTATTAAAAGATGTTGAAATAGATGAAATCAAAATTATTTGAGGGGAATATATCTTTCTATGTTTAAATCATTTAAAAGTCATGTAATTATAAAAGAAAACAATAATTTTGAAAATATTTTTATAAGCTTTTAAAGTAAGATTCCAAAGTGTTATAACAACATAGAATAACCTCACCCACCATATAAGATAAAAAACATTGTTACATTAATTTTTCAAAAATGTCATAAAGTACCTTATTTTGAAAATGACATAATGATTCCTTTAAAACCATTTTTAAAAAGTTAAAAAAGGGTATAAATGACTTTAAACCATGGTCTAGTAAATAGTAAAAATGTTTTGAAATGCATTTTTAAGAAACACAGATGTGGATGATAAATAGTTCCCATTAGATACTTATGTAAAAACAACCTCTGATAATAAAGAGATTGTAAAATTAACTCTTACCTTGTACATTTCCTTAGTCGATGGTATGTCAAATTCCTGTATAATATTTAAATTTTTTTATTAAATAATACATGAACTACATACATAAATATGATATCATATATGATCCTCTAATATTTCTTTGTTAATAATATTTCAATAGTATCATTATTTTGGGTGTTAACTAATACATTTTCTTTGTATGATTGGTTACGTAAGCCTTGTTTGTTAGGGATAGGATGTATTTGATTCATATAAAGAATTATATTAAGTTCATAGACATTATTTTTAATTATAAAATGAAAATTATTCTTGAATGAATATGATGGGGAATGAATCTCATTGTGTTGATGGAGACGGTAATCTGTACGTACGCATGAGTGACAATATCATTATATTGATGGTGAAATTGTATGTAATTGGATGGTATATTATATATACTGAATCATTAACATGTTATAATTATTATTTTCATTAGTTTTACTCATTATTATACCCATCCAAATATTAAATTGTTTGAATAACAAACTATACCACGATGTGGAGATGGTAAGCCGTACGTACACACGTATGGTGACTTAGTCATTCATATGATGGATATAATAATGAATATGGATGTTACATTTTTATAATAACATCATAGTATATAAAATATAATAGATTTAATATTTTATAATGTATACAACAAAGAAAGAGGAGGCGGAAGAAGAAAAGAACTTGAAAGTGGTGAGGAAATATTTACCTCTTCTTTGGGTTCTTCCTTTTGATTTGATAAAAAGGGCTCTTTAGGTAGGATTTATGACCAAAGGAAGGACAATGGGATGAATTTAGGAATGTAGGGAGGATATTTGGGTAGGTTTTGGCCAAGCCAAATGTATTTGGTGGTGTGAAATTAATATAAGGGGAAGTTACCTTTTATAAGAGAGGCGAGGGTCACTTTAGGAAAATCTTGAAATATTATTTTATAATAAAAAAAATTTCAGTTTCTAATGGCTCTAATAAACTTTATTTTGAGAATAAGGTTTGTATGGGTCGAAGAACTCTCAACCAATAGGTTTTAGACAGTTTTAGGTCATCATATTAACCTTATCCTTTAGATTTAACTCTTAGTTAAATAATTTGACATTTATCGTGTCTCTTGGTATTTTAATATTATATGGTTAATAAAAATACTAGAAAATCCAATAGACCCCCAAGTGGTAAATTATTAATATATATAACCTTATCTACATCCTTTGGCCGAACTTTATTTTTTTAGGAATATTATATCAATTTAAAATATAGTATTTGTTTTAAAATCTCAATTATGTCGATTTGGACACTATTTAGTATTTGGTTTTGGTGAAAATCATACCCACATGATTATTTCAAATAAAAATTGATTAATCAACCCTAAAATGTCATATTATTCTATAAAATTATAGTAATTCATAAAAAGTCTCAAATTACATTTATTTGGATATTTATAATATCAATTATTTTAATCTTTCATTAATAAGGTAATTACTGCATCATCATTGTGTCGTAAATAAATTAAATTATTTAATGTTTATAAATTATAAAAAAATACCATTATGTAGTAAATAGTATGAGATTTTTAATTAATATTTAGAGTCTAATTTATCTTATGTATAACCCTATATTAAGGAAGGCTTAGTTAATAAACTTTGAATTTAACTCTTTTAACTCTTCCTTTAATAAAATAATAATAAATGCTCTAATCTATTCCAAGTGGACCAAAAGGGGATTGTATATTATTTATAAGGTTGTTTGTGGTCTAATTACACTTATACAATATAATTAGGACATGTTTTAGGGTAATTATGATTTCATTTTTACCCTTCTATTTACTTTTAACTGTCGTAAATAAAAGTCAGAAGTTACCGTTCACCAATAATTACATTCATATTATTGAACCACAATTTACATACTAATATCAACAGAGTCTCTTGGATTTTTTAAACTCAACTCAAATAAGCAGTAAAATTATGTTTTATGCAAATTTTCAAATGCTCCTAGGAGGTGGGTAAAGGATGGTAAAACGATCAATAAAATTTTTATATATCTAAACTTATTTAAAAATGACTCCAATTAATTAAATTGAACTTATATTGATATTATGTATATATTTTGACCTAAAATAAATTTAAATGAAATAAATAATTATTTAAATAAAAAGTCGGTTTTAACTAATAATGTAGTGTTTTTCACTATTCATCAAAAATTGAATGTTTTCAGAAGAATACCATAAAATTAACCCTAAGCTAATTTTGATATTTTGAATACAAAAATGAAGACTATTTTGAAAATTTATATTTATAAAATTTAAAAAATTGGGTATTACAATTCATAATGGCTAATTTGATTGTCTACGGTGTGTTAGAATCTTGAAGTTATGTATAATGCAATCTATTTAATTATTCAATGGGAAACGTACCATGGAATCTTGTGGTGTTACATTATCCCCTTATTAAAATAATTTTATCCTCCAAATTTTTAGAAAATTATTGCATAAAAAGCTTCGGGTGGTCTTCATCATAAGTTCCTTGGATTCCCAAGTTGCCTCTTCCATCTTATGATTTCTCCATAAAACATTTACTAGATGAGACGTCCATTTTCTCACCACTTGTTCTCTGGTATCAAGAATTATGATAGGCTCTTCACAATAAGACAGATCCAGATCTAGTTCAATTTCCTAATATGTGATTACATGCGTTGGGTCAAACATGTATTTTCTCAACAGTGATATGTGGAACACATCTTGTACTTTAGAGAGACTTAGAGTCATTACCAAATGATAAACTTCAGCTTCAATCCATTATAGAATTTCAAAAGTTCCGATGTATCTGAGACTCAATTTACCCTTCATACCAAAATTTATAACACCCTTCCAAGGAGATATCTTTAAGAAAGCATCGTCTCCTACTTGAAATTCAAAATCCTTCATTCGGTTATTGACATAGCTCTTCTTCCTACATTGGGATGCTTTGATGTGGGTTTGGATAATATTAACTTTTTCCATTGTTTCCTCAGCATGTTTTGGGCCTACGAGATTCCTTTCACAATCATCATGCCAAAAAGTCGGTGTGCGACATCTCTTTCCATATAACGCTTCATACGGTACCATCTGAATACTTGAATGGAAGCTATTGTTATAGGAAAATTATAACAGAACTAAATATTGATCCTATATACCTTGAAAGATAATTGATAAATATCTCAACATGTCTTCTATGTTTTGAATAGTCGATTCTGATAGTCCATCTGATTGAGGGTGGTAGGCAGTGCTCAAACAATGTTCAGTATCCAAGGACATCTAAATACTTTTCCAGAATCTTGATGAAAACGAGGATCATGATCAGAAACAATCGATATGGGTACTCCATGAAGTCTTAAAACATCATTAATATGTAGTCTTGCCATACGTTCAAGTGGTAAATCTTCTCTTATAGTAAGAAATTGTGCTGACTTTGTAGGAAGATAAAAAATGACCCATATTTCATCATCCTTCTATGAGTCTTTGGTATCCCCATGATGAATTCCACTATAATATTATCCTATTTCCACTCATGTATGGGAAGAGGATGCATGAATCTTCTAGGTTGTTTCCTTTCAGCATTCACTTGTTGAAAAACCATACATCTTGAATCAAAATCAGCAATATCCCTCTTCATGTTGTCCCACCAAAAATGTTCCTCCAAATATCTATACATCTTGGTGCTCGTAGGGTGTATAGAGAAAATGGAGCTATGAGCATCATCCAACAATTCCCTTTTTAAATCAAGTATATTGGGAACAAAAATTCTTTTCCAAACTTTCAAAATTCCATCTTTATATATGAATTCACTCAATCTCTCATAATTCACAGCATTAATATTCTTTTTAAACTCCTTATCATCACTCTTAGAACTCTTTATCTTTTCTAGTAATGATGGTTTGGAAACCATTTAAAAAAGTATTGATGTTTCACCATCCTTGGTTATTATCCTATCCATCATTACTATATCCATGAAAAAAGGATCCCTTTTGACTCTCATCTGGTTTAAAACTCCATGATCCTTTCTACTCAAAGCATCTACCACCTTATTTTCTTTTCTCGGGTGGTAGTGTATAGTGCAATAATAATCTTTGAGTAGTTCAAGCCATCGCCTTTGCGTCATGTTGAGTTCTTTTTGTGAGAAAATATAATTCAAACTTCTATGATCAGTATAAATATCACAGTTTCACCATAGAGATAGTGTCTCCATATTCATAGAGCAATTATTACAGGTGCTAACTCAAGATCATGAGTGGGATAGTTTTGTTCATTAATTTTTAGCTGTTTTGATGCATAGTCAATAACTCTATCATTATTTATAAGGACACAACCAAGTCCTTTCTTTGAATCATCACTATAAATAACAAACCCATCATTCCCCATTGGTAGAGTCAATAATGGAGCATTAACTAATCATCTCTTCAGTTCTTGAAAACATTCTTCACACTCTTTTTTCCTAAAAAAATTTACCCCTTTACGTTTGACCTTGGTTTATGCGTTAGGAAACTGGGAAATTTTTTGCACAAAATGCCGATAATAACCTACTAATCCAATAAAACTGCATACCTGAGTTCTACTCATCGGTTTTGGCCATTCATGGATTTCCTTGGGCTTTGAAGGATCAATAAAGATTCCATACATAGAGACAATATGTCCAGGGAAAAAAACTCTCTTGAATCCAGAATTCATACTTGCTAAACATCCCATATTAAAAATTTCTACTATGGGTCCTTAGGCTAATGAAAAAGTGATTTTCATGATCTTCATAGCTTTTTGAGTATACCAAAATATCATCAATCAATACCACTACAATGTCATCAAGATATTTCTTGAAAACTATATTCATTAGATCCATGAAGACATATGGTGAATTAGTCAATCCAAAAGGAATTAATGTAAACCTGTAATGCCTGTACCTAGTTCGAAATGCAGTTTTCAAAATGTCTTCATTCTTCACACACAACTGATGATATCCAGATCGAAGGTCAAACCTTGAAAAATATTGAGCTCCATGATGTTGGTTGAATAAATCATCAGTGAGAGGTATGGGATACTTCTTGTTTATTGTTATAACATTGATCTCCATGTAGTCAATGCACTGCCTCATAGATCTGTCTTTCTTCTTAACAAAAAGGATAGGGTCTTCCCATGGAGAAACAATAGGGTGAATAAATCCCTTGTTACCCAATTCCTCTTGTTGATTCTTTAGTTCCACAAATTTTTTAGTGGCAATTCTATAAGGGGGATTTGATATGGGCCTTGAACCAGGAATTAAGTCAATGGAAAACTCAATTAATCTTTCTGGAGGATGACCATGTAAATCCTCTAGAAACACATCAACAAATTCTTTCACAATAGGTAAGTCCTCTATTCAAACATTTTTTAATCACCCATATTTATTTCATTCTATTCTTCCTGAATAATTGAATTTATTAGAGCAACTGGGGGTGGATCTAGATAAGAATTAGGTGGTGACATTTCTGCTCTAATGATAAGGTACTCTTTATCATCATTGAAAATTGTAACCTCTTTCTTCTAACAATAAATTTTTGAATCATGGTCCAAAATACAATCCTTTTTGAGGATTATATCAAATTCAATCATGAGAATGGATATTATATCATCAGATAAAGAACATTAATATTCCCTAATAGGAACCGATTCACAAAACGTCGTTGCGATGATACTTCCCTTAGGTGATTAGACGGAAAAAACCCATATAAAGTCAATTTGAAATTATCTAATTTCATTAGATATCTGGGAATATATGAACAATATGATGATCCATAATCAAATAAATAATTGGATAAACTTGATGAAACAATTAAATTTCATACCACCACGTCTTTCGGAGCTTCAACCTTAGCAGTAGTGATCAAATATGCTTGGACTTTCCCCCTTTGCCTTTTCTAGGTATGTTCCCTTGGCGCTTAGAACATTCATTTTCATAGTGCCCATTTTCTCTACAATTATTGAATTCAACAATTATGACCTATTTATTCCCATTGCAATCACGTGATTGGTGGCCTTCTTCACCACACTTATAACATACTCTCATTCCCTTTAGGCAAGTACCGAGGTGTTTCTTTCCACATTTACCATAGGATGGTTATTCAACATTTCACTTCATCCACTTATTTACATTTCTAAAGTGTTCAACATATCTCTTTTTCTCTTTCTTTTCTTTAAAGTCATAAGTCATAGATAATTCCTTTTTGGTCTTGATAGTGCATGAATCAATATCTTCGTACAATGAGAAGGATTGTGTTACTAATGCTCGATGGAGAAATAGATTTAACCCATCAACGAATCTATCAATCTTACTGCTTGGGTTACATATATAATCTACTTCATTCCTTTATATCCTTGTAATGTTAGTATCATACTTTGCAACATTATCAAACTCCTTTTGCCTCAGACTCAAAATTGTCTTTCTATATCCGCTCGATTGTCACGAGGAAAGTATTTTTGGTAGAAAATTTATTTAAACTCCCTCCATTCCATTTTCAATACTTCTTCATATTCTTTTGTGTTTTGTATTAATGACCTCCATTGATATGCATCCCTTGTGAGGCGATAAACTGCCATGCCAACTTTTTTCCTTCCACTACTCCTTAAAGCATGGAATATTTTCGCTAAGGAATTTATCCATTGCTCAGCTACTAATGGATTTGTACTCCCATTGAATGTTGGTGTTTGTTTTCTCATGAAGTGGTCTAACATTGATACTTCATGATATTGATTAGGTGATCCATATGGTTAATGTTATTATTTATAAGCTTATTGAGTATTCCTAGTATGGTGATAAGCTTATTAGCATCAGTTGCACCACCACCTCCACTATAATTATTTTGAGTAGGATGGAAATCCCTATATGGATTACGTGTACTGATATAGTTTCCATTCCTTCCACTAGGCTCTATTTTTAAAAAATGGCATACACTAAATTAGTTTATGAATCACTATACATAATTCAAAACATGTAAAACACTTCACATAAATTGAAAAGCTTATCGATATAATCCATAATCATAAAAATGATTTCCTTGAGGAAGTATATACTCACAAACACTTCATAATGGTTTGTGAAGAAAATGAGAATTAACCTAAGCATCGCCCACAGGAGTGTCGTAACCAAGAGTGCAACAAGTCCCATTGTCATTCACCGTTTCTCGTTCAAGTCTAGATTAGAGAGGTGTTTTCTAGTTTTACCCCTAGGTACATCCGTGCCAGAGCCTCCTCTATCTGCTCGTATCTAGACATGGAAGCATTGCTTGGAATACTCACAAAATCTCAACATTATCAAAATTCTAGTAAGTTTTTCTATACTAATCGTCAAAGTCTATCATAGAGTGATGTTATCTTATCATAGTTTTTCTAAATCTAGCTTCTATGGTTTGTACTAAAACTCTTATGATACCAAATGTAGTGCCCCAACCCTAGTTACCTAGAGTCAGTGCATTATTAAATAAAATTGGCATGATACAAGGAAACAGGTCTCGAAAGACTGATCAGTTTAGTAGCCCTAGAAGTACTAGATACATTCATAAGTTTTACATTACATCATGAAATAAAAATATCAATATAATTTTTCCTCTATTGAACACACATATATCCTTATCCTATCCCTGCATGTCAACCATAAAATACTTCTTTACATCCTGGGGAAAATAAAACATAGAAAGGGGTGTGCTCAAATGCTCAGCAAAGATAAAAATATAGTAGAAACTTTCATAAATAAGAACAAAAATTGAAGGTAATGTATAATACTAAAACAAAAGCCTTTTAATGTAAATCTTTAGCATAATTTGGCAATGATAATATCAAACAATTTCATTTACTTGTTCAAATGGATATTTTAATAGTTGAATAATCACATGAAATACCAATAACAACTTTCATATTGATGGAATGAATAATGGAAAACTTCATAACCACATAATCAAGGCCCAATTCCAAGAATACAAATAAGATTTTGTCAAGGCTATGTGCCAAGACTCTAGTTTGTCTCTTGAGACCTACCGATGCATCTAGGAGCTATAGCGGACTCCACACATCACTTACCTAGTCCAATCCATTCCTTATATGAAATGGTTGAAACATAACATAAACATTCATATTAAAACTAGCTTTGAAAATGTTAATATGTTAACCATAAACCATGAATGGTATAAAAAAACACATACATAGTCAAACATATCAAAAAACCTTAAAAAAATATGGACTATTTGTATCATAATAAATCAACATCAAACAAGTATAGAATCCATTAAAGGATGTTGACATAGATGAAATCAAAATTATTTGAGAAGAATATCTATTTATATTTTGAAATCATTTAAAAGTAATGTAATTATAAAAGAAAACATTAATTTTGAAAATATTCTTATATGATTGTAAGGGAATCCTCAAATATATTATAATAGCAGAGAATATATGCACCCGCTGAATAAGTTAAAAAAATATTCTTACCATAATTTTTCGAAAAAGTTATAAAGTACCTTGTTTTGAAAACGACGTAAATAATTCTTTAAAACAATTTTATAAAAATTAAAAAAGGGTGTAAATGAATTTAACCCATAGTCTAGTAAATATTAAAAATATTTTGAAATAAATTCTTAAGAAAAATAGACGTGGACGATAAAGATTCCCCAGTAGATACTTACGTAAAAGCAAACTTGGATAATAAAGAGATTGTAAAATTAACCATTACCTTGTACTATTCCTTAGTTAATGGTAAGATAAACTCCTGTATAATATTTCAAACATTGTTATTAAATTATACAAGAACTACATACATAAATACGATATCATATATGATCCTCTAATATTGCTTTGTTAATAATATTTCATTAATATCATCATTTCAGGTGTTAACTGATTCATTTTTCTTTATATGATTGGTTACATAAGCCATGTTTTTTAGGTATAGGATGTATTTGATTCATATATATAATTATATTATGTTCATAAACATTATTCTTAATCATAAAATGAAAATTATTCTGGAATGATTAAGATCTAGATTGAATCTCATTGCGTTCGTGGAGACTGTAATCCGTACGTACACATGAGCAACTATATCATTATATTGATCTTGAAATAGCATGTAATTGGATGGTGTATCATATATACAGAATCATTAATATGTTATATTTATTATTTACATCCATTATAATCATTATTATACCCATCCAAATAATGAAGTGTATGAATAACAAACTACACCACGACGTGGTGACGGTAAGCCGTACGTACGCACGTATGGCGACATTGTCATTTATACCATGGATAGAATAATGAATATGGTTGTACAATTTTTATAATAAAAACATAGTATATATTATATACTGGAGTTATTATTTTATAATGGAGACAACAAAGAAAGAGGATGTAGAAGATGAAAAGACGTTGAAAGAGGTGAAGAAATATTTACGTCTTCTCCGAGTTCTTCCTATTGATTGGATCATAAGGGCTCCTTATGATGAATTTATGATGATAGGAAGGCCTATTAGATTAATGGAGTAATTTTGGGAGGATATTTGGGTAGGGTTTGGTGGAGACCAATGGCTTTGGAGGTGTGAAATTAAGAGAAGGGTAAGTGCCCATTTATAAGAGGGGTGAGGGTCACATTAGGAAAAGATTGAAATACTATTTTACAATAAAATAATTTTCGGTTTGTAATGCATCCTAAATAAATTATTTCAAGGATAAGGATAGGTTGGGTTTAAAACCTCTCAAAAAATAGGTTTTAGACTTGTTTAGGTAATCATATTAAATTTATATTTTAGATTTAACTCTTAGTTAAATAGTTTGACATTTAGCACGTCTCTTTATATTTTTATATTATATGGTTAATAAACGTACTATAATAAGCCAAGAGAACCCCAAGTGGTTCATTATTAATATATATAATCTTATATATGTTATTTGGCTGAACCTTAGTTTTTAGGAATATTATATCAATTAATAATATAGTATTTTTTTTTAAAACACAATTATGTCAATTTTGACACTATTTAGTATTTGGTTTTTGTGAAAATCATAACAGTCAGATTACTTCGAAAAAAATTCTTTAATCTATTATAACTTGTCCAGTTAACCTAAAACATTAGTTTGAGTCATCAAAAGAGTAAAATTACAGTTATTTGGACATTCATAATATCAATTATTTTAATCATTCATTAATAAGATAATTACTGCATCATCATTGTGTCATAAATAAATTAAATTTTTTATTGCCTAAAAATTATAAATAAAATACCATTACATAGGAAATTTATTTATATTTCTAATGAATATTTATATTTTAATTTCTCTTATGTATAACCCTATATTAAAAATGGTTTAGTTATTAAACATTGAATTTAACTCTTTTAACTATTCGTTAAGTAAAATAATAATAAATGTCCTAATCTAGTCCATGTGGACCAAATGGGATCATATTTTATTCCTAAGGTTTTTTTGGGTCTAATTACACGTATCCAATAAAATTATGATATGTGTTAGGTTAATTATGATATCATTTGTACCCTTAATTACCATATTTATTTTTAACTATGGTATATAAATGTCAAAATTTACGATTCAAAAAAAATTATTTTCATCTGATTAAACCACATTTTACATACTGATATCAACAATGTCTCTTAGAATTTTTAGATTCAAATCACAGAAGCAGTAAAATTATGTTTTATGCAAATTTTTAAATGCTCCTAGAGGGTGAGTAAAAGGAGATAAAAAGTTCAATAAAATTTTTATGTATCAAAACTTCTTATAAAATGACTCCAATGAATTACATTTCACTTTTATAGGTATTATGTATCTATTCTGTCCAAAAATAAATTTAAATAAACTAAATAATTATTTAAATAAAAATTCGGTTTTTACCCATAATGTAGTGTTTTTCACTATTCATCAAAAATGTAATGTTTTTTGAAAAAGACCAAAAAGTCACCCTAAGATAATTTCGATATTATGAATTCATAAATGAAGTCCAAATTGAAAATTGATGTTTATAAAATTTCAAAAAGTGGGTATTACTATTCATAATGCATAGTTTGATTGGTCGCGGTGTGTTAGAATCTTGAAGTAGCATACAGTGCAAGCTATTGCAATATTCAAAGGGAAACGTACCATGGAAGCTTGGGGAGTTACACTTGGGTGTGGTCCTCAATCGCGGAAGATGTTACTTCCCTATATTGGTAGAGGTCCCCCATTTATGTTATTCAAGATATACAGACGTTAATCCCAAACAAGAGCTTGATTCTTCTCTCTACGGTGATGGTAATCCAATGTCTCACTAGGGAACGAGTCCACCATAGTCTATACATAGATATAGAGATTGTACTCCCCTACATGCAAACATGTCCTCTATCAATGGAGTGAAAGAACCCTATTATTCCAAGGTGTGGGTCCTCCATCATTTTGGAAATTACACTCCTTGTGGCTATGGAGTTTTGGAAAGGTGTGGGCCCTCCTCCATAATTCTTCAGACAAACACGTGAGATGTTAGGAATCAATGATGTACCTTTAGATATATAGGCATAATTGTTATCCTAGGTTGTGCTATGAGGTGGATATCTCTATTATCTCCCATTTGGGTTGCTTTTATGACAATATATATATATATATATTTATATTGATGTCATTGGGTTTCATTTACCCTCTTATTTTATGTTCAGATGACTAATTCAATTCTGTCTTCTACTTCTCCCTCTCTGGTTTCCATTGTTCCCTACCAGGTATGTATATACTCAGCCAAGCATGGGCTTTTCCTAAATGTGTGGTGTCTTATAAAGACGACATATAGGTTAGTGGTTACATTGGAAGAGCTTAGGGATACTTGGGGTACATTTGACCATGTGTAGTGGTTGGGGCATGGAGATCTAGAGTTAGGTTCACTCAACATTAATTTGTTCCAGTTTTTTTCAAATTGGGTCATCTTTCTTGGGCGGGAATATATCTTTCCCTTCACTCTTGGGATTGCAATTTCTCGCTCATTTTTATTTTCTGGAGGTTATTTCATTCATGATTTTTACACTTGATGTCACTATATTTTATTGTAATTATTTTAAACATATGTATGGAGATGGTTGGGTGCATTCATATAGCTGATTTATGTGAAGAACTCCCATTTTAGTTATTTATTTTTAGAAATTTTCTCTACAACCTAGTTTATGGAGGTGGTCTTGTGTTGTGGCAGCCAGGTCAGGCCCTGGCGTTTTGGGTCGTTAAAGAGGAATCCCATAAAAATCGAACTTCATATATAGTTAGATGTTGAGGAGGATTTAAAAGAAAATAAAAGTGATAAATTTATATCTGTATAGATTCAAAATGTAAATGAGGTGGGTTTTATCTCAAATTGGTACTCATAGGGGAATAAATATGGATGGTCAAAATTATTTTGACATTGAATGGGAGTCTGAGACCTATAATTCTAATTATCAGCATGACTATGTAGTTGTCTTCTTTCAGTCATCTTCCAAAATGGGTAAAAACCCCTTGTGGCGTTAAAATTCTAATATTTTCAATTTTAGAAACAATGGTCCACACAATCCATGGAAAATGTACAAGTGTAAATCCATGTTAATTATCAGCAGGCTTGTTATAGTACTATCCAACAGCTAGCAGAGACTTTTCTCATAGCTCCTGGATCCTCTGTGAGTAGCCACACAACAATGAATAACTCAAATGGGAGGGGACTAGAATAACCATTTTATCCTACATCCCCTAATTCTGTTATAGATATTTCATCTATTGAGAAGGTGGAAAATACTCACCAAATGATAAATGAGTAAAATGATGTTCCAGTGGCCTCAGGAGTGAAGGATACTAAATCCAATAGGAAATTAAGATGTACTCCTTTGAATGGAGTAGTAATAGCTATGTTTTACATTGATATTTTTTGGGATCCTACAATTGAATTGACCACTAGAAATAGTATTGACACCAATGAGATGCGTTAGATAGAAAATTAATGTAAAGAGTTGATTGTAAATCATTCAACACAAGATAACATTATTGGTAGTAATGGCCCCTAAAAGGGGTCTGGTGAGTTTTATAGAATTAGGGGTTCTAGAAAAGAATAATAAAACCATCATGGACACAATATTTTTAGTGGAATTTAAAATTTAAATAGACCTAATACTCTGGAGTCATTCTTAGGCATGATGCCAAATTGAAGAATACAGAGCAGTTAGTTACTGCTTCTAATTTTAAAAGAACTTATGAACTGAATGAAGACTCCACCACTATGTATGATATTGTATAGCACCTAAACAATGATGAAAAAACATGTTAAATGAATTAATACTAGTGGCAGGTCTCTCATCCAAGGGGTTGTGCGGTGGATGATATTCCTACACTAATTGATTCTACTAATTTGTTTTGTTGTTTTTCCCTCTTCCTTTTGGGATTATTTTTTATTTAAATATACTTCAATTAATTTTTGCTTATATTCAATGAATTTGTTTTTCCATGGGACAAGACCCATTGTTCACACAATTTATAACTATTAATGTGGGGGATACGAGGTTTGTCAATGTGGTACCGTGTAATGTAGTCATTCCCCACTATACGGGAACTTGCTTTAATTCTTAAAAAACAAAATAATTTTATAGAGCAGATGCCATGTTGGTGTATGGTTGCACTCAGATTATGCATAGTGCGGAACCAACTATTAAAACATAATTTATGCAATATTTATAGTTTTTTCTATGCCATGTGATAAATGAAACCCACTACCACCAATCTTACCAATAGCGACCTGCAAATTATGTCAAAAATTTCCTTTAGTGACTTTTATATAACTGCTTTTGGAATATGTAGTTGGCCCATCACTGAACGAAAATAGAAACTTAAAATAGTGGTCTCTATATGTGGTCTATAGTCAGATACATTGGGGATCATTGGGAGGATAATTAGTGACCATCAAAAGTGGTAACAACATATAAATATATAGATACTAACAAAGTTTTTCACTAACCTAAATAACATGTTTTAAAAAAATCAACAGCGTTACAAAATCCAAATAAATAAATCAAAATTACATTAATACGATAAAAAAGGCAAAGACAAAACTAAGGATCCAAATAGCTAAAAATAATTCTGATATTCTATCTCAATCAACCTCTTAATAAAATAAAAAAATTAATCATAGAAACTACAAATTAAAATATTTAACCTTAATCAAGTATATTTAGTTAATATATATAGAGAGAGAATAATCAAAAAATTTATATAGTGTTACGTTCATAAAGAGTTGTAAATACAAAAATGATGAAAAGAAAATATGAAGTGTTGGTTTATAGTATTTATCAACTAAGTAATTCCTATTAAAAGTTTAAAACAATTTCAAATATTTACCAATAAATCTCAGAATAAGATTAATGTGTTTTTGATTATAATATACCACACATGATTTAACGAATTTTCTCCTTGATTTTCACATAAATAATTTTTTTTGATATTTTTTACCCCCTAATTAGAGATATGGGAATTTAATAACACTAGACAATGTTACCCATCGTTTTCCACTATACAGGGTTACACATGAATCTAATGGATGTGGGTTTGATTCATACAAATATAAAATTACTCGATGATCATTATCCCATGATTTTATATAAATATAATTTTTTTCAAGGAATTGGGCCATTTTAAATGATTTTTAACATAACTCTATATCTAAGGGATAACTGTAACATTTCATAATATTTGGAAATTCTGTTTACCAATGAATGTGATGGTTCTTACAATAGATTTTAAATAACATATTGATAATTTTACTAGGATTTCATGTCAATCAGTGATCAATTGGTTAGTTTTCCCAGACATGCATGATTTCACCATTATTACAAAAATGATAATAAATGTGAAAATGAACATTTAATAAGCTAAACAATGTAGGGATCATATTGAAATGTGATTTATTCGAATATATTAGACATGATTCTAGGAATATTTTATTATATTTTCACCCCAATTAAAATAAATTTTCAAATTATTGTCCCCAAGATTGAAGATGTGCCATTTTAATAAACATAGACATCATTATCCATGTTTTTTATCGTAATGGGGGACATGGTAGTCTGAGGGATTCAACATAGATTCCAATAGATAAAAAAAATGGATTTTTATCATTATACCATGATTTCATTTAAATAATATTTTTTTATCTTCATTGACCCATTTTATGTGATTTTTGACATAAAATTAAATTCAAGGGTCAAATGACACTTTTGATCGTACCTAGAAATTTAAGGATATGATCCATGTGAAATTGATTCCTATATATTTTTAATGAATAAAATATATTTTTCCTAAAATATCCTATCAATGAGATTTTATTTAGTAAGATTTAACTGTAATGTCCAATGTTTTTGGAGTGGGTTGATTTCCTCACTCATTTTTAATTTGAAGAGTTTGGTGGGAAGAACAAATTTTTTATCATTCTATGAAACTTAATTAAAAGTATTAATTTATCACAAGATCATATTTTTGGATGAGTATTATTTCATGGAAGGTTTATTTGGGGTTTGGTTGGGTTTCAACTGCATGAGAGGCCAAAAAACCAACTTTTCTGGTTGTACAAATTGGGGTGCATGTTTGGAAAAAATGTGAAGCATCTAAGGAGTAAACATGAATCCCTATAGGTGTTCTATTCATGGTTTAAAAAACCATAAAATAGTGGGTGAACGGTCATGTTTTGATTTATGAAATTTTTCCCAGAGGTAACATGCACGATTTTCACACAGTTGGGAAAACCATGTGATGCTGATGCATGGACAGTGTGTGTCACATGGGTGGTGAATGTTTTACCTAACCATGCATGCTAACCACATAACCCCTTAAATGTTTATAAGTAAAATTTTTAATTCCTACAGTTTTTCTTAATTCCACCTCCTTCTTCCTCCTTCAGTTGAGAAGAGGAGTGTGGTTTCTACCAAAAAAGGGAGGTTTTGATTATCTTTTTTTGTGGGTTCACAATTTTTTCATGGGTGTATATTATAAAATATAGTAAGGTAGTTTGGGTGAGATACTAATAATTTAAATGTTATATTTTAATAATATAATTGAACCCTTATGTTTTATATGGACATGCTCAATGAAGTCCACCTATGGTTTGATCCTAGAGAGGGGCTATAGACTATGGGAATATTAGGTTGAAGTGTTTCCTTCATTTAAATTTAATTTATTTTTATTCACATAATTTTTTTGAGTTCCATGGAAATGTAATGGTCTTTTCTTAAGGATTGAGATGGTGTTGTACATTGGGTATGGGGAAATTTAATTATCAGGTTGGTTGAGGATTGTATTGTATGAGTGATGTTGATCACTTGTAGGGGGACTTGGTCATTCATTTGTGACAGCGGGGGAATCATGTTGTGGGAATGGACATCGGAATATGAGATGGTGATGGCAGTCAAGTTGAGGGACATGGTCATAGGAGCATGAGGTGCTTGATGATGAGGTGGTATTGACCAATTATATTGGTAGAGGAATTTCACAGATTCATCATAGGGAAATGGTTTGAGGTTATTTTTGTAAGAATTTAATACAATGGTGAAAAGCCATTCGTTGACAGTGTTGAGGATATTTATTAGGGGACGAGGATCACTGTAATTAAGTCCATTCATAAAAGAATATTTGGGATGATGGACATCAACATTCCTCAGGATGTTGGGCAATGATCCAATGGTGATATTAATTTGAGGTAAGGTATCGATGTGTCTCAAACATCATTCTTTGAACGGATGAGGATTCATATATGCTGATGTCTGTGGGACCAGGTATTTATGTTTAGGGTGTTTTTTTTTGACATCAAATATTATTTGTAAATTGGTTTTTAGGTGGAATGAGTTTGTTGTTGATCATATAACAGGGAGAACCTGAGGGTTCACCTAGATTGTTTTACCTCAGAAGATGCATTGGTATTAAGCTATAGATCCTCTCTATTATGTATTCTTACATTGGAAAAATCATGTGACAACTACCTTGGGGTTTTTGAGCACAAGGGTAGTGGTATTTTATTATGAATGTGTTTTGTTCTCTCATATTTAATTTAGACACACCTTTTTAATCACATGTTTATGATAATCACCAATTTATAGTGTCCTACTGAGAATTTTTCTCACACTAAACACCAGCCCATTGGGACATGTGTTGATTTTACGGCTCTATGATCAGGTAATGGTTTGGTCTTAAGAAATGATTCTTAGTGTTTGATTTTTCATGGGATGGATGTAAAGGGACCACGAGGTCTTTCCTCAGCTAGAGTTCCTTTAGTTTTTCATTCATATCAGTATGCTATTATATGTACATTCTATGGTTGACTAGTGGAGTCCCTTTTACTTATTTTATTTATTTCCTATTATTTATGTAAGCTCTAAAATTGGGATCTTATAATATTTTTATCAATATAATGGTCAATTGAAGACTCTTTTTTCATTATTTCTTCTAATTTTATTGTTGTTTTTCAATCATGGGAAGGTTACTAATATAGTGTCTATTTGGTCTTCTCTTCTACTACTATATGTATTTAGACCATTATTATGTTATCACTAGAGGGAATTGTCTCCACTCTATCACCTATTTACATCCATGCTCATAGTTAGTAGCCTTTGGTGTTTAGGGAGGCACCTTTAAGGTGTAGTGGCATAAGGGTTGTTACACTGTTCATGTAGAAATTTGGGATGGGGAGATAAAAATGGTATCTAAGGTTTTTCATTTACATATTTTAGGTCATACAATTTGTGGTATGGTAGAATATATATTCGGATGTTGTTTGAAGTCACTTAGAATTCATTCTTGGGTGCCTACCACCCCTTGCATGGGAGATAGAACAAGTTTCAATGGGTGGGGATTTCTTTTAAGTTTTTCTCATTTTATAGATGATATGATTTCCACACTGAGTGTTACACCTTGGTGTGACCATTATTTTTTATAACATGTGAACCTTGTCCTATTACAATAAGGGAGGATAGAGACCCTTTTCCTGAAATGGAATGTGGTGGTTGTTTATGATTTGGATAGGCACCTAATTTGTTATATATATATATATGCATGTTTTGTGAATAAATGCATATAATTTCCATTGGGGACTTGGATTGCACTAAGAGGTTTTGGGTTAATTTAAATGTCAATAAAGGAAGATAGGCATTGTTTTCCTACCTTGCCTCTCTTTGGTGGCATCTTTCTCAATCAACCTAGGAATGTGGACACAATTTAATATGTATGTGATATGTTATATATGTGTATATGGGTCTAGATCTTATAGAAGTAGACAGGGATGATGATACATGGTGATTTTTATCACCAGTTTTGGTGATGTGGTCATCGAATTGAGGTGACATTGCTCTTCAGGATGGGGCTATCTTGAGGAAGATGTGATACTTTTCTCTAATATTGGAGATCAAGGTGCCAAGAGGCCAGATTTTGTGAGACATGGTAGTGATGGGGAAGGGTCAGGGTAGTGAGATTGTGCTACCTATTACTACTTTCCTTACCTGAATTATATATATATGTGTGTGTGTGTGTGTGTGTGTGTGGGAGAGAGAGAGAGATAGAGAGAGTGAGAGAAAGAGTGTGTTATATGGAATGTCTAACCATGGTATTGGTATTTATTGAAATTCCACATAGATGGGATCCTATGGAGTGTTGGGATGGTAGTGATGTGATGGAACATGATCTCATAGTGGTTTATACCAATAGAGGTCGGGTTGAGGTCCCAAATGGTCTGGTAGATCCTGATCTATTAGTGTAGGACCATGAACAGGTCGAAGTTTAGGTAGGGAAACTAATAAATTTGCCTGCCTCTGTGTAGTGGTTTGATGAGCATCTCAGAGTGACCCTGATGCGTATTATCTAGGGTATCAATAGTGGATTTCATTGAGTGGAGACTTTGAGGGAATATTTGACTCGAAATTTCTAGTCATAGTTCCCACCACAATTCCAGGGTGAGGGTGGAACACAAGTAGCTAAGAATTTGATTGAGTTTATGAAAATGAAATTTGAGTAGCTTGAGACACCCCTAGGTTAGAGGGTGATGCTGGATACAAACATTCTAAGAGGACCGACCTAGAGCTGGTGGCATGTACATGTTTATGCTAACAAACACAAAGGACTAGCATAGAATGATTTATAGCATAGGTTCTTCGATAACTTTCTTTCAGAGACAATGATGGAAGATAGATCTTGGGAGTAATTGAGATTATAGTAGGGAGACATCCCTGTTATGGACTATGTAGTTACAATCACCAAGTTGTCTCTTTTTTCTAGTATAGAGGGAGACAACATGTCAATGGTGAGTCATTTTGAGGATGGATTATGATATTATATTCGGGTGTGATTAAACATCTTCAGGTAGGCCTCATTCTCAGATTCCATGAATAAAGTGGTCATAGATGCAGGTAATTTGATATATCGGCCTTACTTGATTTAGTTGGTGGCTGTAGGTAATGTTAGAGGCGATGCTTTAGACAATTGGAATAAAGGCAGAGAGGAGTAATAGTAGGGCAGTATGGACAAGGAAATGAGAAGACCACCTTAATGGGGATTGTTGGGGATGTTCTTCTAGGGTGGGTAGCTAAGAATTGTGTGAATGTGGTGTGATCAGGCACTTATAGATTTCATAGAATGTGGTCGGGTCATGTAACCGGAAAAGTTCTGCTAGAATCAATTTCAAATAGATGGTAGTTAGGGATTGAGGTAGACTAAGGGTTTTTATATCGGACTAGAATTGGTTCCAAGAGATGGTATCTTTGTTTTAGATGCGTGTGCAAGTCATGGAAGAAAAAATGGGACCCACTATTAGGGTTAGTGGATGGTAGCTTTTGTTGCATCATATGGATGTTTGGATTCAGGTAGTTAGGCTTCATGCTAGGTGGACACCGCCAAGCATTCAGTGTCAGATCTGGCCGGTGATCCAGTTATGGTTATAGGTATGCTGTGTATGTATCCATGTTTCTTTTTTTATTTTGATATGGACTTTTGGTAGGCATGTCCATTTTCAGTGCATGAGGTTGACTAGATATATCTATAGACTAACTAGACACTGGTTAGTAGGATGGCATCGTATCATATTATATATATATATATGTATGTATGTATGAGGTGTGTGGAACCATTATTTATATATGAGAACAATTGAGATCATGGATTTTGAGGTGTGTCGGCATCTGGGTATCAGTGTGATTCATGAATTGATTGAGGTGCAATGCATTGAGATGGATTTTGAGCATCTGATGAGATGATGGACCTCATAGTTTTAATTTATGACATATAAATGAGGTGGTAATTTGATGATATTTGGAAGAGGATGGGTGTTAGGAATGACACATCATCACCTAATGTGGTGTTGGGGTGATGATGCATAATAGGAGGACCTTTATGTCCCCGGATGGACGGTTGACCATTAGTTTTATTTGAGTTTTGGGGTCGAAATGCAACAGGGGTAGGTAACTTCTAAGGTGGGGATCCCTAGAGGTAGTTGAACTAGACACTTTAGATTGGGGTAGTATAGGAAAAAATTATATATGTGGTTATGTTCATTACCAAATTGGCTTTTTATATTGATAGTTCAATGATGATCTATATTAAGGTGGGGATATTGCAATGTCCTGGGATATTTATAGTGGGTTAAACTTCTCACCCAGTTTGAATATTTAGAGTTTTGTGGGTACACCAATTCATTTCTTGAGAAACAATAATTAATTCCATGTTTTATGCTAGTACAGGACTATGTCGGAGGATGGACATCACCATTCATCAAAATGTGGGCTATCGAGCCGATGAAGCTATTAATTATAGAGAAGGTATCTTTGTTCCTCAAACATCATTTTTTGGTCCAATGGGGTTTCATATGATCAGTGGTCTGTGTGACTACATACTGATGTTTGGGGTGTGCCTTCAAGAGGTTATATATTGTTTGGACAAGAGGTTTTGGGTGGAATGAGGTTCTAGTTTATCTAATTATTGGTGGAATCTGAGGGTTCACCTGGACTGTTTTACATTAGGGGATACATTCAGATGAGTCTTAGAGTCCTCTATACTATGGTATTCTCGTATTGGCCAATGTAGGAGATCATTCCCTTGTGTCTGATTAATCAAGTCTTTATGATAAAGACACATTGGTGGTATCCTACTGAGATTTGTTCTCACATCCTACATGGTCCCTTCAGGATAAGTGTAGATTATAAGGATTTTCCATTAGGTAAATGTTCAGGATAAAGAGATTGATCTTATTGGTAGAGTGTTTATGGTATGGAAGATAAAGGACAAGAGGATCTTGCCTGAAATAGAGTCCCCTGTTGGTTTCTTTTGTATCATCATGCTATTATATGTATCAACTGAGTTCATCTTTTGGTGACCCTTATGATTATTGTCCATATGAAATTTTTTGTATGAATGATCTACAATCTATAACTTGTAATGTCTATATTCCTCAAATGGTAAATTTTACCTTATTTTTATCATTATTACTTATGCTACTATTATTATGCTTCCCCCATGGGCGTGTTATTGGTCTAGTGTCTATTTCATATTCTCATATAATGATATATATATTTATACTGTTATTATATCATCACAATTGGGTATAGTCTCTCCACTATCACCTATTTATATCCTCAATGATTGTTAACAAACATTAGCATTCTAGGAGGAACGTTTAAGGCCCAATGGCAATCGGCCCATTGCACTATTCATGTGTCAATTTTGGTCGGTGCACTACATTAAATCATACACACATGGTATTCCCATTTTTAAAAAATTATAATTAATTTGAAAATGAAATTTTAGTTGGACTGAAAAATCATGGATGAGATTGACATGCTGTTTATTATAATAGATCATGTATGATTTTTGGAATCTAATCCAAGATCTTCAAGTCAATGAGAAATTCTTTGCTCATATTTGACCCCTTGATGGGATATATTTCATTTTAATAACACTATGAACTATTATCCATCATTTATCATCATATACGGTGACAAAAGCATTTGATAGATATAGAGTTCACTCATTTTCATGGGAGGTTGTCATTGGTCCTCTAGAATTTGTGAAAACTCATTGATAATTTGGGTCAGGGCACTATATTAACCTCTATAATTATTATATTCCCATTCTTAAAAAATGATAATAAATATAAAAATGAACTTATAATTTTATCGGCGACTCTGGGGATTGGATTTACATACCATTGATTACAATAGAAAACAAATTATTTTTTGAATGATATCCTATCTTTATATGTCAATCCTAAATCATTCACCCATTTTGACACCTTGATAGGATACATGTTATTTTAATAACACTATACAACATTATCCATTTATTTTAATCATATATGGTGACACGAGAATCTGATCGATGCGACATTGATTTTTTTATAGGGGACGTTTTCACTATTTCTCTAGCAGTTTTTCAAATTCAACATCAACTAGATCCGGTATAATATATAATAATAAAAATATATGTACATGCTGTTGAATTTATGTATTGAAAATTTATACAAGAATGTACTATTAGATCTGTAACCTCCAGATCATTTAGGTCATGAGTCATCATCCAAAATAACATTTTATCCTTCGGTACACCATTCTCTCATAATAGTATATAAATAAAATAAAAATATATATACCAAACCAATTAAAAAAATTAAAATTTAATAATAAATACCTATTTCTAAATCTATGACATTTGGTGAGTCCCGAGCCTGTGAGGTGGTCCCTAAAACAAATGATTCTCTAAATGATGTGCCATCACCTTCTACATTCAATTAATTAAAATTTAAAACATGTAAATTGTTACACATTCTTAAAAATAATTAAACCAAAATAAATAGACTGACCTTTTTAACATCAGTGGACCAATATTCAACTAACACAATTAAGATATGATATTGACTCCAGATAATATATCTAGAATATCTAGGGTACCAACATTTGGTACGTAGTTCTCCTTCTTCACTCTACCATTATAATGTTTCCACATTTTCTAACACTTTTCCATTCACAATGGCTAAAAATAATTGGTAAAAAGTCATATATTATTCTATTATAGAAAAAAATATTCTAAATGTAAGTATATTTTAAACATATTTATGAAACTAAAATGATCTTATAACCCGATATGACCTCCATAGTTGATCTAATTTATCAGGGGGAGTGATTCCTAGTCACATGTAGTCAATGATAATCTATGTGGGTCTGTTATGATATGGCCTAACTTGTGAATAAATGAAGAGGAACCAACTTCTATAGTATAATATGTCTGGTTAAATGTATGTTAAGGGTAATTTCAGAATTCCATGATGAAATACCATGACATGGGCCTCTCTTTTGAGTGGAAAAATAGGTGGAGTCTGGTCATATTGAAAAAAAATCATACATAACTACATTTATATGAATATATATTTATAAAAATTACTTAAAAACACATCTATTGTTATATATACCTCGACCCATAGGTGTAATTAAATTTGTAGAATTATGTGGATCTAGTCTATGTTCCGCATACATTTCTACTTTTATAGATTCAAATAGTATGGAATAAAATGATTTTGTAATACTGTTCTATACAATGTGAAATACAAATTAATCTTGCAATTTTTATTTACATCACAAATATTTCATCAAATAAAAAAGAGTGGTTGGATAAAAATACACATATAGTACAAGCAATGATATTTCATTATTGCATAAATTTCAAATACAACATAAAGGATAAAAATTAAACCATTTATTTGATTCCTCAATAATGAGAAAAAGGATGAGTTTTCCAAAAAAACAAGAAATAAATGATGTTGAATTTTTCATTCCACAACCAAAAATTAAATAACATAAATATCATATACAGGATAAGAGGAATTTACATGCATGAAAATAAAATATAATATCATATATCATAAAGAGTGGAAAAAAATTATATAGGTAGGATATTATAGAAAAATATATAAAGGCCATTCAAAGGGGGCCATTCATGTTTAACTAGAGAAATTAATTTCATTCGAATTATTTGGTGGAATCCTGATAATGCATTGAATAATTATAGAAATATTTTCCCCCAATTTGGGTAAGAATATTATAAGAGGAAAACTTATGTTAAATGTGAAGAGAATGATATAAATGGTGGAGGTTGACTCACATTTGTTCGCTCTTAATAATTGATATTTAAATAACCTCATATAATAATGTAGATATATTAGGGGAGTGTTTCCATGAATGTGACCAATTGAAAGAATAAAATTCTCCTGGATCCATTTTAAATGATTGAGAAATTTAATTTAAATACTTTAGTTATGAAATCTATTATCTGAAGGGAATGAGATATAACTTTTGATCTCATGGGATAATTTTTTTTCTATTATAATACAATTTATACTAATTAGTGATATATTAAAACCTTCCATGGATGTATTAGTTACAAAGAATATTGATGATGATGTAAAATCTCATCATGATTTATGTAGATCCTTTTTCAAATAATATCTACATACATATGATTAGTTTCACTAGAACCTTGAATATGTGGGATAAAATTGCTAATATATGGAAAGGTGATAAATTCCAGTGTAAAAAAATATATCTGACAGATTGAAAATATTCTAAGATCACAATATTTATGGATTATTTAACCAAATCATCGAGGTTTTTGGATCCACTCCCGGATATGGTTACGAGAAAAAAGAAATTGGTTTAAAAATAATAATAATTTGAAGGTCAAAACCTCTTTATAATTTAAAGGTATTAGCTCTTGAATGAATGAACATGGAATATCTATCATTTAGAGAATTGATGGTGGTGGTGGTGAATGAGGTTCCCTCTTAAATGTTACATCAAACCAAGATTTACATTAAAAAATAATTTTTATTGAAAGTGACTAATGCTTAAAGAAACAAAAATGTTGGATATTGTTAATAGTAAATAAAAATTGTGTATATGTGAGATTTAGATAATGATATAATGACTACGGTTGAAAATAAATAATCTAAACAGAAGGAATGCAATATACTATAAGTTGTAGTAGATGTGATTTTGGAAATTTAGGTTGATCTCAAAGAGATTAATTCACAAAGAAATACAAATTCAAATATTTGAGGTTTGATTAATTTGTCTTCTCAATATGGGGATCCGTTTGAAGACTATATTGATTGACTATAAAAAGAATAATAAAATAAGTCACTTAGTTAGATGATCACGAAATAAGTAGCGAGAACATGATAAATTTTAAATAAGAAGATAAGGTGATTGATAAAATAAATATTAGTGAAAAGATATAACTATGAAGGTTATATCCCTTAAAGAAATGTTTTTAACCATGAGAAGTAAAATTTAATTACAAAAAATATAAAGTGATTCATTAAAGAAGTTATAAATTAATAAATTATCTGTAGAGTAACTATTAAAATTTTATAAAACATGCCTAGAAAGTGTTGATAAAATTTTGAAAGAATAAATTACCATGTTCATTTATAATAGTAGAGTGTTCTATGTTTCAGAGACCTTATGTGATGGAACAATGATTGATTAAAAAACGAATCTATATGTTTTTTTATTTTGGAATCAAAACTAAGACACTAGAGTCATGGATAATTTTATATCTAAAAATTGAAAATAGAGGGTTTGAAATAATCCTCAATTTCTATGTGAAAATTAACAACTAATAAACTATTTAAAATACTAGAGACATGTGTAGATATATAAGTGAGATGATATTTCCACTTATAAGGTGAAAATTTTGTGGAAATCATTTCTAAAACATATATTATTGTGAAGATTAATTGAGCCTTTTGAACAGAGAAATTCCAAAAATTCATAAGTGAATAATGATACTATATCCTTTATCTGATTTAATTTTTTTTCCAATCTATATTGTTATCATTATTATTTTTTATGCGTATGTTTATTAATTATAGGTAATGGATACATGAAAATAACCACCATGAATGTCAAATGTGAATGAATACAAGGTGACCTAACTAGATTCCACTATGAATTAGATACTCTTCATAGAAACATGAAGAATATCATGAATACACTCTTTATATTGATAAAGAGTAGACACTATCTTTTTTCACACCTCAACTGGTCATTTAATATTAGTAAAAGAATAATAGGGAAGGGATAACCAGGATTAAATTTCTCTCAAAGTTACATAGAATAGTAGCACTTGGATTCTTAATAATGGTTGTTCATCAAACATGAGTAAAATTTAAATATCTAGAAACATTCAATGGAATAGTTTTTATGATAGTTAATTTAAATAATTAAGGACCATTGAAGTTGAAAGGTATTTTTAAAAATATATATGTTGGTTATGAGATCTAGAAAAAAAATTTACCTATGAGGATGGATTACAAAAGATCCACTTTAGTCTGAATAAACTATATAAATTTAGAGTTAGAGACTTTTTTTTACCAAAAATGTCTTCATAAAAAATTTAAATTTAAAAAAATATCCATAAAGGGAATGGGGGAAAATTGTAATTTTTATTAGTTTCATAATAAATCATACTAGTTTTCTAATATTTGAAGACGAGATCCTTTTACTGATTTTGAGTGTAGGAAACATTCACTTACAATGCAACGAGAAATTATCAAAGAATAAGGATGTTGTGGTGTAAGAACCTGGATCTTCTTTTCAGGTATGTCTTCTTTATTCTGGTCATTTTTGAGAAAAAGGGGATTGTTTGGAAATTTTCAATGTACACACCATCTACATTATGAGTACACACCGTGTACTAGGTTACCACGGTTAGCCGTGTGTTGACCGTGTAACGGCCGTGCACACAGCCATCTAGGGGTGACTTGGAGGACACTTAAATCATAGTACGAAAAAGGAAAGTAAAGACCATGTACTCCAAAATTACACGCCGCATATTTTTTTTCAAATGCACTGGGGTCATGTCTGACGGACAAAACACCTTTCTTCTTGATCTCATTCATCTGAGATAACCCACACGGCCTTGATCTTTCTCTGAGTTCCCAAGCCTCCATCCGATCTCCAATTCTACCGTTGTCAATTGCGTTGGGATCGCCTCGATAAGCTCTCTCTTCTTCTTGAATCTTGATACATAATTCCTATTCTTTCTCAAGTTATCCTTTATTGAACATTTAAGATGTTTTTGTAGATCTTTGGCGTTCTAAGGTGATTCAAGCCTTGATATTAACATATAGCGATCTTCTATTGTCGAGGTAGGTGGTTTGTGCCTTTTTGTAGGATGTATTTGAGTTATATGTGTAATTATTCCCAATACCCATGAACGAGGTATTGTGTGTTTACCATTTTAGCCCTATTGTTTGTCTACTATGCTTGTATGATTCAGTAGATGATATTTGATTGTGAATATCATGAATTTTTGTGCTTTGGATGTGTTTCCCATGCATGTTTTACTTGTTTTGACCTTTGGGTTTAGTTTTCCAATTTGGCTGCTGTTTACATTCCCATGCCTAGTATTGTAGGATGGTGTGACTGATGTTCTGTTATACTGTTATGTTGTAGAATGCTATCCAAGTAGTTCTTGAGGGTTACCTTTTCCCATACACGCTGCTACACTTGCTTGACTTACACAGGGCCGTGAGAACCTGTTGTATAGTCCCTAGGTAGAATGGATGTTGAGGGCTTCTCTCGAGTGTCTGTTTTACATACGATGCGAGACCATAGGGGGAATTGATGTTGAGTGCTTCCTCAGAGTTTATGTAGTTCCTAAACACGGGCCACAGAAGGAATGTGACGTAAGTTCTTCCCAAGAGCGCATTTAGATACCGATTTGAGACTATAAGAGGAATTGATGGCGATTTATTCCTACAAGAGTTTATGATTAAGCTGATCCAGAGGAGTTAGACTGAGTGTACTACCGAGAGGGTTTCTTGTACTTGTTATGTAAGACCAAAGGGGATATTCTGTGAATACTTCCCATAGGTTTACCTTGTGTTTAGCTACTTTCTTGTGTTGCTAGTTAGGACCAGAGGGGATAGGATGTGGGCACTTTCTAGAGGGTTACCGGTTGTATTCATCTATTTTGATTAGTTGTTTCATGTTATATGGTTACTTGAATGCTTTGAAACTATGGATTATTTACTACTGTGTACTTCATTGTTTACTGCCTTCTCTACTTTACTTGCCATATATTCTCTGACTATTATGCGCATATCTCATGGTGGTTGCCTACTGGGATTTAGTCTCACACCCTTTTTGGGCCATGTTTTTGGGACCAAACAGATTATATTTTTCCCAATATAGATAAGGTAAATCTCCCTTCAACTTGAGGTACTCGATTTTTGTAGAGATGGGGAGCATGCGACCAAGCTCTAGCTTGCGATTCTGAGGAGTTTGTTACTTGCATTCTTTTTTTACTTTGGTTTAGTACAATTGTATTCTAACATTGTGATTTGTTTGGATAATTTACTTGACATATACATAATGCATCATTCATATATATATATATATATATGTTCTTCAGTTTATAATTTCCAGTCTTCCGCTGTTTACTTTGGTATGGTTTTTCACTATTTACGTTACTTATATTGTTTCCTTCAGCTGATTTACTCTGCCAATGAGGGAATAGTTTCCCCAGTATCACACCCAAGGACCTTACTACTAGTCGGAAGCCTCTAGAATTCGGGGAAATGTGCTTGAGGCCGTGTGACCTACCGGTTACGGGGCGTCTCTAGGTGGCTTCCGGAACCAGGATGTTACAATGTGGTATCTAAGGAATTATTTTCTCTTGACTTATAGTTTGGAGTCTTTATCCATGGATTAGAATGAATAAATACTTGGAAATAAGTTGTGCCCAGAAGTAGCTAACCCATGTATATGAAAAATCCAATTTACCTCTTTTATTCAATATTTTTGTTTTCTCAATTTTACAGTTGATTCGATTTTCACCGTTGGGTGACTCACATGTATCGTGCTGTTATTGTTGATGTTATTGAGGTTCTATTTCTGTCGCAACCCGATGAGATGTGGGTATTCCATCTAATGCATCAAATAGTCACTTACAAGAAAACATATGTCATGAATTTTTTATAAGCCATTTAGGGTGCATTAAGAATTACATGTTTTTGTGAGAGGTGTTGTGTAGAATATGTATGCGGTTGTGATAGTTGCCTTGATAAAAATAACCACTTTTTTATATGGTATGTTTTGTGTAAGTTCTTGTTTGGATGAATGCTAAACTTTGGTTCTTGAGGTTATATGGGCCCTCATGGACTGGAATTTGGTGGATCATCAACTTGTTTATCTTTTTTATAACTTATATAAGATGCCAAACTTTGTTTCGTAGGGAGTATGGGCCCTCACAAATTGGAATTTATACCTTTCAATGTTCGTTTCTGTGTTTTTCTAATATATGAAGTCATTTTTTAGTCTTACAATCAGGAAAAGACCCATGAAACATGCCGTGTAGTTTTAAATACATGTCATGTGTTCTTCTATTTGGGAAGAAACTGTTTTTCTTAAGTACACATCGTGTATAGTATGTACATGCCATGTAGTCTCTAACCGTGTCATAGGCCGTGTGGGTAGAGACACGGGATAAGGTAATTCTTATGGGAACACGCCATGTACTGGTTGTGCACACCATGTGGGTTTGACCCTGTGTTGGCTCGTGTGACTAACAACACGGAGGAATAAATCTTAAGTTATACAGACCGTGTCTAGTTTAAACATGTCATGTAGAGTAATTCTGTAATCTGGCCATGTAACTAACATCACGGGTTGGTGATAATTTTCAGGTACATGCCATGTCCACAAGGATTATGCCATGTAGTGTTAGCCATGTATCTGGATGTGTCACTAAGAAAATGGGATGGAGGAGCTCGTCTTGAGAACGCAGTTTCTGGAACAGACATGTCATGTAGTATTGTTTTATGAGAGCCATGTGTCTTAACCATGTAGGCGGACTCGGGCAGGGGAAGAGAAGCCACGTACACCCCATGTGTTTGGTTAACAATTTATGTGGTTGGGGTGTCACACAACCAGTTGTGGTAGGGGTACACACACATGTGAATGACATTATGGAACACGCCGTGTAGGGGACATACACACAGTGTAGTCATGTTTTGCAAAACTTGAATGATTTCTTTCTTCTATTCCCTTCCTGTACTTCCAGTTTGCAGTACTTGTTAATCTTGATCTAAGGTGTGATATTGAGCTTATTGAGTCATGCCACTGAGATGTCCTCCAGTTGTATGATAGTTGCCAAGCGGTGATCAGACACCAGATATGGGAGATCGTGGACTTCCAGCAGATCCTCTTGTTGTGCCAGTCTCAGCACTAGCCGTTATACCAGACATAGGTGCTGATGCACAGTTCAGGGAAGGCTTTATGAGAATGATGTAGACCTTTTAGGGAGCATCGCCTCATGCCCTATCGATGGCTGATTTGACACGGGTCTTCCAGCAGCAGCATCCTCCCACATTCATAGGGTACAGAGGATTCCAGGATGTAGAGTCATTGTTAGAAACCATGCTTATGATCATCAAGCATCTGGAGATGCCTCCAGATAGGAGGGTCAATCTCACTCCCTACATGCTTCAAAATTTCTCAAAGAGGTGGTGGGATGTGATCTCATAGGTGGGATGCCAGCAGATCATGGCTTGGGATGAGTTTTAGAACATCTTTTTTGATTACTTTTATCCAGAGTCCCTGAGGTCTGATCGAGCCGGAGATTTTATGAGTCTGGAGCAGGGAACTCTTTCTGTCCTGGGGTTATCCTACCACATTACAAAGCTATATCACTTTACGCCTATTATAGGAGGTGATCAGTTATTCATGGAATGGAAGTACAAGGATGTTATGAGGCCGAAAATCCGATCACAAGTGAACATCTTACGTTTTACTTTTATCACTTCTATAGTCAACCAGGCGCTGATCACATAGCACAATATGAGGGATTCTGGATTTGTGAGCTTGGGAAGCTCAGTATCTGGGTTTAGTATTGCCTATACTTATAGCCGGAAGCACTTTAGGGAGTCCTCACGTGATGATCCAAGTAGGCGCGACACTTATTATTGTTCAAGGTGGTGTACTACCAGTGTGGGATGTAACGCCCCGACCCCAGCTACCCAGAGTCGGTGCATTACTTCGTAACATTGGCATGATCACAAAAGATCAAGTCTCGAAAGACCGATTAGTTTAGTAGCCTTGGAAACACTAGATACATTCGTAGACGTTACATTACATAATAAAGTGAAAAACTAATAACAAAGTCTTCATAGTCCAAACTCATATCCTCTTCAGACTATCCCTGCAGGTCATTTATATAATACTTCTTCACATCCTGGAAAATATTAAAATATTGAAAGGGGTGAGCTCAGATGCTCAGTAAGGATAACAATATTGCAGAAGCTTTCATAAATAAACATCAACATTGAAGGCAATGTATAACTAAAAAAAAGCCTTTTAAACATGAACTTAAACATAATATGACAAAAGTAAAATGAGATAATTCCATTCACTTCATCACATGGATATTCTACTGGTCGAATAATCACATGCAATATCAAAAACCACTTTCATAATGAGTGAATGTATACTGCCAGACATTCTGAAACACTTTGTCAAGGCCTCGTCCAAGACGTCTAAAATGATTAAGGCCTCGGCCAAAACCATAAATCAAATTGGGAAAGGGCCTCGGCCAATTCCACGTCTAGTTGTCTCATGAGACCTACCGATGCATCGAGGAGCTATAGCGGGCTCCACCCGTCACTTATTAAGTCCAATACATTCCTCATATGAATAGGTTTAAACATATCATAAACCATAACATAATCGTATCACATAAAACATTCATAAAGGAAACATAACATTTCCACATTTCAATCACAAGATATCAATACAACACATTGTTATAATACAAACGTTTTCAAAACCATTTTCAATACCAAAGTAAAAGAAAGTTAAAACTTTGTATTTATTTTTCATTAAAAAAAAGATGGCTTGTAGAGGAAGCCGAAACTCAAATAATGGTCACGGCGGCGGAGAAGTAATTGTCGCCGCATAAGTACGAAAGGAAAAACATTCCCTTTTGTTGTTTAGAAAAACGCTTCGTATAAAAAAGATTCCTTTTGAATAAATATAAAAGTCCAAGGGGTTTATACACCGTATAAAAGAAAGTTGTGTATAAAACCAAATATGCCTCAATGAAAGGGGATTGAGACGAAGTCCTTAAAAAGATCATTTTTAAAATAAAATAGATCTATTATGTGTATTCACTATAATTACACATAAAGAAAGTAAAAATACAAAATAAGACATAATAATATCATGACATAATTTGAAAGTAGGAGATTAACCCAAAGAATGGAAGTTGGGTTAAGAAGTTCCCTTACCTCGTGTCTGACTTGACTCAACCGTTCTTTAACCTCCTAAATAATAAACTAGAGTTAATATATACCTTATTAAGAGCCATTTTTAATTTCATTATCCTTTTTATATCACTTATTACAATGTTATTAATATTATGTAATTATTTAAGTTAATAAAGGTCGTTTTGTCGATCTTTGGTACTTGAGTCAATAATAAACTTCTTATAATTACAAGTTGTTTATGTGGTAGAATATCCATTATCTCCAGAATTATATTCATGATTTATATGTCATATATATCTTATATATCCAGTATATACATTCATTTATAATATTACGTAACATTTAGAGATAAGAAATGAAATGCACCGTTCATGGAGACGGTAAGCCGTACGTACGCATGAACGCTACTTTCATTTCAATTTCATATTTAATGGAACAAAATCATAATGATATAAATGTATAATATAATTCCAGTATAATATAGTGTATAATATCATTTACTCCATCCTTTATACATCCCACATATGGCATTAACGATTCAAATCACTTTGAGGGGGCGGTAGTCCGCACTTCCTAAAATGAAATTATCGCATTTTACCCATAATGGAAATCATAAAGTATGCCATAAATGAGAAATACAGAAGCATAAGTAAAATATAAACATATTTTATATCATATATAAATATATTTACATCTTAATGGCCACCTTTGAAGGTGTTATATGAGTGTTGAACAATCATCGTTTCGTGAGGCAGAAATTCGCCATCCACAGAAACCGTATGTTCTTTAACCATTAGATGTAGGTGTGTGTAAGTGTAGCTCGAATCATTCTTATAACAACATCCTAGTATATTGAGGATACTTTTTGTTTTACAAAAGAAATTAATAAAAAGAGTTTAGGGGGTTGAAGAAGAAAAATAAAACAAAACAACATTAGAGAAGACATTACCTCAAAATCGGGTAACTCTTTTTGATTTGAGCCAAATGCTTCCTTGAGAAGAGTTCTGCCCAAAGTGAGGATTCTAGGAGTAATAGGGGGAAGTTGGTAGAGTATTTGGGCAGAGGTTGTCCGAGACAAATGGCTTTAAAGTGTAAATGAGGTGGGAGAGGTGGGGGCCTTTTATAAGAGGAGAGGAGGGGATCTTTTGGAAAGATTGAAATGTTACATTATTACACAATGCTTTTCGGATTATAATGGTCCCACACTTATATAATTCGAGTATAATGTGATAAGGGTTCGAAATATCCTCATCCAATTGGCTTTGGACAAGTGTAAGCCTTGGATTTTGCATTATCGTCCCATTTTATTAAAATCGTTAAATAATGAGGTCATCGCTTCATCATAATGATGTCATAAATAATTTTATTTATTTAATGTATAAAAATTATAAAAAAAATACTATGATGTAGGAAATCTTTTTAGATTTCTAATGAATATTTATAGTAAAAATTTGGACTTGTGTAACCCCACTTAAAAACTGTTTTAGTAAAATAACTCATGTTTGTGTCAATTTAATTTTAACATTAAATAAATATATATTTATGTCATTTTCCAACTAAAGTGGCTCCATGGGGTCCCCAAGTAGACCCATGGGTTGTCTTGGTCGGCCATGACTCATAAAATAGGAGCAGGACAAGTGTCATGCTCATCTCATATTATTAAGACATTATTTGTACCTTAAACTACACTAATTACCTCTAATCGCGATTAAGAACTTAAAAGTTACTATTCACCAAAAAATTATTTTAATCTCATTGAACCACATTTTACTTCTTAATGACAACCATGTATGTCGGATTTTTGAAAATCAAATCACAAAAGTGGTAATATTTCATTTAAACGAAAAATCAGTTATTTAACTACCACTTAGTGGTTTCACTATTCATCAAAAATTGATGTTTTTCAGAACAATGCCAAAATTTCACCCTAAGCTATAATTGATATTCCGAATTCAAAAATGATGTCTATTTTACAAAATTACAAGCATATAAGTTTCATTAATTAATTTTATAATTAATTCCCACTTTCACAACAAATAGCGTGTTTTTAAGAAACAATTTATATCAAAAGTTTGGCAATTGTTTATGTCCAATTTCAATGTTAAATTAATTCTAATGACCAACATTGGATAAAATGGTAAAAATATATTCTAATTATACTTTAAAACCACTAAATAGTATAATTTACAACTATAGATTATTTTGATTAAAAAAGTTGTTTTTAAGTATTTTTCACTATTCATAAAAAATTAGAAGTTCTTAGAAAAATACCAAAAATTCAACATAGGCTAATTTCGATATTCCGAATCCAAAAATGAAGTCCATTTTGAAATATAAAATTTCTATAATTTTAAAAAGTGGTTATTACTATTCATAACGATTACTTTTATTAGTCGCGGTGTTTTAGAACTCGAAGTTGCGTACAATGCAAGTCGTTGCATTATTTAATGAGAAGCGTATCATGGAAGCTCGGGGTGTTACATTCTCCCCTCCTTCAATAAATTGCATCCTCGCAATTTGAAATTTTTTTCTTTGAAAATAAAAGGTTGAAAAGAGAAAATACCTTTGTGGAAAACCCACATCGGAAATAAGATTAATAAAATTTAGCCATAATAAGAGGGAAATGGAAATAAGAAAGTCACCACCAAATTATGATCTTGATAAGGAGAACATTGGTGGCCATTAGAGACATATAATTGGAGGAAAAACGTAAATATTTGTAGGGAGTGATTGAGGTCATCAATCACAATCAACTGTCAAATTGAGGGCCTCAAAGCCTTCAATCTATGTTGATTTAAAATATCATCAGTTCAACAAGACATAAGGTATTAGGATAACAAATTTTTTTGTTTTAATATCCCATTACTAAAGTTTAAGAATTAATTTATTCATTGAATAAGAGATAGGTATATATATTTTTATGCTTGACAATTAGAGTTTCAACCTTCAACTCATCTTTCACTCAAAAAGATAATAGAACTCAAAAATATTATACTTATCCTAATTGTATAAGGTTCCAAATGTTAACACATACCATTTAGATTAGTAAAATTATTTTGTAATAACTGGGGACTTCCTGTAGGCTAGTGGTAGGAAATAAAGGCCTATCGCACTATGATTGTGGGTTCGATTCCTGCAGCTTTGTCCGACGCGATGGGTTATGCCCCACCCTGCAGGTTGTCCTTTTCCTAAAACTATAGTATTATAATATTCCAAAAATAATCTTCAGAAATTATTTAAACTTAAATAATACTATCCATGGTTCAACATAATCCATTCCAACCTTAATAGTTATCCAAAATACCTCCGTCCAGACTTTCTCTAAATGGTCTCTAAATTCCAAAATCAATTGTAACATCAGATTCCCCAAACAAAGAAAAGTTTCTCTTATTGTCACATACTAAAAATATGATTACCTTAATCATATTAAATCCTTAATGAAAACAACATGTACTGCAGTACAATCCTTATATATATCACATTATTCTTATAACCATAATCTAGTTCTTGAGTCCAAAAACACAAATACAATAATTATTCTGCTTCAACTGTAGTCACAGCATAAGATTGGCCTTGATCCCTTGGCCTTTTCTGAGGTAAGTTTCCTTGATGCTTAGGACATTCATTTGCATAATGACCCATTTCTCTACAATTGTAGCACTCAACTTTGACAGCCCCATTCTTTCCCTTGCAATCACGAGCCTGGTGACCCTTTTCTCCACATTTATAACAAACTCCCATTCCTTTTAGGCAAGTACCAGGGTGATTCTTTCCACAATTATCACATAATGGAAAATCCTTCTTTCCCTTTTTCCCTTTATCTGTCTCTTGTTCCACCGTTCTCTTCTTCGCTTTCTTTACTTTGTTGTCATAAGACTTAGAGAATTCCTTTTCTGTCTTGATAGCACACGAGACAATATCTTCGTATGATGAGAAGGATTGTGATACTAAAGCTCGACGGAGAAATGGTTTTAACCCATCAAAGAAACAATCAATCTTACTCCTTGGGTTACGTATATAATCGGCAGCATGCCTCGCTAACCTTGTAAAGTTAGCCTCATACATTGCAACATTCTCATCCTCCTTCTTCCTCAAACTCAGAAATTGCCTTTCCATATCTGCTCGATGGTCACGAGGAAAGTATTTTTCTAAGAAAAGCTCTTTGAACTCCCTCCATTCTATATTCGATACGTCATCATCTTCCTTTGTGTTTTGAATCAGTGACCACCACTGATCGGCATATCCAATGAGGCGGTAAACTACCATGACAACCTTCTCCCTTTCACTACTCCCCAAGGCATGGAATATTTTCTCTAAGGAATTTATCCATTGCTCAGCTACTATAGGATTTGTACTCCCATTGAAGGTTGGTGGTTGTTGCCTCATGAAGCGGTATAACATTGATCCTCCACATTGCAGATCAGGGTGCTCCATACGGGTAAGGTTATTATTCATAACCTACGTGAGTTGTCCTAGTATGGTAATATGTTGATCAGCACCAGTTGTATCTCCAGATCCACAATAATTATCTTGAGCAGTAGGGAAATCCCTACACGGAGTGCGTGCATTGATACGGTTTCCATTCCTTCCACTAGGCGCCATTTCTAAACAATGGCATAAACTAGATTAGTTTATGAATTAAAATACATAATTCCATACTTGTAAAACACTTTACATAAATTGAACTATTTATGGATATAATCCATAATCATAAAAAGAAATGTTTTCTTTCAGGAAGTATATACTCATAACCCTTCATAGTGGTTTGTAAATAAAATGGGAATTATCCTAAGCATATCCCCCGGGAGTGTCGTAACCAAGAGTGCAGCAAGACCCGTTGTCGTGCATCAGTTCCCGTTCGAGTCTAGCTCAAGGCGGTGTTTTCGGGTTTTACCCCTAGGTACATCTGTGCCAGAGCCGCCTCTACCTGCTAATATCCAGACAGGGATGTATCGCTCGGAAGACTCACAACATCTCTACAATAACAAAATTCTAGGAAGTTCTTCTATACTAATCCTCAAAGTCTATCTTTGGGCTATGTGCTCTAATCAGAGTTTATCTAAATCTAGCTTCCAAGGTTAGTACTAAACTGCCTCTGATACCAACTATAACGCCCCGACCCCAGCAACCTAGAGTCGGTGCATTACTTCGTAACATTGGCATGATCACAAAAGATCAAGTCTCGAAAGGCCGATTAGTTTAGTAGCCTTGGAAACACTAGATACATTCGTAGACGTTACATTACATCATAAAGTGAAAAACTAATAACAAAGTTGTCATAGTCCAAACTCATATCCTCTTCTGACTATCCCTGCAGGTCATTCATATAATACTTCTTCACATCCTGGAAAATATTAAAATATTGAAAGGGGTGAGCTCAGATGCTCAGTAAGGATAACAATATTGCGGAAGCTTTCATAAATAAACATCAACATTTAAGGCAATGTATAACTAAAACAAAAGCCTTTTAAACATGAACTTCAACATAATATGACAAAAGTAAAATGAGATAATTCCATTCACTTCTTCACATGGATATTCTACTGGTCGAATAATCACATGCAATTTCAAAAACCACTTTCAAAATGAGGGAATGTATAATGCCAGACATTCTGAAACACTTTGTCAAGGCCTCGGCCAAGACGTCTAAAATGATTAAGGCCTCGACCAAAACCATAAATCAAATTGGTAAAGGGACTCGGCCAATTCCACATCTAGTTGTCTCATGAGACCTACCGATGCATCGAGGAGCTATAGCCGGCTCCACCCGTCACTTATTAAGTCCAATACATTCCTCATATGAATAGGTTTAAACATATCATAAACCATAACATAATCGTATCACATAAAACATTCATAAAGGAAACATAACATTTCCACATTTCAATCAAAAGATATAAATACAACACATTTTTATAATACAAACACTTTCAAAACCATTTTCAATACCAAAGTAAAAGACATTTAAAACTTTGTATTTATTTTTCATTAAAAAAAAGATGGCTTGTAGAGGAAGCCGAAACTCAAATAATGGTCACGGCAGCGGAGAAGTCATTGTCGCCGCATAAGTACGGAATGAAAAACATTCCCTTTTGTCGTTTAGCAAAACGCTTCGTATAAAAAAGATTCCTTTTGAATAAATATAAAAGTCAAAGGGGTATATACACTGTATAAAAGAAAGTTGTGTATAAAACCAAATATGCCTCAATGAAAGGGGATTGAGACGAAGTCCTTAAAAAGATCATTTTTAAAATAAAATAGATCTATTATGTGTATTCACTATAGTTACACATAAAGAAAGTAAAAATACATAATAAGACATAATAATATCATGACATAATTTGAAAGTAGGAGATTAACCCAAATAATGGAAGTTGGGTTAATAAGTTCTCTTACCTCGTGTCTGACTTGACTCAACCGTTATTTAACCTCCTGAAAAATAAACTAGAGTTAATATATACCTTATTAAGAGCGATTTTTAATTTCATTATCCTTTTTATATCACTTATTACAATGTTATGAACATTATGTAATTATTTAAGTTAATAACGGTCGTTTTGTCGATCTTTGGTACTTGAGTCAATATTAAACTTCTTATAATTACAAGTTGTTTATGTGGTAGAATATCCATTATATCCAGAATTATATTCATGATTTAGATGTCATATATATCTTATATATCCAGTATATACATTCATTTATAATATTACGTAACATTTAGAGGTAAGAAATGAAATGCACCGTTCATGGAGACGGTAAGCCGTACGTACGCACGAACGCTACTTTCATTTCAATTTCATATTTAATGGAACGAAATCATAATGATATAAATGTATAATATAATTCCAGTATAATATAGTGTATAATATCATTTACTCCATCCTTTATACATCCCACATATGGCATTAACGATTCAAATCACTTTGAGGGGGCGGTAGTCCGCACTTCCTAAAATGAAATTATCGCATTTTACCCATAATGGAAATCATAATGTATGCCATAAATGAGAAATACAGAAGCATAAGTAAAACATAAACATATTTTATATCATATATAAATATAGTGACATATTAATGTCCACCTTTGAAGGTGTTATATGAGTGTTGAACAATCATCGTTTCGTGAGGCAGAAATTCGCCATCCACAGAGACCACATGTTCTTTAACCATTAGATGTATGTGTGTGTAAGTGTAGCTCGAATCCTTCTTATAACAACATCCTAGTATATTTATGATACTGGTGTTGTTACAAAAGAAATTAATAAAAATAGTTTAGGGGGTTGAAGAAGAAAAATAAAACAAAACAACATTAGAGAAGACATTACCTCAAAATCGGGTAACTCTTTTTGATTTGAGCCAAAGGCTTCCTTGAGAAGAGTTATGCCCAAAGTGAGGCTTCTAGGAGTAATAGGGGGAAGTTGGGAGAGTATTTGGGCAGAGGTTGGCCGAGCCAAATGGCTTGAAAGTGTAAATGAGGTGGGAGAGGTGGGGGCCTTATATAAGAGGAGAGGAGGGGCTCTTTTGGAAAGATTGAAATGTTACATTATTACACAATGATTTTAGGATTCTAAAGGTCCCACACTTATATAATTCGAGGCTAATGTGATAGGGGTTCGAAATCTCCTCAACCAATTGGCTTTGGACAAGTGTAAGCCTTGTATTTTGCATTATCTTCCCATTTTATTAAAATCGTTAAATAATGACGTCATCGCTGCATCATAATGATGTCATAAATAATTTAATTTATTTAATGTCTAAAAATTATAAAAAAAATAATATGATGTAGGAAATCTTTCTATATTTCTAATGAATATTTATAGTCAAAATTGGGACTTGTGTAACCCCACATAAAAACTGTTTTAGGAAAATAACTCATGTTTGTGTCAATTTAATTATAACATTAAATAAATATATATTTATGTCATTTTCCAACTAATGTGGCTCCATGGGGTCCCCAAGTTGAACCATGGGTTGTCTTGGTCGGCCATGACTCATCCAATAGGAGTAGGACAAGTGTCATCCTCATCTCATATTATTAAGACATTATTTGTACCTTAAACTACACTAATTACCTCTAATCGCGATTAAGAACTTAAAAGTTACTATTCACCAAAAAAATATTTTAATCTCATTGAACCACGTTTTACTTCTTAATGACAACCATGTATGTCGGATTTTTGAAAATCAAATCACAGAAGTGGTAATATTTCATTTAAACAAAAAATCAGTTATTTAACTACCAATTAGTGGTTTCACTATTCATCAAAAATTGAAGTTTTTCAGAACAATGCCAAAATTTTACCCTAAGCTATAATTGATATTCTGAATTCAAAAATGATGTCTATTTTAAAAAATTCCAAACATATAAGTTGCATTAATTAATTTTATAATTAATTCCCGCTGTCACAACAAATAGCGTGTTTTTAAGAAACAATTTATATCAAAAGATTGGCAATTGTTTATGTCCAATTTCAATGTTAAATTAATTCTAATGACCACCATTGGATAAAATGGTAAAAATATATTCTAATTATACTTCAAAACCACTAAATAGTATAATTTACCACTATATATTATTTTGATTAAAAAATTTGTTTTTAAGTATTTTTCACTATTTATAAAAAATTAGAAGTTCTTAGAAAAATACCAAAAATTCAACATAGGCTAATTTCGATATTCCGAATCCAAAAATGAAGTCCATTTTGAAATAGAAAATTTATATAATTTTAAAAAGTGGTTATTACTATTCATAACGGCTACTTTTATTAGTCGCGGTGTTTTAGAACTCGAAGTTGCGTACAATGCAAGTCATTATATTATTGAATGAGAAGCGTATCATGGAAGCTCGGGGTGTTACATGGGAAGTGCGGGAATACGATGCCACTTGCCCGAGAGACCTCGTGGAGTACCGATCTTGCGAAAAGATGGGTCCCCTTTAGCGTTTCTATTAGATCTTATCACTAATAGCCTGTGACATGGGTTCTTCCATGACTCCTTATTGAAGATTAGCACCACCAATTTCTCACCGGTCGGGGAAGTGGAGTTCTTCCAGCAGTTCGGGCTGAGGCGAGGGTCGTGGCCATGGTAGCCAGTCGCCCGATATTCATTGGCAACATTTTGTATCAGCCTAAGTTGGCCAGACCTTTTTAGTGGAGAAGACATAGTAGAAACTAGATCCCAAACCCTCTACAGTTCGAGGTACGATCTTAGTTGCCTTAGTTTTAGGTTCTACTCTTTTCGATACAGGAGCCTCCCATTGCTTTATATCTGTTGCTATTGTGTAGAGCCCCGGGCTCTGTATCTTTTCTTCTAGTGATTCCATGACACTAGAAACTCCTTTGAGGACTAGAATAGATAGTATACATCATAGTCAGGAGTTCCCTCTAGAGGTTAGTGGGAGTCACTTTTTATGGGACCTCTATGTCCTAGAGATGATAGGGTATGATGTCACTCTTGGAATGAACTAGTTTGTTCCCTTCTAGGAAGTCAGCGACTGTTACCATTGTAGGGTGTGTTTCAAATCACTAGAGGGTGGATATTTTCTTCATGAGGGTGAGTGGGATGTCTAGGAAAGAAGATCCTAACCCGAGAATCTTGGGTTGGGAGGAGTTACACCCTAGTTTTCTTGTTTATATCGGGATGATCAGGGGACATCACAGTTAGATATTCCTCCTGTGGTGGATCATTTCAGGGATGTATTTCCAGAGGAATTTTAAGGTTTTCCTCTAGAGTGATGGGTGGATTTTTCTATTGACCTCATTACAGGAGCGGCACCGGTGTCTATTACTCCTTATAGGATGGCAGCACCAGAGTTACAGGAGCTCAAGCAGCAGTTGGAGGAGTTACAAGTAAAGGGTTTCATTCGACCCAGTACCTCTCCTTGGGGGTTTCCTATCTTTTTTGTATAGAAGGTAGATGGTACCCTCAAAAAATGTTTGGATTATCGGAAGTTGAACTAATTGGTGGTCAAGAACCGATATCCTTTACCAAGGATCGATGATCTCTTTGATCATCTTCGAGGAGCTTGGGTGTTCTCGAAGATTGAAAAGAGGTCTGGCTATCATCAGTTGCATGTTCGACCATCTAATATACCTCTCACAGAATTAGAGAGCATGTATGGTCTATACAAGTATATGGTTATGCCGTTCGGTCTCATGAACGTGCCTGATGTTTTCACAGAACTCATGAACCGAGTGTTCCATCCATACTTGGATTCTATCATGGTGTTCTTCATGGATGATATCTTGGTGTACTCTCACACTCAACACAACCATGCTACACATATTGATATCATTCTGAGTACACTGAGATAGCATCAGTTGTACGCTAATCTCCCAAAATTCCACTTTTGGATGGATTATATTAACTTATTGGGTCATGTTATCTCAAAGACAAGAGTATAAATCAACCTATAAAAAGTGAGAGATGTACTTTCCTGGGAGTAGCCGAAGAACGTATTTGAGGTGCGAAGTTTTATAGGGAAGGTTGGATAATACAGATGCTTCATACTAGACTTTGCACGCTTAGTAGCACAACTGACAGGTCTGACTAAGAAAGGCAAAAAGTTCTTGTGGTCAGATTTTTGTGAGTTAGCCTTTCAGGAGCTGAAAGGGAGGTTGCCTTCAACACCGATACAAGTCTAGCCAGAGCCTGGAAAGAGTTATAATGTGTATTGTGATGCTTTAGGTATCAGGCTGGTAGCTGTGCTTATGCAGGGATATGGATTCATTGCATACGAGTCTCGACAGTTGAGGCCACACGAGAGGAATTACCCAATGCCCAATCTCAAGTTAGAAGAAGTTGATCATGCCTTACGTTTTTGGAGACATTAAATTCTTGGGGATAATTTTTGTGGATTTCACATACCACGATATTATCAAGTACTTCTTCATTCAATGTGATCTGAATTTGAGATAGAAAGGTGTGTTTAGTACCTACAGTCCTTTGACATTGAGATTGCCTACACACCAGGTAAGTGAAATGCAGTGGCCAATGTAGTGGGCATGATGAATTAGGAGGCCATCAGTGAGTTTCAGCTTATGGATATGTTCTTTAAGATGCATTTAGAGATGAAAGACATTTAGGAGAAGACGTTTCTTTCTTCTTTAGCTATTACATCTACTCTTCTTGATCGAGTGTGAATGAGGCAGCTATCAGATTCAGAAGGCCTAGTCCTAAGGGAGAATGTGTCACGAGAGGACCCTATTCCGGGATGGACCATAGGTGAGGATGAGATTTTGTGTTTCCATAGACGTGTATGGGTTCCAATAGAAATACACGAGGAGATGATGTCGGACTTTCAGTCCTCAGTTTGGGCAGTTCATCCTGGCATCACCATGGTGTATCGTGATCTACACTATCAGCAATGGTGGCCAGGTATGAAGAGAGATGTTGCTGGTTTTGACATGAGGTGTTCCACCTGTCAACAAGTGAAGGTGGAGCATCAGTGACCAGAAAGGATTTTGTAGTAGTTACCCATTTATGAGTGGAAGTGTAATGATGTCGGGATGGATTTTATAACAGGTTTTCTGAGGTCACCATTAGGGAATGATGTTGTATGGGTTGTCATTGACAGACTCACGATGGATGCCCAATTCTTAATGATAAAGGTGACCTTTAGTGATAAAGAGCAGGGAAGGATGTAAATACGATATATTTTATGTCAATATGGAGTTCTACACTCCATTGTTTTTGATACAGATGCACATTTTACTTCTCAGCTATGGCAGGGGCTTCAGAAGGCATTAGGTATATGGGTACTTTTGAGTACAACTTACAACCCTTAGAAAGATGTCTAGTCCAACTGTATTATTCAGGTGCTTGATTACATGCTCCAAGCATGCATCCTAGATTATGTAGGTTCTTGGGAGAAGCACATACCTATTGTGGAGTTTTCCTATAACAATAGATTTCGAGAAACTATTCAGATGGAACCTTACGAGGCTTTGTATTGTAGGTCATGATGATCACCCATATTTTGGCTAGAGGCAGGAGAGACATCTTTACTGGGACCTCATCTTGTCCAAGAGACCATAGAGCTGATAGAGTTGATTTGGAATAGGATTACAACTACACAGTCTTGATGGAAGCCTTATGCTTATCAGTGGAGACGACCCCTGGAGTTTGAGGTTGGGGATCCGGTTTTCCTGTGTGTCACACTGATTTTGGGACATAGGAGGATAGGGAGATAGGGTAAGCTTTCGCCGAGGTATGTCAGGAAGTTTGAGGTTTTGGAGAGAGTTGTACCGGTTTCCAATCGGTTGTAGTTACCTCAGAGGTACCGCGCTATGCACGATGTCTTCCACATTTCTCAACATCAACATTACTTCCCAGACACATATCATGCATTCCAACCTGAGGAGGTTGAGTTATAAGTGGATGAATCATTCGAGGAGAATCCTATCCAGATTATTGATCATAGTACAAAGGTTGTCCATGGACAGTCTGTTCCTATGGTAAGAGTACTATAATAGAACAAGTGAGTACAGGACGAGACTTGGGAGTGGCAAGTGGATGTATGAGCACAGTAGCCGGAGTTTCTGAGGGTTTCTTCTTCTATGACTTTTTTCTAGGGAAATTTGGGGACAAATGTATTTACGAGGGAAGTTTGTTAGAACCTGGATCATTTTTTTAGGTATGTCTTCTTTTTTCTGGTCATTTTTTAGAATAAGAGGATTATCGGGAAAGTTTCAAAGTACACGCCTTGTAGATTATGAGTACACGCCGTGTACCTGATTACCTCGAGTAGTTGTTTGATGGTCGTGTAATGGCCATGCACACAACCATGTGGGGGTGACCTGGATACCACTTAAATCAGAGTATGCAAACGACATGTAAATGTCGGGTACTCCAAAAGTACATGCCGTGTATTTTTTTTGTAAAAAGCTCTAAGGTCACGTCGGATGGATAGAACACCCTTCTTCTAGATCTTCTTCATCTCAAAGAATTCGTATGACTGTGATCCTTCTCTGAGCCACTGAGAATCTATCTAATCTCTAATTTGATCGTCATCAATTGAATTTGAATTGCATTAGTAGGCACTCTCATCTTCTTGATCCTCGTTTCACGATTCCTCTTGTTTCTCATGTTATTGTATTTTGAATGTTTTAGACTTTTTTGTTGATATTTGGCATTCTAAGGTGATTCAACCCTCGAGATTCACATATAGCGATCTCCTGGCATCAATGTTGGTGGTTTTTTCATTTCTATAGGAGGTCAATGAGTTATATGTTAAATTTTTTCCAATACCCATGAATGGGGTATTGCATGTTTATTTTTCAGCCCTTGTTTTTGTCTACTATGCTTGTATGCTTGAGTAGATGATATTTGATTGTTAATAGGGTGAATTGATGTGCTTTGGCTATGTTTCCCATGCATGTTTTTCCTGTTTGGACCTTTGGGGCTAGTTTGCATGTTATGATGCTATTTACATTCCCATACATATTATTGTCGGATGTTGTGACTGTTGTTCTGTTATGTTGTTATGGTGTAGAATTCTAGCCAGGTAGTTCTTGAGGTTTAACATGGCCGATAGACGTTGCTACACTTTATTGACTTACACAGGGCCGTATGAACCTAGTGTATAGACCATAGGGAGAATGGATGTTGTGGGATTCTCTAGAGTGTCTGATTTACTTATGATGATAGACCACATGGGGAATTGTTATTGAGTGCTTCCTCAGAGTGTCAGAACATCCTCAATGTAGGCCACAAAGAGAATTTGATGTAAGTGCTTCCTTAGAGAACCTTTAGATACCGATATGAGACTATATAGGGAATTGCCGACGAGTGTTTACTCAGAGATTCTAAGCTTAAGCTGAACCATAGGGGTTAGAATCAGTGTACTTCCCATAGGGTTTCTTGTACTTGTTAGGTAGGAAAAGAGGGGATAGGCTGTGAGTACTTCTCAGAGGGATACCTTGTGTTTATCGGCTTTCTTTTGTTGCTAGGAGGGACCAAAGGAGATAGACTGTGGGTACTTCCCAGAGGGTTACCTGTTCTGTTTAACTGTTTTGATTAGCTGTTGCATGTTATGTGGTGATTTTAATGCTTCGAAAACATTGGATTGTTTACTTTTGTGTACTTCCTTGTTTACTGCCACATGTACTTTACCTTTCATATACTCATTGACTATTAGGCATAGATGTCGTGGTGGTTTCCTACTGGAATTTAGTCTAACACCATGTTTGGGCCATGCTTTTGTACCCAAACATATTATACTGTTGTAGGTATAGATAAGGGTGAGCACCCTTCTATTTCAGGTACTTGATTGCTCTGGAGCTGGAGAGAACGGGACCCAACTATCGCCTGCGATGCTGCAGAGTTTATTATTTTCTTTCTTTTGTACTTTGGTTTTGTACTGTTGTATTCCAGCATTGTTATTTTTTTGGCTGTTTTCATAGACATATGTTTCATGCATCATTCATATACATATATGTGTGCTTCTGTTTGTTATTTCCAGTCTTCTGCTATATATTTTTTTTATGTTTTTTCATTGTTTATGTTTTTTCTATTATTTCCTTCTACTGTTTTACTCTGCCAATGAGGGAATTGTTTCTCCACTATCACACCCAAGGACCTTGCTACAAGTTGACAACCTCTAGAATTTGGGGAAATTGGCTTGAGTCCATGTGACCTATTGGATACGGGGAACCTCAGGGTGGCGTCCAGAACCGAGACGTTACAAAGTGGTTATGGAAATCCCACATCAAAGGAGGGGGAGCATGAAGCACCCCTTTATAAGGTGGTGTGGATACCTCTCCATCATGAGGCATTTTATTGGGGGATGCATGAGGGCCATAGCTCAGGGAAATTAAAAACCGTGCGGGGTATCCCCAAAGCAGAAAATATCATGATCATGGGCTAGACAGGCCCATTATAAATGTTATCAGAGCCAGTGTCCATTTCATGTGCCATTGTGGACACTGGGCACTTCTTCAGGGGGGGGGGGGGGGTTGTGGTAGTCCCACATCAAAGGAGGATGATCATGAATCACCCATTTATAAGGTGGTCTGGATACCTCTCCCATCATGAGGCCTATTCTTGGGGTATGCATGAGGGCCATATCCCAGGGAACAACAAAACCGTGTGGTCTAAGCCCAAAGAAGACAATATCATGATTGCCAGCTAAACTAGGCCATTACAAGTTGTCATTCCTAACATGAAATGAGATCATGGAAATAATGTGATATATATATGTAGGGAAATATGGCACAAAATCCATATCAAAAAAGAAGAAAACAGTATCCATTATTATATATATTAATTACACTAATGCATGCCCCCTAATTAATCATCTTGGAACACAGGGTGAGGGTTAATTAATCATTTTTTGTTAATGAAAATAGTATAATGGATATTGATATATTCACGAAGAGAAACATAGATGTAATGATGTTTATAGATAAGAATCAATGAATATTAAAAAATGGAACCAGATGAAAAAAATATTGCGATCAAAAAATGGAGATAAGTATACATCTATTGAAGTGAAAATATAACATGACATCTATAATGTACACACATAAGTATACATCTATTGTATCTCTACATGGTCTTAGTTAAGGAAGAATCCAAAGGATTCCATCTCTATCAAAAGCATCGATAAATGATCTTCATAATGTACACACATATTGGTCAAGGATGTCACTTCTTCCATTCATGTCAATATATATTATCATAACCCTTAACATATTCTAATAATAATAGCCACTGTATAATAATAATATTAACAATGTTTATGATGCTTTATGGTATTTAAATACTGATAGTCAAATTATGACTATATTTAATAATATTATTAAAGAAAAATAGTGCATGTTTTTTCTATAAATACAATCCTTAAAAAGGAATTGAAAAATTGAAAATGTATTTTCATGTACAAAAGTTTGGTTCATTACACCATGCCCCATAGTTTAATACTATTGCTACTAGAAAACTGATACCCCGCTATTAGAAATTAAACATGGGGTGACCCCAATACCCACTCTCTAATCGAGAATACACACTAAAACACCCCCAAAACATTAAAAAACTATAAAAGAATAAATTACAAACATAAAAAGAGACAAAAGTTAATAGATAAATTTTGAGGATTGCTATATAGATATGAAGGGATTTTATTATGCCTAAAAATCTGGGATGATACTTTATGTGGCCTATTTTTAATACATTTTCCACTTTTTTAGTGGGATTTATGTTGTTTTTAATGCTAAAATTTGGTTTCACCTTTTTTTAGAGTTAGATAAATTTAATATTAGAAATTTAAATTGTTTAAAATATCTATTAAATTGGGTGAATTTTATTCTTAATAGGCCAATTATTCATTACTTTGATTATCAATATATTTAAAGAATAACATTTCTAGGATTTTTGAGTGAACATTCATTGAAAATTTGATTTTTAGATATTTTAAATTAATTCATTCATTTTTACAGGGGCTTATTTTTAATATTAAATTATTGGAATATAACTTAATCTAGACTATTTTATAAACATTTTGAGCTGATAATTTTCAATTAATCTTAAATTATTTGTATGTTATGAACCTATATGCAGTTAACATTCCATTTGTAGAATAATGGAAGGGAAATTTATCATATCCTCAATGCCACATATATTTCAGATGAAAGATAACATATTGGTCATTGTGGGACAATTTAAAGGTAGTTTCAATGGTATCTACCACAATGTAAGAATACTTGATACTTAAAAAAAGTGGTGTAATGGTTATTCTCATCTTATTCAAGGCTATGAGCTAATATATAATGTAAGAAAAAAATCCCATTCCATATAAATGTAAAAATATGGGGATTAAATAATAGGTATCTATAAAATCATAAATATTATTCCTTGAAAGAGGATATTGGATTGAATGTTTTAAGGATATATAAAGGAAGGTTTTAATTATTGAGCCATGTGAATGAGGAGTTCAGTTAGATGAGAACTTATCTAGTATCATACATTCATAAGAATGATTATAGTAAATAATTCCACATAGAGGACGATAATTAATATATTGAAGGTGATGAACATGACTTTGGGTGCCCTGAGTCCACTACATAATGTGTATATATGGAGTTTACCTTAATCTACTATAGAGAATACTCATTAGAAAATCTTGTTATAAGTAATATTGAAATCAGTTTAATAAAAGAATAGTATATTTGTTTTATAGTTTAGTCTAAGTTATTTCATCCACTCATTATTAGTGATAGTGTTTATTTTCATAGAAAAAAATTGCGGAGCTTAACCTCCACCTATTTTATCGTTGACAAATTAAAAGGGAAAATGTGTTGATAAATGAATCTGTAGTAAAATTTTAACATAGTCAAGGTAAAATAAGAGTTAGTAGTCAATAAATATTCCTTTTTCTCTTTACCTATTTGAAGAAACACAATTGTTTAACTTTATTCATTATTAAAATGATTCATACATATGACATTATCAATTTTCATTCAATTATATCATTCATAATGATAATTCAAAACTATTTTTCTTACACCATTTCTAGTTTTTTTGAGTTTATTCTCTTGGCCACTAAATTTTTTTTCCAATCCTTCCATTTTGATCAACCTCACCTAAATCTATGTAATTTTAATATAGAAAAATAAAAAATTAACTTTTTAGGTTTTATGATAAGAGTAAAACTTTTTTTCAGATTTTTTTGAGTGAATGAACGACAATTGTAGAAAAATATTCTCAAGAAGAAAGAATCTAAAATTCTATAATTATGAAAAATTAAAAAACAACGTAAAATATATTTTAAAAAATATGTTAAATTTATAATTTATCATTTTTATAACATTTATTTCAATTTTTTTATGGATGCACATAACAACAGAATAATAAAATCTAGGGTAATTATTTAACAAATAGATAACACTTTAAATGTTTTAAAAAATAGAGTAAAAATAGAATAAAATAGGGATGAAGTGAATCACCAAGTAAATGACACACAATCTAAACCCATATAAATAATTATGGAGAGGTATGTGCAAGAAGAGTCTTAGTTTTCCATGGATTCATGTAACCCTTCATTCATTATTATGATCCCTCATTCATGGAACTATGAAATAAAATTGTCTCTTTTTTATATGTTACAAATTTTCAATATATTGGATAATAAATACTCTTGAGTATTTTTAATGGATTTATACAGTGTGGTGAAGAAGTTTCCACTATATGTGGTTGTTGATAATAGAATAAAGTTAGTGTTATTTTTATCTCTAACGACTAAAGTTATAACCTAGTTTTAGTAGTTATAGGATTAAATTTTCAATAGTTTGGATTAGGATTAAATTTATTTGTCTGATGAAGTTCTACCCTTGTAGGATGATATTTGAAATTATACATATGATCACTAGTTTTGGAAATAAGAGAGTGATGTGTTTCATTAATCATGGGAAAAATTTACGATTCCTCTTTATAAAATTCCCAAACCCCCAGTTTTCTAAAAACCTCATTATGAAAACCATTTATACGATCTTTCCTATTACAATAAAAAAGTTTTAGATTAGTTTTTGGGAAGATATTTTTATATTAAAACTTATAAAGAGTAAAAATTAATTTTTACCATAGATTATCAAAAATAAGAACATAAATTTTCTAAAAGGATAAGTATCCATTGAATAGTCACAATATTTTTTTCTAAAAATCATATCCATGGGATGTTGTGATTTCCAATGAAAATTCACTTAGTGAAAAATTCCTCAACTTTGGTATGTTTGGTCAATCATACTAATGATTTCATAACTTTTATATACTTCTAAAAATTCTTATAAATGATAAATTTTCTATTTATTGACCAAGGATGAAATCTAGAGATGATTAAATCTAAAATAACTATATATAATGTTATATGAATCCTCACAAAATCTCATAGAGAGAGAATGTGATGCTTAGACAAACTGTTTGTGTTGAATTCCCATCACATCATTAGAAACAATTCCAAAACCAATATAAGGATGTGTTATAAATATAACAAACCAAAATATAAGCGATTATATAGAAAATTATAAGTAGTTTGATATTATAGATTAATGTTATAAAAAAATATGAAATCTCAATGGATTTCATACACAAATAACAAGAATAACAATAAAATAGAAATATGTCACATGGATAGAGAATTAAGAGGAAGAAAAAAAGGAAAGCTAACTAGTTCAATGTAAGTCAATTTAAGGGTAAATTTCCTGGTATTAACCATAAATAGTGGTTTGGAAACATAGGAGGAACCAAGAACATACTTTAAGATAGTTTAAATTAAATGATGGAAGAATATGGAAAATAAAATTTGGAATTTTCAAAATTATGAATTATGGATAGGAAAAAAAATAAATAAATCAATAATTAAACATTAAACAAATGAAGATTAAAATTCAAATTCTTAAAAAAAATATAAAGATAACATTTAATAAAAATTTATGGAATACCCACCATTTTGAAAAATATTTCCCAAACCCTCCAATTCATTCAAATAATGGAATTAAAAAGTCTAAAACATATTATTCTTATGTTCTAGGGAATTTTTAGTAATCTATAAGTGTACATTACTTTCATTCAATAGCTAATATAGACACTTTAATATTTTAAAGTTCTCAAAAAATTGTTCTATAAAAAATAACTCTTAAAGCGATTTCTAGATACAATATCCCTAAAGTGTGTAGTGACACCTATAAATTAAAATACCTCAAAAATTCTAGGATTCCAAGAGTCTTATAAGGGGATTTTATAAGTGAAGATAGTTAGGAAATTTTTGTAGAAAGTATGAGTTACCATAAAAATGAATTTGGAGGAAGAAATTTTTGATTCTTGCAGTTTAGATTTTATGGTACCTTTAAAATTTTATTATGGGGATGATTACATTTTTAAGGATATATTTAATGTTTATAAGTGGGTTGAGGTAGTTTCAATTCTTAATAATCCATGTACTAGTGTTTATATATTCATGACGGAAATTATTTTATCTAGTTCTGGATTTCATCATATTTTTTCATAGATAATGGATCATAATTCAATAATATAAAATTGAAAATATTATTAAAAAATATTGTTATATTAAAAAAAACGGTAACTACTTATTACCCAATTAAATGTGGATAAGAGGACTTCTAATAGAGTGAACTCATGAAAATTCTAGAAAATTATATCGGTAGATCTATGAATATTTGTTTTAAAATATTAATGAGGTTATTTTGGCCTACAGAACTGCATCCAAATATCCAATATGAATTTTACTAATATAATTATTATTTTTCATTTAGAGTTGCACCATGAATATTTTCGGGAAATCAAGGATTTGAATTATGGTTTTAAAATAGCTGGTGAGATGAGACTATGTAATTTGAGAGAGATCAATGGTATAAGAATGTATTCTTATAAAAATTAATTTATTTAAAGGGGGCGATGTGTGGTTTTTTATTATATCATCTTTCATATTGGTAAAATTATATTTAAGAAAAAATTGTCACCATTGACTTATAGTCCTGATATCTTCCCACAGATGCTAAAATATACATGTTTTCATCCTTATACTATATTTCTAGTATTTGATAATGGAGCCACTGAGTTAGCGCGAGAGGATAATATAACTTTATATTTTTATTGAAAAATAAATAAACTTTATCTTTAGTGAATAATGAATGTCTTGGATGCTATTTTTTAGTAATTCTTGAGATTTATCTAAGTCTAATTTAGTACTTTAAACATAGTTCCTTATGGGATACAAACCTCAATTTTTTAGTAAATTTTGTTTTATTTGAATAATACATATTACTTTTATCAAACTAGTTTTTATTAACCACATTGGAGTTTTCATGTTATGCTATGCCTTATCTACTATAGTTACATTGATGATCACAGTAGACTAACCCCCATTGTTATATTCGATCTAGTACATGGTTAAATTAATCAATGTGTAGTAGATTGACCTACCACAACATTCTCAATGTTAGTGTCAACGTAATTTCAATTTATTCTTGAGGTTGGTTTTGAATTTTAATAAAAAAATTTAATAGTTAATGACTTCAACCGTTAGTCGATTCTCAGTTCAGGTTGATTCAATTTCATTTTTCAGTCTTTTGGTTGTTCCATTCAATCCAATTTTGATTATTTGGTCGACTTTATTCCTTCACACCAATACCACCAATAGTAAATATGGATGTTCAATATGCATGATGTGGCCACTTCATCATATGGTTAACTCTTATTATGTGATCATTTTTTATGGTCCACTGGTTTAGTCAATTTGGTTTCCCTTTATTCAGTATCATTAAATATTTGGTTTGGGCTCAATAATAGTAGTCAGTTAACCTTCTTCAAGACCATCACAGTTGATTTTATATATGGTTAGATTATGAATTTCACATATGAAGGGCATGCGATTATGGATAAAATTTTTATTTATCCATAATGGCAAGGAGGAGTTGTATTTCCAGAAGAACAATGAATCATTTACTTATCAACCTATACTCTATTCCCATTTTACACATAATAATTATTTCATGGAATCTTATGTTCATCCACACGTGATTATATGGATAATGGGTTATTAGTTTATAGTGTAACAAAAAATATGTGTGTAAAATTAATTCAAATGATTAATAATCCAAATAATTAGAGAAGTGTCTATCTATTTTGTTTAAATTTATTCAAAAGTTTGGATTTTTAATTTCTACTAGGAACAATGTATGGGGGAGTTTTTGAGGCTGTTTGAGATGAGTTGAGTGAATTTTTGTTGTTGTTGTGTTTTTATCATTCTATTATATATTTTGTTTAAAATAAAATTGAAACAAAATTTAAAACCATAATTCAACCATTAAAATTAATTTGGAATAAAAACATGGATGATTTTTAAATCATTAATCAACATGATACCTTCTAAGATAATTTATGATTTATTAATTTTTTTACGAAGTAAATGAATGAAATTTAATATTTTTTTGGGAAAATTTAATTAGATGTGTTTCATGTTTAATATTTTGAAATATTTTGGGACCTTTATAAATAAACCTTAAAATTATGTATTGAAAATTCTTTTTAAAAAACTATTTTTAAAGCTACTTCCCATTGGATTCAATATCTAGTATAATTATTGGGTTTTAATGTGGGTGAAATTTTTTTTCATATTTTTGATCATGCATCAACAATATTGACATCAAAATTATTCAAAAATAATTATCATTTCAATATATTTTAGCCAAAAATTTCATTTTTAGTATTTAACATCTTTTTTTTATTTTTGAAGGTCATTTAGACACTTTGAGGGTGTCAATTTTATATTACCCCAAGTATTTAATTATGTTCATCACGTTTTCTCTTTTTAATGAACATAATTTCTGTAAATTTTTTGAATTTTATATTGAAGTTATCATAGACTAAGAAAATATTTAATTGAATTAAATTCCTAATACATGAATCCAAATGTCCAATATAATAAACCCCTAATAATTGGTTGAATTTTTTATTCTCTTGATATTGGATCAATTTAATGTTAAAATTATTAATTTTTGAATATTTTAATGAAAATATTTGACTTTTATTCCAAACAGATGTATTTTACCCCACTTTGATTTACTATAAATTTTGAAAACCAAATATTTATTATTTTTGAGTGAACATTTATTGATATAATAATTTTATGTTAGTTTACTTAAATTATATTATTTTTCAACGTTATCATTTTTTATATTATGTTTTATTAATATAATTTTGTAATGTCCTGGATTTTTTTTCCATGTATTATTTTAATATTATATTGGAATTATTTGGAGACCAGGCTCTGAGATGGCGTGCAGTTCCGAGGCCCAATGAGCTAGAACCAATTTTTGAATTTAATTTAATAATTAAGTTACGCGTGCATGAAGTTTTCCTGAAAAAGATGAATAACTCTCGAATGGCTGCTCAGATCAGAAATATGAGGGCGCCGTTGCATTCCGAACATCGATTTTACCTAAGGCGAGGCCTAACATCGGCCGGTGCAGGTCGGTGGTGAAATCTGGTTTTTGGACGCAACAGAAAAAAAATATTTAATTCAAAATATTTTATTTAAATCTTATTTCTACGGGGAGATCTTTTAAATCTTTTATCTTTTGTTCTTTTTAAATAAAGGCATGCGCAAGGGGTCCATGGTTACAATCCTCAATCCCTGAAACCCTTGGCAGCTCTGGAGGCTCTGGAGAAAACCTCCCAACGTGGTGACGACGACGCGACAATTGGATCTTCACCAAAAAACGCAGTGAATCCAGGTAGGATACATGTTATTGATTTCTCCTTCCCCCTTTTTTGATTTCTACGATGAATGAGGATTAATCCACGAACAGATTATCCCATGGGTCGATCGTTCTTGCGGGACGGGTTCATGCGTGGATTTGAGTCTTTAATTCTCGAGACAGTTTTGGTCTTCAATCTAACAACAGCAAACCTAGATCGTCACGAACAATGATCGAGGTTCGCCCCTCTTGTTGATTCTTGTTTTTCCCCCTCGTGTTCTTCATTTCATTCTACACATTCTTGGAGGAAATCGATCGTTTCACATTCGTTTGTTGACGCAACGATCCGAAATCAAATATCCAATGTCGAGGCGACCTAGAGGAGGTGCGACGGTGACGACAGCGGATGAATCGACGCAGATCAGAAGTTCCCGTTCTTCAGGCGTGTTCATGCGGACAGATCGGGATGCATTTTCAAGACCGATCGGAAGACCAAAACTGACAGAATTGGTTTCGTAGGGATGGGACGACCCCAAATCCAGTGTTTCGTGATGATCGGACGGTTGGATCAAGATCCGGAGCAACTGTTGAGGCGCGCGGAGGAATACGACGCTCCTATAAATTTCCCGACTACACGCTAGGTAGTATGGTCTACACGAAATGTGTTCATCGTTAGGGTTAACCGGTGTGTACTACGAGAGTACACAGGCATGGGAAGGGTACACGGCCAAGGACTCGCTGTGTATACCCCTCCCCGGCCAGACCCGGCCAGATACATGTCATACCCCGTGTACTGGTACATGGGTAGGCGACACAGACACAGGTAGAGACCGTGTACGAGGACATGGCCAGACTACACGCAGCGAGCCCAGGTGCTCGAACACGGTGTGTGATTTCTTCTACACGTTGTTTAGTAGTTTTTCTATCTGACCAGCTGAAGGACATAGTCTGTTTACACAGGCAGTACCCTGTGTCAAGGAACACAACATGTACTTTACTACATGCCGTTTCATTTGGTTTTGCATGGCTTGAACTAAGGACACGGGCCGTTTATACGGGCAGTACCCGGGGTCAAGGAACACGGAGTGTAACCATACTACATGCTATGTAACCTTTTCTTCATGGATTGGGATACTTTTCTTCTCTGACTTGGACTAGACTTCTTTGGGTCCATAACCTTGGCCTTTCTCCTGAAGGATTCTGGTACCATTTCCTAATATAAAGGAGTATGATCCCTTCAGTATGACTCCCTGAATAGAGTTTTTGGAATCCCCTCTGTGAGACTTAGAGCTGGATCCTCTATTCATTCCTGATACCCTAGGTAGAGTTATTGGGATCGACATGAGCAACCTTACCCAGGCGTTGATCCTCTGCCTAGCAGATTAGCTCAGACTGAGTTGTCGAAATCACCCCATGACTTGGCTGTGATCCTCATCTGAGCATCCTATTCCCAAGGTACTTGTGGAGTGTGTTCTCCCGGAACGAGTACTTCATGTCACTGGCTCTCCAGACCTTGGAGTGTGTTCTCCCAATGGTATGCTTAGTAGAATCTTCGAGCTGGATCTTAGTGGTGGTATCGCGAAGTTTGTTTGTGTATGAATATATCTGGATATTCTTGTTATATGTTATGATGACATATACTATGTAGAGCTGACTGTACCTTTCATTTTGGTTTTTTCCTCTGTTGTATTTCTTTTGTGGTTTCGGGGTGTCCTACTAGGTATTGTTATACTCACCCCTGCACAGGCTTTGCCCGCACATGTCGTGTATTGTGCAGATGAGCGAGCATTTGACAGGATTACAGGCGGACAAGGACCGGATGATGCTCAGTGAGATCAGACCGGCCGAGGTGTGTTCCTTTGGAAACGGGTTGTAGTCCCAGTACCTTTATATATAGGTTGGACTTGTTATAGACTTTCTGTTGGTGGGCTTGTACTTTTGGCCCAAGGTTTTACTTTACTGTACTTCACTTTCCTGTCATACTCTGTTGGTTGGGTTCCTAGTGTAGGATTTATTTTTTCGTCTTTAGTAGTTATTACTTTTCTGCTTTGTGGGCTTGGAGATGTGTGTGTTTGTGTATAGGTTTATAAGAAATGCCTTCCATGTTAGTAGCATGCCTACTCGGTGCTAGTCACCAGCCCCTGGCCTATTGGAGGCAGGCTTGGGGAGTTGCGGCTTGGGCCCCACCGGGATGGGTCATGACAGAGTGGCATCAGAGGTGGTCGGTTCTACATTAGTACCCAGAGTTTGTGAGTTGGTTTGGGGCAATAGTGTTTAGTGTTTCGAGTTTAGCTCTCAGGACAGGGACCCCAATGTTGGAGCGGTGGCCGACGTATCCATACACAAGGGCTCTGATAACTTTCTTTTCGACTCGGAACATGAAAACACTAGTTGCATGGGGGAAAATAATGGTACAATAATCATATAGGAATGGTTTGTGGTTTCCATGTCCTTCTTAATTCTTCTCTCCAGATATACTCACTGACTGTGATTCATCTTGTTTCTTAAATAGGATGCCTCCGCGACGCGCACCCTCTAGGATTCAGCAGATTGATCACGAGGATGACCCCCTCAGTGATGAAGCTTCGATATAGGGACCAGATCCCCCTTTTCTACCACTAGGTGGCATGCCAGTTATTCCACCACATGTGGGGAAGTGTTTAGAGACCGCTGTATCAGTAGAGGAGGAGCGCAGGCTGAGCGCACTCCATGAGTTTCAGAGACAGAGACCCCTCAGGTTTCGAGGTGAGCCTGACCCTCAGGCAGTAGAGGAATGGATTGAGGCGGTGGCCAGAGTCTTCTGTTTGGTCAGGACACCAGCATACCAGATGATGATCCTAGCAGCGAGCCATCTGAAGGTCTTGGCAGGGCGATGGTGGAGTTTGGTCATCTGGACTCACGACGAGGCGACTCTTGCATGGTCGGAGTTTGAGAATCTCTTCAAAGAGGAGTTTTCACTGGTTACCCTAAGAGTAGTACGCATACAGAAGCTTCTTCAGCTCCCGTAGGGAACCATGTCGGTGGACGACTATTCATCGAGGTTTACCGACCTCTCGCGGTACTCGATAGATATGGTCAGATATCAGTACTTCAGAGCTCAGACATTTGAGCGGGGCTTGTACAGAGATATCTGAGCTAGCATCATCCCTATGAGCATTCCTACTTATGCTGTGGGTGCTCGAGCGGGATTTGGTGGTCGAGAGCTTCCTAGAAGAGCGAGGACAACCGACAGTTGTCAGTAGTGGCTGAGCTGGAGAAGAGACCTCAGCCGTAGGGGGACGACATCAGTGACCCAGGTGTGAGAGACGTTTTCAGAGGAGATCCCAAGACAGGGGATCAACCGTACAGGGTTCAAAGGTCGCATCCAGCCAGCCTTGAGAGAGGCGATGTTACTCATGTGACGGCAGGGGACATGTCGCTCGAGATTGTACGACCTGTCATACTAATAACACGGGAGCAGTTGATGAACCACCAAGGCAGAGGCAATGTGTGGAGCATGCAGATCCGCGAGGCAGCGGATGTGGCAGATGAGCTGGGAGAGCAGCTGGAGGTGGTCAGCGTTTCGACCCTTTACCACCACCACCCCCAGGAGGTCATCCCCAGGCTCAGGGAGCTGGTGGACAGAGGCAGGGGCAGCTGCAGGCGTCAGAGGCTTATGACCCAGGTACTCCTGGAATGATGATAGGTACTATCTGGGTCTTTTTTACTTTGGTTGACGTATTGATAGAAACAGGTTCTAGTCATTCCTTTCTGGCAGCTTATCTTGTTCGAGACCTTGAGATTCTAGTTGAGCCGTTGACTCGACTCTTACGCTTAGAAACACCGACTGGAGAAGATTCATAGATAACACACCTTTGCAGGCAGTGTGACCTGACCATTGGAGGCGAGAGTTTCGGCTGTAACCTCTTAGTGGTAGCATCGAGGCCTTACGATGTCATTCTTGGTATGGATTGGCTATATACAGTGCATGCTTAGATTGATTGTTTTAGGCAAAGGTTGCGGTGTGTCCGCAGTAATGGGATGACGTTCTCTTTTGTCAGTGAAAGATAGACCCAGGTAGTGCCGGGTGGACTCATGCATAGGAGGGAACAACCAATTTCACATCAGTTGGCTAGCCTAGCCCTTTGCATGGTAGATGTTATGAGTTTCCAGTTTCCAGTAGTGGTGGCTGAGTACGAGAACGTCTTTATGGAGGATGTCCACGGGCTACCTCCCCATCGGGAGATAGATTTATTCATTGAGTTGCAACCCGGGACGACCCCGATATCAGCATCAGCTTATCAGATGGCTCTTGGAGAGCTTCATGAGCTAAGGATGTAGCTAGAAGACTTGCAAAAGAAGGGATTTGTGAGACCTAGCATTTCACCATGGGCATCCCCAGTGCTGTTTTCCAAGAAGGCGGACGAGAGGTTGAGGTTGTGTGTGGATTACTGGCACTTAAATCCGTTGACGGTGAAGAACCAGTATCCACTACCGAGGATTGATGACCTCTTCAACCAGTTGAGTGGGTCAGATGGTTCTCGAAGGATGATCTATGATCAGGCTACCACCAGTTGTGAGTACGCGAGGAGGATATAATGAAGACGGCTTTTAGATGTTTCTACGGTCACTATGAGTACTTGGTGATGCCCTTCGGCGTGACGAATGCCCCGGAAGTGTTCATGGGACTCATGAACCGGATATTTCAGCCCTATCTAGACCAGTTCGTAGTGGTCTTCATCGATGATATCCTTGTGTACTCTGTGTCCGAAGAGGAGCATGCAAGACACCTAAGGATGGTTTTGGAAACACTCCGAGAGCCCCAATTTTATGGGAAACTCTCGAAGTGTCAGTTTTGGTTACAGGAGGTCCACTTTCTGGGGCACGTTATCTCAACAGATGGTGTAGCAGTGGACCCAACAAAGGTGGAGGCAGTGCTAGTATGGGAGCCACCCCAGAGCATGACGGAGGTGCAAAGTTTCCTTGGTTTGGCAGGCTACTATCGGAGATTCATCTATGATTTCTCCAGGATTGCAGCACCCATGACAGCTTTGACCCGAAAGGGATAGCCTTTCATGTGGACCAAGAGATGCCAGTAGGCTTTCCAATAGTTAAGACAGATTCTGACGAGTGCCCCGATTGTGAGATTACCAGAGGAGGGTGTCGAGTACGTAGTGTTCTGTGATGCATCAGGAACCGGTCTTGGTTGTGTCCTGATGGAGAGGCATGCAGTGATTGCCTATTGATCGAGTCATTTGAGACCACACGAGCAGAAATACGCGACCCTAGATCTTGAGTTGGCAGCAGAAGTCTTTGCATTGAAGATGTGGCGGCACTACCTAATGGAAAAGAGTTTTACCATCTACTCTGATCACAAGAGTCTCAGATATATCTTTTCTCATAAGGATGTGAATTTGATACAGAGGTGATGGTTTGAGTTCCTCCAAGATTACGACTATGAGATCGTTTATACTCCTGGGAAGGGGAACGTGGTGGCAGATGTTCTCAGTAGAAAATCCAGTTCGTAGTTGCTGGATGAGGCAACAAGGTAGTTTGCCTCTTTACAGTTGTCCTTCGTAGATGGAGATGAGGGAGATTACCTTAAGTCGATGGTTCTTACCCCTCCACTCTTACAGCAAGTTAGGGAATCACAGCGTGAGGACGCTAGTTGTGAGACTCTACATGCTCAGATATCCACAGGTGATGCTACTGATGGATATTCAAAAGGTGTGGAGAACGTTGTGCTTTTTAGAGGGCGCACGATAGTATTAGTGATGTTACGGGAGTATGTTCCGAGGGAGTTTCATACATCCCCTTTGGTAGTATATACAGGCATGGAAAAGATTTATCAGGACCTCCGACGTCAGTTTTGGTGGCCAGGAATGAAGAATATTATGGTAGAGTTTGTTTCTCGGTGCCTTACTTGTCAGCAAGTAAAGGCTGAGCACCAGGTTCCAGCTGGTTTGGCTCAGCCCCTTGAGGAGCCATAGTGGAAGTGGGATGGAATATCCATGGACTTCGTGACGGGTTTACTGCGTACGTCCTGGGGACACGATGCCATCTGGGTGATCGTTGATCGACTCACCAAGTCGGCCCACTTCCTAGCCATTGGGGAGCAGAGTTCAGTAGAGAGCATGGGACGCCTCTACGTTTAAGAGATAGTTCGACTTCATAGAGTACCATCTACGATCGTCTCATATCGTGATGTTATTTTCACATCCAGGTTGTGGAAGGGATTGGAGGAAGATTTTGGGACCCAGTTACGCTTGAGCATAGTGTTTCATCCCCAGACTGATGGTCAGACAGAGCAGACCATCTAGGCCCTGGAGGATATGCTACGAGCATGCATACTTGACTTTGGTCATATATAGGAGGATCACCTACCAATGGTAGAATTTTCTTATAACAACAGTTATCATTCCAATATTGGTGTGGCACCATTCGAGGCACTATACGGGCGACCATGAAGGTCACCGCTTTACTGGACTGACCCGGGAGAGTCAGCACTCATGGTCCCAAAGATGGTGACAGCTACTACAGAGAAGGTTCAGGTCATCCAGGAGCGGATGAAGACTGCACCGAGTTGGAAAAAGTCTTATGCCGACCAGAGACGGAGGCCCTTGGAGTTCAAGGAAGGAGACCATTTGTTCCTTCGGGTCTCACCTTGATGGGGATTGTGGAGATTTGGTGGAGGTGGCAAGCTATCTTCGAGGTTTTTTGGCCCTTTTCAGATTCTGAGTAGAGTTGGTGAGGTGGCATATCCCTTGGCTCTACCTCCTCAGATGGACCGGGTACACAATGTGTTCCATGTGTCACAGCTAAGGTGGTACGTGCATGATCCATCACACGTCATCCACTAGGGTGAGCTGGACATTGACGATGGAGCGACCTTTGCTGAGTACCCAGTGGAGATCGAGGATCGGCCGGAGAAGATCCTTAGTGGATGATCTATTCACTTGGTGCGTGTCCGGTGGTAGCACGGGAATCTCTAGGAGAGCACGTGGGAGCGGGAGGCTTAGATTCGCGTGCAGTACCCCCATCTTTTTGAGTAGCCCTTGTTTTGGATTTTCGGGCATGTCAAATCCCTAAGGTGGGTGTGAAGTAATGTCCCGGATTTTTTTCCCTGTATTATTTTAATATTATATGGGAATTATTTCGAGACCAGGCTCTGAGGCAACGTCCAGTTCTGAGGCCTAGTGAGCCCGGAACAAATGTTTGAATTTAATTTAATAATTAAATTACACGCGCGTGCGGTTTTCGAGAAAAAATGGAATAACTCCCAAACGTGTGCTCAGATCAGAAATCATATGGCACTGTTGCATTCAAGACAATGATTTTACCTAAGGAGAGGCCTAACATCGGCCGGCGCAGGTCAGTGGTGAAATCTGGTTTTCGAACTCAACAATAATAAAATATTTTATTAAAAATATTTTATTTAAATCTTGTTTCTGTAGCGAGATCTTTTAAATAAGGTATCTTTTGTTCCTTTTAAATAATGGGCTACGCAGGGGGGTCCAGGGTTACAAACCTCAAACCTTGAAACCCTTGGCGGATCTGGAGGCTCTAGAGAAAACCTCTAAACGTAGCGACGATGATGCAGTAAGTGGATCTTCTATAACAAACGCAGTGAATCCTGGTAGGATAATTGTTTTTAATTTCTCCTTCCCCCGTTTTTGATTTCTATGACGAACGCGGAGTAATCCATGAATAGATTAGCCCGCAGGTCGATCGTTCTTGCGAGAGGGGTTCATGCAGCGATTTGAGGCTTTGATTCTATAGATTGTTTTGGTTTTCAATCTAATGGAAACAAACCCGGATCGTGATGAACAACGATTGAGTTTCTCCCCACTTGTTGATTCTTGTTTTCCCCCTCATGTTCTTCATTGCATTCTACGAATTCTTGGAATAAATCAATAATTGCGCATTTGTTTGTTGATGCAACGATCTGAAATCAATTATCCAATGTCGAGGTGACCTAGAGGAGGTGCGACGACGACGTCGGTGGATGAACTGATGTGGTTCGGAAGTTCATGTTCTTCGGGCATTTTCATACGGACAGATCGCAAAGCATTTTCAAGACCGATCAGAATTCTGATGCCGATGAAATCAGTTTCATAGGGGTAAGACGACCCCAAATTCGGATTTTCATGATGATCAGATGGTTGGATCAAGATCCGGAGCAACAGCTGTGGCGCGTGGAGGAAGACGACGCTCTTGTAAATTTCCAGACTACACTCAGTGTAGTATGGGATACACGACGTGTGATCATCGGTAGGGTTAGCTGGTGTGTACTCAAAGAGTACACAGGCATAGGAAGGGTACACGGCCAGGGACACACAGTGTATACCCCTCCCCGGCTAGACTCGGCCAGATACACGACATTCCCCATGTACTGGTACATTGGAAGGCGACACTGACACGGGCAGAGACCGTGTACGGGCACATGGCCAACATACATGGAGCAAGCCCAGGTGCTCGAACATGGCATGTGATTTCTTCTACACGCCGTGTAGTTGTTTTTCTATCTGACAAGCTAAAGGACACAGGTCGTTTACACGGGAAGTACCCAGTGGCAAGGAACATGACGTGTAATTTACTACACGCCGTGTAGTTTGGTTTTGCACGGCTTGAACGAAGGACACGGGCCGTTTACACGGGCAGTAACCGGGGTCACGGAACACGGCGTGTAACCATACTACACGTCGTGTAACATTTTCTTCATGGCTTGGGCCACTTGTCTTCTGTGACTTGGACTAGCCTTCTTAGGGTCCGTAACCTTGGCCATTCTTCTGAAGGTTTCCGGTATCATTTCTGAATATACAGGAGTATGATCCCTTTAGTAGGACTCCCTGAATAGAGTTGTTGGAATCCCCTCTATGAGACTTAGAGTCGAATCCTCTATTAATTCCAGATACCCTAGGCAGAGTTCTTGTTATCGACGTGACCTACCTTATCCAGGCGCCGATCCTCTGCCTAGCGGATTAGCTCAGACTGAGTTGTTAGAATCACCCCATGTCTAGGCCGTGATCCTCATCTGAGAATCTGGTTCCCAAGGTACTAGTGGAGTGTGTTCTCTAGGAATGAGTACTTCGTGTCTCTCCCTCTTTCCAGACCTAGGAGTGTGTTCTCCCGATGGTATGCTTAGTGGAATCTTCGAGCTGGATCCTAGTGGCGTTATCGCAAAGGTCATTTGTGTATGAGTATATCTGGATATTCTTGTTATATGTTCCGTAGACATATACTGTGTAGATATGGATGTACCTTTATTTGTGTTATTTTTCATCTTTTGTATTTCTTTTTTGGTTTCAGAGTGTCCTACTGGGTATTGTTATACTCACCCCTGCACGGGCTTTGCCCGCACGTGTCGTGTCTTGTGCAGATGAGAGACCCTTTAACAGAATTCTAGGAGGACCAGGACCAGAAGGTGCTCAGTGAGATCAGACAGGCCGAGGTGTGTTCCTTCGGCAATAGGTTACAGTCCTAGTACCTTTATCTACGGGTTGGGCTTGTTGCAGTCTTTCTTTTTGTGGGCTTCTACTATTGGGCCAGGGTTTTACTTTACTGTAGTTCACTTTCCTGTCGTACTCTGTAGGTTGGGTTTTTAGTGTATGCATGATTTTTCCATCTTTAGTAATTTTTACTTTTCAGCTTTGTGGGCTTGGAGATGTGTGTGCGTGTGTACAGGTTTATGGGCAATGCCTCCCATGTTAGTAGCATTCCTACTCAGTGCTAGTCACTAGTCCCTGTCCTATTAGAGGCCGTCTTGGGGAGTTGTGGCTCGGGCCCCACTGGGACGGACCATGACAACATTAATATGAATTTATTTTACCCCCTCGATTTCATAATTTACCCTTTATATTAAAATATGTCAATTTTAAGTACATACTTAATGGTATAATTCTTTTTTAAAGACTCACATTAGGTTAAATTACCTTGGCATCAAAGACACATCAGGGTCAGATGGAAGATCATATAGTTTTCAACATGAATTTTATGAAAGGAGGTGGTGAGAGGATAAAATGTCATGGAGACCTAAAATATGAAATCAACTATAAAGGAAGAAGAAGTTGGCTTGATGATTACAAGAAGATGCTAGAGAATATTATATATATTCCCCCATGTGAAGACGGATCACATTTAGTAAGGATGTTGATGTTGACACTGATAGCGGATGTTGATATTGACACTGATGGTGTTGACCATGATTTTTGGGCTCCGTAAGTCCACTATTAAAATAATGTGGTGGGAGTTTAATTTAATTCAATATATAGAGGCACTTAATATGGTACATTTATAATTAGATACATTATAGAGGGTTAAACCACAAATATATACACATTAGAGAAAGAGACATGAACTAGGATATCTGAAATTATGCAAGGAATATTTGTGGGGGTCATAATCGACTTGATCAGGGAGACTTTTTTCTGTCGTAGAATTTTATATTGTACTATTTTATTTCAATTAAATGTTCTTATGTATTAATAAATTGAAAATATCATTTTTATATGTTTAAATAAACACACTATTTTTGGATAAGTGGAAACCATTCAAAAATCCAGGTTCCAACATAAAATTTATTCAAACACGAATTAAATAAAGAAAAATTTCAAATTTCAAAACAATATAGGCCATATAGAACAAATAGACCACTGATCATGGATCTCAAGGAAAACATGACACTCCTCAAGCCTAGTGCATAGGTGAGGAATGAATCTATGATTTCCGCTATTTTCATTGGAATTATTATCACTATAAACCACTTTCACCAAAAAGGTTGGGATATTCATAAGGATCATCACCAAAAAACTATCTCAAATAACAATGTAAAAAAAATCACACATCTACTAAAACCCCCATAGAAAAAACAAACTTTTCTACACCTTCAAGTGAAAGACTAGAATATCACAGAAGAATATATAATTGCTACACAACCAGAAAGTCACCTCTAATGCTCAAACTAAAAAACAAATAAGCCCTGACATTATGTAATCCACCAGTACAGACTCGTAGTAGAGGAATCTAGGGATTGGGGACATACTGGAGGATGAAGTCACAAGACAACAAAGTGGAAAACAAAAAAGGAGTCAAATTAGAAGAGTAGATTAGAAGCTAAAAATACAAACTACTAGACACTAAAATATTGACATTAAGAAATAGTTGAAAACATGCACCCCCACTCCACTAACTGTATGTATAAGCTGACCGAAGAACTTGGTCACCAACGGGTCAATTGGGACAGTCCAGTGCCACATTTGGTTAGATGGACTAACACCATGCCTGAATAAACCTTTGGGGATGAAACATAAAAGGCCCCACATCAAGGCCTCCATTGAGAATATGCCTTTAGAATATGAATGAGATATGTTGATTAAATACTGTTGGGGAGAAAAGGATGAGTCACACCACTGAGTTTAAAGAAGACGAAGAAAATGGACAATATGGAAATGAACACATATGGGAAGTTTGACCAAATTGATCATGAATAAATGAAAACATCATAAAAAAATATCACAAGAAAGGATGAGAGAAAGAGTTTCAACAAAATCTAGAGAGGATCATGCTGCCTCCAAGGGAAGAAAACTAATGAGAATGTATGAGAGATAATTCCAAGAAAGAAAATGTTGTTTTAATATTGATTATTGGTTTATATTTACATGTTGAATGAAATTTTTATAAGATATTAATTATCCTTCAATCTTGTAATATTTATTTTTGCGATTTTATTCATTCTTATCTTTCGAACTGAAAGTAAATTTTCTAATAATCAAGAATCAATGATAGTTTATCTTATTTATATTTTTGAAAACTGTAAGAAAATTTATTTTTCAATATTCTAGTATGTATTTTTTTTATAAATTTATGGATATCAAATTAATTCTATTTGATAGTTACGTCAAGGTGATTTCATGATCCAATAAAAATAATAGTTATTAGAAAATCAAAATTTCCCAATATCATCCCATGTATGAAAAAAAATCAATTTTCCTACATTATTTCATGTCTAAATTCCTCTTCCTGATGTCATAAATAATTTTAATTCAGATATTCCAAGCTTAATAACTGTCCAACATCATATTGATTCCATAGATACTATTTTTTTTTCTTTTTTTGACTTGTTCATCTAGCTGAATAATACAATTTTTCATCGCTTACATATCGATTGATCCTATATAACTATAAAAAATATTTAAGTATAAAAATAAATAATTAACTTTATAGGTCCCCTGAAAAGGATAGAAATGACTCAACCATGAATTCATTAATATTAAAATACACACAATCCTTTTAAATAAAGGATATACCATCATTTGTTTGACCTGATCTTCTCATTATAGGATTATCTACATTAATGTTAAAAAAATAGCTTTCTAATGAATAAAATTCTAGGATAACCTATACTAACGATCATATCAATTATACTATACTAGAAAAATCACATGAGTAATACATAAAGGATTTAAAACAAGTTTATTATCTACACTACCACTACTATCCAATCAATGACTATCCACCATACCAAACACTGTACAAGATTTTTATCTGACCTTTATATCCATAAAAATCAATATATTAAAATTTGACATAAACCAAATAAAACTAGAAATTATATAAAATACGCATATCCAGGAACAAATCATCCACTCAAACATCAACATTAGTAACAAAACTCAACACACACAAGGTTATAATAATCCAATAAAAAATTCCATTTTTTCAATATTCTCTTGCAACATACATCACACCCATGAGTAGTCGATGATGTAATCCAAACCATATAAATTCCCTTATTAATACTCTCCATGAACCACATTTCACTTACTATATTTAATCCACTGCCAAAAACCCAAATATCATGTATTGATCTAAGTATATTTTATGTTTTTAAGGTATCACCATCCAAAAATAATAGTTACCATAATTAAAACACATGTTTTTATGGATATATTGGTTATTAAAATAACCAAAACTAGACTACCAACCTCAATCCCATTTTCAATATAACATCGTATCCCAAGAAGTCCAAGATTCCCGTTAAAAACCCATCAAAAGAAAACATAAATGATTATTTATCACACTCTTTTAAAATCCCCTATGTCATTTCACATCATTCTTTTAATAAATATGGCCATATAAGCTCAAAATTGATCCTTATGAATATATTATCATTTATCTATAATATCATAATTAATCTAACACCTGCAACAATAAAATTACCAAAATGTGACCACCTTCTATGATGCATCATAATCAATCAAAGATATATGGATTTCTTGATTCTATTCAGTCGTGACTATTACCCATCTTGTACTATAACCCCATATAAAATTTATTTATCACATAAAGTAGTAATAAGAATCCACTAATCCCAACAATGTCAATATATTTTATATATAAATCAATTATTTTACTCCAATGGAATGATAAAACATATAAAACCATTATCATTATGGTCCTTAATAAATATCATTTTGTATCACATTTTATTCATAAGTGGGATACACAATTCACACCATCCCATAAAATCATCCAATTGACCCATCAATGAGGAATATCTCCCTTAGACTGAAATCTCATGCTATAAAGAGAGATTACACATCTCTTATATTTATAAAATAATCCCTTTGATGAAATAACCAAACTTATATTCCTAAAATACCTAATCCATTCACATTCTAAACCATTTACATGATGAATTATTACTCATGCATGGATAAAATCCCAAAGAATTTATTGACAATTTAGTCCCAACAAGCCTTACCATCCTGTGTTTCTCACTGTTCGTAAGAAACTAACTCAATTTCCTTCAAGGATACTGAGAATGAATTTTTCCACAAAATCAATAACTCCCAATGTCCTCCTAAATGATATACATTCACACACCATTATAACATCCAATCCCAACCACTGTTAACCTTACATGGATCATCATAATTAAAACCCATATCAATTACATGGGTAGCCTATAAAATAACACCCACTAACTGAGAACCTATATGAGAATATCTCAAAACACCATACCGTAACACCCTAACCAAAGTCATATGGTCCAATCTAGAGGTCCACATGACCTCAAGCAGCCCTCCCCACATGTAAGATGCAGTCAAATAATGATGAGGGACTGAATGTTTCAATGAGGAAAATATTCCATCATTTCAATAGTGATACAATAGTTACATTTCAAATCATAATAAATAATAACTAAAATAAAAAATGAAGACTAATGAATGCCATGTAGTAACTAATAGAATACAAATTCTAAGGATTTTAGACCATAAAAATAAATGAAACATGATATTAGTAATCCATAGTCCATCCCCAAATCACATCTGTAACATGAGATGCTCTTATTCAGCTACTCAGTAGAGGGACCTTTCCCTCCACATGATTACTGGTATTAAATTCCACATGAACACCGACATGTCTATGAAAGGGTTTGAGTATAATCCAATCTAGGAAACCGCTAAATAATCCTTAAAAAATTGAATATATATATAGAAGTATATTCCAGGATAATAATAAAAAGAACGTGAATAAATAATCTTATTTAGATTCATCATGTTTTAGCTAAGATTCCATTAACCACAACTCTACCTCCTTCAAAACCATTCCAGATGAGATGTAACAATTACTCATTAGTCACATAGATCATACCATATTTTTTCACATGACTACTCAAAATATTCAACCAAATGTTCAATGTTCATGTTCTACTATTAAGGAATAACACTTAGACCCCCCAATATGAGATTGTTAGAGAGTTCACATGTTGACAATATTCATGATTTTGGGGAAGGTTTTAGTACCACATGTCGAGCTACTCTCTAGCTCTGGGGAATCCATATTTACATATGTTGACAAATTATCCAACTCTTGGGGAACCAAATTTTCAAATATATTTTTGGAAGGTGAATTCACAACCTTCTCACCACATTGGTTTTCACTCCCACTATATGGGGCCCAACTAATTATGTTTGACCGACCTCATACCTTGAAACCATACATAGTGAAACCATACATGAATCCAAAAAAAGACACAATATAATAAGTAGTCAGTATAACATATCAAGAAAGGGTCTTACATGACACACCCAAACCCAGATGAAAATCACGTCACGAAAGGGTCTCACAATTTACACATGTACCCAAATGAAAATCAGATCTTGTAATAGTCTCATGAAACACCTGATGACCCCTGAAAACTCTGGGATATAGCAAAATATAATGTTCATAAAAGGGAAAATACTTCCCTAATAAATAGTATTGATTCCCTAATCCATTGATGGCTACTTAGATCAATCCCACACAAGGAATTTACTATAATTGATCCAAATTCCTCTCATGAGGGATTCAAGAATCAATATCCAATAATAAAAACATAATAAAGGATATAATTCCATTATATGTGCCCAATAAGAATAACCATTACCAATCGATCTAAATTCAATCTAGAGATAGAGAATGATCCTTGATAATCATGGACATCGATCCCTGAATGAAACAATAATTATACATTAAATGACATTTGAATATAAGGATCTTGAAATAACAACCAGTATCAACGATTAATCATAAGAGAATTTTTTATTTTATGATATAATGACTTAAACATACCAAACACGATTTTCCATATCGATCAAATATTCATGAATTCAGGCGATAATATGAAGAGTTACAAAGAAAAAATAATGGACCATTTAGTTTTTTGGTAGAATAATGGTACATACATGCAATGAGGATATAAAATAGTGTAATTAGGGGAAATATTTTGGATCAACGCACTTATATTTACTCATAGACTCTGCCTAATAGTTAATTACTCTACTCACAGACAAGAATGATTAACTCTAGAGTTCAAATACGGTATCCTTTGGAAAATAATGTTGTACATTTTATAAATATGCTATTAAATACAATACCCTTCTAGAATTTTTGTAGAATAACCTATGTTTGAGGTTTGGGGTATAAGACGAGGGTGTTGTGCCTTATGGGGGGTGTAAAATTCTGGTAAATGTTGTATGTTAAAGAATAAATGTTACAAACCATGTCAAAGATGATGACCATTATTTTTCACTAGTCTACCTTATAAGAACTCCATTGTCAAAAAAGCTCATTCTAGAGTAGTGTATGAATAGTGGGACTCTTGGGATTTTTCAATGAGGTTTTTGGGGGAATATTGTAAACTAATATAATATGTGTGGGATTGTGGGGACAATCATTAGTTTGATAAGTGACTTAATGGGTAATAGATTATGGTGTGTTAGGATGACATCTAAGGTATTATAAGAGTCATGTAGTGCCAGATGACAAGGATCATTACATATAGAGATCCAATCATGACACATACCCTCATCCATGAACAACAAAAACTATCCCAGGTAGTATATTCTATTTATTAAAAGAGATTCTATTATAAACCCAAAACATCGATCAATTAATCATTATAAAAAATCCCAAATTTCTCTCTTTCACTACGTGGAATCCTATACAATTCACTAATTTCATACACAGTCATTCATTTAAATTGTTTAATTTTTTTTAAATCAATCCAATCTAATTCCTATCAATAAATCAATAAAAAAATATTTCATAATGAATAAAACCAATAATTCCTTAAAAATCAATTTTCAACTAAGAAAATAAGCCAATATTTAAAAAACAAGTTATTTTATGTTGTATATACTATAACTTCTATAATTAATTAATTATTAATGGTTGAAAATCAACGTGCATTTACTAAAGACAAATATAAAGCTATCAGTTCATCACAAACCACTTATTTTCTAAAAAACATAGTGACTCAATTTTCACCATAAAATGGTTAGATACATTGTATTATTGTATAATTTTGAATCCCAAAAATTTTATTCATTATTATTACTAGAATCAATTAACACAAAACTACTGTAATAAAATTCTTTAACACCTCAAACTGGGAGATCTGATCCCGAGTCCCATATCGGGGTGACATATAGCCTAATGCATATCCCCTAATCCCAAGAGGATGTTGACATGTAGTGAGGAATGGGAGAAAACTATGGGGATAATTTTTCAATATTATATAGACCATAAACCATGAATATTTATATAATTATAGCATTTAGATAAACCTTTTAAAATAATTAATAATGAAATCTATTTTTTCAAAGTAGAACAAATATAAAATAAATGTAAAACATTATAAACACACCAACACCAAAGGACAATTATTGGACCATAATTTACCAACTCCACTACCATCACTCTAATGTATAATTAAAACCTATAATTAATGATCAAAAATATATTCTCTTTACCTAAATCATGAATTTTTTACATTTCCAAATTGGTGAACATATTTGGGGAATGTATAAACTCATTATGATTCCACCAAGGCTGTAATATACATACATATAAAGGTGATTCATAATGTAATATCAACAAGTAATGAAAAATGATGAATTTTTTTAAAATAAAAACATTATATTTATCTATTATTATAAATCTATAATATTCAATACAAATAATTATATAATTGAAATAAAAATTAACAAATACAAAACATTATAGTTTTTAAAATCCAATTTTTCTTCTAAGATAACATATTCTGAAAAATACCATTTTAATTATTTTTAAATAAAATTCCCATTTTTTCAAACTATTGGAAACAATATATTTCCCAATAATTACATGAAAACAATTCATTTTTAAAATTTATTTTAAAATAATGAATTTATAAATGAAAAGATACCATTTAAAAAAATCCAATGGGAACACCCCCTTTTCCACCAATATAGTGTTGATTCAACTATTTAAGAAAATAAAGGGGAAAATCCTCGATCCCCATTATCTGATGGAAAATATTTCTTATCACAAATCCATTTAGAACATCATATTCTTCCAAATCTAAATCATGTGTCTAATGGATTTATAGGTTTATAAATTTTGGAATGATCCATTCTACACTATAAATCACAAATAAGAATACAATTTGTAAGTGGTACATCACATAAAACTCACTGTAAATCACCCAGATGTGATAAATTCTCATTTTCCACCTTAAAGCATACTCTCTAAGCCACCCATCCACATGTAAAAAATATGTAGGACATTTAAAATGATTTATTAGAAAATAATTTTTTACACACCCACACCCCCACACATAGTAAAATAAATTCAAAAAATCCATGTAAAAATGCACAAATCTCTATTCAATACATTCACACACACATATATATAGGTTGGAAATAAAACCATAATTCCTTGAACTAAAAAAATCAAATCAAATTTATAATTTCTCCATTTAAATAATCCTCTCAAAATAAAAATTAAACAATTAATTCATCATTGAATCTAAATTTTCTGTGTTCTAATTATGAAATTTTGTTTTACATTTTATATATCTCAATTTTCGAAATTCAATGTCAACCCAAAAACATATATTAAAAAAACAGCATTTTCAAATTCAAAAAATTATTGTAAAAATACTTGGTTTTAAATACAATTAAATTTTACATAAAAATTAGTTATTCCTAAATGACTATTTCTCATAAATTGATATTTTCACATGAAATAAATAAAATCATTCCATAAAAGATTGAAATTAATCAAAAATCTATATGATATTTTTCCAATTCATACCAGAGATAGAATCTACCTAACTATTAATGTTGTTTTATAAAATTTTCAAATTTAGAACTCTAGAAATCACACTAATGGGGTGGGATCCTTTAATAAATAATAAAAAATAATACATATTCTGAATTCACCATTCAAAGAATTTACAAATCAATCGCTAAAATCTTAAAAAATATGAAAAAGGTAGACAAATAGAGAGGTAGGGAGATTAAAGAACCATGAAGAACAAATAACACTAACCATTTATTTTATGTTCATTGGATGTATTATAATAATGAATACATCATAAATAGGGGTAGAGTCCCCAATATTTTTTCTAAAAAACCCAAGATTCATGTGAGGTCAAATGAGGGTGTCGATGTAGTTCTTTGATGTTAATTCAGGCTTTACATTTTTGGACATTTCATGATGTGTGTAATTAGGATTATAGTTTAGTTGACCATTAACATATCCATGATACAATTATTTCCTAAAATCACCAACCACCAATAGGATTTTTGTTCAGAAAAACTATTCATTCATACCTTGCGTAGGTTCAATACATGTTAATAATTAATAATATTGGTTAGGCCAACCATGCATCATCCCATTTTTTACAAATGGCCAAAAAATATACCAGAAGGATTTAAAAGTGTACAATTTTCAAAAAAAAAATGAATTTAATGAAGATGACTGAGAAAAATACAGAGGATTAACACATAAAAAATCTCAGTATTTATAAATATATCCCATTTTCATTTAATTATCTTAATCACCATATACCTAATGAGCATTAACCTTAATAGGAAATAATGTTTTTCATTACATGCATGACCATAATTATCAATTTTATTTTAATATAATTTTATTATCATAAAAACATCTAAATGAAGAAGATATCATGTATTGAAAACTTCAAGAAAATACAAGTTTAGTCATAATAGGTTTCACAACAACATATATTCTGAAATATGTTTGTTATTTCTATAAATCATTGGAATAAAATTTCTTTATTAAATTAATATTATCTATTAGAGTTATAATATTTGAATGCATGTTTCATTATGTACACAGAACACTCATAATATCCAATCTTGGATATTATGAATTTCATTGAAGGATACCTAAAACACAACACTAATGTCAATTTTTATACACCAATATTCAAATAGGCATTGAAATACTGAAAGATACACTAATGGGTATGGGTGATTGAGTGTGTAATTTTTTTATTTCCTACCAATGAATAACTATCATCAATGGTTAACATGAATTAATTTATTATAATTTTTCACTTTTTTACTTATTTATCACTATGTTTTAATATTTTTGGTTAATTGGTTTAAAAACAACACATTGAAATAAAATATCCATATTTAATAATTTTAATTTAAATGGTTTCACATAAAAGATTTATAGTTATATCTATTGTGTGATCCTAAAAACCTTGGATCACATAATCTATAAATCATTATGCATATGATGGAGCAGGTATTATCCTTCAAATCATGTTTTATACATATTTCACCCTACTAATCTAACAATATCCCATATGAAATAATTTTTAATATAATAGAGATACAAAAAATGTTCAACCTCTAAATGTGGCTCTTCATTAATGTTAAGGAATTCAATCTTATTTTTTCGTCATTATACATTGATTTAATCATCAGAAAATATTATTTCTCATCTTCAAGAGTAAAATATATATTCGTATCCATGAATATAAAATTTAATATATTAGTGGATAATTATTATATACATTTATTTTACTACCTCATATAGTTCCCCATATTATACCTCTATAATAGTCTACTGAACTTTTATTACAATCGACGTCCTTATTTTACATTTCTACATTAGTTTCACATAAAATTTTATTCCTATTTATTTGGAAATTTTAAATTTAATGTGACATCTCAAATTAATACTTATATTTAACTAAAATCACATAATATTGAGTCAATAGACCAATACCGACCTCTTAGTCACCATTATTGGGGTTATGGACATGAGGGATCTGTTTGGAGTAGCCTCTAAGTTATCCATGATGTACTATCGTCAATATGAAAAAAATTGAATTTCATCATAATCGTGGAATAAACATTCCCATTTTTGCATGATTATGAATATCATATTTTCACCATGTGTCTCACAGTGTAAAATGTGTGGCTATGAAATGGCCTTTCATAACTACTCACCTTGTATGAGAATTATGGTGTGAAACCATACATTTCATCTTGACCAGACATTCCATTACTAATATGATCTTATATGGACAACAAATTTAGAGTGTGGTAATTGTATTCATGAAATAACCTTACATTTCATGGTATAATTTTAGTACCTACACCAAACATCAAGGTAAAAAAATGTTACGCCTTGATAATTTAAATTTTATATTTTACTCTAAAACATAAGAAAAAAGATCTTTCGCACAAAACCTCGATCCAAAAAAATCATGGAACTCTAGTTAATTATTAATTTGTATCTATTGAATTGGTTTGTAAATTTATAGGAAACAAAAATAGTAAATATATATAAAATTTAAAATTAATGTTTTCAATACTAATTCATTTCTATAATTCATTTAGTATATCTAAATATCAAATAAAAATTTTATAAGTAAAAATAAATTTTCAATGTGAATTAATTTTAATGTTATATGAATATTATTATATTATGAGTATGAAATTATTTAATTGGAAATAAACGATAATATATAAAATAAAATATCTAACATCTATCCAATAGTTATTACTACTCAAGTAGTAAATTTATTTTATGCTTAGTTGATACTTGTTTCTTAATTTTTTAGGCTTAATAAATTGTTATATTATAATTGGTTTATATTACTATTATAAATTCAATAATATAAAATTATTTAAATATTTTAACTAAAATTTTTTAAAAAATATATTGGGTGTAATTAAATTTTTTGAAATAAAATTAAGTTACTAAGATAAATATTAGCCACCATTGTAAATCAATTATTTTTCAAGGAATGACAGTTTTATAAAAATTTAAATATTAAATTTAAATGATATTTTTTTTAAAAAACAATCTAATATAACTTTTAAAAATATATGAAGATAAATTAACAATAATTTAACTATTTATGAATGTTATATAAGATTAGGAACATTTATTTATTAAAATTACATGTTTATACTATAATATTGTTTCAACCCATGATATCTTTCAATTTAAAATATTTCTTTACTATATTTAGATATTTAATTAGATTAAATTAATTAAATATTAATATTAATCATGTAAATATTTAGAATTTAGGGTCATATAATATTTTAAGTAATAAAATAATTATCATGAATTTTGATCACTGTAAATTATTTTTAAGATGGTTAAACTCACGTGGAATGAATTTTACTAAGAAAATATGACCCTTTGACCTTTTTTATTACATTTTAGGTTCTAAATTCGTAAATATATGTATCCCCAACACATTCACTCCTAAATAACTCAATTAGTATGTATTTTCATTATCACTCATTACTGAAAATTCACTTTTAAATATTTATCAATCTTTTTCACTTATAAAAGGACCTCACTTCAACCCACATTAATACACATTTATAGGAAACAATTTCCATAAAAATATACCTATTTTAATTATTATAGGACTAATATATATCTTACACAACCACTATAATTGAATTTCTTTATTCTATTATTTTCAAAGGATACTTCAAGAGAAGATCAAAATTCTCCACATAAGTATCACTTACCCTTTATTATCCTTTTTTATCCAACACATCCACCTTCATCCAATCATATTATAATAATTTGAATATAATTACAAAAATATAAATACTAGACTAAAGTGTGATTATATTTATGGTATTTATATTATCTATTCCATGGCCAATCAAATTTAAAAAATTGAAAAAAATGTTCATGTGTGTGAGTCTGCTGACTGCCACTTCCATAAACATTTTTTTCATAACCACCTTTCATAGAGTGGTCTTGAAATGAGATTACTGAATATATTTATATTTATAAAATAATTTATAATCTATAAATTTAAATTAGGAATTCTATAAGAAATAATAACAATAAGAGATCATTGAAAAACAATCCTCCTAAAACAGACTTAACTAGAGGAAATGTGATTTATTTATTTGTGAAAATTTATTATTGATTTTATATATTTTTATAAATAAAATAAATAATGATTCACCACCTTAATAACCTCTATATAATATCATTATGCATTTTTAATAGAATCATTATTACAAAATAATATCTTCGGTTTCCATATGTACACGATGATTGTATCTTGTTCTTGTTTGGATGGTATGACCTACAACATGAAAAAAATATATATTTATATCATGGATAGATTTCAAAACATAATATTTGATTTTAATAAGAAAAAAAATTATATATTTTCATGTTGGAATGGTAATAGATAAAATTAAATCATCAATTAAATAAACATTATTTATTTATTATAAATATCAGAATCAAATTCGTCATCGATATCATTGTAAAAAATAATAAATAAATACATATAAATGAAATTATTACCTTATAAAATAATTATAAAATTACTATTTTCGTCCCAAATAATAAATGTGAATATTTTTACATTAGGAGATAAATGATGAAAAGCAATGCTATAATGAAACTTGTTCAAACTGATCAAGATTACTCATGCTTGATATTGAAATTTAATAATAACTAGCAAATATAATTTGGAGAATAATTATAAATAAATTATATAGAATGTTATATAAATTAAATGTTTCTGAAATATTTGACTCACATAGTTATTTTTTATACAGGATATTCAAGTTCTCTAGTTTATGTCATGAATTTGGGGAATGGTTATTTCTCCACAAATTTAATTTCATGGGACATATTTCATATTTCCCCCATTAAAACCTTGATACTATGTGATAAACAGATAATAAGTTACTTTTACTATGTTATAAATTAGATATAAAAATACAAATTTAGTTCCTTCCTTCACAAAACTATTGATTTCATATGTTACTAAAGCATTAAGGGAACCTGATAACTCTAAATATTCATTATCTAAGTTATAATGCCTCTTATTAAAATTTTATATTATATTATTGGTCTATTCTACACTAATATTTTCGTTAATGGTTATTTATAATAATATCTTTGGATAATTTCATTTTTTTAAAATCTTTTACCATGATGAAATTTTTGCTGAATAATTATATCATTGTTGACAATAATACTTATATACTTTATTAATAGTTCCCTATATTTGTACATATTTTATTTTCCTACCAATATTCATGATTATTAATAGAGACCTAATTATATTTTATATCATGTGACTTATATATTTCCCTTAATATATTTTTATAAAGAAATTTTTACTCATTTTATGATGTATGTTTAAATTAATTAAATTCAAAAATATTTTACTGGTTTTCCATACTTTCAAAATAATATGTATTATCATCCACACTAAATGTATTTCAATAAAAATTATTTATTTTGAAGGATATATTATTGAAGATTCTTTTTAGAAACTTAATGTTTCCTAATGTTTTCTATTATAAATTCAAAAATAAATTCTAAAATGTTCATAACTTTGTCTTTTTAATACAGTGTTAAAAAAATTCATAAAATCTATTTTTATGTTTTCATTCCACCTCAACACATCATTAAACCATTTTTTTCTTTTATATTAAATTTAATTGATAAATCATCATAGTTTCTCAAATAAATTCTTACCCTCCTAGTTTAATATATTTTTGTCAAATGGTAAAGGATTTTACAACTTTCAAATGTATTTTTATTAATTCTCTTTAAAAGTTTTTTTATATATATTTCAACAATATATTTATTAGAATGAAATTATATTATTTAATACATATTTTTTATTTTTATATCAATTTATTACATTGTATTTTATCTTCAAATCCATTTCTTTTATGGGTTACATATGATATGATGGAATTAAGTATGACACCTTATGTAGAACATATATTGTTTGACATTTGAAAAGTGTAATTTATTAGTTCTCTAATTAATTGGGTTAATAATTAAAATCTAATGATGAAATTTTCATGATACATTTGTTGTAATACATGGTAATTTTTTCTGATTCCTCAGTGAATGACATTTTTAATCTGAATTTATGACACCTTATTGATGATGATCGGTGATAATCTTATGAATGTATCATGTTTATGTTGTATCCACATTTCCATGTTATAATTCAGGTACATATGAACATGTTATGAATCATATTATTATTGAATTATTAATATATTCAAATTTTCATGTTATACCCCATTTATTTTCCCTGATATGTTTCTTATTTCATTTTCTATCCCTCACTGAGCATTTGAGCTCAACCCTTTCTTAAATTTCTTTATCTAAAGATTATAAATAAAATAAATATGTAAGATATATCCAAAAGAGTATCTAGTGTGAATATTTTATAAGATATATTGAAGATTTTTTATAGATTAATTATCCTCTTATAAAATGGGTAGACTGACTTACATTTGAATAAGTCTTGGGTTTATTTGTTAATGTTTTGTACTAACTCTCTAAAACTACAAACATAAATGGTTTGGGGAATGTATGTAATGAAATATTTTAATGAATTTTTTTAATAAAGATATTTCCACATCTTTTCAATCATAAAAAATCATTCCAGGTTATTTTTAGTGTCATTTTTATGTCATGAAAGGGAAGGCCACATGTCTTCATATTTTGAAGTCAAATTGCGGAATTATAGTAACTATAATGATAGTATTTTTTCAGTGTTACTATGCTTCGATCATATGGAAATATCCTCATAGTGTAATAAATTTTATTATAGAATGTTTGTCTATTAAACACCATAATACATTCAGTCATTGTTCTATAACTCCAACATAATTACAGTTACTTCTGAAAAAAAAATGACCATCACATCATTTGATACATTTGAATTAAATTTATTTTGAATTTTATTCATTCAAAAAAAAAACAATTGTTACAAATTTGTTTTCAATGAAATAAGACAAAAAAATTACCGACCATGTCAAGATTACATCTCTAATAAGAAATAATCTTCACCTATGTGAACTGACAATCACATAGGGTACCTCCATTTTTAAATATATTTTATATCTTAATAGTATCTAAATTAATTTTAGAGGTTATCAAATGATAATTACATAAAATCTTATTTAATAATAAATCCGTATATTTACTAATTTACTAATGATAATACATGGGATTATAATAACCAAAAAATAAATCAATATTGGGGTCTTCATGTAGTACATATCATAATGATATATTTCTAATTATAGATGATATTAATAATTAATATTAAAAAGAAATGTTGTTCCAATAAATTATCACTGACATGACCATGGAGGGTTATGCTCCACCAATATCATTATATTCATTTAAATAACTATTATATAATTAATTTCAATGAAAAATTATATTATGGTATATACGGATTACCTTATTTATGATAAATACCTTTCTTCTCTAAATATGATTTCAATGTTCCTCCAGTGTCCACTACACTATTGTCCATCCTTACTCAATTTATACAGTAAAATAATTTTTTACTACACTTATCATAATATTATTAAACGTCTAAAATAGATGTCATTAATTTTTTATAAACATATACATGTAATTTTTATAAACTAATGAATAAATTTTAAAAGTAACTTATTTTTAGTCATCAAATTCTTCCTCACAGGCCCATAAATATCATAATCAATAATCTCCAACATATAGGATGTTTCAATATCTATAATATTATGTGGAGTTTTTATAATATTACACTTTTTATATGTAGGAGAAACCAAATTCCTCTATCTCATGTATATATAAAATTTCTAATAAATTTCCTCCTTGATTAAATTATTCATGTTATTTTTGCTAGGGTGACTAATCCTTTACATCCATAATTCCTTATACTCATTAATTGTCTAATAACATGAATTTTAAAGACCACCATCTTTAAAAAATTTACCCATTATTTGCTTTACTCAAATAAAATGTCAAAAATATCTAATCATTTTCACTAAAATTTCATATTTTTTAAAAGAAAAATCATTCCATTCACTATAATATCTATGCACACAAAATAAATTTTGCTTTGAGTTATCAATATTAATTGTATACTTCATTTTTTATATTATATCCAATATATATCGATTTTATACTTTTATGTTTTTAATTAACCATCATTATAAAAATTCACTCAACCTCCCTTGAACTTTTGAAAATAATTTATAATCTTCTCTTTAACCAACACATGTAATCTAGAATACACAAATATTCCTTCAATGATTCTTTCAATGGGACTTTCACTATAAGAGATATCTAATTTCATTTTTTATTATTCATTTAATCCTTTTGAGAATAATAATTATTTCGCCCATATTATATAAAAATGCTAAGGAAATTATATGTTTCATGACTAGATTAGATGAGTTATCCAAAAAGTTTATTCAACATTAACATTTGACATTCCATCATAAAAAAACAACATCCATGAAACATATCTATTTTAACATGGATAGTATCCCCAAAAATCCATCTATGAAAATGTTAGAGGTTCATTAAAACAAATTTCATTAATCCAACATCTCTATACAACATATTTGAATTAATAAAAACTCCAATAATATAAATAATGATATTTTTTCTTAAATAATTTTTTTAATATTGAGATGTTTCACCTACAATCCATTAGATTTATTGCCTTAACTTCTAGCTCTTATTTTTATACCATAATAATGGGTTACACTTAATATATTACCATAAATATCATACTTATCCCATGTAAGTTTCACCTTCTCAATTATAGTGTACTTCTTATTGCATCTCTAATTTCAAGAATATAAAGATTTCTAGACTTCAACATCTTTTTACATAAAATTAAATTATGTTTTATTTAACTTAATATCATCCCATACATAGAAATATATTTCATTTTACAATCTACATATGTTATTTTATAATTTAATTTATCATCACACTTCTTAGATTCATTAATAATTTTAGACACTTACTTTTGTGATTTTTAAAACATCCTTCACAGATTTCGTTATGTAAATATAAAACCTGGTCATTTTTTTTATAATACAAATAACCAATTTTGGATATTTTCATGATCATTTTATTTCTCTTTAACCTTAGCTTCTATATCCTGTTATATCATATTTTGTTTCATGAGTATCACTATGAAATCACCATCCCCTTAAATATATTTTATTACTTTTCATAAATAAAATTATTAATAAATTTTTAATTTTGAATTTATTTATTTAAATTATGGTTATCTTTCTTGAACATTGATATATTTTCACGAAACTTCATAAATTATTAATTAATAATAAACTCAATTTAGTTTTCATCCATCTTTTCATCATCATATTCATCATATATAGTGAATACATCCCCATTAACTTTTTTAATTAATAGAACCTCTTTTTCTTAACATGAATTATCAACATCATTCTCACAATTATTACATTATTCATTAATAAAATTATTAATAAAATTTATCTTTTTGAAATTCTTTTAATTCATACCCTTATTATTTAGATAAAAGAAAAATTTATAAATCTCTAAATATTTATTATTAAATGAAATTCAATGTGACTCATTTTCACCATCCATTTAATCTTCCATAATTATTGGAGAGTTAGAAAAAAATATCTAAGGGATCCAAATTTAAATTACAAAAATGAAACATTTTTTAATACATTCAATTTATCTTACAAAAAAAAGATAAATAGAACTAACTTATAAAAATATATCTTAATATCTTTATTATCTACTAAATTATATTCTCTTCATTGATTTTTCTATAATTATTTTCCTAATCCAAGGATTTAAAAGAGATTTACTTTTTATACATTCTCTTATTTATATATATTAATTATTTTATTCATCTTAAATGAAATAAAGAGTCTTTTGAAACTATTTAATTGTAAATTGGTAGGATCACATTCTTCAAGTACTGATAACATTGTTCTAAATATACCAGAAAAGAAAGAAATAAGCTTCTTGACTACCATAAATATTTTTAGGATTTTCACTGACACCTAAAATGTTTATCACCAATTTATTGACTTCGATAACTATTTCATCAACAAATTTATCATTATGTGTTCTATTTTCCACATATATAAAATTACTAATCAATAAATTTGAATATTTAAAATTAAAATGTCTTTAAAAGTGGTTCTCCAAATTTTACTATATTTTTTATTTATTAATCCCAATGAATTTGATAAAATACATTAACAAAAGAGATAAATGAAATGAATTCACTTCAAGACCATTATTTTCTCTATTTATTCTGATCGACTACAACTATTTATGTACCTTCCTAATAAGGAATATACTCTTTTATTTATACTTAAAGAACATCCATGTTAATATATAATAAGAATAGAAACATGCTATACAAGGATTTTTTAGATTTTACACTATTAAATGATTTAATACAATTTATATTAATTGAATTTTGTACATCTACGTGTGTTTAAAATTTCATAACAAACTATATGTCAAAACATATAAATCTCATAACTAACAAATCAATTTTTTTCTTTATATGAAACATAGAATATAAATATAAAATCAATTTTGTATACATGTATTCTAATAGATATGATGAAAATTAATTATTAATTGAGAAGTGCGTATAAATCATTGAATCGATTTATTTTTTATTTTATAAAAAAATAACCTTTAAAATATCTTAATATTATACGTAGGATTATATTTCTATTTTTATTATTCTTCTCTATGAGATTTTCATGTATTTGACTACTTAAAAAAGAAACCACACATTTAAAATAAATAATTTCAAGTGGGATGAAAAATTTACAAGGTTTAACATTCAACATAAATAGTTTCATTCATAGAACGATAAATAAATTTGATGACATGATACAAAAAAAATCAGGGATACAAAATCGTAATGTATATCCTAAATAATATGGTATATGAAAACTTATTTTGATATATTTAAGATGGTATCATTCAAAAATAATTATCCGTTAATATGAATAACCACATGATATCATTAAAATTAAATGAGATTGAATAAAAATTATCATTTGAGTATTACCAATTATCATTTATATTGACCTCTTACACTTTCTAATTTAATGACCAAATGATTCATGTTGACAAAATCTCCCAAACTTCTTAACTATATAATATATATAAAAAAGGAAACTCTAAACATTAATTAATAATAATTTCAAAAACACCCTGACAAACATATAAAAATTCGTGAAGACCTTAAACATCTAATTACTCTATTTTGTGCCTTATTTTTTTATTTTTCTCTATTATACAAATTGAAATTAAAGAAACCAAATCTATTTTACCCCAAATCACATTCGAACATTTCATATGGATTTTTATATTCAAATTACGGAAACATACATCATGTTTTAATAAAACCTTAGTGATTTTAATCCATTTCATTATTTAGTTCCATCACATCACCTTTGACAGGTATCATATACAAGGTAAAAATAGAATGTTCATCATGATTATTGGTGAAATATTTTGTTCTAGAGACTCTCTCCAAATTTGGGCCCATTAAAATAACTTAAGAAGATATTATGTCCCAAATACAGAACTGATGTCCAATCTTGTGAGTCCATTCCATCTTTGACATCATCGAAATTTTACTCAAATAAAATGCATGATTTAGTTCACATGTCCTGAATAGAAGTTGTATCCCATTTTTTCAGGAACACATTAAAAATAACTAGTTCAAACAATACATATAAAATTATTTATATTTGAATCACTATAGTTCTCCTTATATAGTAACACTATAATGTTCATCAAATTTTAAAATCAATGATCTAATCCCAAATATTTTATAAATAAACATATATAACATAATGCGAGGAAATTATATTATTTATTAGTAATACAATACTTAATGAAATAGTTTTTTTATCAAATCCCTCACACATACCCATTTACATTCATGGGAAAGGACACATACAATGTTTTTCAAAAAAATTCGTGACAAGATATGGAAGTTCATATTCCACAATCCATAATGACAACATATGAAATGTAAAACTCCAACAAGAATCAATATTAATAAATTTGAAAATCAATGCCTCATAAATTGTATCAAAATATAATATAGCGATATTAATGACCCTGATATATGAATAAAAAGTTATGGTTCCACCATGAAATTAATTCCACATGTGTGTGTGTGCCAATAATTTCATGATCGTATCCCAAGTCCATATATGGTATATTTTGTTCATGTAAAATAATTCTTATGGACTAGTATAATTCACCAAATCTTTGCTATATTCCCTTTCAATCAAATTTAATGTCTTAGTCTCTTAATCATTTCTGAAATTCAATCCTTAATCTCCAAAACTAGATAACCCCAAATATTTTACATTTCATCACCCTTATATTTATTAATATATATATATATATATGATATTTTTTAATTTTTTTATGTACTTTATAGAATACAACTACCAGATATCAATTACACATGCATAGGTTAATTTTATACAATTTTTAAATTGAATATATGATAAATGGCCATATGATCCAACCATTTATGAAAGATGAATTGCATTACCTAACTTGGATATACATTAAATTGAGTAGGAAAAACATTACATGTCATGGTTGTGTGAAATGTTTTTAGTAGAAATAAATAACCCCATTTTCCATGAACAAATATCCTAAATAATGGTGTGATAATATAAACGGGTTTATAATGGCACCACCAATTATATCATTGATATATTAATTTTTTTTCTAAAAATCAACACTTAATAATAAAACCTTTCCCAACATTATAATTCCACCAATGAATTTGAAAAAACAATCATTTTTCAAATGCTCTATTTAAAAATGAGATTTCACATCATGTGGTTTTATTGTTTTTTATTGATATTTAGAAAAACACAAAACACAAAAAAGAAAACACAGAAATGAAATCCTAAATATCTACTCCAAAATTTTATCCCCTCACCCACACTTAAAATATCACATTTTCTTTAATGTGAACCTTCAAGATGACATGTTCTCATTAAATGTTTAATTTTAAATTAGACAAGTAGTATAAAAGTTAAAGTCAAAGGAATATGCTCATATTTTAAATTGATTATGCAATCATGTAGTGTGATGAAATCAACTATATCAGTGTGAATTCCCTCAATGTATTTTCTTCAAAATTTTCCCATTCAATGCAAAGTTCCTTTTAGTACCCTCTTGTGTGATCTCTACTTCACCATAAGTAAAAACATTATATACAACATAAGGACCTATTAATATGGAATGAAACATACTTAGCATTAGATTCAGTTATGAAATATATATTAGAACTTCCCCTCCAATATGAAACTCCCATTATTGGATTATTCTGTCATGAAATGATTTTGATCATTCATAGTAGTTCCTTGAGTTCTCATTTGATGGTAATCTAATCTCTTCATGCTCTTGATTTTTCAGCATGCATTTAATTCCAACTTGGTCCAAATTTACGTTTCACTTTTTATAACCCAATAACCCCAAAGCCCGAATTCCATGTGGAGATGAGAGTCATTCCCAAAAAACATTAAAAAATGGGGATATACTGATGAGAGTTTTACATTCAATCCTATAATCCCTTAGCACGTCATCCAAGCACATGTTTAATATTTCCCAACCGACTGCACGGTTTTCTCATAAATTTGGTTATACTCCCAATTTGAATCCTTATCCTATCCTTTTTTATGGGGATGATAAGATTTTGAAGTTTTATGTGTCACTCCATACTTATTAAGGAGGGAATACTAATTCTGATAGAAAAATCATGTCCCTTGGTGACTAATGATGGAATTTGGTACTCCAAAACCTACAAACAATATTCTATTTGATAATGTCCCCTCCAACATGACAGTCATCAGTCCTTGTGGACCTACCCTCAACCCATTTTCTCATATAATAATCACCGACCAAAATGAACTAGAAACATAAAGAACATGGAAAAGAGACCATGAAATCATTTACCCAAACATCATGAATCTAATAGAATATTATTCTTTGTTGGAGAATATTGCACCTCCATGATATTTTTCCAGCCTGTGAGAAACATAAGCATGATTTTAAAAAACATGAGCATCATGGAATAAGAATGGACAATAAAATATAGATTTTAAGACTTTAATGGCTATCTATATTAGTCAAAAGTTTCTTCCATATGAAATTGTATGGATTAAATGAATAACATTCTCAAAATCATGATCAGGAACATACATCCTGATAACATGATCACTACACATGCACTATAGGTAGGTTTCACCACAAATATAAAATATTGAAACTCTCATTAACTTTTTTGATTTATTTTTACTTAAATTTTTACGAATTTGGGACGTGTCAGGGTAGTTAACAAAATTAGCATACCAGTGTTTCATAACTGGGATATAATAATGATGATAATTGGAGAATGTTTCCCAAAGTGGTACCTATTCCACGGTGTCTGGCTATAATATTTCATTAATCCTAGTCATGTGATATGCCACAATGTTTTATTAAACCATATTGTTATTTATATCCATATAAAATTATTAAAGTAGGGGAATCAATTGGATACGAATAGGATTCACATATGGCTTCTTCAAGAGGTACCTTAGAGCTGTGTGGTAAAAAAACAATTACTTTAGATACCAATAACTATGAACAGAATTTATCTAATGAAAATATGATGTCTATAAAATCTTTTTTGGGATTTTTTTGTTTTATTGTTTTAAATCCAATAACCTCAAAGAATAGTAAATCACATGTTAATTTACTCCACCCTCTATGATAAGACAACTCCAACTACAATGTTTGGAGCATAACACATATGCTGAAATAGAAGTCCCCACTCTGGGGGAAGTATGGTTGGTGGAGTGGTCATATTTTTCTATCACATCAAAGTATATCCTACAAGAATCATTAGAAAAAAAATCAGAATCCTTTTGATGTAATCATGATAGTGGAAGATAAATATTACATAAATATTTCATGAAGTAATGATATATTTCCGATTTACCTAAGAAATATCTAACACAACACACACATTAATTATTAGGTAGGATGAAATAATGTCTACCTTTGATATATGAACCTCTATCCCATGTTTTTACACTACATTCCCTAATAAATTCCAAAATCTACAATAAAATGACACATTTCAATGTCCATGATGATATTATTTTCAGTATAACTATTCAAAACCTTTACCAAACTAAATATAAATTAATCAAATGAAGATCCCTATACTAAAAAATCATCCATAAATACCTACATGAATTTCTCAATGAAATCAGAAAAAATACTCACTATGAATCTCCGGAAGGTACATGGGGGATTTCATAGTTTAAATATAATCCTTCAGTAGAAAAAATGAACCAAATGGACAAGTGAATATTGTCTTCATTATATCCTCTAATGCTATATTATCCTTAAAATATCAAAAAATACATCCACGAAAGAATGTTTGGTTTTCTTAGCTAGTTCCCCAATCATTTGATTAATATATGGGAGAGGAAATGGACCTTGCGAGTGGATTTATTCATTTGGTAACCTTTGTGTCATCCTAACCAGTTTAACCCCATCCTATAGAAGAATCATATGAATTCAAATAGAGGGGTTAATACTTGATATGTCAGCCAAGGTCCCCCTGATATCCTTGATGTTCTCCTAGGAAATTTTCAAATATTTTTTTTTCATGTAAAAAAGGAATATTATTAGCCATTGTAACATATAATATATCACCACTTAATAAGTATGTGTATTTGAGATTTGGTGTAAATATATTTTTTCAAAATGAAGGGGTGTGTCTTATGGATGTAGACATTGAAGGAATTCAAATATGTGAAAAATTAACATCAGTCCCAGAATATAGATCATCAAAATTTGAGAATAATGCATCAAATCAATTAGAATAATCAATAGCCAAGTCATAATCAGAGTGACCATGATGAAAATTAGAATACGAATCCATTTAAAAATCATATCTAAGAGAAGGGTTATAATTATTAATAGTTTTTTATGTTCCCTTATACATAAAACTAGAAGTAATACTCATAACCTATCTAAGAATAAGAAAAAAATATCCACGGGGTATTTATTTGGTGGTCCAAAATGGGAGATAGAAAAAATATAATGGCCCACGAAGGGGTACATCATGGATTCCCTTACATTAAATATAGTAACTCCATCTCCAAATTCCATGGAAATTGTACCCCTGTGGAGAATTCTAAAAGTTATTGTTGTTTTGAGGAATTGACTACTTAAGATAATCATAGAAAAAGAATTTACCTAATAATTATCCTTGTCAGGAATGTAGAAATCTACTAGAATTATCATTTATCATAACCAAATAAGCTCATCCAAAAGGACTCCAACTGGATATGTCATATCTCTATTCACCAACCACACCACTACTCTAATCAACTTCAACTCACCAACCTATAAAGAAGATAATATAGATTTATGAATCACATTTATGGATGTACATAAATCACATAAGGCATTAGAAAAGTGTAATTCCTATATAGTGCATGGTATAGTGAATGTCCCAAGATCCATGGACTTTGTTGGATTTGATTCAGTTAGTGTAATGAGTGATGAAACATTCCATCCATGATTGATCCACTCATTTCCATTGATCCCTATTCAATTACAATATATTTATATTAATAATTTGGAATACCCAAGGATTTTTTATGAATTCAGAATGGGAGATGTTTATCTCCACATGATTGAATGTGTCCAAAACCTCTTTTTGCATTGCCTCTTTAGAAATATTCTTGGTTTTTACAACTCTATTTGAAAATAGAAGGAGTTTAGGATGAACATCGTGAATATTTTTCATATTGTTATCTTTATCCTTGGGGTTCTCATCAATTCGTATGAAATGGGGTTTCTCTAGGATTGAGGATAAATTTGGTGGAATGATAGGTGCAGACATATCAATTGTTTTCTTCCCAAGTCTCAATGTGATGACACTAAAACTACCCTATATATTTGGAGTTGGTTAGGAATAAATATTTCTGGTTTTCATACTTTCCAGTGCATGGAGGGTGGTGAAAACCTTGTTCATTTATGTCTTCAACTCCATAAACTATGACCCTTTACTATTCAACTCATTCTTTTGATTAAGAACAATTTGTTTCAAAATATCATCAATTTTAAAATGAAAATTTGGTTGAGAATTCCATAGTTGATTTCTTTATGTATCATGAGATATAAATCTCTTTTGGGGTTGTTGGAAACCATATTGTTGAGGTGGAGGCTGTTGATTTTTTTTGAAAAGGGACCTTTTTATTTTCTAGATCCATACCTCATGTCTAATTGATCCTTACACCCATAGTTATATGTTGGAGAAAATGAATCATCATTCATCTAAGGTTGTGGTTATTTCTGGTGCTTGTATAGTCTCCCAAGGATTATTGTTGTGAAATCTTCTAACTCCTGTAGATGGGGGAACAATCAATTGGGAGGTCAATTTCAATGAAAATTCCACAATGCCTCATAATTGTTGGTTGGGATGTATTTTGAGCCACAAGAATCAGCCTCACTATATTGGTCATTTATTCTATCATAGTATAAATATAATGATTTTCAATAGAAGAAAGAATTACTTGATGTACTCTTCTAAAATGTGGTGTACCTCAATTGACAAATTTTTTTGAGTTTTTTTCAATTTTGTCAATAAATGAATGTACAACTAGTGGTGTTTTTTACCAATGGCCCTATAATAGAGGCATCCACAATGCTTCTCTTCATAGGTGTAATATCTATATATAATTACAAGATGATATGATTCTCACTAATTTAGTGATGCATGAATCTTTCAAAAAAACATCTTGAATTTCTCCTAGTACTCATATATTTAGTCCCTTGGGATTTGTTAATCCATTAGATCTCTATTCAAGTTGATGTGGTCCTCTATGATGGAAAAAAATCTCTTCAATAAAATATTTTTTAAATCATTCCAACATGTTAGATATTCAGGTTGTAAATAATACATCCAATATTGTGTAGTTTCAAAATTTGAGAATTGGAATTCCCTTACATTCATTTGATCTTCAATGAAATTTATTGGTTTTATTTTTCATCAACACACATTAATTTATTTTAGATTTTTATTTTTATTTTCACTGGATAATCCATGATATTTTGGAATTAGGTTAATTAACCCAAATTTAAATTCAACATCTGATTTGAGGTTTGGATATGCCATACAATTTGGTTGAATGTTAATATTGGGTGAAACCAATTCTATAATGATTCTATTATGATCATAGCTTTTTTCTTTCAGACATGGGTTTTTTTATTATGTTTTATTCAGATGTGTCTCCAATAATAGTTTTCCCAGAATTGAGGAATTCACTGGCTTGTTGAATGTTGAAACTTCGCGTAGATTGAGATTGTATGATTTATCTCAACGGCTATTTTCAAGGTACGGGTCATGATCTAAGATATCCTCTGTATTAGTTCATATCATAAATAAAAAAAGAAAAATTAAACAAAGAAAAGTGGAACATAATAAAAATAAAAAAAGTTTGAGTTTGTTCGATAAAAATAAATTAAAAACTAATGAGAAAGTGGAAAGATGAAATAAATGAGAGAAGAATAAAATAAAAAGGAACATAAATTAAATAACTCTATTTAGTTTAATTAATTAATTTCTTCCCGAGAAATAGTTCCAATTTTAATGGTTCTGTCATGGGATCTATCAAATTATGTTTAATTTTTTTACTTCTTAGTTGCAAAAGAGTGGGTGACCAAGGTCATCTATCGAAGGAGGAAAAAAATTTAATAGCATATTAAAGGTATTTGGAAAATAAAATAAATTAACATAAAAAAATACTTAATGGGATTGGAGGTTTATCATTTATAATACTATAATATTTATGTTGGATGATTTTTTTTTAATTTTTTTGATTTTTTCTCTTCCAAATGAAATTAAGAAACTACAATGGAAAATTGTTTTATTAAAAACATATTTTAAAGTTATAATTGACATAAATAAACCTATAAACTTAAATATTAATGATTACCATTTAAATTAGCACCCCTATAATTACAAAACAATAAATTTTTTAAACAATAATTTTTTTTAAATTTTTTTTAACCACCAAGATGAACATAGTTAAACCCTAGGCATGATTTAGAAAATGCAATCATATCACCCTCCTTTTATTGTCATTCAATGTCTAACTTATGTTCTGTGGGAAATTATGGAAAAAATAAATTATAAATATAAGGATGAATTGAATTTATTGGTTATATTTTAACTCTATAAATTTATCCCATGTTGTTTTGTTTTACCGATTAAGGTTGCACTATCACAATTCACACAATTCATGGACTTGTGTGTTTTATGTTAATTATTCAATTTATCAAATAGATTTATTTAAAATAAAAACTAAATTAATATATAATATTATTCTAATTATAGTATCTAATTTATTCAATATAAATTAAGGATAATTTTAGATGTTGATTTACTACTAAGAAATGTACTTTTCCATTAGCAGAGTTGTCATTGTGGCGACATTTTTCACAACAAATGGATTGAAATGAGAAAACCTAGTATTCTGTCCTCTATTCTAACATACTAAAAAATATAACTAAATAATAATAAATATTATGAAATCAAAATAAATGGAATAAAACTATGAAGTCAATTTAAAGAACAAAATCACTACAACAAAGAAGAGGAAAAGAAGTGCATTTTAGAGGAGATCCAAGCTTAGTATCTTACCTTCTCCAATTATGGATTGAAATGTTATAGAATAACTTATAATCTGCTCCAAATCCCATAATACACATAATATACCCTACAAATGATAAAAAAAATTATACAGTAGAGAGGAGGAATGGTTTTAAGTGGTTTCATGTGTGAATGGGGAAATTCAGACAAATATTTTATTCCATGATGTACCAAATGTTTGACCATCCAAACAAGTGAAAAATCTTTTCGTACCATTTTATTATTTGTTAAAATTATTATTCAATATATTTTATCCAAATTATTGAACAATCCAATCACATATGAAGATGTTATGTCCCAAATAATGAATTGATGTCCAATCTAGAGAGTCGATCCCATCTTGGAATTTATGAAACTTTTACTCCAGCCAAATGCAAGATTTAACTCACATGACCTAAATTAAAGCTATATTTAATTAGGATAGATAAACATTTACAATGTTTTTTTTCAAATAATATGTATAAAAATACTTAGGTGTGAATTAATACAGTGAACTTTAAAAGGAAAAACTGAAATTTTCATCAAATTTTCAAATGAACGATCTAATCCTCCGTATTTTATAAATAAACATATGTAACATAATGAGAGGATATTATATAATTATTTATCATTAAAAAAATAATGAAATTTTTTTATCAATACCTCACAATCTAACACTTTATAGTTAAATTAGACTATTTCATTATTAATTTATATTGAGAACATAATACCATATCATAGATAATGTTATTATTTGATGCTTTCATGTAGAGAAACCCCTATATGAGTCTTTAAGACTTCCTTTAATTTAAGTATTTAACTTCATCATAGTTAGAGGTTTATTTCCCAATTTTATTATATTATAAACATATTTTTAAAATAATACTCGAAACATATTTAATAATCCCCAGGCAAACTTATTTTTAGAAAAATTAATACATATTATCTATAAAATTTTTATTTTAATATTATTGATTTATTTGATTTTGAGACTTCTTCAAAAAACCTTCATTATTTCGAACAGTTTTAATATCATAAATTTAGATAATAATAATGAGAAATACTACCCCTTTTTTTAATTTATAAATCATTATCAAGTCCTCCATTGTTGAATTTCAATGACTTTAAATCATTATCTCACTAGGAACACCATATAATGATATTTTTTCAAAAATATAAATCCTAAATATACTATAAAACATATCCATTGTCATTTCTATATTTGAAACATTTATGTTACTCAATATATACATCCACATTATGTTTACCATTTTGGAATAATAAAATAAAAAAATTTATAAAATATTTTATCACCTTTGAGAAATGATAATGTTAAATATATTTATAGTTTCAAGGATTGAAAATTTAGAATATATCTTATTACTATAAATCCCATCAAACTGAGTGTAACTCTTCCAAATATTCTAGTCAATATTCTCAATTACATCACATTTTCATTTATTTTTTATATACCACCAACAATATTCCGATATAATTTTTTTTTTGAATTTAGGTACAAAAAACCAATTGTTATTATTCAAATTATGATCAAATTCTTCATTCAAGTCATCCACACAGTCTTTATGACATAATTATTCACTCCAACATCTTCATTTTACATAAGAAATAAATGATGTATATGTTGTTATCCTTATATTTAACATTATTTGAACTGATTTCTCAGGATAAATAATGAAATGTTTTACCTAAAATTTATTCTTTAACAATATAGAATCTAAATTTATTGGTTATTTGTAATACCCCATGATTTTTCATGTATTTCCCTTTAAATAAATCCCATGTGTAAGATAGCTTATGATATATGTGACACTAAACAAAAGTGAAAAATGGTTTGTTATGATAGAATATTATAAAAATAAATACATTACACGATTGAGAAATGAATCAAAATTATAAATTAATAAATTCTTTAAAAACATATTATTTTTATAAATTTTAGTGTTATAATTTCCCTTATTTAAAACCACTGATTCTAAAGAATTAATTTTTATAAATTATATACTTTTATTAAAATTTTTATTTCTAATTGAGTATTTTAAAAAACTTTATATGTAAAAGTAAATTATATATTAAAAAATAAATTGATAATATTATATAAATAATTATGTAACTGTAAGGAATGATAATTTAATTATTAATGGGATATAATAATTTTTAAAAAAAGTAGTATATATTATACATTTATATTTAAAATTTAAATTTATCATATTTGAAGTTTGAAATTTGATAAAATACACTATATTTATATATAATTGAATAATATTCATGGATTGATTAATAATTATTTAATAATTAATATAAAAATATTTAATGTGAAAATAACTATTTTTCAAAGAATTGATGTCTCTATATGTTGTGTATTTTTGTTTTAATAATTTTAAATTATCATAATTTATATATAATTGTAATTAAATTAATTATTAATATATATATATATATATTAAAAAATGTTTCAATCATATAATTATTATTAAATCATAAAAAAATTCAATTTTTATGCTAAAAAGCCATTTTTCATAATGTTTCTACATGTTATGCATATTTACAATAAATTTATATTTTATCACCTATAAAGACGAATAAAATGAAATGGTTGTAATATTTTGAATAATTGTTTTCAAATTTTATTAAAAAGTTAATTTCTATTTTAGGCATAAAAAAGGTACCAAGGTAAAATTTAGTCATGATAGAAAGGGATAAAATGATTTAAAAGGGTTAAATTTATAGAAGAAGTCATAAAATATCAAAAACATATATCTCAAATGGTGTGTACAATGGTATTTTATATAAAAAATATACATTTCCTATAATTTTCCACATTACGTCAACTTTTTATGAAAGTAAAATGCATTTTATATTTGTAGATGAGTCTATACAAAATTACCACACATTATATCATAGAAAATTACTCCCCACTACCCAATCATAGAATACATATTCTTTAATTACATAATGAATAAATAAAACAATTATCCTTATTATAATACTTTTATATATTTTAGAACCTCTGGTCACATGAAGAACTCCTGAATTCATCATTTCCATGACTCCTTTGAAGATGAGAGTTAAGTCTTCATTTTAAGTATTATTCTCTCCATAATCATTATTTTTACCTAATTTACCAATAATTTTATTAAATCCTATTTATTAGATTAATAATATTTTTTATAAATCTTTAATATATGATTAATGTGAAATTATTACAATATAATAATATATCCTTACTCATTCAATCTTTGTGGTGTCTTCTTGTTTTGGTCAGTTTTACCTTCTATATGAATGATTCTATACTATTTATTTCATAATGAAATAATAAAACCAAAATTCTGAAGATATTGTGTAATAATGATTAATTTCATATATTTTTATAATTATATAATTATAATATTATAATTTATATCACATAATTTGGTCAACTCTTTTATAAATTAAATAATAACTGAAAACAATACTTTTATAATTCAATGAAAATATTAAAAATATGTTCCCTAACATGACCTTCAGAATAAGAAAAAATATTAAACACATAATTTAAATATATATAAAAATATTATAGGTGATGAACCAACGATCAGGGATCAACGATCAAAACTTCCAAACCAAAAAAATCATATACAAATTGAATAATTAACAAAAAAATATAAATTTTTGTAATATAAAATTAAAATATTGGTAATAGAAAATTACAAAATACTAGTATTAATTAATTTAAATATTAGTATTTTTCTTATAAATTTTAGTAATGGAACTATATTATTTGTATAGGAAGTTAATGACACCCCCTGCCACACCATAAAAATATTTATTTCCTAGACTGGTGGTTGTTACTGTATATCTGGGATTCCACATAGTACACAACAAGCTCAAAACTAGTAATGTAGGTATATAGTGGGACAGTGGGGAAGACTATACCCACATATAAAACTAATTAAACAATTGAAATAAAAAGGAAATTAGATATTACATTATAAATAATAATGCGAGACCACATCAAAGAAAGTGATGAAAATAAACAAATAATTCATGTTATTCTAAATAAAATAGAGAATAATTGATCAGGAAGTCATATGTACATTCACTTAAAATAATATGTGAATCAGAAATTGGAAAATTTTAGTAAAACTTCCCTTATTTGTGGACTAATATGAAGCCCAATGACATATCCTAACAACCAATAAATCATCCACATTGGGAGATTTCCTGTTTCTAAACCTATAATAAAATAATGATATCTAATTTGGTACATGTTTTCTATGGATGCTTGATTTGGGAGTGAGTAAAACTCAACAGAACACCATAATTAGTGTCTCTAAAATAACTAGATAGTAAAAAATTTCATTTAGTATATATAGATATTAATCGACTTTAAAAGGGATCCTACCTAAGGAATTGACAACCCAAAAATCTAAGTAAAATAAAATAGATCGGTCAAGATATTGTGTATCCTCATCCATCATGGAATATAATGGTGTCATCAACCCCTAACATTAATCTACACCCCCAATAGAATCTAGGGGGATCCCATGGAATTACACAAAAATAATGTAGATACATAATCTAAAGAATATCTCGGTAGAATTCCTAGATCATCATCATGCAAATGGGAATCTCACTCTATTCAACATTTATTTAATTTTTTACCTTCTATATATAACCACAATTAAATTAAAACATCTACTTTACAATCATTAATTCATTATGAACCCAATTCCCTTAGCTATTATTTACCAAATTAGTATCTATGACATTAAATCTCACATTAAATTCAGGGAAAACCATGTAATGACCTCTTTCTTATTTAATAATTTCCATTTAAAACTTATTATTGATATCTTATCATACCAAGGATCACATTTTATCATTACACATATAATCCAGATTCCCAAATTTCTATGGGTTTATTAAATAATGTAACAATAATCATCGATAGAGGTAAACTACCTATATCACTCATTTTTTCACTATATTTATCCTAAACCACCATTTTACAATTCACATTCATGCATTCTTCCTATATCCACATTCGTGTAAAATTCCACTAATTAATTACATTGAACATTATCAACCAAAAACTTAACATTCTAATATTTCAATTATTAGCAGTGTTGTAATCCCTTATTCCAAAACAAAGGTCAAGTTCAAATTAGGGTGTCCCATTAGAACCTCCTAACATAATATGTATATAACTAATTTTAATAGGACTTATCAAGGGAAAGAACATAATGAAGATATATAATTAGTTTCCCAGGTCTTCACCTGGGGTGAGGGTGAGACCACAATAATGATACATTTCAGATGTAAAACATGGACATGGGATAATTAGAGGGTTCATCACCCTCATGTAAAACCTCTTCCCATTATCCCTTTTCCTAACAAACCATTCACGTAGCTCATCCAAGACCCATAGTCAATACCCAAATGACCCATGAATCTATATTCTATCCTAAAGGCAAATAATAATGAAATATAACCACATTGAAATTAATTAACAAACTATAATAAATATTAAAACAAATATTAACAAGTTATAAAAAACTACTCATCAAAAAGACTAATCCTACTCGATATGTATAGAAACAATCACTAATGAATTGTTAATGCCTCTGACCTTGCTATGGGAAAAATAATTATCTCACATTTCTGATTCCATAATAAAATACATTCTAATTTTATATAATAATAATTCAAATTGATGTAGTGATATACCTCATTCATAATGATGTACAACAATGGAAATAAATAATCTCATGTCCCTTAAATAATGTTCATGTGAAGGTCCCTCTTCATATAGACGATTCCAAAAATGTAATAGAGGAATCATAACAGAAAATCTAAAGTAAAATAAAAATTATAATGAGTTGATGGGAAGGAGAAGGTAGATCACCATATGATGGAATCTACCAAGAGTCACAAAGAAAATGTACTAAAATCACCCCACCAGGAAGAGGGCCAAGAGAAGGGAGGAGGAGTCTTCCTAGTCTGAGAGAGAAAAAATAAAGAGGAAAAGAGTGATTTTACCTTTAATAAACTAGCTCTAAAATTAAAATTCCACCCCAAAAAACACAATCAAAGGGCCTGTGGTTTCAAGTAGTGGCTCGTGAGACTTCTAATTTCCATCGACTAGCAAATGGATTCCAACTACCCCACAAGCCCTTCGGCCATGCCACCAGATGGCTACATGATATAACCCCAATGAATCCACATGTCCCATGCTAGTATGCCTCATCATTGTTAAATTTCAACACAACCAGATGAGACTCTATAATTTAAAATTATCCCCTAAAAATGAATATTTTTTAAGGAATCTGAGAACTATCCCAAACATACCCATTATTATCAAAATAATTCACCTTATTTGGTATCTATCCCACAACACTAAATACAAAAAAGGACACTTATAACAACTTTTTCAATCAACTTATCAATAAAACACTAGTATTTTCTCACGTGTAATAAAATTCCCCACCCAAATATGATATTATAATCCTCTTGGGAATCCTATTATTTCTAGAACATTTCCAACAAAGGCTATACTCGACCATTGGTGATTTATAGTGTTTAATCCATCAACCATCCATATCAAATATCACCGTATTATGATCACGAAGACACTACTAACCAAATTAGGTTCTGATCACCATAAATTATCCTGAGATCAAGGATGATGATTAAACACTAACCAATACCAAAATTCAATGACACAACCCAACTCCCAACATGTTCTTTCTTTAAATATTCTACCTAATCACACTAACAACATGCTATAGGGAAACCCAACAACATATACCTATGTAAGACCCCATTGAGTCAAGTCTTCTTTAAACTCAATTCACATGCCTAATCCACTGTCCATACATCTACCTCAATCCAACCTTACCATATATAGATCTCCCATTGTACTTTTTGTATATAGAGGCATATCTCTAATCAAAATCCATTTTCATGACCATTCAAAACTCGAGTGTCATTATAATGTTACATTGGGGTCTATTTCCTTCCCCATTATATTCTTACTATTTCATCATACGTCAGTATAGCTTGATACCTGACTAGTTGTGCTCCCAAAGAAACCATATGTTCTACTGAAGAAATAATTCTTATGATGATTTTTTATCACGAGTACTATTATTTTCTCAAGGTTTACACCAGACCGTCTTAACAGAATTCCATTCATAGAGCACTTTTCACTCATTCCATTTCATAATCACCAGTATTAACCCACCTATACAAACATCACCTAGGTTATGAATCTGAACAAGGATTATATAATAACATGATATTTTAAATTAACTCATCTTTCAATATCATACGTAAAATGACTCATTAAGATTTAACAACATTGGAATATTATATTTCAAAAATGGTCAATATAATAAGGATATTGAATTTGGTGGGTACGAGAAAGAGTAACCACATAATCATATATATATATATATAATGTTTTTAATTACATTAATTTATTGATTAATTTATATGAACTAAAATCTCAATTTATAGTAATGTAATTTTATTCATCAAATATGTGTGTTCTTTAACAATGATTTTAATTTGTTTTTGGAACATAATATATTAATTAATTTAAAAGATTTTTTAAAATGTTATAATGTAAAAAGTGAATTGTTTTTAAAATTAGAATATCAAAATATATTAGACTAAATGATTTAAATTTTTGTAAAAAGATTAGTTTTTGATGAATAATGAAAAGACACTGATTTTATATTAAATTGACATTTTTATTCAGGTATTAACATTATAAAAGTGTGTATTTAATTGATTTTAAAATGATATTTTTTTACAATTGATTAAATATATTCCAATTAATTTAATTATAATAGATATTATATGTGTTTTTGTAAATAAATTATACTTAAAACCCCATTTTTATGGAAAAAAATACTCATTACCTTTTTTGGGTTTACCTTATAATAAATTTTAATAAATTAATAGGATTATAATTCATAAAATTAGTTTATAATTTTCTAATAAACATTTATAAATTTTCTAAATAATTCACAATTATTTTTTGTCATTATGAATAATAATCATGGTTAATATTTTTCATCTCGGGAAGGGTTTATCAGGTAATTAAGGGTAAAAATAATGAGACAATTCTTTAAAAATATATATAAAACCTAACATATTTCTATATTATGCGACTTTTTACCATCCCTATAAAATAATAAAAAAAGTTTAATTTTAGATTTATTTATCTTTGATATATACCTCGATATTATTTTAAGTATATTATAAATAAAAAATATTACCTTCATTGTTTTAATAACTCTAATATTTTTTCATAGGGGTAAAATAAATATTTTCTAGTTATATGTGTTTATTTATAATATTAACGTATAATTTTAAATGATAATTTAATTTTTATTTTTTTAATTAAAAAATTAGCTTAAATGATTATGAGACATCAACACAACACTTATAAATGCTATAATGAAATCAAGATAAAGTTTTTTAAAATTGAAAAGTATCATTTTTTTCTGATAAATGGTGGGGTAAAATTTTTTTAGATATATATTATTTATTAGTTAATTACTAAAAGTTTTTACTTTAACTAGTTTACTTTCATGATATTTTTTAATTCCAAATTATTTATATAGTCTCAAAAATGAACTTAATTGTATTTTTTGATAAATAACATTTTATTAAATGATTTCAATTTCAGAAAAAAGATTATCTTTTTCCTACTAATTTTTATATTATCAAGATTTTAATTAATTTTCCATATATGGTTCACTTTACCTTATATAGTAACTTTCTTGGCCGTTAATGAGTGAAAATAATAGTTATCACGGTAATCATTATATTGGTTGACATGGGTTAAAACTACAAGATAAGGGTGAAAAAATCACCTAAAATTGTAAAATTTTTATTATATGAGTGTTTTAAAAATAATCCCTTTAATCTTATAAATATTAAATTTTTATCAATATAAATGAGAAAATTAATTCAAATTAATTTAATGCATTAATAAATTCTATGGGCACCGGTTAACCCTATTATAAAATGACCCCACCACTCTTATCTTCTTCACACCATATTGATCCACTTTTCTGGAAAAATCCTAGAAAAAATATATTATAAACACAATTATATATGATCTATAGTTTCTTGTCTGCTCAAGATACCAATCCTATTGATCTAAAAAAGATATATAAAAAAGTATTTTCAAAGTGGGGGTAATTGTCTTAACCCAAAATTTTAATTTTACTTCTCATTTTATCAACTGAACTCTATCCTAACAATTAAAATATAATAAAATCATTTTCTAACATATATTTATATTTTTTATGTTTGTTCCATAAACTTATTCATCTCATTTTCCCATAAAATGATGAACATAAACATCGTTTGTATGTACATGTAGGCCGCGACCTCCATAAAGCTATATATTTTATATTCTGTCACCTTCTATAATATAAATTTATATTTATGGATTCATTTATATATATTATATTAATAAAATAACAGTAATTATTTAAATAAAATATATTATATATTTTCTTACCCTTTCATCCATTGGAAAATGAAAACGTTGTTCATGCATACGTGTGAATTTCTGCCTCTATGATGAACTGTGATTTTTTTCATATAATCATTTTATATATGGCCATATAATAGTATTTATTATGTAAAAATGGTAATTATTTCATTATTATTATTATATAAAATATGGAACAATTAATTCTTTTACAACATCATCCTATCAAAGATATTTATAAATTTTGAACAAAATATCCTCAAAAGTCTAGATGTGGAAATAAATAATTAAGTAATTCAATATTTTAAATAAATAAATGAAATAATTATTCAATGATAAGAGAATAAATATGGAAAATTTACAATATAATTTTTTTAAAAAGAGATAAATCACATATAGAAAACATATAATCCAGGCAAGGGGTAACTTAACTCAATTTTCATTCCTGAGCGTATAATTATACATTATTGGCATCAATATGCCAATATCATGTTCGAAATGATCAATGATTATATTATTTTTTATTTATCATTATCTTTTTATGGTTTTACAATTTACACACATAATCAATTCATTTATTTAATTATTTAATCAAAAATACATTCTTTGTAACTATTATTTTTCTAAATATTGTTTCCTTGGGTTGTTTCTCATATTACACACTTAATTCCTTTTATAAGGTGTATATGATTCCTAATATGATATTATATCATTAATGAATCATTGATCATGATATTTAATGTTCAGTATTATTCATATATTTTATGAGATATTGATTCACATGTTATTAAATATTCGATGGTTTTTTCTGGGTTTAAATTCAATTCTTTGATACATAATCCATGTTATGCATGATGTATTATTTATTATGGGGTACATACAACCATATAAAATTGTTTTCACATATTATTTCTTATAAATTATTTATTTCATTGAAACATGTTATGTTCTATCATTTAATTAATTTTTTTCAACAGCATTACTATGTTGAAAGGGTTTCTTATCTCAAACACCCTTCATTGAGCCATGTCAGGATTGATGAAAGTTTGTTACTTCATGTGGTGTGTATACTAACTATTGAAATATATATCAAGAATATTTTTATTTTAATGGTAATTTATTTTTTAGTTTATATTCTTTATTTCAAAATGGGGTTTCATTTGAAAAGTCCATAAAGGGGTTTCCTTGAAAACAAAGTCTTTTAAACATTTTAAAGGCATTTATCGAATATCATCTTCCACGTTATTTATCTTTAATCAATAATATTATTTTTTTAATATTAAATTTTTTCAAAATGTTATATTAACTGATATTTAACCTTGTTTTAAATAGTTTTAAGGGAAAATTTCTTATTTTTTTTAATTGTACACTTTTGAAAATGTTTACAATAGTATGAATTTTTTTTATTTTTAATGATTATTCCATGTGAACATTTTCATGACTTTATTAATTTTTTAAATCTTATGTAAAAATTTCTTTGATTTGTTTCAATTAAAATCATTTTTCTCAATAATTTCTTAATTTTATGTTTTTAACGGTAGTATATAAAAATGGGTTTTCCCCTTTCCCAAAAATTCATTTGAAAAATTCTTTTAAAAGTATTTTCTTGTATATAAACATCCATTAATGATTCCAATGCTTCCCTGGGGATATGATATTATTTTAAAATTTACATTATTTTTTCAGAGTTGTTAATAAAGTTGTGTTAAGGAGAATGCTAAGAAAATAATTTCTCATTTATGGTTAAATCATGCTTTGATCATTGTTATGAAATTGAAGCATCCACGTGTTTTTTTGTATAGATATGGTATATAGACATTATAGAAGAAAGATGGATTGGAGAGTGAATCCAGATAAAAATAGTGGTTTGTCCCATATGTGATTGTTGGGACCCTTATATCCATAAAATGCATTGGGATTTGACACAGAGTTGACTATATAGATGTTACTTCTAAGAGATTTTGAAGGGATGTTACTCCCAAGAGATGATGATATTAATAGACAATTAAATTAAGATGGAATTTGTGGAAATAATTAATTCTTAAGAGACAAATGAGTAAACTAATATATGTCACTCCTAATATATTGATGGAATTATTATATTTCCATGAATCTATGAAAAATTTTAATGACCAAAAAACCTATATTCTTTCACAATGATTGATAGGAGACCTAAAGTTTACTTTCATCATCGAAAAATTTCACAGGGCTTAAGATTTTATGCTTATATAGATATTTTACTATGTTAATGTATTATGACACATCTCATTATATAATTTCCTTGTTATGATGGTTATTAAATTATCATATGTTATGTTCATGAACATTTATTATGTCATTATACTCTAGTATAATAACTGAATATATTAATATTTTAATGTGTAGATTTATCCTTACTGGGTATTTTAGCTCTCCCTTACATATGATTCTTTTTTATAAGGATACGGACAATGATGTTAATTGAATTATCATTAGAAAGGTTTTATGTGTGAATATTTTTATGACAGATATTGGAGACTTTTTTTAAAATAAGAAAATAGGGTTATATTCGAAATAATGGTCACATTAAGACATATGTATCATTATGAATGATTTTTTATTAATTATATTAAATAATATATATAAAATTTCATTTCTTATGTAAGTGATCCAATATTTCAATTTGATGATGAATGTTTTGGATAACTATAATTAGGCAATTTTTTATCAATTCAAAAAATGTATAAATTGTAGTTTTATCACCAGATATGTATGTGTATTTTCAGTGCTATTATAGTTTGTATTAGATAAGGGTTTAGATTTCCATGGATATTTGAGTGTTTTCATGTGACCATAACTTAAGAACTATGAATACCATTATAGTTTTTTATGTTTAATGGCGAATATAAGTTAAAATGCATGCAAACACATATTGAGTTATTATGTGATGGAACTTGAAAGTGATTAATGATATTTTGGGTGATGTTTTATTGTATTGAGGTATACCTTACCCTTATGGTTAACATGAAGTTGTATACTAACTAATTCATTTTTCTAGAAAACCATTTTTCATCCATATTTTAAAATTTATTTTAAAATTTATTTATCAAAATTATAGAGATTTAATTTTATAAAATGGTTCCCATATTTAGAATCGTCATATTCAAATTCATTAAAAAGGTATCCATTAATTTTGGTCATTATGAATAGTAATTGTGGTAAATATTTACCAAATCAGTAAAGGTAAATTAAGTATTTAAGGTAAAAAATAATTTGAAAAGTCTTTAAAAATACATATAAAAGACAACATATATATATTGGATGATTTTTATTGAAAGTTATCGATATATTATTAAAAAACGTGACATTTTGTTCCATATGACTCCCATAAAGTCCTTTATATTGTTTTATGTAATGAATAAATAAAAAATGACACTTTATTTGTTGAAATAACTCTATTATTTTTTTCCTATTTATAAACGGTGGTTATGTTTAATTATCACAATTTATATTAAATATTAAATATTATTTATAATTCTAATTTTTTTTTAATTTTTAGTTATGAATTAATTACCTCAAATTTATATGTATCGCAGACTTAGTGCTTTTGAAAGATATATGAAAATAAAATAAATTATTTTATAAACATATAACATAATATTTTATAGAGTGAGATATGAAATTACATTATTTATTTAGTTAAATATAATTTATTATTTATATTTTAAAAGTATTTATTCAAATAATAATACTACATTGATATTTTTTTAAAATTAAAATCTTCCCATATAATTGAAAATGTGTTTATTAGTATTATATGTCAAATAATATTTTATTAAATGATTTAAATTTAATAAAAATATTATTATTTTCCATGGTGATGGGATATAGTATAAAATATCAAACATGTTACATTTATGATTAAATTTGACTTTTATAGTAATTTAATGACCAGTAAAGTTTAAAATGCATTGTTACTAAGTTAATTATTAAAAGAGTTAAAAAGAGGATAAAAATAAGAGATAAGGGTTAAAAATCCCATAAAAATATATCAATTTTATTTCAAGATAATATTTGAACTTATATACATTATATGTAATAAATATATTAATTTATATCCACTTCAACATGAAAATTAGATTACCCTTAGAATGTTAATAATGGTGACATATACCATAATGTCTCCCAGAATATCATAGATATACTAAAAATTGATGCCACGTCTCAGGGTCCATGATTATAAAGCTATCAAAAACCACCAAATCGAGGCTCCAACACAACAATCATCTAGAATTACTAACTCTCTATGCCCATACATCCCGTATAGAAGAAAATTTATAGATTTCACAAATCATGAATACAGAAGCTACAGTCACATTCCCTATATATATGATAGTAATTAATTGACAGATTTAACTCTATCTGTTATACCTCATCCTTCCTAGATGGTACTCCTCTGATCACTCATTGGGTAAAGCTAAACTAATGGAACAACCCTTCCATCCATATTAGTACTTACCCATGATTGAAATATTTTCAGAAAATGCCTTAGAATAAGTCACCTTGTGTCCCAGAAGATAAAAAAATAGGCAGGGGATCAATTAAATGAATTTTTTAGAAACTACAATACCTATCAAGAAAATGGAACATAAGGATGGGTGTCATACTACAACCCAAATATGTAGTGGTGTCTAGGACGATTCCACAAACTCCACCTAGAGAAAACATGAATGTAAAATATGGAAAGAAATTAAGGGGGTTATTCTGATATATACACTCCATTAAACTAAAACCCCATATGAAAGATTAATAATCAATATAGAGATAGTGGGTCAACACCCAGGGCTCATTGGGGATCCTTCTCTTACTAGAAACATCCTTTTGCGTAGAAGATTGGTTCTATGGTTAATATTAGCCACAACAATTTAAAAAACCATACCAAGAGAAACAAAATGTATTTTAGGATCCCTCTAGGCCTCTTAGAGAGATACATTCTCTAATCCTACGAGTCTGTAGTCGAAGCAGACTAAGATAACTCAATATAGGATATGGGAACACACCGATGCTACATAGGATCAAGTCCTCAATAAAGGGGTCACAATCCTGTGGCGGGGATGTAAATCTATACAGAACCCTAATAGGAATATACCAAGGGAATAAACTAAACAACTATTGTTCTGGAAATCACTAACTATAGTGATCCAGAACATCACCTCACATCACATCTCAATGGACCTAACAATGGAAAGCATCGTGACCTACGTGGAAAAATACTCAGGATATGCTACTCAGAGTCCTTTAACTATATCTAGAATGTGGAGATGCATGAGGGGGAAATGTATACACAGGAAGCATGACATCTACCCTTAGTATATGATAAGTCTCTTAATGTCCACCCCTACCCATGTCCCCTTCAGGCACTCGATGTTTATAATAGAACATACATGGGGTGTATGCCATGTCACGTGGTATGTGACATCACTTGTTGCAATGGTAATGTCCCATCCCATACACAATCACATTATACATGTAACAACACATGGTGTAACATCCCGAGTTTCAGGAAAGAACCACTATGTTCAATAGTGTACACGATACGATACATCAAGCATAAACAAAAAAATAAATATTATTATTTAAATTTAACTATTATAACCTAGATGTTGGAAGGGTGGAAAACTTATTATAATTAGAATTTTGAGAATATCGTTGACCCATGTGTAATTAATGATTCATTGGTTACCAAATTTAATAGAAATGGAAATAAAAACGGAATAAATATAAAGGATGGGGTTTTATGATAAACTCTTCAATAGGGAATAATTTTGATTAGAAAATCATATCATTCTTTATGTATTTTGATTTAATAAAAAATTTATGTTATATATTCAATTTAAATCATTAATTAATATTATATGTTTTTTAGAGCTGTTATAAGAACAAATACATTTTTTGGGATAAAAGAAGAATTTTAAAAAATGCAGTTTTATAACCTTTTGATGGAGAACTATATTTAAATATAGTTCATAACAATTTTATATGTTATATTTGAAATAATAAACTTATTCTTTAGAAATAGGACATCAAAATTTACCTTGGATAAAATTTTACAAATTTGTTGATGAATTTCATTTTTTAATGAATTGTGAAAAATACTGCATTTTAATTCAGTACCTCCTTTTCATTTAATTTAATTATATAGTTAAATTATTTATTAATTTATTTTAAAGTGTAAATATATTATGTTTTTATCATATAATCTAATTATTTTCATTATAAGTAATTTCTCATTTTAATTTTATATAAGTACATGTCAATCTTTTGATTGTTTTTGCTTTTTAAAAACCTGATGTCTGGTTTTGACAACAAAAATTATTTTTATTCTAATTAATTATAATTACATATTAATGATTTGGATAAATGGATTCCATATTTGGAATTAGAGGGACCAAATTATGAAAATAGTTCCATTTTTTCATTAAGAATAGTAACTTCAGTAATTATTTTTATTTACCACGGTTAAAGGAAAAATTATGTAAATAATGGAAAAAATAATATAATAATAATATAAAACAAAACTATCATGTGTAATAATATTATATTATGAGACATGGGCGCCCAAAAAAATTCATATGCTAAACTTTTGGCATTTGGGAGGCACTTGGTTGTCAAAACGACATGTTATAATAATTAATTTAAAGAAATGGGAAATATAATATAAACATGTATCATTCTACTAAATAATATTTAATGTGGGGTTATTTAATTTATATCTTAGACTATAAATAGTAATTATAATTCTAAAAATATTTTTCTATATCATTGTATTTTATTTATAATTTTTAGGAAAAAAAATATTTATGAAAGAATGATGACGCAAGGATTACCTGATTAACGAAATATTCAAATAAATGGTATTATAAATATTAAAATAACTGTAATATGTATATTTTTATGCCATAAAATAATTTTATGTATAATTATGACATGTTATATTTTAGTTAATGTATTTTTTTTATAATCAATCATGTTGTTATAGCTTTAATAAATATTAATTACTATAGAGTGTCAAAATAGACATAAATGAGTTTTTTGAAATAAAAACTATTTTATTAAAAGATATAATAGTTATAAAAATATAAGGTTTCGTAAATTGAATTATATAATGTTTAAAATTTCATTAATTATTCACGTATGGTTCTCTTGGTATTTTATAGTAACTATATTGTGCATATAGTGTACAAATACAAGAAGACATGGTAGGAGTTAATTTATTTTACATAGGGTGAAATCCAAAAGAGAAGAGTAACTTTGTAACCTAAGCATGTCTAAAACTTAGTGGTTGAGATGTTGTAGAACCATAATAATCTTAACTACTAAATATATAAATTTGGAACTATTATAATTCGAAAATCAATTTATAATAAAATAATATTTAAAGACTCTACTAAAGTGCCCTCCCCCATCTCATAAAAGGCCACCAGCTCTACCCACATAATCACACCTCTCAAGCCCCTTTACTCACCCAAATTTTAGTAAAATAAGCTCCCAAAATCCCTCCCTAAAACCTTATGCCTTCCCTTGGGCAAAAATTAATTCAATAAATCATTTTGGCTCAAATTAAAAGAGGTTAACTGATTTAGAGTCAACGTCTTCTCTCAACCTCCATTCATTTATTTTCCTTCTACAATACCCTATCCTCTCTTTGTTACATTCTTTTATAAAACATGTACTATTCTAAATATACTAGAATTTTTTTCTATATTCTATAACAACACTAACACACACACCTCCATCTAATAGATATATGACATACTGGTTCTATGTATGACGATCTATTACCTCATGAAACGATGATTTTTAAACTTTATCCTACCTCATATCATGGTGGCCTTTTTGAGGAATATATATATATATATTAAATAATTTATATTTATTATTTCTCTATTCTAATTTAATTATTATTCATAGAGTACCTTTATTCTTTCCAAAACGTATAAATATGATAATTTTATTTTAGGAAGTGTGGACTTTTACCTCCTCAAAGTGACATGAGTCATTCATTTCATACATGGAACTTATAAAGGATGGAGTTCATAAACATATGTAACATATATAACACAGATATTATACTAGAAACACAATATATCTATGTATCATTTAAATTTCATTACTTTAATATGAAAATAAAATGAAAGTAATGTACATGAACACGTATGGCCTACCGTCTCCATGAATGATGGATTTCATTTCTTATCTCCAAATGTAATGGACTTTTAAAAATAAATATATATTTGGTATTTGTGATATTTATGTCATGAATAATATTCTATAGAATATTTAATGTTTACCGCATGTACAATTTACATCATAAGAAGTTCATATTCGACTTATGTACCAAATATCTACAAAACAAACAATTTGAACGTAAATAATTATTCAATTTTTATAACATTGTAGTAAGTGATATAAAAGGATTCATGAACATGAAAACGGATCTTAATTTGTTATAAATTAAATAAAATGTATTATTCAGTAACATAATTATTGTATGTGGCGATTCGTACTAAATGTAAGGGATATCTTTACTCAATCATCATTCATTAGGTTAAATATCCTTGTTGTTGGTTTTGTTTTTCACAGAGTCTGTGTAAATGACCTCAGATTATTTCACAATGAATATCCACTTATATTGGGTATATTTTTAATTTCAAACATAAAAATTTCATTTATTTATCATTAATCTAATGGTACGATATTGGTAAGGGACATCATCTCAATATCCCTTTATTGAGGATTCTTTTGATAATATACATCTACTTCCTTTATACCTTGTATAATTATAGCCTTTATTTTTTAATTTAATTCAATGGTTTTGAAAAGGAATATTTTTCTACAAATCATTTTACTAAACAATAAAATAGATTTTTTTTGACTTATGCGGTGACAATGACCTTTTCAGACCATGTGACCATTATTTGGTTTTTGGATTCCTCTACAAGATTTAATGTTTTTAAAAATAATAGTAAATTACATTTTAAAATTTCTAGGTATTTGGTATTGAAAATGATTTTTATAATTGATTTATTATATTAATATCGTTAAATGATATCTTATGATTTCAATATTGAAATGTTAAGTTTTATTTATACATGGATTATGTGTTATGGTTATGTTATAGTTCATGATAATTTCTTATCTATATGGGTGGTTCTATTATAAAAAGAAGGTGGGTGAGCCTGTGATAGCTTTCCAATGCATTGGTTAATGTGACAAAGGTAAATGATAAAGTTTCTCTTATGAGATTTAGGGAATATATTTTGGTGGGTCTTCTAAATGTAACCATGATGGTTACTCCCTATATAATTGTAAAAGATAAAATTTAAGTTTGGTATAGATTCCAAAAGTTAAATTTATATATTTTTTTGATTTAGGCCATGTTTTGAATGAATATTATGATTTAATGATGTAAGGTAATTAGTTTATATTTTATGGGTGAAAAATATCATTTTGTGAAAATGGTTTGTTGTGATTTAAATAATCATAGACTAACAGTTTTATCATGTATTTTAAATTACTTAATGAAATTATTATACTCATTCAATATATTTTAAAAAATTTACACAGTGTATATAGACGGGTAGGAGAAAATAAGAAGTCGAGAATATTATTTTACCAAGAAAAATAGATATATTTTTTGTTTAAATGGTTTGCTTTGGTTTAAAAAGTGTATACCGAGTGTAACTGTCCACATGTAATGTCTAGGTCTATTATGTAATTATTATGGCCAAATTATCTGAATCTATAAACATAAAATGATCCTAATTGTGAATTATTAACTTAAATCAAGATTATATAATGTTTAAGGATATTCCCTTATAGTTGGAATCATAGTTTGTGTTATACGACATTGGAGATAAGGATGATTTCTTATGAGTTAAGGATATCATCATTAGTTTATAATTTTAATGTTGATAAAAATATCAAATATATTAGATACACCTTTTGAGGATTTATGTTAAAAAATATTATAGATAATAATGTTATTTTTGGATACATTCACCATTTAAAAAATTATGGGATTAGTAGGATCATAGAAATATGTGTTTAGAAAAACCAAATTCCAATCCAATTGAAGATTCCAAAAGTAAAAATAACCGATGAATGATATGGATTATTTCATAGATTCAAATTATAATAATGACCTGTCTCAGAAAATGAGTCTTGTTTTTTCTATATGAAATAAATATTACAGAATAATATGGAATGTCATGGTTAAAGTATTGATAAGGACACTGAATTATTAAAAGGGAATTCAAGAGTGATGATAGATTATTGGATGAAAAATGTTTAAATGTGATAATTCTCTTTTGAATATTGGATTAATTTGGAAGAATTTTACTATTATGTGTAACAATTAACATTGTTATATGAAAATTTTATTTGGGTAATAATTTTCTTTTCATTTATGGATATAAATATAAGAAACTTTTAGGGTATATATGATTCTTTATTTCGATGAAATTATGGGTTATTACTTTTTGGGATTAAAACTAAATGTCATGTCATAAACATTGATGATAAAATATGTTATAGTTAATTTTTATTATTTTATATCATTTTGGGAAACTTATATGAATTATATAGTTTTTGAAAAAGGAAAAAATGCAGAACCTGTGACAACTCGTCGTGTCGGACAAGGCTTCATGAACCGAAATGAAAACCGATGTGCGACTGGGATTTATCACCTACGACTGGCCTATTTGAAGTCCCCAGTTAGTATGAATTATTATTCTCAGTTATATGATTTTATGGATTATGAAAAAGATGATTTTGGTTACGTATGTTTTAACAAATGGATATCTACATAATAAGAAAATGATTAGGTGATTAGTGCTAAATGTTATTTTGGAATACATTTGTTATTTTGGGGACACTATATACGTAAGGAAAATAGGATATCTAAGGATTTAAAATGAAGAGTAATGGTTGAATTTTATTTAGGAATAATCTATGTTCTTATTGCGAACATATAGAAATTTGTTTTATTTATAGAAATTATTAACCTATCATAGAGAATATATGTTAATGTTATTTACTTTATATTATTAGACATTAAGAGTAGTTGTTGTTTTTTGGAGATAAATGTTATGATTTAACATGGAAGGCTATGAGATCAAATCCATCTGAATTTTGTGGTGTTAATCTTAGTTTGGATTATTTTAAGGAATTTTAAGGACATTTTTTTTCTTAATGGTCTTTGTAGAACTTGGGAATTAATGTGGAATTTTGGAGATCAAATGTAGGCATTCTATTTATATAAAATTATTATTTTTGGGGGATTATCTGATCTTCTAATAACCAATTTGGTTTTGGATGTTTTCTAAATAATTGGGAAATATATGGTTCATATTTTGTAGATTATGTTATTCTCTATATGTTGATTCTAGTGCTTCAGGAGTGAACAAGTCATCTTAAATACTCATCGATTGGGGAAAAAGATGAGTTTCTCATGGAATTAGATTAAGGGATGAAACTCAACATGTAAATTAAGTATATATCATTATATTATTATTCTATGTAGTAAAAGAATTCTTCAACATTATTAAGTGGATGTTAAATCAAAAATGATTTTGGTTTACATTTTCCTACTACAGAATCAAAGAATGTTTAACCAATCATTTGATTTTGGTTTTTTAGTTATTAACATTCTCTTGATCATGTTTTCCATAACTCTCCATCAGAACATGCCACTTAGGATTTCATACATATACAAATTTTCTTATATGGGTCTCTAGTATGTGTTATCCTGGGTGAACTCTTTACATCCATTTCTATCTTTTAATTTTGATGTTTTACTATCCCTTTTTCCAATGGGGGTTTGAAATAAAGGTATGTTTAAAAGTAATACACTAGTTACTAACCATAAATTAAAATTTCAAGGATAAAATTTAGTAATGGGGGGATTATTTAACATACGATGTTATAAGAAAGAAACATTATGTTCAATATCAAACATGATACACTACATCCACCATAAAAGAATAACTAAATATTATTATTAAAATATTACCATTTTAACCTAGTCATTGGAATAGTGGGAATGAATAATATCAAATGAATTATGAAAATATGGTTTTCACATGTGTAAATGATGATTCATTGGTTAAAAAACATTTTATAATATCAAATGAATTATGAAAATTTATCTTATATTTTTTCTTCAAGGGATATAAAAACAAATTCAAATTTTTCAGATAAAATATGTATTTTCCAAAAAAATGCAGCTTTAACGCATTTTGATGGTGAACATGTTTTAAATCGAGTTTTTGACAATTTTATAATTTATATTTTACATAATTAAATTCTTCATAAGAACAAGGACATAAAAATTTACCTTGGTTGAATGTTTTGTATTTTTTTGATGAAATTGATATTTTAATGAATAATGAAAAATACTTCATTTTAATTGGAAACTGCCTTTTCATCTATTTTATTTATATATATAGATTATATTTTTAATTGGTTTTAATGATTAATTAGATTTTTTTTATCATTTAATACAATTTTGGTCACTGGAATGATGTTCACAATTAAATTAGACATAAACACATGTCAATCCTTTAATTGTTTTCTACTTCTTAAAAACCCTCTTTCTCGTTTTGACAACTGTTAATAATTTTAAATTAATTAATGAAAATTATTTGTTATGAATATGGAAAAATGGATTCCTTATTGGGAATCATAATTTCCAAATTATTTAAATGGGTACCTTATATTTAAAGACATTTTTAATATTATCTTAAGTAATTATTTTTATTTACCATGATTAAAGGGTAAATTTGGTAATTAAGGGTAAAACTAGTATCATAATAATATAAAAATACTATAGCACATGTCTTAATATTATTTTATTAGTCAGGGGCAGACAAAAAAATCATTACTCCAAATTTTTTTAATTTGGGTGCTACTTGTGTGTGAAAATAAAATGTTATAAAATTTAATTTAAAATAAAGGTAAATATATCATAAAAATATATCTTTTTACTAAATCAAATTTAAGGTGGGATTATATAATTTATATCATTGACTATAAATATTTTTTAAGAATTTAAAAATATTTTCTACATCATCGTATTTTAATTACAATTATTAGAAATTAAATAAATAAATTTATTTATGAAACAACGATGATGCAATGATTACATTATTAATGAAAAATTCAAATAAATGATATTATAAATGTTAAAATAAATGTAATTTAAAAATTAGGATTCCATAAATGAAACCTATGGATTATTAATAGATTTTTTCTTTGAGTTAATTTAGTTTTTTAGAATCAATCATGTTGTTATAACTTTATCAAAACTCAATTACAAAATAGTGTCAAAATTTAAAAAACTTAGTTTAAAAAAACTATTTTATTAAATGTTATAATAGTCATTAAAATATTAGATTGGGACAACAAAGATAGATAATGTTAAATAATTTATTACCTGTCTACTATGTTTATCTTGGAATTTTATAGTAACCATATTAACCAAACAATCATAAAATATAAGAAGACATTATAAGAGTTAATTTAATTAACAAAGTGTTAAAGTCGAAAGATATGGATAAATTTGGGACCTCATATTTTCCATAACCTATTGGGTGGGATTAATTAGACCCATCCCTTTATTATCCTCTAAATTTATCTTTTTGTATCTATTAAAATTTGATAATAAATTTTAAATAAAATAATATTTTCATATATTCATAAAGTACCCCTACTCCCACTTATAAAAGGTCACCACCTCAACCCACTTACTCACACTTCCCAAGCTCCATGACTCACCCAAATTATACTCAAATAATCTCCCAATATCCTTCCATTCATCTTGGATTCCTTAACCTAGGCATCACAAAATTTATGAAATCCCTTTGGCTCGAATCAAAAGGAGTTATTCGATTTAGAGGCAATGTCTTCTCTCAAGATCCTTTCATTTATTTTTCTTCTCCAACCCCATAAACTCTATTTATTCCATTATTTTATAATGACAGTAGTATACTAAATATAATTTGATATTTTTATGCTATTTTTAAACCTACACTAACACACACCTCTATAAAATGTATATATAACATACTATTTCTATGTGCGGTGATTTACTACCTCACGAAAAGATGATTGTTCAATTTTATTCTACCACATATAATGGTGGAAATTATGATGTAACTATTTTTATATATGAAATATTTTAAATATATAAGTTCTCTATGCTTATATAAATTTTATTTACAATATACCTTTAGGCTTTCCATAATTTTTAATTATGATAATTTCATTTGAGGAAGTGTGGACTACCACCTCCTCAAAGTGATATGAATAGTTCATTCCATACATGGAACATATACATGATTATGGTAGTGAAAATATTTAACATAAATAACCTAAATATTATACGTCAATTATAATTCACTTACGTATAATTTAATTTTCATTCCATTAATATTACAATGAAATGGAAGTTGCGTTCATGTGTATGTACGACCTACCATCTCCAGGAATGGTACATTTCATTTATGATCTCAAAATGTTATGGAATATTCAAATTAAAAATATAATAGATATATATGATATTTAAACCATTAATAATATTATGGTGATGATGAAATTTTGATTATATGGACAATTTACATCAAAACAAACTCATTTTTGACTATAGTACCGAATGTCAACAAAATGACTGATATAAACCCAAATAATTCTGTAATTTTTATAACATGATAATAAGAGATATAAAATAATTGATAAAAATGAAAAATGTGCTCACAAAATTATAAATTAACCTAATTATATTATTCAGGGACATAACGATTTTACGTGATGATTTAGACTCAAGGTAAGTGAAATATAACTTAATGACTGTTCATTCAGTTAAATATCCATGTCGTTGGTTTTGTTTTTCAAAGAATATGTGGGAATGAACATTGGATATTTTAAACTGAATATCCACATATATTGGGTTTACAGTTATGTTCATGCATAATAATTTCACTGATTTATCATTAATCTAATAATACGATCTTTGTAAGGGACTTCACCTCAATCTCTTTTCATTGAGGAAAATTGTGATCATATACACCTCTTCCATTTATACAATTTTTTATTATACAATATTTAATTTAATTGGAAAACTAAATAAAAGTTTTTATTATTAATCCAATTTATTGAAATATGGGAAACCATAGTTCAAAAATCAAGGATACCACTACATGTAGAAAGAGATCATTAACTGATTAAACACCCGACTCAGATTATAAGAATCAAACACTCTATATAATTACCAGTGCAATGTACTAACTTGGGATTCCGGATCCTCTCTAATAAGCTCTTCAAGTTGAGTATCCATTCTATCCATATTTTGAATGAATTTATGTAGGTTGATTTTACATTGGTTGAAGCCACGAGCCATGATTTGGTTCTATTTTTTATGACAATGCATCCTGACCCCCTTAGCGTCAATTCGAAACCATATTTCATATATTAATTATGTTTTTTCAGTTAGTTTAATTCCATGGATGACAAAATGAATCATTTTCTTTGTAGTGTTTTATTAAACAAAAAATTAATGTTTTTAACAAACACAATGACAATGAACTTTTTCACCACCGTCTCCATTTTTGGATATTTGGATACATCTACAAGCCGTAACGTATTTTAAATGAAAATTAAATAGAATATTCATTTTTAGTTGTTTATGTATTTAAAATGTATTTGTGAATGGATTTATTATACCAATATCTTTAAATAATTTCTTATAATTGCAATATAACATTTTTATTTTTTCTTTATTCGTGGTTTATGTGTTATGATTATGTATCGGTTCTTGAGAATTTCTTCTGTATACCGATGGTTACATGATAAACCGATGGTGGTTGAGACTGGGATAGCTCTCCAATTCATTGGATCACGTGATGGAGGTCAACTATAAGGTTTATCCTAAGATATATTTGGAATAAACTATGATGGGTTTTCTAAACATATCCATAAAGGTTACTCCCTATGTCATTTTGAAAGATACAATATATGTATTATATGGAGGGAATATGTTACCTTTATGTTTTATGATTTCTATGATGTTTTTATATTAATAAAATGATTACATGATGTAAGCTAAGTAGGTTAGGTTTTATGGGTGAAAATATTGATTTTGTGAAAATGTTTTCTTGTGTTTTAAATATTAATGAAGTAACAATTTTATTCTTTATTTTATATTCCATAATGATATTTTTATGATCATCCAATGTTTTTGAAATTTTTTCCATAGGGTATAAGGATGGGTAAGAGAAATTAAGAATCCATGAATATTTAATTATCAAGAAAAATAAATCACAATTTGTTAAAAGGGTTTTATTTTGGTGGGAATGTGGATACTGAGTGAAACTATTCACATGCAATGTCTAGGTCTATTATGTAATAATTATTGCCTAATTATCTAAAATTCTAAACTTGAAAAGTTCATTCATGTGAATTCTTGACTTATATCAAGATTATATAATTTTTAAGGATGAGTGCTTATACATGGAGTGTACCATTAGTACATCGTGTGTTCTCAATGATCAGGACTCATCATGTTTCCATGGCCATACCTGTTTACCTCAACCAAGTCCCATGTCTTTTAGCTATGTACTACCACATGACCATGTCTCATAACATGGACAGACTGGTTATATCCCGTGACCACATGACCTCGGTTCATTATATGGTGTGTTCCCTATGTACATGGAATGCATTCATCAATGGATCACCTTCATATAATGGGAAGAACACATGGTGAGTTCCATTTAAAAACACATAGTGTGATCAGAAATTTCAGATGAGAATTTCCTATAAGCCACCTAAAGCCACCATTTTCACCCGAAAACCCAACATAACCAACACGAGGTCCCATATAGTCACTAAAGGGATCTAAATTATTAAAAAAATCCTAAAAATTAGTATGGGATGAAATGATTATAAATATTCCCACCTCATTGGGAAATGATGAAGAATCGGGTCTAAAATGATGTCTGAAACGTGTTGCTCCTAAATTTAGTGACAATTAGTGTCAAGAACTAGGATCCATATATCCTCCCCTAGAATCTAAAAACATGGGTTAACTATCACATATGGTGTTCCTCTATCTATTCTACTCATGTTAACCTAATGTGTGTGGGGATTATTAGTTAAATTGTACTAAAATAATAAACATCTACTTAACACGCCACCAATGTTCACCCCTACCGAGAACCTGACACTAATAATGGTTATGTTGTCGCTAGGATAGAAATACCCTTATGAACAAAACCATAGTCATATATTTATAAGATGTGTCTTTTTTTTGAGTGTTATAACAAATATATTTAATAACTACAAAGTCCTGAGAAAATATATTTATTATTTTTCATATCACCGTACTATGGTTGTTCGGGCCCTGGAACCCCATGCCAAATCAGGGAATACATTTTGAAATAATATATGAAATATTAAGAATTATTATGTGGTAGAGGCCAATTTTCTACTCTAACCTCACCTTCAAGGATATTCATCCTAAAAAGAATTAAACATACACATAAGGGAGAAAACTGATCTCTCAACTAGAACTCCCACAATGTTACGATCTCTTAAAGGTTCCCATGCCATGAAAAAACATGCACCACAGGGACCCAATTTCTAAAATATAGTATTATATTGGTATAAAACTCAACACCTCATTTCTAGCTAATCCAAGTTATCATCATGAAATATGTCATGCAAATGTGTTCTTTTCTGCAAGTGGTGGAAAACACATAGAACAGATACCAAATATTACCAATGAGTCTAATGTCTTGTCACCTTGATAAACCACAAAAAAATATTAAAAATGATTCATGAAACCAAGAGTTAGCCTTATGCCCTGGGAAACTCTCTATATGCTTCGATGAGGTTATATATCATAGAAAAAAATTTCTCATCATCAAACTCCATGGTTCACCAAACATTCATCCAATGAATACTATATGGAAAATTTAAAAAAATCAATATTGATAAATTCCCGCAGTATCACAACACTTATATGTAATCAAACTAGTTGGAAGGTATAACAATAAAACCAAGAAAAGATTCCCTTGAACCTTGAGTTGGTGATATCCTGGCCAAAGCTCAATCATTAATAACCTCATTACCCCAGGGCTTTGGGAAAATAATCCATCAACTCTCAAGTATAGGTGATCCTCAATGAATGTCACTTGAATAAGAAAACCTCAACCAATCCTAATCTAATGGACTCTACCTCAAATAAAAAAACACATGGAAACCCATGTGAACACACAGGTACTAACCAGTACTCCATCTATATCACCCCAATTACTACACATCTTTTGATTCTCCATGGAATACCGCCAATATAAAGGTGAAAACATCAAGGTTGTACCATGAGGCCACTCTATGAAGAATAAAACCCTCATATGTGATTATCTTGGTATGTCCTCAATAATATTTACATATCTCTACCACTATAGAAAGGGACAAATAGCTCTTTGAAATAATACATCTCAGGTTATACTAGCCATCTGAACAAAGAGGGTCATATCCACCCACACATGAGCTCATGAAACGTGAAAAAAATTCTTTGCTAGTGTATCCAAGACTCAAATAGGGGATACACTCATGAAAGAGTGGATCATGATTATTCAAAAACTGAAATGGGGGAAATTATTCACCTATAATACCCTTGGCCACACTTGAGATTTCCAGCCAGAAACCCATTCAACCTAAATCTCATACTTTTCCAATATTTTCCATCCTCTCCATCTAGGACCTACTCCATCACCTTAATAAAATATAATTCCATGAACTCACTAGTCAAATTAACTCATCCAAAACACCTCAACACTGTCTACATAGGGTGGAAATAACTCACTCATAGAGTTTTTATATCACATCACAAAAAACGCTTCAATGTGGGAGCAGTGTCCCTCATTATTATGAATTAGAATACACATCACAAAAAAACCCAACATGGTTCCACCAATGCCCTATATCTCCATGAAAATCCATAATCAAGAATTAGAAAGGGAAATGTAGTAGACACCTATATCTAACAAAAAAAATGAAAATATAGAATGGGTACCTTGAATACCTATAACATCTTCTAATTCCTATGGGTATAAAATATCGTACACCTACATATGTCATTCACAATAACCACTAGCTCTTGGAGCAATGAATGGAATACCTTGGGGTGGTGGTGGTGGAAACAAATAAAAGTGTTAATAACCGCATTCTTCACATACATCTCATATTCCTCATCGACCACCCTACAACACTCAATGAAATTACTAAATCAAACTCACTAGACAATCAACCACCCCTATTACAACTTATCAACAAGTAGGAAACTCCCATGTGATATAACTATACCCTTCACAAGAATAGAAATTCCTCAACGCTAGAGGACTACTCTATTATCAAGCTACCTAAAAATGATGGTGCCTATTACGTCACATGGAAACTATCGGAATGTCCTACTCAACCAGGAATAAATGAAATCCCTACCTCTAAATCCCATGATATGTACTCGATCCCAACACATCTTTTTCCAGAACCAACAGATTCATACTCAATAATGTCTGAAAACACACATCCTCTTGAACTCTCATAGGTAGATATGTGCACTACTCAACTGGTGGATGCTATAACAGCTACCCACTAGTACAAAAACATACATCATGACCAAGTCCTTTCATGGAGACCTCATCGCTCATTGGGTCCTATCCTTGACCTATCTAAGAAAACACCAATGTATGTTATCCTGGAATCATCTTGAAAAAAATATATATGATATGGTCAAAGTGTATATATAGTGACATGACTCAAGAAGGAAATAATAACCACAAATTAATCCTATATGGATCATATACCAAAGTTTTCTCTAAAATCATTTTCTAAATGATTTAAATCAATAATTAGGTAATCATAGTCTTGGTGAATTAATATGTCGACCACTACACAAATACTGGAGTCCCTGGCATGAAATATAAACATGAATCACAAAACACTATCTCTTCAAATAAAGATTGTAGCTAGACAAAAACTAAACTATGCTCCAAATATAGAACGTACTCTGATAAAACTATATAATCACCCTACCCACAATGGATTTCTTGGACAATAAAATTTTGAGCTTCTTCTACCACATGAACACCTCTAATAGGCTAGGGGTGGTGACTAGAACTGAGTAGGCATAACACACACATGGGTGGAATTTTCCATAAAAGCCTATATACATGTACCCACATCCATCTCCAAAAAATAATATAGAGATAATAATAAAGCTGCTATAAAGATTCTTGTATACATCAATCCCTCAACAGTGTACAAAAAAGTTTTAGAAATGGATAAAAAGGAAAAAAACATGACCCCCAAAATAAACTATAAAAGAGTCCAGAGTTCAAAACAAGAGTTTATTGTTATCAAATGAAAGACCAGAACCCTACTTAGAATTTAAATCCCAAAGATATGTTGCACCATATCCTAGTACCCTAGGTACAATAATAGAAAACTTATAGTCTAAAAAATACCCAATATGTTTTGATAGAGGTTGTGCATGAGCTATTATAAAAATACTCAGTAGGAACCACATAAATCCAAAACAAAAGAGAGTAATGGATAATCATTAGTTAATTTTTCAAAAAACCTAGAGAAGAAAAACAAGAGAGGGATATGACTCTATATTGACCAATCCTTAGATATATAGTAAAAGTTATAACAAACCATTTATATCAAGAAAGATGACATATAAGTAAGTACTCATAGAATATCCAAAAAATACTCAAAAAAAATCCATGTATTAGTGCTAAAGAGCATAAAACTGACCACAGTCTCCATCTAGAAGTTTGAATGTAGCACTCATCTAATATTAATCTATCAAAAATCCAATGAACACAAGATGTTACGCAACTAATATATGTAACACATCAAGAATACAGAATCTAATGTCACATCACCTCTATCCTTAATGATAGAAAACCAAGAGATGTCACTCCATTAGTTATACCTCATCCATCCAAAATAGATCTCATATAACAACTCTTTTGATAATGCTAAACTGATGGAATGAACCTACCATACCCAGTAGTACCTATCCTAGATGCCACCCTATTCAGACAACACCATAGATTAATTCAAATAGTGTCCTAGTAGATCTCCAAAACACATGGGTGGGATCACTTCCAGTAAACATAGAGGATACTACAAACCCTTCATTGAAAGCTGAACAAAAAAAAGTGTATCACACTATGAACAAAATATGGAAGTACTAGCTAAGAAGATGATCGATACACATGTCATATTTCTCATGTTGATTCCACAAACTCTTCCTTGGGAAAAAAACATTGTAGAACACTCAATTAAATAGATGGGATTCATTCGAGATACAAACTACATCGACCAGAAAGATTAGATCTTGATACACAGATATAGGGTCTATACCCTAAAAACACTCGGGGATCTGTCTCCGACTAGAAACATCCACCATAGTGGGGGATCGATGCATGAGTAAATATTGGTCACGTTGATTCCAAAAACCCTATCATGGAAAGCCAGAAGGAAATGAAGATCATTTTGGGCCTCTTAGAGAGATATGTTCTCCAATACACCCGTTCTATAGTCGAATGACATTAAGATAAGTCACTCTAAAATATGGTAACATGCCCATGGTGCACAATATTTAGGAAACCATAGAGGGGTTTTGACCCTATGGTGAGGAAGTGATGCTACCTTGAACCCTAATAATAATAAACCGAGGTAATAAAACCAATCGCTACATGTATAGACCCCGGTAATTGAAGTGAACCACAACATCACCTCATACCATATCTCAACGTCCCAAAATGTGGCTTTCATTGTGAACAATTCAGAAATAAACATAGGATGTGATAGTAATGTGTCTCACTTAGAATCTAAAAGAATGATATGTATAAGGGGTAAAAGTATCCAAGGGAAAAAAATGGCGTGAACTCGCTGTAAATGGTGTGTTTCTGGACACTAGCCCTCGGATGTGTACACTTGTCACAATCTGTATGCAGAAAATAACATACATGGAATTTACACAATTTCACAGGGCATGTGACCTCATCTAAAGCTATGTGCATGTCCTTTAGCATACATGACATCACTATCCATATACCATCACACAATAATTACCGCAAGTAAATCACATGTTATCATCGACCAAGACACATCATATGTCCATGGTTATGATCATGTACCTTAATCGATGACCATGTCATCTGGATGTGTTCTTTCACACAACCATGTACCTTGATATATCGAGATATACCATGTCCCTCATCCATATGACCAAGGATCAGAACACTGCATATACCCCCCAATATATGGAAATGTAGTCCCCAAAAAGAATATTTTTCCAAATAGAAAGAACGCCTTACATTTTCCACTAAACCACGCTCAATTGGATTGGAAATTCCAATTGGGAAATTTCATTGGGACACATAAAACCTTTAATTTTCATGTAAAAACATAGATAAACCCTTGTGTGGTCTCTAACCGTAATCTAAGGTCTCTGAAAACTCAAAAACATGCATCATAATGGGGTTAGAAACAAATCTCATAAATATCCCTACCTTGTGGAAAAATTACAAAGCTTATGGTCAAAAAATGATGCCTAGAACATTATCCTCCATGATCTGGTGACTATCGATGTCAGGATTGAGGATTGATAGCACCTCATATCCTCTCTAAGGCCTCAACTCATTTATCATAAGAGGGGATACTGCAGATTTACCTTACTGGTGATCCAAAAGGGGGAAGGTTATATTATTTAAATTTTATTAAAATAATAAACCTCCATTTAATACCATAAAAACCTCACGCCCTGGTAAGGAACCAAATATTTTTTATTCCTAGTGTGAAAAAAATGTTTTTAATGCATCAATGGTGTTATATATCCAATGAGAGTCTTAGATCAATAGTTAATAAATGATTATTAAATAAATACATGTATATCATAAAATATATTTATTATTTTTTCATATCACCATCCCAAGTCTCTCCAGTCTGTAAATCTCTATTTCGACTCAGCTTTTATCTTCAAAAATATTCTGTTAAATATTCCAAATTTATACACAAAAAATTAGGTCACTAAAATTTTGGGTTTTTTAGTTTCCAATGGCGTAGAATGAAAACAGAATTCCCCCATTAAAAAAACATTTTAAGTGTTTTTTCAAAGGTATTTTCAAAGGTATAGAAAAACCTATTGATATTATAATTTATGGTATTTAAATATGATTAATGATATTTCGGGAGATGTTTTATTTGGATGATTTATATTTAACCCTTAGGTTTAATGTAAAAAGATATTTTAAAACAATTATATTATAGATTTTGGGACATTAGATGAAAGGTATGAGGAAAAATATATGGTTAAAATATAAATTAATGTTTTAGTTGTTGTGGATAATTAAAATATAATGATTATTATTTATGGATTTATATAAGTTAAACACATGGTTTTATTGTATTATTTTTTGAGTTAAATGTGTTATTTCGTCATTTTAATGTTTATTTATTTTATGTATTATCTATCATTTTAAAAAGACATTGTTTTAGTTAATGTGAAAATACATATCAAATAACTAGTTACTATTTATTGGATCATGAGATCTACATGTTGTTTAAATTAGTTCTCTGGACATGAAAAAAGTATCATGAAAATTCATTTCATATAAAAATAGATGTGATAGAAGTAGAAATTGATCTAAGCACAACCAATGAATAAATTAATGATTATAAACTTGATGAAAATCAATTATGTATATTCTATTATGTTTATATTCTATTTATAAAAAATATTGCTAAAATCTAGGAAAATGAGATTTAAATAGAAATTGTATCATATAAGCATCATTTATGAGGAATTTTATTTCTTCTAAATACCATATTCATTTATTCTTTAATGTTTATTGGTTTTATCTTGGTCATTTAACTTCTTATGATAAATTTTTGTTGTCACTCTCCATAATTATTTTGAGATTAATTTTTTCCTTCATGTATATACATTTACTTCCCAGTAATGCTTTAATTTTTTTAATCCTAGTTATGTAATATTCTAGATGACCTTCATATTTCACTTTTCCAATTTGAAAATAATTTTATACCACCACATTTTATGATTTGTGTTTTCAACAAAGTTATGTCAAAAATTTTAAACATTATCTTTCAAAATTCTTGATAAAATAATGATAAATTATTTATGAAAATGTGGGAGAATGTAACACCCTGATATTTTTAATGAACACTATTTTCAGTAGCATACACAATAAGATTAATTTAACATTGACAACCAAGAAATATTATCATTTAAATATGTCCATTATAACATAGCTATTGAATTGACAAGTATGAATAGGAGTAACCATATATATATATATAATGGTTCCACTCCATTATAATTTATAACTAAATTATTATTAAATAAACACTAAATTTTTAGTAATGTTATTTCAGTATTCATAAATTATTTTTCCTTTAGAAAAAGGGTTTTATTTTTTAAGATATTATTATATAATTAATCACTTTTTAATTTAGAAATTTTATTCTTAAAATAATTGTACATTTTTAATAATCACAATAACAGAATTATCTTACGCTGAAATTTCTGGATTCTTCAAAAAAGATTATATTTTCAATGAATAGTGAAAAAATATGAAATTTATAGAAAACTAAAATTTCCATTCATGTATATAAAAATTATCATTTTTTTACAAATTTTAAAATTTATTTTGTTTATTTTTATTAAGCATAATTAAAATATTTTCAATATAATTTTTACAATTTTTACTTTTAATGTAAAAACATTATTATAGTAGAAAATATATTTACTTGGGAAAACATTCTACACCACATTTAGCATTTATATTTTAAAAATAATTTATAAAACTGTTAGGGAATAAATTTGATGAAATTAATATCATATTTTGATTAATTATTTCCCAAATTTTTAAATAAGTTTAAATTTTTGGAGGATATTTATAGTAATTTTTGTGAATATTTTTCATCATGATAAGGGTAAATCAATTAATTATATTTAAGGATAATGATACAAGGATATTATAAATATTTATAACAAGAACTATATCTATAATTTATGATTTTAGTTTTACCATACCTACCCAATATTAACAAATATGGTGTCTTGGTGAAGTTATTCCATGATAAATCCATTTATATTATTTTATTTATTGACTAAATAAAAAATGTCACATTAATTCTGTAAATAAATCATATTATTTTAGAAGGATTGAAGGAGGTTAATTTTAGTTATAAGTGTTTATTTTAAATTTTACTTTTTTTCATCATTCTTATTTATTTTCAATATATAGTGATTAAATATTACTTAAATTCTTACGAAACAATGACTTAGAGCTTGAGAAAGAAGAATAAAAATCAAGAAAACATTTCTAATAACTAAAAAATTAATATAAATTGGTTGATATATGGAGTTAAAATTATTATAGACAAATATAATGTATTAGTTATGTGTTAAAATTTTATCTTTGAAGGATGTTACTATATTGATATTTTTTAATGTGATGTTATTTAATTAGTATTGAAAAAGAATCTAATGGTATTTTATGTTAAATAATATACTATAGAATGATTTAAATTTCAGAACTATATTATATTCTATTAATTGAATTGGGTATGGTTCATAATATCACCCATTTTCCATTAAAGAGGAAAATTTCACCATATATTAAATTTTGTGACCCACAATAAGTAAAAAATATTGTTATTGTGGTAACCATTAATAGGCTCAACGATGGGTTAACACTATGGGATAAGGATTAATATAACTTCTAAACTCCAATAGATTTTACATTATGAGTTTATTTCTACTTATATTCATTTAATATTATAAATATATCAAATTGGTTCCATATTACCAACAATATTAATTTATATTAGCTTAATATTTTAAGATATTACATGGGTTCCACTAAAATCTCTTCAAAAGAAAAATATCTATCCTCTATTAATCATCAAAACATTGATCCACATACCTTGAAAACCCCCTAAAACCTATTTTAAACAAACTTATACAAAATCTATATTTCCATACCTTCTCAGGTAATCATCCCTAGGGTCCTTAATTAGATATCTCGAGATGGTTCTTTAATGTGGTGGTAATCATCAAAGCCAAAAAATTTCATTTTACTTATTCTTATATGAAAATTAATTATATAATACCATTTTAAGTAAAATAACATGTGAATATAACATGTAATTATATTTTTCTTTATTAATTTAAAAAACATATCCATCTTCTATTCCCATCAAATTGGGAATGGAAACATTGTTTCTACGTACCTGTAGACTATAGCATCCACTCAATGATGTGATTCATTTCCCTTAAATGAATCCCATATAAATTTATAATGATGGATTGAATCAATATATATGATATTAATGATATTATTATAGTTTTTTAAAGATAACATATCATCTATTTTCTTACCATTCATTCCATTGGAAAATTGTAATGTCATTGGTGCGTACATATGGATTACCACATATTTGATGAGATAAGATTTATGTTTCTTATATTCCATTAAAAGATAGTTATAAATTTTTTTGATGTATTAAAATTATAATTATTTAATAATCATTATTATCAATATTATCAAATTATCAACCCTTTGACAAAAGCCAACCTACCAATGATATGATATTTGTAAGGATTATTTGTCTTAATATTATTTGGTTGAGACATGACTTATATTATGGCCCCAATTTACATTTTTATGTTTTATATAATTCATATTGAGATATAATGGTATTAATTACTCTCTGGTCAGGATATTTGATGTTCATTTTATGTTCTCACATTCATTATATATTGATTCAAATGTTATAAATTTTTTACGAGTTTTCGTTGAAAAATGTTCAATTCATTGAGAAATAGTTCATGTTATGCACAATGTTTTATTTTATAACATGTGTATACTAAAACATTATAAACTTTTGACATATTATTTTATGTAAAATACAGTTTTTATTATATCATGTTATGTTCCTTCATTGAACATCTTTTTGATCAAATCACCACCTATGTTGCAAGGGTTTCTCGTCTCTATCTTCCTTCTTTGAGACATGTTTTGATTGATTCATCTATATTCATTAATGTGGTATATTGTAATATAATATAATGAATATTTTTAAATTCATGGTATTTTATGTTTTTTATATTATTTATTCCAAAATGGTTTTTGGTTTTAAAATACAATAATGGAATTTTCTTTAAAATCATTTTAATGGATTTAAATACTTTTATCCAAAATCACCCCCTTGTTATTTATATTATTCCTACAATGTAATTTAATTCATATAAATGATTTACTGAGGTTATTATTCCTAAACATAAAAATTACTTTATATTTATTATTGTAAAATATGTTAATGTTTTCCATACTAGTCAAGTTTGACAATGTTTTGAAAATATGGAAAAGAATTTTTATATTTAATGTATACCAAATGAATAGGTTTTACTTCAATCATAAATATTATTTATTTTTAACATTTAATTATATAAATCAATGATTATTTTCAAATAAACCTTGCTTCTCATATTTTTAAGAATTTTAACCTGATAAGGTGAAGAAAAATTGTATTTTCCCATATTTCCAAAGAAATGATATACATGTTATTTTAAATGTATATTTATCTATGTCAAAATTATTTAATAATTATAATTATTTAATAGGGATATGATCTTATTATATCATTCAATTCCTTTTTATTAATGGTTAATGGTGATATTTAATGTGATTTTTAGGGAAACAATTACATTTTTTGGGTAAAATGAGCTATAAAAATGTGATGAAATTGAATCAACCATGTATTTTGATTCATGATATAGTACCCATAAATTATTGATAAATATATGATGGGGTATTGAAGCCAAATTCTCAAGGGATTTATTATGATATGTGATTGGTTGGCCCCTTATAATATTTTAATGAATTGGATAACACAAAAAAGTGAAATGGATGAATGTTACATATAAGATAAGATAGAGTTACATTATTCTAATGTGAATTTTTTTTTTAAATTTTAGAAACTCATATGAGATATTAGATTTAACTAATATAAGTTAATCCAAATATATTATTTGAATTAAACTATTTATGTGATTTTATGATGAATGTTTAATGTCTAATAGAACCTAAAACGTTTTTCGATAATTGATATGATTTATAATGATTAATTTGATCAAGGATTTATTTCACATAACTCATGATTATTGAATAATATAATTCATCTATTATTTTAATGTTTTTTCCATTTATCATTGTTTTTTTGGTTTTTATGTCTATGAATTGAACCTATGTTATTATCGGTCACATTAAGTATGAAATCATACAATTTTATGCTCACTGAAGATATTAAATTTTGAATTCATTTGTATACCCTTAATGAATTTTTGTGACATCCATGTCTTATTGTTACTATTCCCAATGTTATGAAGATTTATTTTAAATGAATTATGACTATAATTATTTCATGTGTGAATAATTTTATGGTATATGCTGGTGAATTATTTTGATATTAGAATAAATAGCTAAAGTCTGAAAAATGATCACAAGAAGATTTGTGTATAATTATATATGTGTTTACCATAATTTTCAAAAACATTAAACATAGATGGTCATCAAGTATGTAAGTGATCCATTTATTCTGTTCAATGTTTTATGTTTTAGATGTATTAAATTTGGTTATGTTTATCATTGTCAAAGCGAGAAATGTAAATATTAGGATTTAGTTTCAGTTCTTGGAGTGCATTTTAGGGTCTATTATTTTTGGTATATTCTCATGTATTATATAACATTTGAGAATTGGATGTTTTCATGTGATGTTAACTTAAGTGTTATGGATACCATAAAAACTTTTATATGTTTATTGTTAATCTCAAGATCAAGGGAATAAACACCCTATTTGAAGATCTTGGTGATTGGATTTAAATGTGAATAATGATATTTTACAAAATATTATGTCTGTGGTATATCTAACACATAAATAAAAAGTGAAGGATTATTTTTTAGAACGTTATTTCATTTTTGGGGACACAATATGAACAATATGAGACATCCTTTGATGTAAAAACATTTTTTAATGTTGATAAAATTTTTATTAATTGGGTTAGATAGTTATATATTTATAGAATTAATAAAATTTATACTTTGGTTTTACAATTGATATTTTGGAGTCAAATAATTTATTTATTCGTAGAACGGTTTTATAATTTTTGGTATTATCATTCCTTATGATAAAAAATTTCCGTTTTGGTAAATGTAAAAAGTTATTCGGAATAAACTTTTATGATATTTTGGATAATTTGATCCATTATAAATTTAATTTAGATGTTTAACCATGAATTTTTTCATTAATATTCATTTCATGTAATATGAGGTCTAAGAGAAGTGTGTATTTATTGAATCACTATCGAAATATGATATTGTGCATATGAAATGGGTTCAAATCAAGCAATAGTATTTTATTATGTTTTTAGTCTGGAGAGTAAATTAATTCCTCAACTCTATGAAAAATATCATGAAATAAAAATGTTATCATGTTACCTTTATTTATATTGGATTAATGGTCTTCTTAATTACTTATTTTGTTTTAGTTTTTTATTCATTGACTTTTTCCAGATCATTAAATTTATTTTGATCATTATTATCTATGACTCCCTATCATTATTTGGAGAATAATATTCTCATCCATGTCTACATTTTCAATTACCACTACTATTATTAGGTTTTCAAATTATGTCACGTGTTATTCCAAAATACCTACACATTTCCCTTTTCCTATATTCTAACAGAAGTTTTATTATCCCCTTTAATAATTTGGTTTTTTAAAATGAGTTATTCCAAATATAAAACCTTTGATTACCTAGTTCATGATAGAATGAGAGGAATTATGTCATTAAATATCAATATAATTTTACCCTCTAGTATATTAAATAAACATTATCTTCGATTTAAAACACGAAACATAACACCAAGATTGAATAACTATGAAAAATTATCATTTAAATATTAGAATTGTATAATAGTTTTTGAAATTGTGGGTATGAATAAGTGTAAAATAATTAAGAAATACAAAGAAAAATAAATTCATACACACAAACACAGATATATAATGTATCAACTAAATAAAAATGTATTTATACATTCTTAGGAAGGAAACACTCATTTTTAATGTCATTCAATGGTTTAAAATTACATTTTTTTAAAAATGGTTATTATTTTCATTTGTGAGAGAATATTGTAATACTTTTATTCCAATTTTAAACATGTATTTTGTAAAATAATATATTTTTTAAAAACATCATATAAAAATTTAGTAAGGGTAAAATATTGGGAGTTTTTTGGAAAAGATTAATTTTTAATTGAATAGTGATAAACACCGATTTATTGAAAAATATATTTTTCATTCATGTATATACAAATTCAAAATTATTTAAATTTATTTCAAAATTTATTTTTCGCTTTTTATTAATCATGATCAAATTAAATTTATTATAATCAAAATTATTATTAATTTAGGCATGAGAACTTTTTTATTCTCTATAATTATATTTTCTAGAAATCCATTTTTTCATCATATTTTGTGGGTTTGGAATAATGTGTATTTATAAAACTTTTAAAAATTTAATTTTAAAGATTGAATTCCATATTTTGAATCATATTATTCAAATGTGGTAAATATTTCAACATAAATTTTACTAGTTATGAATTAAAACCCAGGTAAATATTTGTCACTAAGGTAAGGTAAAAATGATTCATTAAGGATAAAAACAATGTTTAAAGTCCACAAAAATAAATATAATACCGAAATTATTTCCACGTGATTACATTTTTCGGCCTTAAGAATAAAATATTATTAAATGTGGAATACTTGAGATATTTTTTCCTTAATAAAGTCCTTAAAATTATTTTTAAGTATAAAATAATTTAAAAGGCCACATCATTATTTTAAAAAATAAAATATTCTTCATACAGATAAAATGAGGTCATGTTAAGTTATAAGTGATTAATTGAAACAATAATGAATTTATTTTCCTGAGTTTTGTTTTTAAAATTTCAATAATGAAATAATTTTGTATAATTATTATGCAATAAATACTCAGTGATTTTGAAATAATCATAAATGGCATGAAATTGATTTCAAAAATTTGAAAAGCAATATTTTTTGTTTTGATTAGGTGCCACCCAATTTATATATATAAATATAATGAATTATTTATTTACTAAAAGTAAATATTTGATCTACATTTATGTCATGATATTTATTAAGGTCTAATTATTTAAATTTTCTTGAAAATGTTGTAGTACTAGAAAATTACCCAATACCTGTGGTTCAGAACCATGTGTATAACCAATAAATCCATGGGTATAGGCTATATCCACTGTTCTGAGAACCATGAGAGATATTCCATTAGTGTAGCTCTAAAATATACCCACAGTATGAAAACAATATTTCCAATGATATGAATCATGGAAATAGGTGATTCCACCGTAAGAATAACCCTATACCAACAGTTTTGAAATCATTGCTACTAGACTAAAAAAATTCCTACGATAAGATTCAAAAATTGAATTTTCACTATATCATCCAAGAACCTAAGCACTTAAAAAAATATGATTATTTTTATATATATATACTTATATATACTATTTTAAACCATAAATAGAGGTTAATAAATGTGGAAATAAGTATTACTGTGGGATTTTATTATCCTCCCATGTGGGAAAATGTATACACGCATATTATAAATATAGCGTCTATATAGATGAATTATACTCAAGGGGTTCTGATAAACTATGGGTATAGCTCTTGAACCAAACCCTATACCCAATTCTTTTTGAAAATACATGTGTATAAGGGTGACGTATACACATGGATTTTGGAAAAACAATGGGTATAGGTATGAACTAAACCATATAACCAAGTTTTATTGGAAAACTATTGGTATAGAGGTGACCTATACCTATGTTTTTTTTATAAAAAATGGGTATAGTATTGTTTTCCAGTAGTGATGTTAATAGTATTTTAGGATAAATAATATTTTTATTAAAAGATGTAAATTTTACAAAAATATTTTTATTCTCTATGTGAATGGTATATATTCTATAATATCATATATCTTCCATTTATTGGTAATTTTTTATTATATATGATTATTATTGACCACTAATGTGTAAAAACATTGTTATCATGAAAATCATTAAAAGGGATAAGAGAGAATAAAAAAGGGAGATAAAGGTTAAAATATAAAATTGACAAGTCTATAATTTTTTATGAGAGTATATAAGATTATATACATTATCTATTTTCAATATATAAATTTGGATTCAATTGAACATGAAAATTTTCCTATATTAATTTAATACTTTATGAAAATCCATGTGTACCCCTCTCCCCTCTTATAAAATGATACCACCTCTTGTTTTTTATTAACACATACACGAGATAGTTATCTATACCAAAACCTACCAGGAAACATTTAAAAAATTATTATTCCTCTTTTAGAGGCAATTGTATCCTCAAAATAGAATCCCTTAGGTCCTTAAAAAGACATCCAAATAAGGTTCATCAATGTTGGGATACGATTCTTAATCGAGCATTTTTATTTAACTAATTATAAAAAATATATTTATATCCTAACAATTTTAAAAATTAAAAATTTTATAAATAATATGAAATTATTTTATTATTTTTATTATTAACCTTATTTAATTATCTTTTCCATTAAATGAGTGACAAAAATATCCTTCGTGCTTACATATGGACTACTACATCTTTGATGTGGTGTGTTTCATTTTCCATGACTACCACTCATGGATTTTATATTGGAAATTTTAAAAAATATATATATATATATACAATATTAAAGAATTTTTTTTATATTGTAACAATAATCAACACCTATTTTCACAACAATTCATATGATAGAAAATGATAAAGTCATTCATGTGAAAATGTAGATACAACCTCCACGGAATGATGATATTTCCTTTTCTTGTATGGATTTTATGGATGGTTATAAATTTCAATTTTATAATTAAAATTTTAAATTTCTATTCATTATTATGTTATATATGATAGAAAAATTAACCCATTGACCCTAATAATTTTACCAATGTCATTTTATAATTATGAACCTAATATCATCAAAACTGACGACGTGGACCTAATTGCTAATGTAATTTGATATGTTACTGAAATAAATGAAATAAATTGTTTATTTATATTAGAATAAACTAATAAAATGTTATAAAAAGGTAAATAATTAATATAGTTTTATTATTTTGGATTTTAATGACATAAGTAGAATGTTCAATTGAGTTAAGGCGTTTATTCACTATGTTTCCATCAATCAGGTTATACATCTACATCATTAACTATGTTATTCTATGATTTTGTGTTAAATGAACTATTATTAAATTATGTTCTATTTAAACTATTTTTTTTACAATCTCCACAAAAAATAAATTCTTTGATTAAATGCTATCATCCATTGTATGATCTTAGTAAATATCATTCCTCTCGATATTGTTTCGTTGAGACATGTCGTATATTTTTTAACTAAAATTTTTATATGTTTTATATGATTCATATTGAGATATTATATCATATGACACTATTTAATCATGATATTTTATGTTTTTTATGTCATATATTGGATAAGATATTGATTGAATTGTTATAAATGTTCCAAGGGTTTTTGTGCTCTCAATTTCAAATCATTGAGAACTAATTCATTTTTGTAGCATGTTTTATTTTATATCCTACACTTACTACCCCATGAATATGTTTTGACATATAATTTTATTGATTTTATGGGTTTTATAGAATCATTTTAGGATCTTTATATCATTTTTTTAATTCAACCATTATTCATGCTCCAAAGGGTTAATGTCTCAAACTTCCATCTCTAAGACATGTCATGATTGATTCACCAATATTCATCTATATATTTTAAACAATAAATCATGGAATAAAATTTCATGAATATTTTTATACTCTTTATATATTTTGTGTTTCCTTTCATGTTCTTTCTTTCATAATATTTTTTGTTTATAAATTTCCACAAATGTTTACTATTAAAAAAATATATAGTTAAGAGTTTTAGGAACATTTATCAAAAAAATTCCTGCATGTTTTTTAATTTTGAAAAAATGATTATTTATAAAAAATTATTTCCTTAATTTTTTTATCATGCTATTTGACCATATTAAAAATCGTTCCAAAAGAAATTTATTAATTTTTTCACATGAGACACTTTTGACTGTATTTTAAAAAGTTTAAAAATGGTTCTTTTTATATTTATGAGACGAAGAAACTTTCCCACCCTAATTAATATTACTTTCCTTGAATATTATTTTTTTATTTTCTAATATTTTTTTCATGTAAAATATTTGTCTCAATATTTTATGAATTTTTGGTTTTTTTGGTACCAAATAAAATGGGTATTTTCCCCTATTCTCAAGGAAACATCTTAAATTCCAATTTAAATATATTTTAATATATGTCATTTTACATTAAATATTCCAATTATTATCTAGGTATAAGATCTTATGATAACATTCAATTCCATTATATTAATGTTTTATGATTATTTTTAAATATATTTTTATGAAACTAGTTTTTTTGTTGGGAAAATCAAGATATGAAAATTGTGATGAAATATATGCATCTATGTGATTTGCTTCATGTTATAGTACATGAAAATTATCGATGAATGAAATATTAGGGATTAAACTGAAATAAATAAGGAAATTTTTTAAAATTTGATGTGTGGGCCATTTATAGCTCTATAATGCACTAGGTAATGAGATAGAGATAATTGTATGGATTTAATACTAATAAATATCAAAATAATGTTACAAATTAGGGAAAATATTCATCATATAAGATGTTATATTTATGTATGAAAAGTATGGATGCTAAAAATTTCATTCCCATCAATACATGTAACATGATCAATGCGAAATGACATAAAAATTTAACATATGAAATGGGATATATGATTCAATTGTCATGATCCATTTGGAAGAAATATTTAATTAAATGAAGTATCATTACCCAAAGAAATAATTGAAAACTGTTTAGATACCTTGATTAACTCTGAAAAAACATAATGATATATTTCATAACAAAGGATTTCTATAATGAACCAAGGATCTGATAAAATTTATAATGAACCATTTTTGGTTACCACCTGAACTAGCACAAAAATCAGTAATCCATTGGACCAATGGGATTTACAGATCCCCATAGGATTGAAACTAAAGTATAGGATTCAAGTAAAAATACTTTTAATAGATTAAAACAATAATATAAAAAATTCAAATAACGAATGAGATAATAGAAAAAAAAGAAATAGAAATCACCAAACCATGAAATGTGATTTGTTGTATATAATTATAATCCATCAATTTATAGATAAATAAAAAAATCCATAAATAAACGTATATATATATATATAATAAAAAACAAAAATAAAGAAACAAAGTCTATGAAATAAGGAGTCACTAATGAAATCCCATGAATAAAATCTAAACCAACCAAATAGAATCAATGAATGATGGGAAAAAGTTATTCCAACATTGAAACAAAAACAGTAATGTTTTTATAAATTGGTTAGAGTATATATGGTTTGAGAAAATAACACATATTTTAACTACACCAAAGATTATGTGAAATTACATTATAAGGATAATTCATTTCTCATATTTTTAAATAAAACAATTAAAAAGGTATTCTTCATATTACGATTTATGTTCCATGTAACATGAATATATCAATCCACAAAACAATATATTTATATGAGAAAAACGTGATGGGTAATTTCATTTTAAATAAATACATTTCATAAAATGAAAAAAAATCACTTCATGAACACCTTAAAAACGATTACACACATCGTTAAGAATAATTATTTTTTAATCACACTTGTAAAATCATTTAGGAAGTCCACACACAAAACCACCATATAAATAAACAACCATAAACTAAAAGGAATCATTTCTGTAATAAACCAATGAAATTAATGCATTTAAATAAATAATGGGTCCACATAATAAAAAATATGGTATACAATGGGAAATAAAAACTATCCCCACTGTAAAACCACCAATCAAGCTGTTGGTTTCTTAATATCTTCCATTGGTCTTAATGTGATACCTTTATAGGAATTATAAAAAAATGACCAAAACATTATCTTCTATTTTTTCAAAACACAATCAACTGGCTGAGAATTCAAAAAGAGACCATCAGGGTTGCAACCAATCATGTACAATTTCAAAATATTGGGATACTAATGGAATGAAATTAAATATTGAAGCAAAATTCTAGAAATCATACTTTGATCAAATATATTCCACGACCAAGATAAAGTGAGGATGAAAAAACAATATATAATTAAACTAAAATACCTCACAAATAATAATATCACTACCACATCCAACTCCCTCATAATAAACATCTCCTTAGATCCATCACCCAGTCTGAACATACATCAAACACCACCCATGATAGAAAAAAACAAGGGGATTTATGAGGTTTAACACACCCACATGTTCAGAAAACAATTTAAATGTATCAAATGGACCTTTTTGAAAAAAATAAGATTCTTATTCCTTTTTCAATGTTCGAATATCAATTTACAAATTAAATTTTAAATAAATTCCCCTAAAACTAGGTTTGAAAACTATTAGTGTTTAAACCATTATATTTAAACACATTTCCGAAATTAGGTCAAATCCCACCGTTTATAAAATCAATTTTTAAAAATATTCTTAGCATTTCCAATCTGCACATGGAATTTAAAACAACCATTGGGAACTAGGAAGAACCATTATACCCCATGATGATTTACAACAAATCATTTTTTCACACCATGCAATTATCACATATAATTATGTAAATTTTTTATATCAAAATTCACATATATTAATTAATAATAAATGAAAATACTATAAACATATACCTCATGAAATCGGTAATCAATCCAGAATATCTCAAAATATGCCCCATTAGACTTTGAATGAATGAAAAATCAAGAATGTAACCTATAAAAACATAAACAGTAAAATAATTCTCATAGTAACCATTCCAAATCCCCAATCAAGACATATAAAACCTATTGGGGTTTTGGGGGAAGGGAAACCAAATGGGAGTGATAGAATGTGGGAGGGAGAATAAAGGGAAAGAATAATGGAGGGTCTTACCTCAAAAAAATAAATAAGAAAACAAAATAACATAGAAATAAAATTGAATATAGATGAAGGTGGATACTCTACATAAAATTAACCATCTAGGAAAAATGAAATTTATGTTGTAAAGGGGTGGAAAATTACTTAAATAAAAATATGGGGAAAATGAAATCTGAAATTTTTTCCTGGGAAATTCACATGGATTGCCTTCATGGTTTGGTAAACCATATTTATACCATAAATTATCTACATGAGACCCACTAAAATGTTTTATGGTATTGTTTTATGATAATTAACCCACGAACTAACCATGAAAAATTCCCCAATTACCATATATAACTTTGTTTCACATTTCACTGTGGTTCACTTAATTGCACATAATCTATGGAACACTCAACCCGTATGTATAGGTAAGATGAAATATTTACAAAGAAATACATAACGGTCATCTAAAAACTATATAGTAACAATTATTACAAAACATCAATATAAAAAATTAATTAACAGCAAATATATTTTAGAGTACTTAAATGATTTTTAGTAAACCACGCACATCAGTTCGTGCATTTCAGGAACCCCATTTAAGGGTCATCCATATTGTAACTATTAACTTCATGGTAACCATAAATAAAATGTGAAATGAAATAAACTCAAAATCTTTAAAACTAAACTAAAAAAACCTCTAATTATTTAAATCTCTTTGATATAACATAAAAAAATAAAACAAATGTAAAATAGTGTAACACAATCTCTCCACTATCCTATTTTATACCACCAAATATTCCTTAATTAAATACTATAAATAAAAAGTAATAAAAAGAAAGGATTAGAAGTATTTTACCTAAAATAATAAACTCCACAAAAAAACTCCACCACAACAATCTGTACGAGACCTAAATATGATGGAGATAAAATATTGGTCTCTAAACCATTTTAGATTTTTTTAAAATAGAGGATACTAAATTGGACACACACCTAAAGATGAAACCCCAAAGAAACAAAATTATTCAATAAAATTAGAAATCCACTATACGTTTGGAAAATAAATTTTCCTCAATAAAACAAAAATGCATTCCCCTAATGAAAACTCAATCGATAAACACATCACATCAATGATGGTGTGGCTCCTACGTTCAGGCCACCATGCTCTTCATAGTCACATATGGACGTCAAAAATGGGAACTATTTCATGAAAACCCAAAAAATAAAACTAGAAACCTCATTTTCTCACCAAAAGAAACACAAGTTCCATATAGTTGGGTATAAATCCCTTTTTCTCCTAAATCGATCCATCAATAACCATCTACCTAAATGCCCAATTATAGTCATATACAATAAACAATCCATGAAACCACTAAATGAGTGAAACACAAATATGGATAAACACTGAGATGTAATAACCATTAGTAATAATATGAATCTCACAACAGAAACAAAAGAACTAAAAAATAGTTGAAAAAATTTAATAAAAAATAATAATCTAAAAAACTATACTCCAATTAAAAAACAATAAAATTTCAATTACAGGTTTGTCAGTTTACTTAATAGAAAATACAAAAAATATTAAAAATGATAATATATGCCATGAAACATACACCCAAAAAAATCAAGAATCACAAAACAACCCCTTCGATTTATTATTTTCAAAAATCAACATTCAAAACCATTATAGATGGGAAACCAACCACACCATCAATAAAACCTCATATATTTTAAAAGAACATAGGACTCCATAAAATACCCTAAGACAAATTGAACACCACCACTACATAACTTGGACTTGGTCTAACATGATTCTTGATTTCCATGATGGAGTCTGATGACTGGAATGAATTTAGACCCACCACATAGCATTGTGCATGGTTAGAGTAGATGGGTGAAAGAGCCACTAAAAATGTTGAGTAGAGTCAACAAAAATATCATCCCAACAAATAGAATTTAAATTATTCTTCATATACTAATTGGTAAGTATATTTTTAGTTACATTAATATATACCCAGAATGCCCACACTCAAAAAATGAATCACATAATTTCAATGAAATAAAATTTTACAATGAAACAACTTTTTCCAAAAAAAACACAAGGATCCCCATTAAAAAACCCCCTTTTCTTAAATCCTAAGATAATTTAATTAAAAAACCAATCCAAAATTTTTGAAACATACTCAAAATTGAAAAATATATTCTATTATATTACAAATCTATCAGAAAAAAATATTCCCCAAATCATCAATTTGGATCAAAACCTCAAATTAATTGTTTTAAATCTAATAACCCAACTCCCATTTGAATATTAACTTATATATATTAATTTAATATAAAATATATTTTATAAAACACACTGTCCCCATTTATAGTAATTTCATAAAAGTTAATAGTTTCAAGGGGAATCCAAATATTTCCATCCCATTTAACATTTTTATCACATATAATTTCTTCATTTTAATTATAAACCAAAACGATTAACATATAGATTATATAACATAAATATATATAAAAAACCCATAATAATTTCAATAGCAATGTTTGAGAATACCATTAGAGTCAATTATTAGAGAAAAAAATGAATGTTAAAAAAAGAAATGTATGGTCTGGTTGAATGTGCTGTAAAAATATGCCCTAATAATGAAAATCTGACTAAATGGTATCTAGAACCCACTACACTAGCTCATCATAGATTTCCATAACATGCAATCTTAACTTTTCAACATTTATTACTATATAATTTTCCCTGAAAACATTAATGTGACCTCGGATATCAACTATAATTACACCATAGTTCTTTATATTATAAAAATAATCAATATGTAACACAAAATCTAAACTAAAAAAACAATATCAATGGTAACTCAACATTCATCCCAATGGTGAGTGATCAAGTACCTATCAAATCCCTATAGAGATCTAACATTGATACTTGTATTCTATCCACATGACACACACAATATCACATAATAGTATATTTAATTACCAAGGAACACTCTGTATAACCATTGATAAAAAAATTATAATGAATTAACCAGGGATTCTATCTAAGGTGGTACCCAAAATAGTCTTTCTCTTGACAAAGAAAAATTCCTAATCCCCATGGGAAGAAAAATATTACATGGATATCAAAAAACACTCACGGGAATAGTTTTCCCCAATAAAAAATAATAATAAAATAATCAATCCAATTATATTAGAAGAAAAAATAAACAAAACATAACCCAACCACATGGTCATCTTAATATAATGAACAATAAAAATACGTAGAAAAATAAAAAATCTATAGAAAAAATAGTTAGAGATAAAACCCAAAAAAATCCCAACATTAGCCTCCTTGTGAACTCATGTATCTCCCCAAATACCATAACATAAATTCGAAGCATCCCCACACCACCCATGGACGATATATGAAGTGAAACTAAGCTTTAATGGAAATAAATAAATTATGTATACATTGATCAGTGTGTGTAGGGTATGAGTAAAAATACATAGTAAAAATTTAACAAATTTTTGTGTAATTCTGTTATAAGAATAATTAATTTGTTCTAGTATTAAATTAAACGAAAAATGATTTTCTTTTGATAATGATTAATTGTACATGTGATATGAAAATAAATTTTAATAAAATAAGTCATTTCATTAAGAAAACCTATATAAAGCGATTCATTTTTCACAAAACACATTAAATCACATTTAACAAAATGAAAAAAAATTACTTTAGAAACACATTATTGAATATGAAACATTCCATAAAAAATAATTTCCTTTTAAAAACATTTTAATAATTATTTAATATGTCAACACACACATGTAAATAATGAAAATATAAAAATTAAATTTAAAGGTACCATTTTATCAATAAAGAAATGTAAATAATATATGTAAACAGTAGTTAGTTCTACATTCCAATCCATAGAGAATAAAAAATAATTTCAGAGGTATACTAGATATGAAATAGGCAACAAATTATAGGTGTTATGGGATCTTTTCTAGGTCATAATGTAATAAAATTTAAAATGTTACTAAACTTGTAATAACCTTCTAGCCAATATTACATCCTAACACAAGCTAAAAGGATATCCCAGACTAATAAGCCATAGACGGAACCGTACATCTAGTCTTATTTTACACTATTGGGGACGGTAACTATCCAAAAATAACAAGTGTATAATATGTATGGAATTCCCACATTGCAAAATGGGTTTCCTTGGTAAAGGAAAAGTGAGGGTGAGAAAACAAGAAATCAGTAAACCAACATAAAATGAAATAAAAATTCCATTATCACCTTGAAATCACCCCATGAAATAAACACCTAGATCCATCACCCAATTTACAAATACATGAATCATCATCAATGAATTAAATGAACATCGGGAGATCATAAAGGGTTTACACATGCACTTGTTTAAAAACGATTAAAATATTACAAATAGGCCATCGTGAAACCCAATTCGGTTGCTAAGTCCATTTCACAATTTTTTAGAATACATTTAAAAAATCGTTTCACACTTTCTTATTTTATATTGAAAAAGATCTACCAATAAACATAAATTGAGTAACTTCATCCCAACAAGTTAGAGTACGATATATCTTTCCATAAAATTACACATTTGGTTCATTTCGGATTTAATATTTGTTATTATTAAATGAAATTTACATCAATGGAAAATAATAATATAATATATCTTTAAATTCAAGTGATCGTGATATCAAAATCTTTTCTTATGTCTAAATATTCCTTTCATACTACCCATTTGTTTGATGATGATCAATGGGTATCTAATGTATCTAAATGTAGTGTTCTTTTTGAAGACTCATCCAAAATTTTAATATAAATTTTGGATCACAATATGATATATTATAAATTGTTCCACCATGAAGACTCAAAATGTTGTTAATATATATCCATGTGAGGTTTTACAGAGGTATTTCTTCCCTTAAAATTAGTAAATGTGCAGACATAGTAATGAAATCAACAATAACCCATATAGAACCATTCGTTCTAGGGGAATTTTTAAATATAATTAAATTTCCATTATAATATCATCCCACTTAGCTATAGTAATAGGTATGGGTTTCATGAATCCTTTAGGATGTTATCTCTCATCCTTTACCAACTGAGAAACCCAGAATATCGATATATGTTATATAATTTTTCATTTAATAAAATCTAACAATAAAAATGTTCCTTTAAATACTAATATGTTTTGATTATAATAGTGTGTATAATGAAATTTGAGATATGATATTGGTAATATAATATTAATTTCAACTCAAGAAAAAATGAAACAGATATCGTCTTTCCAAATCTAAAAAATTAGTATTCAAAATGGAAGTCGACCAACATCCCATTATTTATAGGTTACATTTTCTTTTGATTATTATTTTCAATTAGATATAATTTTTTATTATATGTGTTGTATTTTAATCATTCTAGTTTGATGTTTTGCCTTCGATAACTATTCCAATATTCATCATTACTATATAAATGAATACAGGATCATTTTGAATCCCAATTTCAGTAAAAAATACTTGTTATTTTCTATGAAACAAATCGTCCACCTTATTTTATTTCCTAAGGTGAAATTATATTCATAAATCCTAAACATTATGTATTTATAGCCAACCAATTTTCATTTTGTTGAGATATTTCTATGATAATATGTATTTAAAATGATATATTTCCATATAAAATTCATTTGTTTTTTTAAAAGGTAAATTCATTCTTATCTTTAGTGGAAACATTACGACTGCCAACCCAAATTAGGGGATGAATAATTTTGTTCATGAATATTTAAATACAATGATGCATAAGTAAAAACTCTATCATTCTATGTAATGAATCATCTGAGACATTACTTTGATGCATCACCATATATTAGAAATTCAACCCTTCCTGATGGTAAATTTAATATCGATCCACTGACCAATCTCCTTTTAATTAGTCAAAAATCTCATTACATTCCTTAGACTATATAAAAATAACCTTTTTATGAATCAACATACTCTAGGGATAGATAATAACTACTGTCTAAAAAAACACATCAATAATAACCCAATAATCTATGTAAAATACATACCTATATTATATTCATTGGTGTTGGACATTTCATAACATCATTTTTCATTCAAATATCATAGGATATTTGGAACTTGGAGACAGTATGGATATGAAAATAAATGAATTGAATCAACAATTTTATTTTTTGAAATTTTCTGTGTTTGTATTTTTATCAAAGAGTATTAATAATTATTTTAAAATTGCACTTATAATTATAATTTCATTGATAGTATATCCAGATTCCATCAATAAATACCCCAATGTAATTATCAATATAATTCATGAATACTATGTTCAACTGATCCATAAAAATAGAAGCTACATTGTTCAATCTAAAGGTAACTACTATAAATTTGTAATGTACATACCTCATATGAAATGTCATATTTTTAATATCATCCTTATTTAATTATAGTTGATGATCCCAAGAGTGAAGATAAATCATTAAAAAATATTTACCTCCCTGAAGTCGATCAAGAAATTCTTCATTAAAGAGAAGCTAATACTAGTTCATTAAAGTAATGGAATTTATTGCGCCCTTATCGATGCAAAACATCATACACCCATACATATTTTTTTAAAAATTGAAATTTCGTTCCCCATGGTGAAATAAAAAGGTCTATAAATCCCTTATCATAGAATAGGACTACATATATGGGTTTATTTAGCACTAAGATTTATTAGCACTATCTTAAACAGTAGATAAAGGGGTCATTTATCCGTACTAATAAAAACGAACTGATAATGGGGGGAAATGTTTACTGATATAAAAAAATCTTATAGATTAGGTCCCTTTATCATTGATAATAATAATTCGCTAATTATGGGTACCCATTATCAGTGTGATTAAAAAACATTGATAAATACCCCCTTTAATAGTACTTTTTTCCTAGCAATGATAAATACCCCAATTTATCACTGTTTTTTTTCAAGCACTGATAAAGTTCATATTTCATAAGAAATTTATAATTCATTAAAAATAACAAAATTATATATTAGTATATTTATATTCAATGAAATATAATATATATTTTTTAAATATGATTTAGATAAGCCTAAATATACATTTACTTATAATATATAAGATATTTAGTGAAAAAGGATTATAAAATTATTATAAATTATTATAAATTAATAATTTACTGATTATTATTGAGTAATAGTAATTTAATAATAAATGGATAGCCTGAACATTAATCAAATTAATGAAAAGTTTAAGATATGTTGAAAACATTACTTAATCTTCAAACAACCTTAAGTATTGATCTCGGTGTCTGTTTGGGCTCTACCATATATCCAATCCAAAACCTTCCAATAGATCTACGCTATATTATTTAAGGGAGACAACCTTTTATAATTTTTAGAGGCTAAGAAGTCCCATAAGGCCAAAAAAACATTGATTTTATTCAGGGAATACCAATTTTTTAATATTTGATGGGATTTTAGCCTTGTCTAACGGTGCGTTATTTTATTTTTTATGTGGAAAAATAAATTAAACCCAGGCATTAAATTAATATTTATATTGTGTTTTTATATTTTTATCATTATTAATAATGTAGTTATATTTATAATTAAATAGATGCATACTTTATTATATTTACTTATATTAAATTAATTATATAAATTCATATTAAACATATTAAAGAAAAAAAGAAATTTTAAATATATATACCAAATGTAAATTGATATTTATTATTCATTTTATTTAATATTCTAATATATAAACATATTATATAAATACATGTATATGTGAGTGAGAAATATAAAAGTAAACTTTTTCATGTTAATATGTGTGTGTGTAATGTATATATACAACACATATAAATGTATTTTTTATATATAAATCATTATTATTATTATTATTAAAAATATTATATAAGCATATTTTAAAGTAAAAATTAATAAATACACTGTAAAAAAATTATATGTAAATATAAAATTATACGTGAATATGAAAATAGATAAACATATAAATATATATTTAATGTATAATATATATATATAAATAAAAAATAGAGTGATATATTCTAAAAATGTATTTAAAACAATATCTTACCATTTTTTACATTATAAAAATGAATGAATATATATACTTATACGAATATATATATATAGTCTTTATATATACATATGTGTGTATTAATAAATGGATATATATTTATATTATATTCAAATATATGTAAATGATTATTAATATATAATATATTTTAATAAATATAAGAATGTAAATATATCAAATAAAAATAAATATTTTGTAGATTTATTTAAATGTAATAATATAAATATATCAATAAAAAGATATATGTAAATATATATAAATAAACTCAAATATTTTAAAATAGATAACAAAACATATTTTTGGAGTGGCAAAGGAATTAATATTCCAACAGAGAGGTGCATATATGAAATCAAGGCTTGTGTGGTGGGTTAATAATAATTTAGTATTTCACAAAGCAATTATAAAGTCCCATTCAGAGCATTAATAAAGGGGAGGTTAGCGATGGGGTGAAAAAAAAATAATAAAGTGAAGGGAAGTAGCTGATAAAAGGGATGTCAGAAGAAATGAAAAGGTGGTTGGTAGAGTGTAACACACTGTTATTTTGTGATTTTTTAAATTAATTTAATATTTTTGATATTTTTATTTCTCAAAACACTAAAATTAGTTTAATTTATATCGAATCACATAGTTTGGTTTTCATTATATGCAACACAAAGTTAATAATTCACTATACAAAACATAAATATTAACTTTCTCTATAGGGAAATCCGAGGTCAGATTATGTAACATAGAAGATTGACTTTCCCTCATAATGTGGATAAGATGTAAGACTGAGGATTACAAAATAATCATGTATAATTCAATATATTATTATTTATTATAATAATATATATTCAAGCCATTAAATTGAATTTTATAGGATTAAAAAAATATAAAATTATATATATGAATCCACTGGTTACAAATTAATTAGAATTGATTATAGAAACCAAATTAATATAAAGGAAATGATTTTATAAGGGTATATTTTTATGTGAAAAAGGAAATATATTATAACAAGTTAATTTAATTAATATTAGTGAATGATATGAATATAATTTATATGTTATACATTCAATTATAGATATTTGATATTCATCAAAATTATTTTATAGGCATAATATGAGAATAGAACAAATATTACACATAAAATCATATATTTTTATAAAATTACTTTACCTACTTTAAATGGGGAACCTATTTTCAATTTAAATTTATTCAATTTTATAAAATTTTTACGTGAAAATAATTTTTTTGATATAGAAAAATATAAATAAGTTTAGGGAGAAATTTTTGTATTTTCTTGGGAATTTTTATTTTTTAATAAATAGCGAAAAATTGAATTTAAATTTAAAGAATATTTTCCTCTCTAATTAATTTATAAGGTAAAATTATAAATTATAAATTAAATTAAATTTGGATGTTTTGACTTTAAAAACCTATATTGTCATTTTGTTTTTAGGATTACATTTAAACTAATTTCTACCACTACATGGATTTCAATTTGAAAACAATAATTCCATATATATTATCATAATAGTTTATAATTTATAATAAGGTAAAATTTTATATTTATGAAATAATTAGTGACTATAATTAAAATTAATTACATCAATTGAGGTAAAAAAATGCTTAACAGCGGATGAAACCTTAAACATAAGGGATGAAATGTCATATAAAATTGTCCAAAATCTGTCGCATGTATATATTTGTAGAATATCCAATCATTTAATTATTTTGGATCATTATAGGATCCAACTAAAATGTGATAAAAGTGGGTGGAATTCTAGTTCCAAATAATTACAACAGTGCCACTCCGCCTCTACTATAAAAAATAACCTGACCCTCTAACATACTCACACCACAAAAGCTAATTGGATGAGAAAAAACCTTCTCAAATATACTACCAAAATCATTAAATTAATCATATAACCCTCCCTTTTGTTATAAATTCATTTAAGGAAACAAATTGGTGCAAACCAAAAGAAGTTACCCAAAGAAGAGGTAAAATCCTTCCTCAAGCTCCTTCATATTTTTCTTTATCCACCACTTAAATTTATATTATCAAATACAAAAATAATATATTAATTATCCTAAATAAATATATATATATATATATGTTGTTATGTTAACTATTTTTCCTATAATCGCACACACTTTAATCTAATATGTAAAAATGTTTTCGTTCTTTTGTATAACGAACTTCATCCTCATGAATAAATATTGTTTTTTTTTCGTTACCCCTATCATGGATGGGAATTATTATGAAAATTTTTTTATGTTAAATAAAATATTTATGAGGTATTTACACATTATAAATATAATATATCACATACCTTCAGTATTTTTATTTTTTTTGTGAATATGATAACTTCTTATGTGGACCTGGGGACTACTACATCCTCAAAACGATGTGATTAATTTAAAAATTACATGGGAAGTCATAGGGATGGGTTGAGATTAAATATATGATAAATGATTAAAAAAATTCAACTATAATTATATTATATACATATATAAATACATATCATTTACTTTTTTTGAATACATAATGAAATTGGAAACAATGTTCAAGCGTCTATACGACATACCATCTCAAAGAAAAGTTTATTCCATTTCAAATATGTATCTTTTAGATATTATTATAATAGTTTATATATTGAATATATATGATATAAAATTAATATTTTAAATTTTATAAATCATTAAATAATAATTCATGTAATAAGATCAATAATATCATGCCAAAACACTTTCTTTAAAAAACATTTTTTAGGCGAAATGTTACTTGAACATGGAATTGTTTAAAAATTCCTAAATAATGGTCCTAGGAAAATAATATTTTGTACTATATATATTAATATAATAATTTTATATATGTAAAATATAATTTTAGTTATTATACTAGAGTTTTTAATGAGTACGATAAGTGTCAAGACACAAGGTATGTGAGTTTCATCTAACTTTTTTATTTTCAAGAGATTTACTCTTTATTCACCACTCATTAATTTGTTCATGATGTGTATAATACACATGAATTTACTCTATGAATATTATAATTAAATTTTTGTGTATTTAAAAATCTATTTTGTATCATTATTTAATGGGGTTTATGGTTTAAAAGTTACCGAATCGGTAAATGTTTTTTGTCTCAATTACCTTTCATTGTGAAATATGCCATGTTATGAATATATATTTTTACATGAGGTGTATATGAAACATTTATCATGTTATAAAATTAATATTATAATCTTCATTATATTTTAATCATCATGTAATTTTAATCATTCCATTCTGTAAATATTCAATGTTAGAAAATTGGTATCAATTTATAGCTATAATCTCACCGTTTATCAAGATTGTTTAGTTTTATTCTCCAATTGATGAAATATTATGATCCATTTGCCAAAAACTCTAATTAGTTTTATTAATCTATGGTTATTCATGTTATATACATCTAATGGTACTATTTTCAACTTTTTTTACATTAGATTATGATGAAATTTTTTTAAGAAAGTTTACATTACCTATATCTTTTATTATGAATCTACGTTCCATAAAAACCTTTTTTTATAAATGGTTTATTAAATTTTATACCATTATCCTCTAATCATTAAAATACATTTGAAACATTTTTTTTACTTTTTAAAAAGTTTATTTCAAAGTAATATTCTTATGATTTTCTATTCTAGGTAATTTTTTACATTTTTTACCGTGTAAAAGTAATGTTTGGCATATAGGGATTTACCCACTTTGATTAAAATCATTCCCATGAATCATGCATTTCATGATAATGATGTTTTTTTAAAAATTATTCATCTAATAAATTAAAAATTAATTATTCTAAACTAGGTTTTAATGTAAATGGTTTTTACAAATTTTTTGTTTAGAAATTGTTTTAAATGATTTTCAAAACCTCCATTATATGTTTTTAAAATGTTTTTTTTCAAAGAAATGGATTTCATGATTTTGAATATTTATTTATATTTGTTGAAAAATTATTAAATTAATATTGCCTTCAAAATATTTTGAAACATTTTTATATGTTTTCAAGTGAAAATGTTTTTAAAATGATTTTGGGAAATTTTTCTATGTTTTCAATGTATTTTCAACAAAAAAATAATTCTAAAATTTTTTCATTGTACTTTTATAAATTTTCATGGGAAATTGTTTTCAAAATGATTTCAAAAATTATTTCAATGTTTTATAAGTTCTTTTCATTGAAATTTTTTTTCCAAAAGGCATTATGTTTTAAAAGATTTTTTTAAAGAATAATGGATGTTTTCTTCAAGAAAGGATTTCAAATGTATCATTAAAAATTATTTTCCATCTAAATGAGGTCAATTTGTGTTACTCATTCCCTTAAAATAAGTGATCAATCATTTAAATTAATATTTTTTTATCTAAATGGTTTATGTTTTCATGGAATATAGTTTATGAAACCCTTTTCGGTTTCAGAGGTTATATATTTGTGAAAGCGGTTTCTCTTTCATTGGTTAAATGCTTCTGAAACCCATTTAGCTTTCATAGGATATATACATAAGAAATAAATTTCATTTAATAGGGTATATCCTTATGAAATACATTTAATTTCATGTATTATTATTGGATGTTTATGAAACCCATGTCACTTTTTATGTGTTGTGATATGTTTTTTATGAAATTGTGGCATACATTTAATTGATTTCATTATAAGACTGGTGAGACCTATATATACATCCAATAAATTGGTAAATGATTTATATCTTGTGAGATAGACTATGATTGGAATGGGTGTGAACATTGACTACTGAAATAGCCATGATAGTAAACCATAACTACCACGAAGGTATATGGAGTGATGGAATAGTTATAACATGATTATCAGAGTAAACCATAAATACCAAAATGGTATGGGGAGAAAACAAAAACTACTAATGTGGCCTTGATAGTGATTAATTGACTAATATAGAAATAAATTAATTTTCTTATGTGTCTTCTAAAATTCTATTTCTTTTTCCAATGTTATAATCTCATGTATTATGCTGTTATTTCTCTATTGATTTAGTCCTTATAAACAAATAGTATTTATTACATGATTCAATTTTATGTTCCTTGATATTTATGGTATGATATTCTAATGTTATGATCCAATTCTCATAGCCTTATGCTAATGTTTATGCTTATATTTCTCCATTGTTTACCCTTACAATTATTTTGATCTCATCCCTGTTATTGATTCCTCCCTTGGTCATAAAGATATATCTCACGTATGATATTTATAAGAGGGGTTATAATAATGGAGAACCCAGTGGGAGATTATGTATCTCACTAATTTACATTAATTTATTTTTCCATGTTTCCAATATAACTAAACAAATATAGACTTTCGAAATCTATTTGTAATTTTTATTTATTCTGTAAAAGTAATGTAATGTTAATGTATGAGAAGTGATAGTCACTATTGTTGGTATTAGATAAAAATTTTAGTTATGGTTTTGAAATTAGGATTTGAAAACATTAGTGACATCCCTAGGAATATTTATTAGGATATGTATTGGTATGTCTCTAAATATAAGTATAAGGGTAAGGAAATGTATAAGAAAATGTCCGGAAATTTTTGTAATGGATACAGCGAGTGGTCTCCTAGAAATGTATACTAGTCTAGATACTATAAGTAAATATGGATCTAGCATAGATTTACCTATGGGTGAATAAAATGTTAAGGTGTGTTGGCCTTTACATAGCGTAACCTGGTACATGATATTGGGCATTGTTGCACCCCTAGTTCGACACTCCTATGAGATATGCTATGGGAATTAACAAAATCATCATAAAATATCAATAAGTATTTAAAAATAATTTTTATATGAATAACCTAGAGTAAAAATATGATGCTATAGATTATGGAAGGTGTAATTATTTAAACATCCTATAATAAAATCTTTTCGATTATTATGTGCTTTTACACTGTTAAAAGTGTGGCTCACACAGTTCTTCTTGGTTTCAGTGAATGTAGAGAACTAGTTGAAAATGAGTTAATGTCGAAAGCGATACAAATTTTTTTAATGAGAAGTATGATGGGATAATCATAAGAGTAAAGGATGATGTGATTATGCCTAATCAGTTTTCTTAGAAAATGATTAACAAGGTGTTCCTTAACTAATTCACAGCCTCAATGAAGATGAGAATGATGGAGTTAAATGAGATTTTAGTTAATTTAGACCATTGAGTAATGATGATTTTGTTTAATACATGTCCAGAGAATGTAATTAATCACCCAAGTGATTTTTTTATAAGAACAAGAATGTTTTTGGAATATATAAAAGAAGAATACAAAGCATGTGATTGCAAAAAAATGAAAAATCATGTAAATTAAAAGGATGAGAATATTTGAAACACATTGACATAATCTAAAGTTAAATGATCTAATTATTGAATAAATTTTCATTACGAAAATCAATGTCCAAAGTGGAAATATCTCTTAGAGAATCAAAAAGGTGGTTTGAGTAATGGGTATATTTCTATTGATGATGAAAATATATATGAAATGTGAATGGAAACACGTATTATGTAATAATAAGAGATACACTTGTTATTCTCTTAAGTATGATGTAAAATAATTGAATTTCGTATATATTTGAATTCAAGAATTATGTAATTTGAATGGTGGAATACACACAGATTGTTTAGATTATTTTTTTCTCTACGGATTTATAAGACTATATAGAATCGTTCTAATGGAATAGAAATGTGATTCAATATCAAGGATATGTCCTTGTAAAACAGATGATTAAGGGAAAGATAATGCTCAGTATGTTCTATATGTTATTATAATGTTTTCTGGATAAATTTATTTATGATATGAATATTTAAATTAGACTATACTGATTACTGGAGAACTAATTAATGATTTGTTGAAAAGTAGTTAATGATATCTTAAGATAACAACATTTTTGGAATTACAAAATTTATCCAATAAACATTTGATTAAGGAAACATGCATATTTTCAATAAACATTTGTGATAATTTATGTTATTACCATAATTCAATCAAATAGACGATGAATATATTCACATATTTAGTATTCAAAAACCTAGAGATACTTCATGATATACGTTGGATCAATGCTAAACTATTTTTGGGATATTTAAGGACCTTATTTAAAATGTTTTGGACATCCAAAATTGGAGGGTTTATAAGGGTAACCACATATAGAATGGTTTTTAATGGTACTATCTCACCATATAACAACTTATGAATATTTTATAATGTGTGATTTTTTAGGATAAATATATAAGGAATGTCCTATCATTTAATTTATAGATCTCATGATCATCTCACATTTTAGGAATGGAAAATTCACTATCATTTCTCAGAATAATAGATGAAGTTGTAGTTGGTCAAGGAAAAATGAAGGTAAATGATTTCATGGAATCATGAAGTATATATTTGGATGAAAATTGTTTAAATTATCAAAAAAAGGATATTTATTACAAAAATATTTATCCCAATACATTATTTTCTGATGAATCATATGGTCCCTTAGGTCATCATATATTTTATGGATTTGTTATTGTCAACAATATCTTGACCTTCTTCTATACCACTCTTCATCATAACTTTATGGGTATATTTTTCATCCATGTCATTGTTATCACTTCCCACTTATGTTATTCTATTTTGGAATCTATTAATGAGTTAATTTAGTTGAATGTTATTGTTCCAACATTCCTTTTTTAATGTAAATTTTATTAATCATTTTTACGACGTGAGATTATTTGAAATTAAAATTAAATTATTAAAACACAGATAACAAACACAAATTTAGGGATAAAAGTCATTGGGTGGGTGGGGGGGGGGGGTAGAATGTAACACCCCTATATTTTTGAAATTATATATTTTTTAATTAATTTAATCTTTTTTTATATTTTTCATTTCTCGAAACACGGAAAACAATATATATTATATTAAAGTACTATTTTTTTATTTAGTAATACACAATACCAAAATAATTTTTCACTACATGAAACATAAATTTTATATTTCTATATATATATATATATATAATTTAAATTAGTTTAGGTTACACACAATACATTCTTTCTCTAATGGATTGCATAATATAAAAGACCGAGTTTTTCCAAACAATATCATTTAATAAAATTTATTATCATTTATTATAAAAATATTTAACTTAGATGATATATTTATGATTATAGGATTAAATATCTTATGAAGTTATATATTTGATTTCAATGGCTACCTAATCATAATAAATTAATATCGAAAAGAAATGAATATAAAGTCAATGATTTTATAAAAGAATATTTCTTCATGAAAATTGAAATTTATCTTAATATGATAAATTAATTACTTTTAGTGAATGGTATTACTTAAATATAGATGTTATATATTCAATGAAATATTTTTTTATTTTCATCAAAATGTTTGAACATTTTTACTTAAAAAACATGCATTAACGTCCCATCGGTGGGATTAAATTTTCATTAATTACCACCAATTATGTGATTATAATTTGGAAAAATGTATTAAATATTTAAAATAATAATATTTTATAGTTTATAATATGGTCATCTTAGTTTTCGATTCACAATATTAGTGAAAATTATTAAAATTTATTACATTAATTAAGGTAAAAGTAAGAATAACAATAAACTAATCCATAAATTTGAAGGAAAATAAAACCTATAAACATGCCAAATAAAATTTTATATACATACGTAAAACCTATAATCCATAATATTGAATTTTATTCATTATTGGATCCACTTTACATAGAAAAAACATGGCTGGAATTCCATTTCAAAAAATTTACAGGAGAACCGCTCCTCCTCAACTATAAAAAGTCACTAGACCCTCCAACTTTTATACAGATTACATGGTATTTGGATCAGAATAAACTTTTAAAATATCCCTCAATACTAACTAACTTACTTCATGATGTCTCAAAGTGGGCATGAAACCATCAATCAAATCCCATTGGTTCAAACCAAAAAGAGTTACCCAAAGAAGAGGTGACTTTCTTTTTCATGATTATTTATTTTATTTTCTTTATCCACCACAAAAATTCATATTATTTCATGAAAAATATTATAATTAGTATGATATATATATATATATATTTGTTTTAAATTTTTACCTACACTTGTACACACATCCATCAAATAGGCAATGAACTTATCATTCTTGTTCATGGGGAACAACCATCTCACAAAAGAACGTTGTTAGTTTCTCCATTACAACCATTCATGGTTAGGAAATATGATGTGAAATATTTTATTTATGTTATATATAAGTTCTATATTGAATTTTTTCTTATGTAATTATAATAAATCATCTACCTTCATTCATTCCAATCTGTGTAAATACAGTAACATCATTTGTGGACGTGTGGACTACCGCCTCTACAAAGTGTTGTGATTCATTCACCCTTTACATGAGATGTATTAAAGATGGTTTTAGGGGAAATATAGGATATATATATATATCATAATAATCATACATTATTAATATTATATACATATATTTCATTTAATTTATTTTTTTTCAATACACAATAGAAATGGAATAAACATTCATGCATATGTATGAACTATTGTCTCCATGAACAATGTTTTCTGTTGAATATATATATATATTTAATAGATAATTATAAATCATTATATAATGATTATATATGATATATAAGACATTTTTTAAAATTTTTAAATAATTAAATCACGATTTAAGTGTTAGGATCAGTAATAACAAGTCAATCCACATATGATAAACAAAGGAATAATACCCAAAACTTTACATTAAATTGGAATTGTTAATAAAAATGTTATATAGGGTTGTAATAAAATAATATTGGGTTATATATATTAATATAGTTATTTTATATATGTATAATATTCTTACACTTATTTTGAATTATGTTTGAATGAGTATGAAGAGGGTGAAGACTTAAGGTAAGAGAGTTTCATCTCTATTTTTATTGTCATGAGACTCTCAACATATTGACCAGTCATTTATATCATGTGGTATGTATAATTAAAATGGATGTATTCTATAACAATTATAAAGAAAATTTATGGGAATTTTTTGATCTATTTTATGGTAATTATTTCATGGGGTTTATGTTTCAATAGTTTTCTAATCGGTAAAGTAATTTCGTCTTGATTTTCTATGTTTTAGAAAAATTCCATGTTATGAATATATATTTTCCAATGATTTTTATATACTAAAATTAACTTTTTATATCATGAGTCAACTTATTTTCATGTTATGTTAATATTTATTTAATGTTATTATTCCCATTATGTTATGTTTTGTTGTTAACAAATTGGTAAAAGTTTATAGCTACAGTCTCACCATTTTTCATGTTTTTTTTGATGATGATATCATTGATGAAATTTTCTAATCCATATTTGAAGAAATTTGATGAGTTTTATATAAATATTTTTATTCTTGTTATATAAATGTAATGGTAACATTTTCCCATTATTTTTAATTATGTTGAAAAAGAATTTGTTTTTAAGAATGTCTGACATTACCTCCCTATTTAATCCAAATATGTGATCCTTCAAAACCATACATTCTATATTGTTTTTAAATGTATTCAAATTTTACTTTATGATCATTAAAATACATTTTTACCCATTTTTTTCGTTTAAACTAAATTTATTTTAAAAAAAGAATCATCTTATTGTTTTCCGGTTGAGGATCTTTTCGAAAAAATTTATGGTGTAAAAGAATGATCGGTATGTACGTATTAACCCATTTTCATGACCATAATTCCCTTGATTCTTAAAATAAAATATTTAAATATTTTAATAAAATATTTTCCTATATTCATTAAATTCATTATTTTAATGTGGAATGAAATTTTTTAAATTTTTTTTAAAAACTGTTTGAAATTTCTTTCAAAAACCAATGTATACGTTTTAAATAGGATTTGTTCAAAGAAAATTATTTAAATGATTTTGAATATTTTTTAAATTTTTACAAAATATTTTCAAATAAAAAGTATCTTAAAATGTTTTTAATATTCATTTATATGTTCTTAAGGGAAATGGTTTTCAAAATAATTTCAATCAATATTTCTAGAATTCTTATGTATTTTGAATGAAAAGGAATTTCAAAATGTTCTAGATCTTATTTTATAAGAATTCGTTGGAAAAGTTTTTTAAAATTATTTCAAGCCATAATTTTATATTTTAAATGGCTTTTTAAAATAAATTAGTTTTAAAAAATTATTTATATTTTAAAAGATATTTTTAAAAGAAAAAATAAAATTTACTCAAGAAATACCATTTGAAATGATATTTCTATATTATTTCCCATGTTGGATGAAATGCATTAGAGTCACTCTGGAAATTCCTATAAAATGATATAATGGATCCATTCATATTTTTTCTTTGAATGGTTTAGGTTTTGTTGGAATGATGTTTATGAATCCCGTTTCTCATTCACATTTAACATGTTTATAAAACCCTTTTATATTTCATTGGTTATATGGTTATAAAACCCATTCCTCATTCATGGGTTATAATCTTATAAATCCCATTTATTTTATAGGTAATATCATTATGAAACCCATTTCATTTAATGGGTTAGGATAGGATGATTATGAAACGCATGTCACATTTTATAGGTTATGATATGATTTTTAGGGCATTTTTTCACACATATGTATGATTTCATTATGATATATTGGGGAACTATATCTCCCTCCAATGATTAATTGGGTAATTATTTATATATCTTGAGATAGACTATTATGGGCTTATGTGTGAACCTTTACAACTAAGATGACTATGGTAGGTAACCCTTACTACCATCATGGTATGGGGAGTGAACTGATACTACTAAGTTGTCCATGGTAGTGAACCATGACTAACAATATGGTATGGGGAGAGAAACGATACTACTAAGATGGATTTATATGTGATGGATTGACTACTATTGAAGTTATTTTATATTTTTATGTGTCTTCCACAATTATGTGTCTCATTCCTTTGTTATAATTTTATGGATTATTTTCTAATTTCCAGTATGACTTATGTATTATGAATTGTTATTCATTATTGGATGATTCTTGTTTATGATATTTGATTTTCTGGGTATGATATTATAATTCTATGATCATGTTCCCATACCCTTATGGTCAGGTTTGTATTTTCATATCTCATTTTTTACCACTACTGAGAATGTGAGATCCCCCTTTTATTGTTTTACCCCTAGTCATGAAGATATATCTCATGTATGATATTCTGTAGGAGGGTTCTAGTCCTGAAGAACTTATTGGGAGATAATATAGCTCACACATGTATCACAATTCATGTTCCCATGTAACCGTAGGCACTAAACTAATATAGTCTTTGGGAATATTTTATTGTACCTTTTTATGTATTCCAAAAAATAAAGTAATGTTAATGAATGAAAGGCTTGTGTTTTCATACAGATATCTTCATACAATATCTATTTCACCCTTTATCAAGTCTTTCTTAGCACTGTTAAAGGATTCCCCTATCAGCAATTTTTAGATCATTAAAAAAGAAAAAACATTAACATATATCATGTTATCAGTGCTTTTTAGTGATGATAAAGACTATTTTAGTATTTTTAAAGGGAATATTTATAGTAGTGAAACTCCTACATTTTTTATTAAATTTCACTAATTCCACATTTTCCATCCTATATAGAGTATTAAATATATTTTTATTTATCATGGATGTGATCAGTAGAAAGATAAAATCCACTTGAAAGTGGTTGTCCACATAGTTCTTTAAGAAACACATCATTTTATTACTTTAGAAATGGTAAATAATCATTTATAAGTATATGTATCACATTAATAGGTTGGTTCTTCTATTATTTTCTAATTATTTCATAAAGAAGAGTTTTTAGAGGTGGATCCGAACATGATTTACAAAATTTAGTCTCCCCTCTAAAGAGAAGGGATTATATAAATCAATAAAAATTTATAATATCCGTCTCTTTTAATTAAATTTTGACATTATAATTTCAAATCCATTTTCTATTAAATATTTAATCAAATTCAACAATAGGTATAAAAATCATGTTTTCAAATATGTTGTTTCATTGTGTCAAAGTGTTAAATGATATCCATATCCTTATTATAGTAATATTTCCTCAAGGAGCCATGATTGACTACTTCTTTATTAAGGTGTTTGGGAAATATCTAATTTTCCTAGAAATCGTGGATGATATAAAATTATGTGAAGATTAATAATCAAATAATTCATTAGCTAATTTTTACTCTATGATTAATGTATCTTCTACTATAACATTTGGAAATTTATCCTTTCTTATAGTAATCACATAATCTTGACCATCCTCCCTTAGCCTTTTTAGAGGAAAATTTAATGGAATTTTTTTTCATTCATTCTAAATGTTCCCTATATCCTTATATTTATATAATTGAACATTGGATGGTTTTTTCATGCCCTTTTAATCAATAGAAAATTTAATATTCTCTCCACACATGAAAAAAACTCGAACATCCAAAAAAAAATTATTCATGGTTCTTATATCCACATTTATTTCTCAATTGAAAAAACACCATTCCCTTCTTCCCTTTTTCTATATTTAATTTCTCACAGTAAAAATAAAAATAATTATTTTCATCTTTTCTTGGAAAAGATAAATTCATGGGGAAATATTTCTTTTCTATTGTTTCACATGATATTATATCCCCCTAAATAATATTTTTTGAGAGAATAATTCCCTTCAATGTTTAGGATTTATCCAATAAAAGAATAAATAAATATCAATCCCTATATTTCATAAATAAGTCATATTATGAGTTGATATCCTTGTATAGTTAAACTTAAATTCTTCATCATTTTCTCCTTCTATTTTCTTCAAATTAAGAAATATCCCATCCAAATAAACTCCTTTTTCATAATGATGTTTTTTTCAAAGATTATCTTTTTAATGTATTCAACGCAATGTTATTTATTTACCAAGAATCCATAGTGTTTTGGATCAATGAACAAAATTTACCAATGTATCATTTAATAATAAAAACTACCATGATAAATTTATCTCTTTACCTATATTCCAATGTAATAAATATCTTCTCCCTAGACATGTTCTATTTCTCACCTACTAATATATTAGCAATCAAATAGAATGATGGAGGTTTTTGTAACCTGAAGTGGAACAATTTTTTTCATAATACTTGGTTAATAGTATTCCCCATATGGGAATGTTTATTTGTCATAAATAAAGACATGTTCCCCAATATAGTTATATTTTGTTTGGCCCACGCTCTAACTTTAGCTCTATATTCATTGTTTTTTTTTCACGAGTGTAGCCCCTCTAGAGATTATGTTCATTGATATGGTTTACATTACATTCAATTGTAACCATTAAAAAATGGTATTTATTTAATTATATCATAAAACATTGAATTTTATATCATAGTATATAATTCTAAATTTGGGGTAACACTAATTATAACACCACAAACATTGTATTGTATGTTTCTATTAGATAGTTTCTATTCATTAGATAGCCTATATTACATAATTAACTGATACTATTCGAAATAAAACATATTTATTTACGAGATAGTCATAACATATCCATTAAACATATATTTTCGACTTCTATATTTCGAATTTAGAAAGAAAGACATACATGGTTGAAATCAGGGTGATATATGGAGTGTAATAGAATCAAACCAATTTTCAGTGAGTATTAACTTACCCATATGAACATTAAATTACCCTTGTTAATTGTAACATAGCTTTTTTAATAGTAATATGAACCTTATTAATGGTAACCTTACCCATGAAATTATAAATATTTTTAGGAACCTTAAACATGAATATGATTGTTTTATCTGTTGGAATTTTTTGATTAAATAACAATTCTAATTAAAAATTAATTTTACCATATTTAGAAAATTATATATGAAAAATGGGGTTCATTTTTTTATTCTACACATCATAATATGTCTCGGGGAAATTTTTGGGATTTTTCTAAAGTACATGAATTTTATGTGAATAGTAAAATTTCCTAATTTATTAAGTCTGCTAAATAAATAAATTTTTGCATCATACTTGAGTAATGGATGATGTGAGTGGAAATTGTTTCGAACTAACATTAACTTATAACTATTTTTTATCATATAATCATCAGTATTTCTTGACTTTGGAGAAAATAATAAACTAATGATTAAAATATTAAGAACACCCTTCTCCCATATTCTATATATACCACCCCTCATTCCCTCTTCCTCCCACACCACTCAAGCTTTGATAAGTACCTATGGTCATCCAAATACACGTCCCAAGTCCTCCCCCATGTCCACGACCTATTGGTGTCACCAAAAATCCAGAAAAAGTTCATAAAGAGATTCTCAAGGGGGATTACTCAAGAGGTGAAAGTCACTTCCTTTTTTTCTTCATCTTCTTTTACAAGTTACACAATTTTCTTGCCCTCTCTTCAAATCCCATCATCCAAATGATATGATATTTACAGTAACATAAATTAATTTAAATTGAATTATTATTATGTAATATTTTATCATCATCACTCCTTTCCCCATCCACTTATACTAAAAATGAAAACACTGTCTGAGATGTGTGAATTTATCACATTCAAGGAAGACATTTTTAAATTTCTATTTCAATCTTCTAGTCTAGTCCGGAATAGTTTTTAATGGTTGAATAAGATCATAATATATATATTTTATTTTTTTCAATGTTTTTGGATTATTAAAAACTCATAATATAAAAATGAAATACTAAACAATTTTGTCATACACCAAACCACAATGTTAATCCAAGCATTTATCATTAACTTTTATCTATGAAGTCATCCTCATGGTATATAAAAAAATAATAATAAGATAATTTATATCTATTTAATTTCACTAATAATACATGTTACAATTATGTAAGTTTATCCACATTTGAAATGAACTTTCATTCATAAATACAAGAAAATTGATTATAGAAACTATGGAAGAAAATGCTTCCCAAAAAATAAAATTAAACTTCATAAACACATCAAAATGTCCACAAATAAACTAAATAAGGATAAATTAGTTCAATTTAATGTATATGAGGTTCTGGAATTATTAATTAATGATGATAAATATGATTATTTAGGCCATTAAAATCAATCAAAAAATACATTTAGGCTTAAGGTAAGGGGTTTCTTTTCTCACTTTTAATTCTGTATGATTTCAATTGTTAGATACTTATTTCTTTCCTGTGGTGTATTATATGCATAAATTTGATATATATTATAATTATTCTATTTATATTTTTTGTAATATATGATTCATTTGATGTTTCTTAATATTTGGTCATACGAATAGATTGATTACCAATGGAAAGAAACTTTGTCTCAATTGCCATTTCATTGAGAGTTATATTGTATTGTGAACTTAATATTTCATATTTGGTTCATTCACTAACCATTTGAGAAAATTATATATTTTAATTTTAAATATATTATATATACATATTCTAGTTTCATGGATATGGTTATTATCTTTATCTGTATACTCTTTTACACATGGTGTCTATTTGGAATATTGTTTTAACTATGGGAATATTGATAAATCTGTATCATCTACACTATACAGATATTAAGAAGTCATATGTTACTTGTATGAAATTTATATATAAAGAATTATTTTAACATTCAGTGATGGGTTAAGCCCTCTATATCCACTATTTTTATCGACAGATTTTAAGAGACAAATCAGTTGGAGACAAACCCTTCATGTTTGCTTCCAAAAATCATGTAGGTTTCTATACAAAAACATAAACTGTTTCAATGGTATAGTGGTATCATGGGCCAGATACCTGATGCCCATGTAATAAGTATCCTTTTTATTTTTTCTAATTGTTACTATCCTGGAGGTTTAAACTATAACAAAATCATTGATTGCAATTTCATTCTCAGTTTTTTTTGCTGTGCGTTTTCATTTATTCACCTTGTGATATTTACTATAGATTTTTTTAGGATTATGTTATCTTCGATTCATGATTTTTCTATTTGAAACCATTATAGAGCATTTGAGCTGACCCCTTTTATTGGTTTACCTTCAACATGTTAAAAAGTGGAGACCATTTATTAAGTTCACATGGATGCGGTTTATTTTTGTTGTTATGTATTGTATTTTTTACCTTAATGAATATATTATGAGTGACATGCATGTATCTAGTTTCATAAATTCTACTTAACTGATCTTTACCTTGGGATTTTATTCCTTGTAATCATGAAAATGTTATATCTAATACACCAGCTCTGGGATTCTGTGGTCAAGGCATTATAGTTGGTATCATATGTAGTTGAGTAGAAAACATGGAAATGAAATTTAGAAAACATACATTCGGGAACAAACCCCTAAGATAATCATTGAGGATGAACATACAAGAACATCCTAAAATTTTGGTAAGGAATACATTATGTGGATATTTCTTGCACACACACTGTTGTCTGGATACTACAAGTTGATGTGTTTCTATAATAGATGTACCTAGTTGTGAAAGCAGCAAAAAAGTGTTTCTGGATTGACCTGAGGTATCCTCATACATGACAACATTCCATACTTCTGACATGGTTTTCCACTCATAAAGGATATTCTTAGGATAATTATCATTTTATTTTCAAGCTATTATTATTAATTTATTATTTTTGCATAAATATTCGGATTATCTTAATTTTTTGATAATACAAAATTATGAACTACGACATTATTTAGTGTATTCCATTGATTATTGATGGTGGAAAATTGAAGAAGTGGAATTAATAATTATGGACAATGTTGGGATTTCCCCCCTAATAAAGTCAACAAAATCAGTTTTGGATAAAATCAAATCATTACCGAATTGGGACAATGTACTGAGGCAATGTAAAAAAAAATGCTACACCTGTATTGGATAGTTTCATGTAGAAGAAGCCCCCATATTTTAGTGGGACTACAAATCTGGTGGTAGCTAAGTAGTGGATCACGTCCCATGAAGATATATTTGTGGAATTATGATGTAATGAAAATGTAATGGTAGTACTGGAAGTATATTGACTCATGGTTGATGCAAATCCGTGGTGGTCCCTTATCTAGAATAACATGGAGGAAGAAGAAAATGAATATATGGAATGGTGATCTTTGAAAAAAATATTCTTCATCAAATATTTCCATTGTGAACATTGAAATGAAATGAATATGAAATAACTTATTCAAAAAAAGGAATAAGAGAGTTTTGTAGAGTTTGAGGATACAATCACAAGATTAGATAGGTATCCTATAGATTACTTATGTGATTTGTAAGACAATATTGATCTTTTATTTGAATTTCATAAGCCAAATCTGTTAAGGGAACTATCTTCTAAAACATATTCATCATATGATGAAATTGTATATAGTGCCACAAAAATATAGAAGGAATTTTCTAGGTGAAATTTGTTCAAGGAAAATCACGATAAGAAAAGGAATTATAATAACCATGGAAAATCTTAAGCAATAATGAATGGGAAGGGAATGAAGTAATTTCAATTATGATAGAACTGTGGGACGAATCATCCTAGGAAATTCTTGAAAGCCATGTGAGTTTTTTATAAGTATGGAGAAAAGGGTCATGGGTCTAGTGAATGCAAATGGATGTGACAATTCAATGATGTCCAATGCTACAATTGTTGAGATATGGGAGACATTTAAAATAAGTTTCCTAAGCTCCAATGATGCTTTCATAAAAAAGGCCACTAGAGTAAGGGAAATATTATGCAATTAGAACCACAAATATTGATATTTATAACATTGGGGTGGATGGTACTTTAATTGTTTCCTCAAATATGGCTAATGAGTTATTTTTTTCTAGATCGTTACATTCATTTATATATTCCTAGTTTTCTAAGAAAATTAATCAAGTCCAATTTTATGTAATAAAGTTGTTTTAATCAAATCTCCCAGGGGATGTTTCATTGCAACAAATATTTGCCGATTAGTCCCCTATAAGACACATAAACGTGATTTGGTTTCTAAAATTTTCAACATACTAATGATTAAATTTGATATTATTCTTGATATGAATTTTTTCCCAATTATGATATGATTATATATTGAAAGAATATGGATGTTACAATTTTTAAGAATGGGGTAGAAACCATAATATTCAGTGAAGAAACCTCTCCATCTAATTCGTATCTAGATCCACCCCAGTAGCTATTCTGAATGAAATTCTTGTAGAGTAATTGAACATAATATCATAGGGAGAGGAAAGAAATAATCAAATTTATGACGTACCTATTATGGAATAATCTATTGATGTATTTTTAGAGGATTCACTTGGATATCCTCCAGAGAGGGAAGTAGAGTTCCATATTTATTAAATCTGGGTGAAAGTCCTACATCAATGAATCAATATAGAATGACATCTGTTGAATTAGTGGATAAAAATAAACAACTAGAATAATTTACTAACAATGTATTTATTCTACGTATGGTATCTATGTGGGGATCCCTTGTCATCTTTGTCAAGGAGAAAGATGTACTCCTGAGGAAATGCAATGATTATAGGAAAATCAATGCTATTAAAATAAATAAAAAGTACCATTTTCGATGTATTGTTGATTTATTTGATCAAATTCAATTATACAAATATTTATCAATGATTGAGCTTTGATCTAGATATCATCAGCTATGTTTGATGAAGGAATATATTCTAAAAAATTTAAAACCTCGTACAGGCATTATGGGTTTATAGAAATTCCTTTTGGATTGACTAATGCACATTATTTATTCATAGATCTAATAAATAGTGTTTTAAAGGAATATCATGATGACTTTGATGTGTTATTTTTTGATGATATCTTGGAATACATCAAAATCTATGAAGACCATGAGATCACTTGAAAATTATTCTAAAAACTCATAGAAGATATGAATTATATGGTAATTTTATAATATGGAATTTTATATTCAATCATTTTATTTTATTAGACATATTGTCTCTTTGAATGGAATATTTGTTGATCCTATCAAGAAAAAGGATATCCAATAATGTCTCACACAAAATAACATAATTGAGATATGTATTTTTTGTCTTAGCAAGTTACTATTTTTTATTCATTTAGTATTTCTCCCAACTAGCTAACCTGCTATCCAAGATCACATGTAAAGGGGTTAAGTATGTATGGATAAAGGAATGCACACGATTCTTTGAAAATTTGACTGGAATATTGCCCAATGTTCAAATTTTAAATCTTCCAACTAGAAATGATGGATTTGTGATATACAGTGGTGCATCAAATAATAGATTGGAATGTGTCTATATGCAAAATGAAAAAGTTTTTACCTATGAATCAAGAGAGTTGAAGAATCATGAACAGAATTTTCCAACTCATGATCTTTAGTTATTAGTCATATTCTTTTATCTGAAAATATGGTGTCATTAAATCTACAATGAAAGATGAGATATATATACAGATCACAGGAGTTTGAAATAAATTTTTACATTTAAGAAACTAAATACGTGGTAATGAAGATAGATCATGTTACTCAAAGACTATGATTGTTCAAAACACTACCAACCAGATATGGAAATTAAGTTTTGAGATGCATTAAGAAAGAAATATCAGTGACTTCTAACCCAAATCATTATTTAGAGAGACATTATATTCATATATCTACTAAACATTTATATTGGAATTGTTATGGAATGGTAGAAATTTTTCCTCTTTCAAATGATTTGTAAACCATCTTTACTAGTGAAGATGAAATGCCCTCAATCTGATGATGAGAATCTTCAAAAGAAAATTAAAGCGATTAAGGAAGGAATATTGATAGGCATTGTGTATTTTGATGGAGTGTTGATATTTGGGTGGTGGTTATGTGATCAATTAGTACCTGAGCGAAATTGGGAACTATTAGGTGATTTTCATTCCTCAAATTTCGCTATACACCCTAGTAGAACTATGAATTATAGAGATATGAGGAAATATATTTGGTCAGGTAACATGAAGCGAGAAACTGCTCACTATATATCAAGGTGTCTAGTTTTTAGACAGGTGAAGGATGGGGGACAACATCCTAGATGGGTCATGCAACCTCTACCTATTACAATGTGGATGTCTGATGACATTACAATTGATTTTTTTTCATATAAATACAGTGGAATCCTAGAAGGAATGATGAAATGTAAGTGATTGTTGTTAATATCACAACATCATCACATTTCCTTACTATAATAGAGGATTTACCACTTGAGAGCCTAATAAGACTTTATATTATTGAATTTATAAGACTTCATGGTCCACCTATATATATTGTGTCAAATTGAGATCCATTATTTACATCAAAATTCTGGATAACTATCTAGAAGGAAATGGATACTAAGATTCATATGAGTACTCTTTATCACCCCAACTGATTGAAAATATAAAATTAATATTTAATCACTAGATGACATGTTTATATCATTATATATTGTCTTTCTAGGTATCTATGATCAATACATAACATTGGTGTAATTTTTCAACAATAATAGTATCCATTATATAATTCAAATGGAGCTATATTAATAATTATATCGTAAGTTGTGTCGAACAAAAACTTTTGGGGATGAAGATGGTAATAGTAAACTTATAGGCCCATAAATTATTGAAGAGACATATATAGAAGTAATGAAATTTTCTTCCCATATTGAAGTATCCCAATGTAGGAAAAAGAGTTATGTTGACAGTTAGAGAGAGGATCTGGAATATCAAGACAGAGAACTTTTCGTTCTAATAGTATCTACGTGGAATGATGTCTAAATGTTCGGTAACGTAGGTAAACTGAGCTGCAGGTTTATCAGACCAATTTAAATTTTGGAAAGGATTGGAGCTATATCTTATCGTTTAACAATTCCACCAAGTATCTCCAATGTTCATAATGTGTTCCACATTTAATTTTTAATTAAATGAATTATATATTTAATGAATGTACTCAACCATGAAAAAATAGATCTGGAACCAGATTTGACATACCGTGAAGAGCCTATCGAGATTCATGAAACAAGGGAGATAGTATTGAGAAATCAGAAAAATCAACTAGTAATGGTTCTTTGGAGAAACTATAATATAGTTGAAGCAATGTGGGAACCTAAGGATGTTATGAAGAAGAACCACCCACATCTTTTTAGTGAGCTATATAAATAAAAAATTTCAAGAATGAAATTTCTGAAGGAGGGAAGAATATAACACCCCAAACATTTTATAGTATGTTTCTCTTAAATACTTTCAATTCATTAGATATTCTATATTTCATAAAAAACTGAGTCTTCTTGAAACTACACTTGGTTTTTTAGGATATATTCATAACCTATCCATTAGACAAAAATTTTCCACATATGTGTTTTTAATTTTGAAAAATTAACATACACGGTTTCAATAAGGGTTATATTTGGTGTCTGATAGAATCATCATTTTTTGGTGAATAGTATCATACCCTTATGATTAATAACATACCATTATTAATAATAAAATACAATTATTGATATTAACATGACCCTTAGGAAGGATAATTGTACCCATGAAATTATAAATAAATTTAGGAACCTTAAAATGAAGATGAATATTTTAAGAGTTGTAATTTTTTTTAATAAATAATGATTTTATTTAAAAATTAAATTTATCATATTTTGAAAATTATTTTGGAAAAATGTATTTCATTTTTTGATTCTATATGTCAAAAATGGGTAGGGTATATATTTGGGTTTTTTTCTAAAATACATGTATTTTTAGAGAATAATAAAATTTGCTAATTTATGAAATATACTAAATAAATGGATTTATACATCATGAAATAGTCATGGATGATGTAAATTTTCATTGGATCGAAATAATTTTCCCTTATTAGTATTTTTTGTCAAGGAATCATCATTATTTCTTCTCTTATGGAATAATAACATTCTAATGATTAAAATATTATACAAAACCCTTCCCACTCTATTATATAAACCACCCCTCACGCCTCTTTATCCCACACAAATCAATATTTGAGCCCTAACTATGTTCTTAAAAGTACCTTTACCAAGTCCTAATCTACGTCCATAACCTTCTGGTCTCCCCAAAAGGCTATAGAAGGCTATTAGGATATTCTCGAGGAGAGGTACTCAAGAGGTGAATCTCTCATCCGTTTTCTTTTAACTTCTTTTATAAGTTCCATTTTTTTATTCTTTCTACTATTATCACCTCATCCAAATGATATTATAATTACATTAATATACATTAAATATTATTTTATTATTCTAATGTAATATTTTATAATCATATCACTTTTCCATCCTCTTATACTAAAAATGAAAACACCGTCTGAGATGTGTTAATTAATCACATTCAAGGATGGTGGGTTTTCAATTTCTATTAATATTTGCAGGACCAGTCATGAAACCTTTTTAATGGTCCAACCAGATAATCATATTTGTATTTTATCTGATTCAATATTCTATCATCCTTATACAGTCATAATATAAAATAGTAATATAAAACATGTTCATTGTTCCCGAAACAGCCATGTTAATCAAAGTGTATATCATTTAACGTTTATCTAATGAATCATCCTAATTTTATATAACCAAAATCATTATAAGATCATCTATATCACTTTAATTTCACTAATAATATATGTTAAAAATTATGGATGTTTAACAACATTTTAAATTAATTTCCATCCACAAATACAAGTTAACCAATCATGAAAACCCAAGAAGAAAATGCATCCAAAAAAAATAATTGATCATCTTAAACCCATCAAAAAATCCTTGAATGAAACTATTAAGGATAAAATAAATAAATTTAATGTAGTGGAGGTTCTATAATTTTAAATCAATAAATATTAATTTGATTATTCATGTCATTAGGATCACTCGAAGAACACATTCGGGCATAAGGATGGGGGATTCTTATCTCACTTTTAATTATGTAATATTTCCATTGATTTCCACTTATATCATTCATGTGGTGTGTTTTGTAAAGAAATTTGTTATATATTATCATTATTATCTTTATATTCATTGTATTATTTTATTCATTGGGTTTTTATTAGTTTTCTTTAACATGACTCAATTGATTACAACATGATAAGGGACACTGATCAATTTCCATTTCATTAAGACTTACTAGGTATTGTGCACATAATCATTATTATATGGTGTATCCACTTCCCATTTGAGATCATTTTTCGTTTGAAATTGTATATATATTATATATCTATATTATTGTATCATGAATATGGTTATTTTCTTAAGCTTTATACCTTTTTACATGTAGTGATTATTTGGAATGTTGTTTTAACTAGGAAAATATTGATGAATTTGTATCCTTTACTCAATATGAATATTTAGAAATAATTTTTACTTGTATTAAATCTATGTATAAAGAATTAATTTGAGATTTAGTGATTGGAGTGGCCCACTATAGCCCCTCTAGGCATCTATGGGTCTCGTGAGAAATATCAGTTGCCGATAAAACCTTCGAGTTCATTTCAAAAAATCAAATAGGTTTCTACCCATAGACTTAAAATGTTTCGATGGTATAGTGGTATCTTGTTATAGATACATGATGTACAATTAATAATAATCCTTTTATTCATTTTCAGTTATAACTATCCATGTGGTTTTCACTATGAAAAAATATATGGATGTAGTTTCATTTTTAGTTTATTAATGGAGTGTGTTTTTCATTTATTCACCATGCCATATTGACTATTCAAATTTATTTATGATTCAGTTATTTTTGATTCATTCATAAAATATTTAAAACCCTTACCTTGAATTTGGCCTTATCCCTATCAATTGTTTACCTTTAACGTGATTCCAAGAGGAGACCATTTATTGAGTTCTCATGGACATAGTTTATTAGTTTTTATTACATATTGTATTCTGTTTCCTTTCCCAATGTATTATCAGTTACATGTATTTATATAGTTCATTCAAGAATACTAAACTGATTATTCCTTAATTATTTTATTCATTGTCTTCATTAAAATGTAATTAGTAATGCACCAGCTTTAGGTTTCTATGGTTGGGGCATTACAGTAATCATAAATAAAAAATTTATGCATGGCTAATATTAGTGACATAAGATATTAACAATTGTAAATATCTCGAAGTCATAAAAATATATTCCAGGCATTCGAAATTATATATAAAGAGTGTTTGAATCAACCAAGGAATATCTATTAAGAGTTTTTAACCAGGTTTGTAGTCTTTGTGCCACTCACCATTCACCTAAGATTATTATGTTAATACCCAATCCACCCCTCTGAGAGTTGTTACCCCTAGGTGTATCTATTCAACAACGACATCCCATTTACACTATCTATAAATGGATTTATTTTCAAGTAAAACCACAGAATCTCTAATTTACAAAAAACATTATGACATTATCCTATACGTTGACTAATCCTCAGTGGCTTTAATAGTTTTTTGTTTTACATTCTATACTCTCTTTTTTCTAGTTTACAATGTTTATTATGACATTCCTTTGATAAAAACTATAAAATAAAAACTCTAATAACCTATAGTATGTGGTTTGATTACTATATTTTGAAAAATTACGGGGGATAAAATACTGATAAATAAAATAGTTTAACAGTCCTGGGAGATAATATGTATATACATGGTTATTAAATTACACTTTATATCATGAAAAAAATATAAAAATATTATGAACATTTCATTATTTCGTCTATTATATCCCTGACACCATTCATTAAAATTTAATTAAAACCATGGGGAAATGAAAAAATAATAAAGGGTGAGAAAAGATGCATAGTATGAGAAATAATTTTATAGAATCAATCAAAGAATAAATAAATCACGATTAATATGTTAGAGATAAACTATAATAAAATATGATATATAACTAAAATCATAAAATGAGAATATCTCCATGGATAAAATTACAATATATACATTAAAATGGATTACAATAAATAGTTTCACAATGATTTAATGCACAATTCGAAAAATCATAATCTTACTTCAAAGTCATACTTAACGACCTATAATACTGTTGGCTAATGTGTAATCCAAATACCTACACTAATTTTTCACATGAGACCTATTGATGCATATATGGTCCATAATGGGACTCTTACATAACATCTAAAGTCCAATTAATTCAACATATGAAATAAATGAATAATAATTCAACACATACTCATTATAAACATTCACATTGAAAAAATAATATATTAAATGTTTATATTTTTCATCCTCAATAAATAGAATAAATAGATAATATTCTATCCATTGATATAAGGTTGATTATATCAATAGATTATATCATCAATAAAACAAAAAATTCATCAATGTATATTGAAATATATGAAAATACTTTTAAAATATCATCGTAACAATTATTTGGGAAAATATAATATTTATATTGAAATCAATAATAAATGATAAAAAAGTTTCTATAATAGATAGAAAAAAATTTCAATCAAAATAACCCTTGAAACATTTAATATAAGATACAAAGTAAATAATAGTTGTGACCTTAGGTAAAACAATTTTTATTGAAAGCATTAAATCAAATATGTTGTTCACACCTTTGAAAAAAGTACATCGTTTGAAAATTGATAAAAACAATCCTTTTAACTATATCTGTAAAAAGTAAAAAATGGATAAAATGGATTTAATCACCAATTAGATAATTTTAAAAACATTATTTGATATATTTTAGTTAAAATGCAACATGTAATTAGAATATTCCCTACTGAATAAATTTTTTTGGCTGTCCTTAAAAATAAAAACTAATATTTTTGAGTAATTTGGGAGGGAAAAGGGAAATGAACATATTTAATTTTCATAAATAACTAGAGGATAGTAACAGAACTAAATTTTATGAGATATTCATTACATAATTTCATCGATGGAAAAATTATTTATAAAAAATCCTACTAAAATTGAGATAATAACATAAAACATTTACATCAAATTTTACATGACTCATAAGTACATTTATCCATAAGAATAATAAATCTAAATTTTTTATAATTTTATTTTGAAATCAGATAAGAAGCATTATATAATATATGATCAACTTATAACATTTCAACACATGTATCCTAATAATTATTTATTTACATCATTATTTGTGAATGTTAATAGTTACTATTTTTATATTAGATTTTGATTAGTAGATTATTTCCATGAAAATTGATCATAGACCAATCATCTTTGAAAAATTAATAATGTATTAAATTTCATATTTAATTGTCATAATTTTTTTTATAAAAATTAATATAAATTGATGGTCTAAAATGAAATATATCACTTAGTTGAGAGGGTTGTATGCATTTATGCATCTGTGTTGTTTTCACTTTTCAATGGACAAATAAAAATGGTAAATGATAATTCAATATTATATAATAAATATTTTATAAAAAAACATCATATATATTCTTTAAAAATATACCCATTCAATGAAATTTAATGTATAAAAGAAAAATGATTCACACTGCTTCATGGGAAAAGTAGTCTATACATATGCTCGAGCAGTAAATTCAATTCCCAGTGGATGAAATGAATGTTCAAAATGATTTTACCATAATTCTAATAAAAACTAAATATATATATGTTAATATATTAATTATTTTGTGTTGGATACAATAGATTTTGAGTAACTATAATGAGTAATAAGCATTGAAATACTTATTAAATATGATAATATCTTCTTTGGGAGTCATTTATTAGCATACACCATAATCCTAACTCAAATTGTATTAAAAGTTGATCATAAGATCAACAATAGAATGATGAACACAAGGTAGTTTTTTGGATAGGTATAGAATTAGATAGATATCTCAAATTATTTTTAATTCAGTTGGAGAATAGGTTTCTTTACATAAGTGACATGAGGGATAGATAAGGAATCACTTAAATGATTTAAATAAGATAGATTCATTTTCTTATTAATGATTCAAAAAATGGATTGGAATTCATAGGTGAGATATGATATGTTTGGAATATCATAAAATAATAATATTTAGACATGTTTAGGTGGAATTTATACCCATATCTTCTAGGTAACATTCGGTAAACTCATTTTAATCATTACCAAAGTGATAATGTTTTACAAAGTATACCATTCACAGTGACTAAAAATTAATTTATAATTGTTAACTAGTATTAACTATAAATATTCCAAATATATAATATTATTAATAATATTCATCATATATATGGGTTATAAATTAATATTAATATAACTTTGAAAAATGAAACAAAAACATTTTTAGAAATTTTTTTGTTAAAAATAAGAAGTATTCTTATAGAAAATAATGTACAACATTGATTCCACTGAAATTAATTGGATTTAATTAAATTAAATTAGATAAATTGTTCATTAAAACTCATCTAATTATATGTTGAACCAACTAGGGATGACATGATATATCACCCTAGATAGATCAGAAAAAGGAGTAGAACAACAAGAAATGAATTTTAAGTGTCATATATGACAAGAATGAGATAAAAAAATATAGTACCCCATTAATGATAAGGGTCAGAATCCATGAAAAAATAAATAAAAATCAAAAAGGATAATCTCGAAAAAATAATCCATGAATAAATTCATGTCTCAATAAGACAAACCATCATCACCAACTAAATACAATGTGAGGATGATATATACCAAAAAAAGAAAAAATAAACATGATTCCTTCCCCTATACTTGTGTCATAAAACAAATTTGTGTACACTCAATGTCACATACAGTGAATGAGGAAAATTATTAGTAGTGTACTAATATGAATCTGCACATTATATTTCACTATGTGACCATTAGTTATATCCATGAGAAAAAATAGGACTCATTAATTATTGTTTTAAAAACATTCGACAAAAATCAACCCATAGTTTCCCTTTCAAACATCCCATATCCAAATCCATAATATGGTGAAGATCAACATGGATGATAAAGTAGTGGTAAGAGTATGAATTAATTTATATATCAAAAGAGTAAATATGGGATCATAAATACATCAAACATAATTAAAATCCAAAACAAAAGAAAAATTATCTATGTCCTATATTAATTCATAACAAGGACATTAAAGGAACACTCATATAGGAATATTCTAAATCATTTCAATCCCATGTCCTTCAACACTCTATTAGTTTCAAAATAATAACACATAGTGTTTCTTATATCAATAAGTTTTGATTATGTAAATAACCCAACACACCAAAGGTTCCCAAGTGGTCTCATTTTCTACATTTCAAAAAAACATCAACACATAAAGTAAAAAAATTACTAAAAATTTCCACAAGAAATTCATCACCACTTCCATGCTTGAAAATCCATTTTTGAGTATTAAATTTTTTTTGTTTTTCTTGAAACACATGAAGTGCATAAAAAATATTTTAAATGAATCCCCATTTAAAATTTTAGTTACATTTCACCATAGGTTTAATCTCATAAAATGACCCTAATATATTTCAAATTAATTAATTTCATAAAACTAACCAAATGAAAAATACAATAAAAAAATATTATCATGATATAGTGGGAGAAAACAATGGTATATACTCTACACTCTTTAGGCATGAACCACAGTTGGGTTCATTTTTTAGAATTATAACTTTTTATCTATTTACCAGATAATCATGTTAGGAACTTCATTATCTTAATATTTTTTCTTTATCAACTATTATTTTTACATGGATCACTTCTCAAAAATAGTATCTTGTAATTTTTGTGTATGGTGTTAAAAAATAAACAAATTACTCACTATGATGATATTCTAAATAGAAAGAGCTGGATAAAAAAAATCCGTATCCTATTTTTGAGTCCAGACACATTATGAATGGGTGGAAATTATCCTGAAACCTAATATTGGTGATGACCTTGTTCGAAATATATCTCATAAATGCTTTTTAATAAAACCAATAAACATACTCTTCAGCTTATTTATAAGGTACATTATAACACTAATAAATCCTTCCAGTAGGTGTGAATTCAGATTAATGTCACAGTTGTAAATTTTCTACACATCTTCTTCTTGTTCACAATTTACATGTACTATGGTGGGTAAGAAAAATTTAATCTTATTCCTTCATTGAGAACATGTCCATTTGATCTTCTATATTATCTGTCCATCTAATATGTTAATACAATATTGTTTTTATTGGGATGGTATTCCATGTGATAGTTTGTCTAATACAAACTGATAAAAAATTATGCCTCTTATCAGTTTGAATCATTATTCATCATGATGCTCTGGTACCTATTCTATTGATGATACTACTCTATATGATAAATAATACTCAGTTAGACACATATATGTATGATCATTCCTTTACAAATTTTTCATACCTTAAGAATATCCACTATTACATTATCTTGTGCTTCTACTCAATCAGGTAATCACTTCTTCATATTACACTAATTCTTTCAAAACATCGTCATGAATGAAAACATCTCTCATGCTTTGAGGATGAAAAATTCATAAGGCCCTTTAATTCATCAGTAGAATTTACATCTGGACTCCAATTAATCAAACGTTCAAAACACAGCTACACCCCTTTAATAGGTATAATATAACTATATTTCATGTTTGTTTCACAAACTTCATATCTAAATTACCACTCAAATATATGATAATCACAATGAATAATTTTAGTATCTGGTCAACTACTTATTTTATATAAGGTATAAGATAACCAATCTTCATTGGAAACTTCCTTAGTTGAGGGAGTCAAAATTCTTCTTCAAGATTCTTGAAATCATGAATATAATCACAATCTTCTTTTTTGAATATTGAACCATTGATCATCTAGCTCAATATCAGAACAATTTATATATTTATGAAAACATCATAAAAACATTATTTTATAATATTCGGTATAAATTCATGACATGTATTTTGATTAGTTAAACTACATCTAGTGTTCCTTCAACAATTTATAGGAATATATTTAAATATTTATCAACAATTAACCAATGATGCATGAAATTATTCACAGAACATTCTATGTGATATATCAATTGTTATAATGACTATAATATATCTTCCATTTGAAATTTTATGATGTATAATTTCATAGGGATCTTATTTCAGCTTATTGGTTCTCTATTATGTTTTATTTTTCCATTATTTGATGATCCCTCAGGGACCTATAATTCTTCTTTCATTTGAATGATTCTTATAATTCCATCAAATGAATTTATATTAGTCATAATTTTTTTCTTGGTAATAATTTGTCTGATGAAATCATCCTAAAGAATTTTACTGATGAATCTATTTAAAAACCTCAAAAACCTTTATCCTATTAGCTTGCATGGAAAATATTGTGGGATGAACATCACATGGATATCTATGTCTGATGAATTCATTAATAAACCATTGGGTGATTCCTTCAAAAACCTCTATATAACGATCTTTTTATTTTTCACCAAACGTTGTTATGAAAAAAGTTTTTGATCATTATGAAACATTTTTCATATGTATTAATATCCATTATTTTATTTAATAACCCACTTGAGAACATTTTATCTATGTAAGGATTCATAAAACCATATATGATCTTTTGAGATCCTATATCTAGTGGAGTCTACCTGATGACTCACTAAGTAATTATAACAAAATTGTTAATCCCTTTTCCCAACTAAGTCATAATTAATAATTTTGTAGTCCATTAATTGAAATTTATTCACTTCACATATTCTATCATTGTACAATTCCATATGATGGAAATCATATAATCCTTTAGTCAACATCAACAGGTATTTTAGAATATTTAGGACCCAATGTTCCCCTGAATTCTTCTGTAAATTTAATATCATCATAACTCAATCATCCTAAAACCACCCCCTAAATTATATTTTTGACTTAAGATAATTAAAATAATTTTTTTATACTTTTCTATTCTTCAGAACTTCATTTTAAATAATAGATATAACGAATTTCGATGTTAAATCAAAGGTGAACACACCCCTTGGAATAAAATTACATAGATTGATACAATTACAATATTTTTGGTTGAACCTAACATACCATGTGTATTGGGTGTGTTACCCTTATGTGATCCAAGGGTTTACTCTTATATGAGAAATCACTAGATATCATACCCTTACGCATTGGGGGAGTGACCTTTATATATATCTATAAATTTATATCTATTTTTCGTGGATCGATTAAATTTCTTCAATAACTTTAGTACGATAGAGTTAATTAATTTTCCTTGGTCTTATGGTATCTCTAAGATAGTATTTTTAATCTTCAATAATTTGTATTTAAAAAATTATTTTTTATCTCCATCCTTTTTGTTTTATATACTTCATAACAAAACTCATTAATTTAAAATTCATAATGATGATAAAAACATAATTCTCTAAAATTAAAACACATATTTAGAATATTTAGAACACCTTATAAATCGAAGTAAGTAGACTCAATGTATTCAATATAATATAACCCATTCATGAGATAGTAATACCTGATCACTCCATTGCATCATTTTTCATTCATCCAAGAAATATAACATTTTTAACTTAATATGGATAGTTCTTCATCCAATCTTCTTCTCTAAACAAATTATTTTCTCTATCATATATAATATATTAAAATTAATAAAATCTTTATTTTTGATTTACTAACTTTTCCATTTATTTAAATCCATTGAAAACAAATATAAATGAGACATAAGTTTGGATCTTCAATCTCCCCCATTGAATTTAATGGAAATAACTTCCACTATCATTCTAATGGAAAATTTCAATATGTGAGTCTTAATTTCTTTCTCTCCCCTTAATATTTCCAACCATTCATTTCAACTATTATGTAACTTATTGACCAGAAATATAAATTTTATAGGAAAAATAACATATGTTCTTACTTCTGAAATGTGTAATTCTTTATTTCAATCTTAATCTACATAACCCCTGATCGGTGGAGGAAATAATAGGATTTGATTGAAACACTAATGTTTTTACCAACTTATATAGATACCTCATGGAATGAGAACTCATAAACATGTCATTAAGGGATATCAACATATATTATAGGTTGAAGATACTAAATGTGATATGAAACACATGTAATATAAATTATTCTAATACTAATTCAATATCTTAAAAAAAATATGAAGAACTTTTAATTGAAAAAATAAGGACAAGAAGCTATAAAGGACATTCATAATCTTATTTTTATTATGTATTTTATTAATTCAATTCTCCTTGTTTTTTACTTTTTTTTTATTTTTACTATACAAGGATGATAGATTTTGATGAATTTACATTTTAGAATAACATGATCTTCAATAAATTTCTAAAATTATCATATTTTTATGATATGATCATTCCAAAACATTATTCACATTTTTTCGAATATATCCACTTTTGGAAGACATTATCTTTGAAATTTTTAATGAAAAATCTATTGAATAAATTTTTTCAGAAAAAATATATTGGGAAATCATAAAAATATATCATCCTTATGTGGCTATCTAGAATTTTGGAAATTTCCAAAGCATCACAATGGATGAACCATTCATGAGATATTTCATTAATATATCTTATGAAATATTACTACAAAAACATTTATAAATGTAATTACATTTTTTAATGAATAATAATTTTTTTAGTAATATAGTAATAATAAACACAAGCACTACATTAATTATTTGGAACATTATAATATAAAACTTATCAGATTTAAAATAGAATCAGGCATCTTAACCAATGACAATATAGCTATTGTCAAATGATTTTTGTTTATAATTTTATGTTAAGTGTAATGATATAGTCAAATTGAAATATTAATGAGAATTGATTTACTTGACCTATTGGTCAGGAGATTTTAAGGCCGATTATTTTATCTTTTAAGGGAGATTGTGTCACTGGGATTTGCCTCTAACCAAGAAAAGGATGAAATGAAATAAATAAAACACAAAAAAATCAGTTATGGTAGACTTTAAATATTATCAATATTAGAACCAAAAAAAATATTCACCAAACATCCTCAAGTAAGTAACATCATCACACACCTTATCATTATGGTGTACAATGGTGTAATATGGGGTTATATATCAACAACCCATTCATATTCATTTTTATATTATGTAATTTTAATAAAATAATTATAATGTTTATCTCTTCACAAATTAAATTTATATTCATGATTATATATGTGTTTATTAAAATTCTATTTTGATATGATTAAACAGAAATTGTATTTCGGTAATATATATATATATATAACATTATTTTTGATAAATTCATGAATTTTGAAAAAAAATTACTTCATGTAGTATTATTATTAAATAATATTTATTTATATACAAATAATAATATAATTTAATGACGATTAAAATAATCCATATAAGGGTATAAAATTGTTATATTCATAAAAGCTTTTATTTTCCATTAAATTTTTTTTATTCAAAAGTGTAAATCAAAATAATTAGAAAATTATCTTCACAAAAAAATATTAATTTAGAAATTAGAATGTCGAATTTTTTTGATGGTTTATTTTCCGTAAAATTTTCAATCATTTGAATATTTGGGTAAAAATAAATACGGTTTAGAAATATGGTTTATATTTTGACATAAAAATGTCCAAAGTGTGATGTAATAAATAATAAAAAATGTCCCACTGAATATATATTTTTGGACCTTTAGAATTATTTATTTTATATGTTATTTTATTCATTTCATAATCTTTTAATGAATCCTTTGAAACCTATATTATGTTTTATGCTTATAAAATTAATTCATTATGAAGATCACTTACCTCCACATTAGAAATGGTACTATTTTAATATTATCAGTTATGGACTTTATATAATATTCAAAACCAATATTTTTTGTAAGAATCCATAGGTCAAAACCATGGTATGGTTTTTATTATTATTTAATCTTATAGAGTCACTACAAGAAACATAATCTATACCAATGGTTTTGGAAAAAGTGTTGGTATAGATCACTAATTTGGACCTATACCAATGGTTTGGCCAAAACCATTGGTATTGGTCACTTATATGGACCAAAACCAATGGTTTTGAGAACCGTTGGTGTAAGTACATGTATTTTTAATGGAATATTCTTATAGTGGACATTAAATAAATAAAAATTTAAAATACATATGATAATATATATATATATTTATGATATTATGTTCACAATAGTATGTTTGGTCAGTGGTCAGGTCGTTGAATCACAAACGAGAGGTGCTGGGATCAAAACCAACTGAATGATGATTTTTTGAGTTACATATACCAACGGTTTATGGAACTATTGGAATATATTTTCATATTACTTATAAAAATGGTTTTCAAATCCATTTTATAGGTTTATACCAAATGTTTTCCAAAAATCGTTGGTAGAGACCTATCCACAAGGCTTACATGGAAATGGTTCTCAAAACCATTGGTATAGCCTATACCAATGGTTTGGAGGAATATACCAACAGTTCTAAACTGTTGGTATAGGGTATTTTTTCAGAAGTGAGTCCATAATAGAAGTTTAAAAATTAATAATGTATTACACACTATATTTTTATAAATACCCACCAAATCACCCTCTAATATTCATTAAAACTCCATTGAGCATAAATTTATTGTCCCTAACCATCTATAATTACATTAAACGGTGTTCTCATGTTCTTAAGAATCACCACCCAAGCATTTAGAAGTTCTCGCACAAGGTAAGGTGATTAACTCATCCTATCCTTTATTTAAAAACATTTTTCATATTATGCCATTTAAATCCAATAAATCATGTTAGATTTTGGTTGAAATATCCATTATTTAGAACCCTTGTTATTGAGAAGTAAAAATACACAAAATTTAACTATCATTACACCCTTACATGAATCATTACATACCTATTTAGACACTTAAATTATCCTACGATTTTCAGTGCCAAACATTTGCGTATACCCATCATCATTTCCACTCATGTGTTTTCAACTATACATAAAAATAACACATTTATTCATGAATTACTTGTATATAACCCATAATCCTTAGTTATAGGGTTAAAATTTATGAATTTCATTCTTATTTAGTATGGTATAAGTGGCACACATACGCATGTTTATTTTATAAATGTGATGGGTGACCCATAATTATACAATGCTCGAATTCATTGGGTATTGTTTTTATCTCATGAGATACCATATATGGATCCCAAAAGGTTATCCAAACCACACTATGTTATTATTTATTATTAGATAGACTTTGATTATTCTTATAATGTCATGTTTAATGTTATTTTTAAATTTATATGTTTCCATGGTGTCATCATATTATATCATTCATTAATATTCATTTTTATAGATTCCTTAATTTATTGTTACCTTGATATTTTTATTGAATAAAATGTATAAATATAATCATGTTATTATTTTATTAATCAATTACTGGGATTTATAGGCCACGCTTTCTTAACTAAATCCATTGGTTAAGTTGTGCAATTTTATAAGAACAAGTGATCATAAGTGCATGCTTTTATCTTTTTAAATAATGTCATCGTACACATGTTTGATGTTATTATGTATTTATCAATTTACATAATGACACCAGGCCTCATAAATTTTTCATATTTTATTAATATTATCATTATGTAATAAATTATCAATTAATATGTATTAAAGATATAGGTTTTTTTTGGAAAAAATCTTGTTTGGAAAAATTCATAGCATGGATAACAAAATTTGGAATCCATTATTTATTCTTAGGTTATCCTCGCGAAGTAAATCCATCACCTTTATTTCCATATTTTAAAAGAATAATTAAAAAACAAAATAGTTAAGGGAATATGTTGGATCTTCCTTGATTCTTAATTTTTACAATAAGGATGAGGTAATTTTCTCAACCAAGTTCCTCTATTTCCACTACTCCTCACACTTGCACATATAAACAATAATTCTGAATGGAGATTTTTGAATTTTTACACTTAATTAATAACTATGTATGTGATATTTGTCTCTTTTGAATATTTTAAATAATGTATATCACCTAGTGAGACTTTCATCTTATTTAATAACTCTTCTTATGTTAGAATTATTATATAATAACAGTTGAGAGTGTGTCCAACCATGTTACATCTCACACATATAAATTCTTTCCCATCACATTGAATCTATTATTTTCCATTGGAACTAGACATGGATTGTGGTTCTTATATTTTTATCATTAATTATTAATATTTTGGCTAGATAAATAATATATAATTATGAATTTTATTTTATGTTTTTATTATTCACACAAATTATTCTTAGTGTCATCTTTCTTATTTATTTTTTTGGATTCTAAACATTTCTTTATATTATAGTAATTTTGTTCAAAGGTCTTGAAAAATTCTCTACTTGAAATAATTATAAAATATTTTTTTACAATAATATTAAAATTAGTTCACAATATTATTCATCACTAACCATCCAATTACATGGTCTTAATTTTTTATCCTATTTAGATACATATTCCGAGGAACATGCAAAACCCTTATGAACACCATCTATACCAATGTCATAGTTACTCAAAATTTTTATACATTATGGGAGTTGATTATTCATTTCTAGATTTATCTCCCTTAAAATGGTATACCTTTATGAATGTTAATTTAAACGACTTTACCAATAATCAAATAAATAATTATTTAATCTATTGCAACACTAAAACAAAACAACAAATATTAATATTTGTATATTTTCTACATAAATTATTTGGTTATTCCTTGAAAATTTTGCGGGTATTCATGGGTACCTAGAATAGAAAATAGTTTTACCATCCACTCTAGTTATGGTGGTAAGGTAATTATAAATATTCTTTATCCATAAATATTAATATTATATTTTCCATCTTACAATTTTCATCTAAATAGATTTAGAAATAATATTACAATTATGTATGGATAGAAAATGTTTCTTTATAGTTTCTTATGATAGATAATTAAATGAATTCATTATATTCTTTTCACATTTTGTAGTAATATAAAATTAGAATATTTAAGTGAGAATTGTGTAACTGTATTAAAATTATCCTTCTTTTCCAATGTCTTAATACATTTCTTCTCATGGATGTCCAACTGAACATCATATTATAGACAACTAATATTGAGGTTGTTTTCTTAATTTTGATTCATAGTCACCTTTTTTTAAAAACTATCTCCACTATTTTGACTTCTTATTTATTATTCATGACAGTTTTTATAATAAAGTGTCATATTCATTGATTTTCTTGTATTTCACTTCCAATTGAAATTCATCAACAAAAATTCTATTTTTTATCTTGTCTTCAAGTGAATGGATTTTCTATTATAGATTATTATTGACTCTATATTTCTCTTCAACATAACTGATCTTTTTACTAAAAAGCATAGGAACATATTTCAAACACATCATTACTTAATTGAAATGATCAAACCTATTTGGAGAGATTTATAAACTCAAAGAATATTTCATACAATGCCTTATCCATGCCTTTTTATTTTTTAATAAAGAATTACCTGAATGATTTGAAAAATAAGAGAGGATATTGTTTTTTTAAATGATGCATAATATCTCTAAATATATTAGGTGATTTATTTTGGGATGTTGTATATTGATCTTTATCAACCCTCATTCTCAGATATTCTTGTTTAATACAATTTATAGAATACGTTTCACATAATTCTTGATCACTTACCATTATTGATTCATATGAGGTATGATGTTGTCATTATCCTAGGTGGAAACATGGACCTCATGTTATTTACTTACAAAGATAGATCTATCTTCATTGTAAACACAACATCAATAAAATGATACTTCATCATCATTAGATAAGAGGGATTTCTTATTTCTATTTATTTTCTCACTCATTCTCCTATTCCGCATGATCTTAGTAGAAATAGAATTCTTCTCCAATATATCTTGATATTACTAAAACTAATCTTAAATAATAATACAATAATTACAATATAATTTTCAATGTTCAATAAAATTTAGGACTGGAATCAAATTGAGTTGAGACTAAGCTTCTATACCTATTGGGAGGACCACTTCAGGATATAATCTCTAATGAGAGGGTGGGGGTGAATCAGTGTTGGGAACTATTTCACCAATTATAAATTTTATCCTCTTTACATATGATACCAATTAAGATATTAATTCTCTTATTCTATTTTCATTATCATATAAAAGTATACATGTGCATTTAATATATATCACGTTTTATTTTTACATGGTTTACTACTTGATCATATTTACTGGTCCTTTTAATGTTCGGTGATAATTAGAACAAGTATTATCGACTATAATCTGATTTTAAATAGATTTTTTATATAGAAAACAATCCTAAGATTTTGTTTGAGTCCATAAAATTTAATAGGGGTGATGGTTAAAATCCTGATTTTTATACCGGCTGTGTCCTCGTCCAACATGCACTATTTAACTAGTTCTTTATACTACCACAAAGACATTATTCCCCATGATCGTAAGGTACATTCTAACACCAATATAGTGTTTCACTAGATGATACTTTTATTGGATTTCATAGTGAAACATTTATATAAACTTATTAATTTACACATTTTATTTACATCACAGTGGGGAAGAAACATTCCTTTTTTTCTTTCATCATCTGAAAGATGTTTTTTTGATACTCAATCCTTTCAGTTTGTTTTTATATGTAAATATAATTATTCTTATCTAGTGAATAAACATTTAGTGACAATTTTTGGTACCTATTAATAACAAAGTTTATATGATACCTGTTGACTATAAATGATTTCTTCCTTATCTGGATGATTCTTAATTCTTCTTTATCATCTAATACCAATTAATTCGTTGCTACATATCCATCTTATAGATTCTATCCATTCTGATAATTGTACATATGATACTTTTTCTACTCCATGTTTTTCCATTTAGTTGATGAATTGGTTCTCTATCCAGTTATTTTACTTCATCCAATACCCCATGATTCATCTGGGATGTCTTCATTAAAAACATAATTCTTAATGTGAATTTTTCCCATGCATTGTAGAGATCAGTTTTAGAGGATATTTAAATATTTTTCATAATTGTTTTTTCTAATTCATCACACCACTTCAACTAATCAACAAACCGTTATAGAGGAATATAATTTATATAATTTCGGAGTGTGTAAAATGTATAAAATTCCATATTCCTTCTCAAATATTTGATAATCCTACTACTATATTTTTGTGGATAATCACCTTCAGGTATCCAAAAGTATTAGAGACATTCAATATTCCTTTGAAACATCCATTGATATTAGTATCAATATTAACGATCAGCCCTCCTAAAATACTGACTAGAATCACCATGTTTAAATATGATTGTAAAAATTTTGATCTTTGAGCACAACATCATCACAATTGATATCATTTCGAAAAAATTGCGAAGTTATTCAAACATTTTTTCATGTAAAAATTAAAAACATGCATTTTTCTGGTGAAACTTGTTCTAGTGTTACTTCATCACTTTATAAGAAATTATCAAAATAATTTTTATGTGTCATCATTTAACTACTGATATTCTATGAAAAAATTTACATCAGATAAATTCATTATTATGATTAATCTGTTCAATATTCCATTTAGTACTTTACTCAGAAAATTTTAATAGGGATATTCATCAATATCTTGGTTTATCAAATTATGGATAGTTTTACTCCATATAGTGAACCCTCAAAAATATTTATGATTATATCTAATGGATTCCTAGACCTCTATTAGATGAGTTTATAATACCCATCTTAATGTACTTGTTATACATTATCAGATGAAATAATCCAGAATCATCTATCTAATGCAACTTCTCAAAAACCATAAAAACCTCTTTCCACACATCATTAATTTAAATATCAGTCTAATGAACATCGCAATGAGATATCAATATGATTAATTAATGCTGAAAAATATGTATAACTCCTTTGGTAAAATTTATCTGTTCATCTTCACATGTCTTATCCATATTCTTTTCGAAACATTTTTCTTTTCATTCAAAAACATTATCTGATACCTTAAGAAAAATTATTTATTCTCATAACCAATTTTTGAAACATATTACCTATCTAATTAGTTTTAATCTACTATCCTACAATTTGAAATATTTTATTTGTTATAAATTGCCTAATGAATCACCTAGTTTTTACAAGAAGCTTTTAATTCCTTTTTTTAACTACAACTTCAACAATACTTGCTTTGTTTGTTCATTAAAACATCAAATATTATTATATTTTATAATTATATAAATTCATCTGATTGAAATTTTAAACATTTAATTTAACATCAATTACAAGTTCATAATGTTTCAGAAACAAGGTTTTATTAAGTTCTCCCATGTTTTAAAAATATACTTATAAATAGAAAATTTTACAACCACTACTTTATTTCTCCTTCTAACTTATGAATATTGAAACCACATTCCATGAATTTTATATTCCTCTAATCTCAATATTCATCCACATCCATAAGGAATTTTGAGGTTTGAACAATTAATAACTAATCACATTGATGATTATGATATAGTTTTAGTCCTTTACATGAGTTTGGATATACCATTATAGAACATATTTATTTGGTGTGTTACCCCTACACAAGACATGGGAATATGATTATATGAGAAGGGTGTTGGATATTTACATGAATGTAATGTGACCCTTACGAATACATAAAATTGTTCATTTGATTTCCTCTGTGTGATTGACTTCATCTGAGGATTTCAATATGATCGTCTTTGTCTGATCACTACGGTCCACTGTCCCTTAACTGATCATATATTTTATACCCATATATTTAGCCTAAAAATATATTAAAATATCTCTATTCAATTGGATTACAAACCACTTAATGATACTACTTAAGGAAGCATTCATAGTGTTGATAACAAACATGCTTCTCGAAACATCAAGAACTTATTTGAGACATTAGAAACAACTCATCAATAAATATACATAAAATTAAAGTCATAAAATAAACTATAATCTTTCATGAGATATTATCACTTGAGAACTTCATTTATCTTCATTAATACATCCATCAAACATAATCATTCATAATTACTTAGAAATGATGCTTTAACTAGGCTTCGTCACTTCATATATTCTTCCATCCTAATTATTCAACATATTTACATTTATCAAATTTTTTTACTCCATTGAAAACAATGAAAATTCATGCACATGAACTGAAAAAATTACAACTAATAAACATGTTGGTATATTCATTTAGAACCACTTTATTGAGACACATACTTCACTATTAATGAAACCCAGAAAACCTATGAAAACAAACACTTGGATCAAATAGATCGAGTCATCAGAATCCTATATCCAATGAAATATCATGAATTGTACATAGATACATCAATATATATCAATCAAATCCCAATTTGGTTAAATTAAAATATAGGATAGAGTAATTAAGGATATATTATTAGAAGTGAGGATAAAATGGGTGGAAAACAATAATATACATTAGAGAGATCCACTTGAATTGAATGAGAATCATCAAGGAAATAAGTACAGAATCCTATGGAGTTGTCAGGGAACCAATTTATATTGTTTTATTCTATTCAATATTTCAATTTAAACTACTATAATTTTTTTAACACCCCATTCTTCCATGGTACACTTATCTTTGAATAACACAGTAGCTTGTGTTGTACGTAACTTCGAGTTCACACACACACCACAACCAATCAAACTAACCGTTATGACTAGTAATACCCACTTTTTGAAATTTTATAAATTTTAAATTTGAAAATGGAGTTCATTTTTGGATTCAGAATATCAAAATTATCCAAGGGTAAAATTTTGGTATTTTTCTGAAAACATTCAGTTTTTGATGAATATTCAAAATTACTAAATTTTTATTTAATTTTTTTTAAATAGAAATAATTAATAGTGATAAAGTATGAATTTTAGTTTTTTGTAAGTATAATTAGATTATATTATTATCATTTAATACAATTTATTTCATTATAATTAATTTCACATTTAAATTTGTCATAAACAAGTGTCAATCTTTTGATAGTTATTATTTCATAAAAACATGCTTTTAGTATTGACAATGAGAATTAATTTTAAATTAATTTTTGAAAATTCTATGTTTTGAATTTTGAAAAATGGATTCCATATTTGGAATAAAGATCTCAAAATTGTTTAAATAGGAATCTTATATTTTTATAAATTTTGAATAATTACTTCGGTAAATATTTTATTTACCATGGTTGAAGGGTAAATCTGGAAAATAAGGATAAAAAATAATATTATAATAAAATTAAATTACCCTAACACATGTCCTAATCCTATTGGCTGATACATGTGTGGCCATTTGTATATTTGTGTCGATTTTGGGGACCCCATGGAGCCACTTGTAAGTTATAATGAAACTTTATATTAATTAAGTTAAAGTAAAGACAAAAATTACATAAGCATATATCGTTTAGTAAAACAATTTTTACATAGGGTAATATATGTTATCTATTCAACTATAAATATTCATTATAAATCAAAAAATATTTCCAAAATCATGTTATTTTTTTATATAATTTTTAGACATCTAAAAAACTAAATTATTTGTGACACAATAATGATGTAGTGTTTACCCATTAATAAATTAAAAAAATGAATAATATTATAAAGACAAAAATAATATCCAAAACCTGTCCATTTTTTATTAACAGATTTCATTTTGATCTTGAGTCATCTTATCTTAAACCTTAATGAGTTTTGGACCTTTAGAAACCAAATATCATTATATAATAAAATAATATTTTCAATCTTTCCTTAAGAGCCCCTCCTCCCTGTTATAAAAATCCCTCACCTCTAGCCAATTCCGCACACCTCTCAAGCCCATTGGCTCGCTCAAAATCATCCCAATTAAGCTCCCTAAACTCCTCTCCTCCTCCTAGAAACTTTACCTTTGGCAGAAGGCACTTCAATAGGTCCTTTTGGTTCCAACCAAAGGGAGTTACCTGATTTAATGGTAACATATTCTCTTCTGTTCTTTTCTTTTATTTTGTTTCTCCAACCCCCTAAAACATCTTTTTTAATTTCATTTATAACAAAGATAGTATGCTAAATATACTAGGTTGTTTTTATGTTATGGATTCGAACTACACTTATACACACCACCATCTAATGAGTATAGAACATAATGTTTCTATGGACGGCGAACTACAACCTCACAAAACGATGATTGTTCAATCATCAACTACCACCACTCATTGTGTCCATTATGATGAAATTTTAATTAAATATGATATTTATGATATTTATTTTATATATATTCTTCAGTAATTAAATTTTATTGCATACCATTATTCATTTCATGTTGTATATATATTCGATAATTTCATTTGAGGAAGTGCGGACTACCGCCCCCTCAAAGAGATATGGCTCATTCATACCATACATGGAATGTATAAAGGATGGTGTTAATGAACATAGGTATAATATATAGGACATTATATTTTACTGTAAAAAATAATATACCTATGTATCATTTGGTTTTTATTCATTTTAAAATTATAAATGAAATGGAAGTAGCGTTCGGGGGTACGTACGGATTATCGTCTCCATGAACGCGATGAGATTCATTCCCCATAATAACCATTCATGAATATTTTTCATTTTATTATTAAAAATAATGATTAATAACTTAATATAATTCTGTTAATTAATCAAATACATCCTATCCATAACAAACATGGCTTATGTAACAAAACATATAAAGGGAAACTAATTAGATAACACAGAAACGACGATAATACTAAAAGGAAATATTAGAAGATCATATATGATATCATATTTATGTATATGGTTATTGTATAGTTTAATAAATATGATTTAATTGTTATATATGAGGTTAAAGTACCCTCGACCAAGGAAAAGTACAAGTTATGGGTTAATTTCACAATCTCTTCATTATCTGAGGTTGTTTATACGTAATTATCTACTGGCACATCTTTATCATACACATCATTGTTTCTTAGAAATGTATTTCAAAACATTCTTAATATTTTATAGAATATGGGTTAATGTCATTTATAAATTTTTTGACTTTTTTTAAGATTTTTATAAGGGAAGATTTTCTTCGTTTTCCGAACAAGGTAATTTTTAACCTTTTTGACAAAATTAAGGTAAGAATGCCTTTTTTAACTTATATGGAGGGTGTGTCTATTTTCCACCGTTATAAAATCGTCGAAGCTTACCTTATAATATTATAAGAAAATTTTCAATGTAAATGATTTCTTTTATAATTATGTGACTTTTAAATGATTTAAAAAAAAAGAGATATTTTCTATCAGAGAGTTTTGATTTCATCTATATCAACATCCTTTGATGAATTATAATCTTATTTTAAGTGGAATTTTTATGATACAAAACAACCATATTGTATTGAAGGTTTTGTGATATGTTTGACTGTGGATGTGTTATTTTTATACCATTCATGGTTTATAGAGAATGTGTTGACATTTTGTATGCTAGTTATAATAAGAATGTTTATGTTATGTTTAAAACTTTTCATATGAGGAATTCATTGGACTTAGTAAGTGGCGGGTGGAGCCACTAGTAGCTCCTCAATGCGTCGGTAGGTCTCATGAGACAAACTAGTGTCTTGGCATAAGACCCTGACAAAATCTTATTTGTTGTCTTGGCACAAGGGCATGACTATGTTGTTAGGATAGTCTGGCATTATGCATTCCATCATTATGAAAGTGGTTATTGATATTGCATGTGATTATTCGATTAGTAGAATATCCATGTGAATAATTAAATGACATTATTTTATTTTATTTCACCCATATTATTCTGAAGTTCGTGTTTAAAAGGATTTTGTTTTTTTATACATTTCCTTAAATGTTTATGCTTATTTATGAAAGTTTCCGCTATATTGTTATCCTTACTAAGATTCTGAGCTCACCCCTTTCTATGTTTTATTTTTCCCAAGAAGTGAAGAATAATTTTATGACCGACCTGCAGGGATAGTCTTTGGGGATATGAGTGTGGACTATGGAGACTAGGTTGTTGTAGTTTTTTTCACATTATGATGTAATGTAAGACTTATGAATATATCTAGTGTTTCCAATGCTACTAAACTAATCGGTCATTCAAGACCTGATCTTTTGTGATCATTCCTATGTTATATAATAATGCACATAATCTAGGTAACTAGGGCCGGGGCGTTACATTTGGTATCATAGGAAGCTTAGTACAAACCTTGGAAACTAGATTTAGATAAACTATGATTAGAGCAAATAGACTTAAGATGGACATTGAGGATTAGTATAGAGGAACATCCTAGAATTTTGGTATTGTAGTGATTTTTTGAGTTTTATAGGAAATACATCCATGTCTAGATACTAGTAGGTAGATGTGGCTCTAGTACAAGTGTACAAAGGGGTAAAACCCAAAAACTCCATGTTGATCTAGACTCAAACGAGAACCAGTGCATGACAATGGGCCTTGCTGCACTCTTGGTTACGACACTCCCGGGGGATATGATTAGGATAATTCTAATTTTCTTTACAACCCATTATGAAGGGTTTATGAATATATACTTCCTCATTGAAATCATTTTTATGATTATGGATTATATCTATAAACTGTTCAATTTATCTTAATTGGTTTACAAGTTTGGATTTATGTATTGTGATTCATAAACTAATCTAGTGTATTCCATTGTTCATAAATGGCGCCTAGTGGGAGGAATAGAAACTGTATCAATACATGCACTACATGTAGGGATTTCCCTCCTGCTCAAGATAATTATATTGGAGCTGGTGATGCAACTGGTGCTGATCAGCTAATCACCATACCAGGACAACTCACTCAGGTTATCAATAATAACCTTACCTGTATGGATCACCATAATCCACAACATGGAGGATCAATGTTAGATCGTTTCATGAGGCAACAACCACCAAAATTCAAGGGTATTACAAATCCATTTTCTAGGTGAGCAATGGATAAGTTCTTTTGATAAAATATTCCACGCCTTGGGGAGTAGCGATAGGGAAAAGGTTGTCATGGCAGTTTACCGCCTCACTGGAGATGCTGATCAACGGTGGTCATTGATTCAAAACATAGAGAAAGTTGATGAAGTATTGAATATGGAATGAGGGGAGTTTAAAGATCTTTTCTTAGAGAAATAATTTCCTCGTGACCATCGAGCAGATATGAAAAGGAAATTTATGATTCTGAGGCAAAAGAGGATGATAATGTCGCAATGTATGAGGCTAACTTTAAAAGTTTAGTATGGCATGCTGCAGATTATATCTAAAACCCAAGAAGTAATATTGATCGTTTCTTTGATGGGTTAAACCCATTTATACTTCAAGAATTAGTCTCACAATCCTTATCATCGTACGAAGATATTATCTCATGTGCTATCAAGATAGAAAAAATAAATCTCTAAGTCTTACTACATTAAAGTAAAGCAATATAAAAACAGATCTGTTGATCACTCTAGAAATGGAAATAAGGGGAATATGGGAAAAGTTGAACATCCATCTTGTAGTAAGTGTGGGAATAAACACACATGTATATGCTTGAAGGGAATGGGTGTCTGTTTCAAGTGTGGTGAAAAAGGCCACGAAGCTCTTGATTGCAAGGGGAAGAAAGAAGCTACTGATGTTCAATGCTACTATTATAGGGAGATGGGACATTATTCAAATTAATGTCCTATGTGTCTGGGGAAATTACCTAAGAAAATGCCAAGCGATCAAGGCCAAGCATATGCTATCACTACTGCTGAGGTTGATGCTCCAAAAGACGTGGTGGTAGGTAATTTAATGCTTTTCTCAAGTTTAGAAAATGCATTATATGATTATGGATCGTCGCATTGTTTCATATCTTCCCAGTTTTCTATGAAAAATATAAATTTTCAATTTTATTTAACAAGGGAGTTGTTAGTCAAAACTCATACGAGAAGTATCATCGCAACAATGTTTTTTGAATCTGTTCCCATTAGAGCATATAAATGTTCTTTATCTGCTGATCTCATCATTATACCCATGATGGAATTTGATATAATGCTCGGTATGGACTGTATTTCAGACCATGATGCGAAGATTTATTGTTAGGAGAAGGAGGTTATAATTTTTGAAGATGATGATAAAGAACACCTTATCTTTAGAGCAAAATCATCACCACCTAATTCTTATCTAGATCTACCCATAGTAGCTCCACTAAATTCAATTATTTGGGAGGAAGAGAATGAAATTACTGTGGGTGAGGAAAGGAATGTTCAAATAGAGGATGTACCTATGGTGAATCAATATTTTTATGTGTTTCCAGAAGATTTACCTAGACATCCTCTAGAACAAGAAATTGATTTTTACTTTGATTTAATTCCTCGGTCAAGGCCCATATCGAAGACCCCTTATAGAATGAAAATTATAGAATTATTGGAACTAAAGAGACAACTAGAGTAATTGAGTAATAATGGATTTATAATCCCTATTATTTCACCATGGTGAGCCCCTATTCTTTTTGTTAAGAAGGAACATGGATCTATGAGTTTTTGCATTGACTACAGGGAGATCAATGCTATAACAATAAAGAACATGTATCCCCTACCTCGCATTGATTATTTATTCGACCAAATTCATGGAGATAAATTTTTTTCAAAGATTGAACTTCAATCTTGATATCATCCTTTTTGTGTGAAGGAGGATGACATTCCCAAAATATCATTTTGAACCAGGTACGGGCATGATGAGTTTACAGTATTGCCTTTTGGGCTGAATAATGGACCCTCTGTTTTCATGTATCTAATGAATATAGTTTTCAAGGAATATATTGATGATTTTTTAGTGGTATTTATTGATGATATCTTGGTATACTATAAAATCTACGAAGATCATGAAAATCACTTGCACGTTATCCTGAAGATTCTTATAAGACATGAATTATATGGGAAGTTCAGCAAGTGTGAATTCTGGTCCCAAAAGATTTATTTTCTTGGATATATTATCTCTAAGTATGGAATATATGTTGATCCTTCTATTAGATGAACATTCCATGACTGGCCGGCACTGATGAGTATAACTGAGGTACACAATTTTATTGGTTTAGCAGGTTATTATCGATGTTTCATCCAAAATTTTCCCCGATTGGCTAACCCATTAATGAAGTTCTCACGTAAAGGGGTTAATTTTGTTTGATCAAAAGTGTGTGATGAATGTTTCAAATAATTGAAGAGAAGATTATTCAATGCTCTTATCTTGACTCTACCATTGGGGAATAATGAATTTTTATTTATAGTGATGCCTCAAAGAGAGGACATGGTTCTGTCCTTATGTGGAATGATAGGGTAATTGACTATGCGTCATGAGTGATAATTTTTTTTGAGAAAAACAATACTACTCAGGATCATGAGTTAGAATCTATAATCAATGCTTTTAAGATTTGGTGACACTATCTCTATGGGGGAAAATGTGATATTTATACCGATCAAAGGAGTTTGAAGCATATTTTATTGTAGAAATAACTCAACATGAGGTGAAGGAGATGGATTGAACTACTAAAGGATTATGATTGAATGATACACTACCACCCAGGGAAGGAAAAGATGGTGGTAGGTGTGTTGAGAAGAAAGGACCATTGAGTTTTGAACAAGACTAGAATTGAAAGGGATCCTATTTTCAAGGATCTAGTAAAGATAGACATGGGAATAACCATGGATGGTGATATATAAATTCTTTTTCAAATGGTTTCCAAACAATCTTTACTTGAAAGGATAAAGAGTTCTCAGACTGGTGATGAAGAGTTTCAAAATAATATTAAAGCTATGAATGGTGGGATATTGAGTGACTTTGTGTACGAAGATGATATTTTGAAATTTGGGAAGAGACTTTGTGTTCCCGATATACCTGATCTAAAAAGGTAATTGTTGGACGATGCTCAAAGTTCCAAATTCACTATACACCCAAAGAGCACCAAAATGTATAAAGATTTAATGGAACATTTTTGGTGGGACAACATGAAGAGGGAGATTTCTGATTTTGTGTCAAGATGTTCGGTTTGTCAACAAGTGAAATCTAGAAGGCAACATCCTGAAGGAGTCATGCAACATCTTCCCATACATTTTTTGAAATGGGATAACATTACGATGGACATTGTCATGGGACTACAATAGACTCTTAGAAGGAACGATGCAATATGGGTCATTGTTGATCACCTTACCAAGTCAACACATTTTTTTGCTATAAGAGAAGATCTACCACTTGAACGTCTATAAAGACTATATATTAATGATGTTTTGAAACATCATGGTGTACCACTAGTGATTGTTTCTGATCGCAATTCACATTTTACATCAAGATTTTGGAAAAATATTCAGAAATCCCTTGATACTGAACTTTGTTTGAGCACTGCCAACAACCCTCAAACTGATGGATAATCAGAACGGACTATTTAAACCTTAGAAGACATGTTGAGATCATACTCACATTACTTTCAGGGTATATGGGATCAATATTTAACTTTGGTATAATTTTACTATAACAATATCTTCCATTAAAGTATTCGGATGGCACCATATGAAGCATTATATGGAAAGAGATGTAACACACAAACCTGTTGAGATGATGTCGGTGAAAGAAAAAAAGTAGGCTTGGATCTTTTGGAGGAAACGATGGAAAAGGTGAAGGTAATCCAAACCCACATCAACACATCTCAATATTGACAGAAGAGCTATGCTGATAACTGAAAGAAGGATTTTGAATTTCAGGTAGGAGATCTCGTTTTCTTGAAGGTATCTCAATGGAAGGGTGTTATACGTTTTGGTAAGAAGGTAAATTTGAGACCCAGATACATCGGACCTTTTGACATTCTAGAACGAATTGGGGTTGTAGCTTACTGTCTAGCAATATCTCCAAGTCATTCCGAAGTTCATGATGTGTTCCATGTATCACTATTGAGATAATACATGGCTGACCCAACACATGTACTCACCTATGAGGAAGTAGAACTAGAACCTGATCTGTCTTATTTCGAAGAGCCTGTCAGGATTCTTCATACTAGAGAACAAGTGTTGAGAAACCGGACGACTCGTCCGGTAAAAGTTCTATGGAGAAACTATAAGATGGAAGAGGCAATGTGGGAACCCATGGAACATTTGATGAAGAACCACCCTAGTCATTTTATGCAGTAATATCCTAGAAATTTTGAGGAGGAAATTAATTGAAGGAGGGTAGAATGTAACACACCATGCTTCCAAAATACACTTCTCTTTGAATAATAATGTAGTGTGAGTTGTATGCAACTTCGAGTTGTAACACACACCATAACCAATCAAATATGCCGTTATGAATAGTAATACAGAATTTTTGAATTTTTATAAATTTTATCATTCAAAATGGAATTCGTTTTTGGATTTGGAATATCGAAATTAGCCTAGGGTGAATTTTTGGTATTTTTTTGAAAACATTCAGTTTTTGATGAATAGTGAAAATTACTAAATTTTAATTAAAAAAAACATTATTAATAGAAATAATCAATAGCCATAAAGTATGAATTTGAATGGTTTGGAAGTATAATTATATTATATTTTTATCATTTAATACAATTTAGGTCATTATAAGTAATTTCACATTTAAATTGGACATAAACAAGTGTCAATCTTTTGATAGTTATTATTTCATAAATACATGCTTTTTGTTTTGACAATGAGAATTAATTTTAAAATAATATTTGCCCCATTGGTGTTTTGAATATAGAAAAATGGATTCCATATTTGTAATCAGGAGATCCAAATTTCCTAAATAGATAACTTTTATTTGTAGACATTTTTAATAATTTTTTCGGCAAAAAATTTATTTACGTGGGTTAAAGGGTAAATATGGTAAATATGGGTAAAAATAATATTATAATAATACTAAATTACCCTTACACGTGTCCTAATCCTATTGGATAATACATGTCTGACCATGGGCTTCTTTGGGTCGATTTTGGGGACCCCAAGGAGCCACCTGTAAGTGATAATGACACATTATATTAATAATGTTAAAGTAAAGACAAAAATTACATAAGAATATATCTTTTAGTAACTATAAATATTCATTAGAAATATAAAAATATTTCCTACATCCTAGAATTTTTTTTATATAATTTTTAGACATCTAAAAAACTAAATTATTTATGATACAATAATGATGTAGTGTTTACCTCATTAATTAATGATTTAAATAAATAAGATTATAAATACTAAAATAATATCCAAAACCTATCCAATTAATATTGGATGATTTCATTTTGATCGTGAGTCATCTTATATTCAACTCTATTGAGTTTTGGGCCTTTAGAATCGAAATATCATTATATAATAAGATAATATGTTTAATCATTCCTAAAGAGCCCCACCTCCACCTTATAAAAAGCCCTCACATCTAACCAACTCCACACACCTCTCAAGCCACTTGTCTCATCAAAACTCATCCCAATTAAGATCCCTACATCCCTATCCTCCTCTTATAAGCCTTACCTAATGAAGAAGGCACTTCAAGTGGTCCTTTTGGTTCAATCCAAATGGAGTTACCTGATTTAAAGGTAACATATTCTCTTAAGTTCATTTCTTTTATTTTGTTTCTCCAACCCCCGAAAATCGCTTTTTTCATTTCTTTTATAACAAAACCAGTATCATTAATATACTATATTTTTGTTATTTAATGGATTCTAACTACACTTACACACACCTCCATCTAATTGGTATAGAACATAATGTTTTTGTGGACGGCGAACTACTGCCTCACGAAACGATGATTGTTCAATATTCTTCTACCACCTCTTATGGAGGCCATTATGATGGCACTATAATTAAATATGATATTTAGGATATTTATTTTATATATAATCTTCTATAATTCCATTATATAGAATACAATTATTTTCTTCATGTTGTATATATATATATATGATAATTTTATTTGAGGAAGTGCGGACTACCGCCCCCTCAAAGTGACATGACTCGTTCATCCCATTCAAGGAACATATAAAGAACGGAGTTAATGAACACAAGTAACATATATAAGATATTATATTATAATTTAATAATAATATAGCTATGTATCCTTTGATTTCTATTCCTTTCAAAAATAAAAAATGAAATGGAAGTAGCGTTAGTGCGTACGTATGGATTACCGTCTCCACGTACACGATGAGATTCATTCCCCATCGTAACCATTCAAAAATATTTTTCTTTTGATTACTAAAAATAATTTTTAAGAACTTAATATCATTCGGTATATTAATCAAATACATCCTATTCATAACAAACACGTCTTATGTACCAAAACATATAAAGGGAAACTAATTAGTTAACACCGAAACGACCATAAAACTAAAAGGCAATATTAGAAGATCATATATGATATCATATTTATGTATATGGTTCTTGAATAATTTAATAAATATGATTTAACTATTATAAAGGAGGTTAACGTATAATCGACCATGGAAAAGTATATGGTAAGGGTTAATTTCACAATCACTTCATTATCCGAGGTTGTTTATATGTAATTATCAACTGGGACCACTTTATCAACCACAAACAGGTTTCTTAAAAATGTATTTCAAAAAATGCTTTCTATTTTTTTGAATATGGTTTGAAATCATTAACATACTTTTGGACTTTTTAGAATATTTTTATAAGGGAATCTTCCATCATTTTTCAATCAAGGTCCTTTTTAACCTTTTCGACAAAATTAAGGTAAGAATGTTTTTTTAACTTATACATCGAGTGTGGCTATTTTCCGCCATTATAAAATCGTAGAAGCTTCCCTTACAATAGTATTAGAATATTTTGAAAGTAAATGTTTTCTTTTATAATTATGTGACTTTTAAATGATTTATAAAAAGAGGTATTTCTCTCAGATTGTTTTGATTTCATATATTTCAACATCCTTTGATGGATTATAAGTGTATTTAAAGATGAATTATTATGATACAAACCTTCCATATTGTATTGATTTTTTTGGGATATGTTTTACTATGGATGTGTTATTTTTATACCATTCATCATTTGTGGAGAATGTATGGACATTTCGTATGCTAGTTTTAGTACGAATGTTTATGTTATGTTTAAACCTATTCATATGAGAATGCATTGGACTTAGTATGTTACTTGTGGAGCCTGCTATAGCTCGTCGATGCATTGGTAGGTCTCATGAGACAAACTTGTGTCTTGAAACAAGGCCTTGAAAAAAATCATATTTGTAGTTGTGGAACAAGACCTTGACTATGTGGTTATGATAGTCTGGCTTTATGCATTCCATCATTATGAATGTGGTTATGGATATTGCATGTGATTATTAGACAAGTAGAATATCTATGTGAAGAAGTAAATGGAATTATTTCATTTTATTTTTTTTCATATTATGCTAATGTTCAAGTTTAAAAGGCTTTTGTTTTAGTTATAAATTTCCTTAATGGTTTATGCTTATTTATGAACGTTTCTGCAATATTGGTATCCCTATTTAGCATCTGAGGTCACCCCTTTCTATGTTTTATTTTTCACAGGATGTGAAGAGGTATTTTATGACTGACCTGCAGGGATAGTCTAAGGGGATATGAGTGTAGACTATTGAGACTATGTTGTTTTCATTTTTTTCACCATATGATGTAATCTAAGACTTATGAATATATCTAGTGTTTACAAGGCTACTAAACTAATCTATCATTCGAGATATGATCTTTTGTGATCATTCAAATTTTATGTAATAATGCGTCGACTCTGGTTAACTGGGGTCGGGGCGTTACATTTTTACTCCGATTCAATGTTGTTTTTGGGTTTTCTTAGACCCAAAAATTGATATATTAAAAATATTAATACATATTTAAGTGCACACATGCATTATTCTAGAAAAATTGGTTATAAAATTGAATATGAACTCTGATGGTAAATTTGAAACTACGTTTGTTTCATGAACATAGGGCGTACATTAGGTGTGATATACGGCTAGTCTGCATCAGGCGACTAGTTGAAGGAATCAATTGGTGGGAGCACTATGTATGTAAATAATTTTTTTTAAAATTTATATAATGTCCATAAACAAAATTCAATATCTATATATATTTCATAAAAAATCAAAGAATATTTTGATAACACTAGGAGATTAGAGAGGAGGATTAAGAGAGCTTCGTTGGCATTGGAATCTATGTAATGTAGATCAATGGACAAACAATGAGGTGAATCATGAGTTAAATGACAAAAATAGTAGAATCATCACATTATTATATTGAAAAATATTATTTACCAATTATTGATATGTTATTGAGGTAGGGAACATTATTTTTCTATTTATTCCCTAGGATTATTTTTATGTGGAAGGATTTCATATCTTTATATTTTTTAGCAGCGTTTCCCATTTTTCTCAAGTGCCCAATTGAGTATTGTTCTTAAACCTATTTTTTATAACTAAATCTCTATTATTTTCCACCCCATTCCACTTTATATAATATATTATTAATACCACATCATATAATTATATTTGTTACTTATTATTTTTCTTTTCTCACCTTTTATCATCATTTTCTTCATGGATGGTCCATTGGGTCGTCGATTTTAAATTTTGATGTTAGATTGAAGAATGATCAAACACTCAAATTCATGGATGATTTATGAGTAAAGTAAATATTAGTGTTTTGCATATGTATTGTGTTGGATTAAAAATTTATTGAATGTATTCATTCTTTATGACCCCAAACGATGATGGGAGGCTTGACAACTATAGTATGGGTGATCGAAATCTCAGTTTTTATGCACTGATGGATGAGAAACAATGATCTTTGGTGACCTAATTTGATTTTCACAATTACAAGTGTGTCAAATAGAAAATAAAGATACAAAAATTGTTGATATAGAATACTTATGAAGGAAGGGTTTAGTTTCTTTTCATTCCATTACTACACATTGTGTACTCTGGAAGAACACACATTATGTATCTCAAGTTCTCATAGTGGATAGGGTTTCCATAATGTTAAAAATCACTCACTATGAGTTAGGCCCCACACACTATGTGATCATCACTGGGAAACTAAAATGTTTTATAATGAAATGCATCTATTTATCCTTGATGGTATACATGACATCTCCTAGTAGAGCACACATTGTGGATATACATGGACATTTGACCAAAATACTATGTGTACATGCCAGGTATCCAATGTGAATGCACACACTATGTTACCATGTGTATAAGATGTGTAATGTCACATAAAAAAACAAGCCAGGTACAAGGGAGGAAAATCATAGGTTACCAAGAAGAATTACACACTTTCTTACCTAATGTACACACAATGTACTCTTTTAAAAAAAACTATACCATCCATATATCTGTTTTCATGATTTTAACATTAGACCGTCGGTAGCATATCCTGAAAATTTTTAAACTTGGAATTCAATGGGGTCCTTCATTTGGCATCAAATTTGTGAAGGGATGTGAAATAAAAAATAAAATTCTTTTAGTGAAACTTAGTTTGTGGTAGTGATTGGTGGTGATCATCAAAGTGTTACTAGGGTCGATAATCTCTTCTCAATCTAGGTGGAAGGTCACCATATATTTTATATAGATAATAATAAAACTACCCAATATTATAGATGGCATGGGTCCCTTACCTGTGGAGTGGTACTACCCATCTTTAATCTCATATAGTGGGTCGTTCCTCCATTATATTAGTGCTCCCACAATTATGTTACCCATTGTAAAGGTGCGTATTAATGTGTCTTTATTTTATCAAAATTTTGTGAAATTTTTTACAAAATAATAAAATAATTAATGGTAAAATGTGATTATTTTGGAGAAATTATGGTTTTATAATTAACTGAGTATGTATTTCATATCCACTAAAAATATTTTAGGAAATGGTGATTTTAACTATTTCGTAGAAAAATTGTTCCTTGTCTTAAATGCCAATATTTTTGGGAAAAGTTTTCATGCATTTTTGAATTTCTATTATTTAAATAATTTAGGATTGATGATTTCAGATTTTTTAGATATAAAAAATATATAATACTCTTTGATTTTAATTTTTCCAAATATTTTTAAGAATATTCAACATTTGTGATGTGAAATTGTATTTTTTATATTTTTTACTTCTCATAATATCGAGTTGTTTGAATTAATTTTTTCATAAATTTGTTTTTAAAATTTTTTTAAATTTTTTTTTGGGAATATTCATTAGTTTCTGTTTTTTAAATCTAATTTTACTTAATTATTTAATAATATTGTGTTGTGTTTTATTAGGATTTTAAATATATATATATTGAAAAGTGTAAGAGATTCTACAGTTCAATCAAATAAAAAATGTTTTTGTTAGAACATTCACATGTAGAAATTTTTGCAATCTCACAAATGAACCGTAATAGAAAAATTAATGTATGTTACAATTCAAAAATTGGAAAAGAAAATATTATTGGTTTGATATGTGGAGTGATCATAAGATTAAAAATGTAAAACTATGTTCTTATCGACCGCCATTCAAATTTTGATGCATTTAATCGGATTTACCAGATGACGGTGTTCCATCGACCACCGAACCACCCCTGATCAACTGCACCCAAGGTTTGTGGAGAAGACAACATATATTATTTAATAGAAAAACAATGCTTCCAAAAGGCGCTAAAAAAGGATCCCTAACAGAAATAAAAAAGGTGAATCATCGCACCACCACTTTTGATGTTTGAATAAAACCTCGTGGTGGACCTAGCTCAAACTAGATATGGATGTGCTTCACACCGAATCACACCGCTGATGATGGAAAAGAATCGGAAGCATCCCTTGTTGAAACCTAGGCTAATTTGAGAGTTTCTGTATAGATGTTTTTTTGATGATCCATTCAGTTCAAGTAATACAATACTAATAATTATATGTCCATAGATTAAATTTATAATGAGTGTATTGTAATACAGACATCAACTGTGTCATTATTAATGATGAATCACTGAATCTTGCAACTATAAAATCATAAATTGGTGGAATTTGATAAGAGGAGGATGTTCTTAACACCACACATGAATGATTCTCCAAATATATATCCTTTTTTATCTATTTCATGTTTCTAGTGACACCATGATCGATTCTACACCACCTATTCTTTTGAAGTCTTAATTGAGATCCTCCAAGAACAATGTGGTTATATACCATACTGATGTAGAACATCAGAGATTAAAACAATTGGTGTTTGATGTTAACTAAGGATGGCTGAACCCAAATAGATAATGGTTCGGGTGTGTGAGGGATAATTTTCTACATTAATGGGACCATAAAAACAAATTTGTTAATAAAATACCCAAATAATATAAAAACAAAGAAAAATTCTAGTTGGGGAAAATAATTTCTTTAAATAAAGATATTTAATAACTCATATTATTCTATATGTCTATTTGGATTGGGAGAAATTGTAAACAATCAACGGTGAATAAGATTATGGGAAATTGATTCAGGGCTCGAACAAACGTAGCCCTTAATATTTCAATGTTGAAAAAATATAGATATCGGATCATGGTCACTCCTTCACATGAAAAATATAGGTGAAACACAATTCATTATGAGAGGTTGGATTATTTTATACGGAGTTTGTATGAATATTGTGATGATAACATGAGGGCGCACTATGTGGATTTGACAATTTCTTAGTTTTTGATATCACTACATCTCTATTGAATTTTTCAATTTGAATGATGTTTTCTCCTATGCTTTTCATTATCCCAAAACACTGTAAGTAACTCTATTTTCTAGAGATGTGAGGTTACATTAGTATTCTAGATTCATTGTACTGATCCAATTATTCTCTCTCCTCATCCAAGATGTTACCTTATTTTATAATTCTATCATGATTTTGGTAAATAAAACCATTTTTCATTCTTCTCCATTTTTTATGAAATATTGAACTTTTAGAAATAGAGATCTTATTTGTGGGGATTAATATAGGAATACAAATTCAACACTCCCTAGAGATCTATGCTTAATTATAATCATCGTCAACTCATCACCACACATAGATGAATGTGATGGGGATTTGCTATCTTGTGAAATCACACTCATGTTAAGGAACAATTTACTAACCTCTCACCCCACTCATTTCTCATCCTTTTCTCTCATCATTATAAATATGATATTATAGGTTAGTTGTGTGATCTGACGATTATAATAGGATCATTCTTTCTTTTGAGACTTCATATCTAACATGAGTATATAATTTGATAAAAATTCTAAATATGGAGAATCAATATATAATTGAAAAAAATCTATAGTTTGAGAGTTCAATATTTACTATAGAGTGGTTTTTTATTCAATAGATCAAGAATTCTTTGAGTGAGGATAGGAGGTGATGGTTTTATTCTCTAAAATATTAGTGAATTTTAGTCTAGAGTGGATCCATTTTGATCAAAACATAATCTTATTGAGTTTATAAAACTATATTTCCTTTTCAATTTTCAAAATATTCATGTTCATTAAGTAGTTAATCTTTAAGACCATTGTCCCTATTATTTTTTTCACATTTTTTATTGTTTTCATTTACATTATTCAAAAATATATTGAGAAGTAGGAACCAATTTCTGGGAGGTCAACTAGGAATTCAACACTGCATCTATGTGAGAAACCCTATGGTTATCCAATTGACTATAACTATATAGTTTGAAAATGTATTTTGAAAATATTCATAACAAGGAATTATCATATATTTTTTCCATTACCAAGGATTCAATGGATGTCCAATAGGTTTTTCCAATATCACTTATTTAAAAAAAAATATTAAATTTTAACAAAAATTGAAAGATACAAAAAATGATAAACTCTAATTATTATAATTTAAAGTCAATGTTTGATCCAATTGATGAACTTGAGGATTCTATAGTATAATTCCAATGCTAGGTGCAAGAAAAAACATACAGATATTACTGATGATGAAATGGATTATCATGATGAAATTATGCAAATGATATATAAATCCATGGATAAAGTTCATAGATAACCAAGAATATAGTAATCTACTCTATTAACAAGATAAAAATATTTCTTTAATGAAACAAATAATGAAATATAAAAAATGTATAAAAAGAAAATATAAGTTCCAGATATCAATATTTTATCTTGAAAAGCCTTTCGATCCACCATTTAAAATTCAATATCCACACACTGATAATTGTTTTAATGGATGGTAAGAGTTGAGAGATGTAATATTTGAAGTTTCTAGAGAACATTTTGAAAATAATTTTAATTTTTGTATCTCTCCTTTAGAATAATTAGTGATTTAATTTGTCTAATTACATTAAAATGTTTTAAATTTTTTGAAAAACACAAGACCTCCTCTGTTTCTTGTCTAGAAAACAACACCATTGGTGGTTAGTTTTGATGAGATGTTTGAGGCCATTTACTAGCTCACTCCAAACCTAGAATTAATCTCTATAGAACTATTTAATCTTGGATAAGAAAAAGATATAAACCTTCAAGGATATATAAATTTCATGGATGAATATTTGTGTTTATTTAATATTAATTATATTGAAGATGATTAAATTTCATTTCTCCCAATGTAGGTATTGAGGATACTGCTCATTTTTGTGAATTCTAGGAGGGTCATGCTAAACATAATACTGCACCTGATGAGGAATTTTAGTAACTCCTAATACATATTGAATATTTATGTATGGGACAGCTGAAACATATGTTTTATTGGACCTATATAGATCATTAAAAAAGAAAAAAAATCATATTATTTTTTAATAATATAACTATGACAATGGAGTTAACCATATGATTGGTCCCAACCTATAATTGATTTTGAAAACATTTTTCACCTATAACCTCAAATTATAGATATTGGAATAACCCCTAAATTCAATTTTATTCTTCATTAGTACGAAATATATCTTCTATAGAAGAGTGTGACTAGTTTGAAATTGTATCATGGGTATCACATGAATAGAAAATCACTGATTTTGGAATTAATGGGATATGGTGGTTCTTATGTAAGAAGCCATAACCTTCATTACTACGTAGTTTACCAAAATATATTCAGACGGTGGATAGCCATAAAAAATCACCCCTGGGGGGGGGGGTACCCCAATATTTCCCTTTTTATTATCACACTTAAATTTCTTAATTATTTTTTTTAATTTTTTATTGTTTTTCTTATAAGAAGATAATTAGACACTGATTCCATGTTGATAAAATTAACTAAGATAAGTGATTAACCATGAAATTATTAGATCAAACACTGTAGAGCACACTTTAATTTTCATTTGATCTTAATCGAATTGAATTCCATTATGAATTTTCTAACATCATGCCGAAACATAAACTATGTATACATAGAGTTTTTTTTTCTATGACAAATGGTAGAGTTTTTTTGATTGAACATTAATACGAAAAGATCTATATTAAGGGGGTAATGGTTTTATTTATGAAAATTAATATTCTACCAAATCGATTATTCATGCTTGTTTTATCTATTTTGAATTAAATTTACACTATTCTTTTGATAATAATTATTTTTTTATCATTAATAAGTAAAAGTATTTTTGATGTTGAATTAATTGAAACTCATTTCAGATATAATTATCAACATGTATGGTACGCTTAATCTATTTTCATTATAATACTACGACCTCATTTTTCCCCATGATTATGACTAAACCAAATTGAAAATTATTCTCTATGAGTATAAGAATAAAAATAAATAATTTTGAAACAAACGTATAGAAATTTTATTTGATGTGTGGTAATGTTACTGTTGAATGTTATTAAGACCTATTAATCCTTTTTTGAATTTATAAATTATGAAATTTTTCGGAATTAAATTATCCCTCACATGATTCAACATTGGGGAAAATTTCAGTATTTATGTTTGGGGGAGAGGGGTTTTTATCTATGTATTAATTTTAACTCCATAAGGTATACACGAAAAACCCTTATTTTTCTCCAAAATACGTCCCTTCCGGATCAATTCTCGGAACTTATTTTTGTAAATAAATAGTTTTTCTTTCTATGGTTTTTAATAATAAAAAATAATATTTCATGCCTTTGTAAAATGTAATACATGTTTAAGAAATTTCATTAAGCATGATGATTTTATAATTGAGTGATTTATAATTGACGTTGTCTACGTTATTTATAGAAATACAATTTGAAAACCTAGAAAGGGAAGTGTATAGGAGAAATTAATATTGAATTAGATTTATAACATGAGGAAACATGAAGATGAACTTGAACCTAGTAACACAGTCATGGGGAAATATAACACATTTGTCATCTAACTAAATCAAGTGTTATATAAATCCTTTTAATCATAAGAAAACTTGAAATTTGGGATCCCAAAGAGAGCCATTGAGACTAGGTCACTGTGTGTATTTTTAAAATAATTAAATTTTCAAAATCAATAATTTCATTGTGAAATGATATTTACTAAAACATGGATGCGTAAAATTAAATTAAAGGTAATTTTAAATATAATTTCATTTATGTGATGGGAATATTGATTCCAAATGTATTAGAAAATTTATTTATAATAAAATATGTATATTTTTGTCAATGAAGTTGAATTTAGAAATTTTATTTGAGGAAACATTGAGATAATGAAATATGGTACTTCTTTTTATTATAAATTTAGTTCCAATTAAATATCACTATTTTTTAACACCATAAACTGAAATTTTATCATGTATGGAAGTAGTGTAGTTAGATTAATTAACAAAAAAGGAATTAAAAATATATGCAACGGATGAATCTATATGTTTTCCTTAATTTAATGTTATATTGTTGATCATATGTTGAATCATCATAATTGTTCTTAGGATTCATTGTAGGTATGTAAATTTAATGAATTTAATTTCCTCATAGTGTATTTTATTATTTGGGGACAGATTTTAAATTTCTTAACTTTATAACAATTTATCACACCTATTTTTTGGAAATAATTGAATAATTAATGATAGAATGTGATTTTATTTGATAAATTATTGTAATCTAATTAACTAATGGAGAATTTCCCATACTATGAAAATATTTTTTGAAATAGAAATTGTTGTTATTAAAGAGTTCAATTGTTCCGTATTTTAAATGTCTATATTTTGGGATTAATATTTTCATGAATTTATAAATTTATATTCATTGAATATTTCTTGGTTTATGATTCTAAGTGTTATTGGTATGTAAATGATTTAATTATCATTGATTTTAATTAGTACAAATACTTATTTGAACAATCATTTTTTTGGGATGTGAAACTGTTTCTGATTATTTATAATAACTCTCATAATCTCAATTGATTTCAATTATCTTTTCAAAATTCCAAATTTTAAAATAATAAAAATAATTTTTTTATAAATTCTATTTAGATAGTTTGTTTGAAATATAATCTCAGTTTATTAATTTATAATTTCTACTTCATTTTTCTATGCTCCAAAATGAAAATCAGGAGAATGGTCAGAGTGAAAGTGCCTGGGTCGGTGTGGCTGCACATTAAAATTTATTCAATCTCCTTAATTGATCATAAGTGAAAAATTATATCTTCAATGATTTCAAATATTATGGAAGGAAATGTATAGTGCCTAATATGAGGATTGAGTATAAACATAAATTTTATTATTTATTATGTTCATGAATTGAAAAAGGAAATAGACCATCCATATAGTTAGGATTGACTATGGGACCCTATAGTCAATAAAATGATAACCAATGAAGATACTATGACTATAATTGGATTGACCATATAATATACTATAAGCTACTATAAGAACTCCACCAATTGACTATACATGAGATTTTTGGGTTAGGATATATTATACATTGATAAGAAACCTTATTCTGCTAGACTGTTACAAGAAGTGGATCCCAAACATAAATTTGGATTGGACATAGATAAGCCACCCATAATAAAGTGGGATTCAAAATTCATTCCTGGATTAACTTGAACCAGATCTAGAAGTGTTGACCATTGAAACACACCAGCAAAAATAAATAATAAGACATCTATTGAGTCAAAAGTATGACATTATACATTTCCTTTCCTTAGTTTTGTATTTCAAAAACACCTTCATAACACACTATTTCACTAACATTATATATACCACGAATTCTGGTATGTTTTTGTATAAAAAATATTTATATATATAACATAGAAAAATTCAAATGTAAATGTAATATAAAATTTTGTTATTCAATTTGATCCACTGAACTGACGGAGGGTATGATACATTGGAACAAATAATGTTTAGATGAGTGGCTAAACTAATTTATTGTCTATCAGACTGAAAAAAAATTATCCATTAGACTGAATTTTGTATCAATTCATCAAATTAACATTATTTAGTATATTTTATTGAAAAATATAGTGTTTTCCATAAAAGTATTGAAAATTTATAATTTAACTTAATTGAATTATACATATCAATCATTATTCAAAATAGCATTCTAATGGTGCTAAAACGAATGAAGTTAGGAAATGAAATGCTTAGCTCTCAAGATAAGGATCCAAATAATTATGGGTTTTCAACCTGAAATCATTACATAGATGTTGAAACCAATACTAAATTATAACCATTTTTGTATTTCCAATAAATAGAAGGTCATTTGAAGTGTCAAGATTTAACGACCTGAGCTATTATGAATAAAATTGCACATTTTGATTTAATTAAATTTATTATTGTAATATAAAACACATTTAATTATTTTGTATTATTATATCGAATTGTATTTAAATGACTGTTATGTATTTTGACCATTGATAATGTAATCATTGAATAAGGATTGTATTATTAGTATAAATATAGTGTTTAACAAATCCATCTGGCATAAACAAAGGATGTGATAACCTCAACTAGTATGACCTTACCCTGTGAAGACCATATATCGGAGCTTCTAAGGGTGATGTAATTTCTATGATTTTATCTAGACCTAGCCCAAGATGATATCAAAAAATATAAGAATGCGAAAAACCATTTTTGGGAGAATTTCATGCTTATTAAGATCATGGCCCAAAACTATGTTCAATGAATTTCCCCATAAAATCCCCACTGCCGCACACCTTACTCTTAGGGTGTATTCCATTTTATTAAAGGGATATAAATCAAAAACCTTGAAATTGAAATATGTACATTATTTAATATAGTATAATGAATGTATTTTCATCCTATTATTGTTATTTTTTAAATGTTTTTTATGCTTTATTCAATAAAGAAGAATTTTTTTTGGGTTAATATTCACATACAAATAAATAATTTATGAATTAATTTATTTTTGAAATAAATTAAATTTTAAAATATTATTATCAATTAATTTTTATTAAATAGAAATTATCATATAATTTGTCTAACGTGAAATAAAATTTGTAAAAGGGTTCAAAACAATCTATTATAAAAACCCTTCATTTTCAATAAATTTCATTTTATATTTTAGATTGAAAAATTCATATATTTATTAATTTATTTAGATAAAATGAATATTATTTTCGGAATGAGGATGTAAATATTATATAATGGTGAATTTTTCCAAATTTTCTGAGAAAATTGAATTTTTGTGTAAGAATTAAATATCGTATAAATATAAAATATCTTTTATGAATTCATAATGTCCAAATAATAATTTTATAAATACAATAAAAGGTATCCTCTTTCAAATATATGTTTTCCATTTAGTATAAATTAATTTTATGTTTATTTTATTTATTTTATAAGTCCTCAATGTATCCTTCAAGTCTTATAATTTATTTTATGATTTTAAAATCATTTATTTGAGAGTGTGACTCGCATCCAAATATGAAAGGGAATTATTTTATTACCTTAATCCCATGGCCTTATAATACAATTTAAACCATTCTCATTTGTTAGAAACCATAGTATGCTTTTTGGATTTGAATCTTTTATTATGTTGTGTCTAAAACTAAAATTATAATGATATCCCCATCATTTCAAATATAAACCCATAGAAGAAACTCTTTCTCTTCACTAAAACACCATAGAAAATTACCACATTATTCAATTTACTCCCTAGATTCCTCCTACGATTGCCCATGGTATCAATAATCCCCCCCAAAAATATTTGAATTACACACTCTGGTAAGGGAGTCTCACATTCCTTTCATTATTTCAATTCATAATATTAATTTTATTTGAATTAGAGGCCATTCATACTCTCTCATTTTGACACTTACCCAAGTTGTTATTACACAAAATTTTCAGATCCTCATCCTCCACTCACTTCCTTTATCATGCACTCCTTTAAATGTTATATCTTTTATTTTCCATTTTATAATGTTGGGATTTGTTATTCCAAATCACCCCATTACAATCCATTTTATGTGTAAATTATGTGATCCTCTATCACTCTAATTTATCCCTCCTACTTATATTTCAAATTAAAATTATTGGGGAATGTATGTAAATATCCCTCTTACATTACAATTCATTTCTTAATGATGAGATTCCAATTTCCATCTCATCAACCCTTTTTATTAAATTCTATATGATGTCGTTATACTGACGAAATTTTACTGTGATTTTTCATGGCAAAAAAATAATATATTGAATACCATAACCATTTTTCTATCAAGGGTATTGAAATTTATTTAAATATACTAATTTATTAGAGACAAACATGTATTTATTAAAAATTCCTTTATCAGGGAATAAATTATGTTGTTGAATGAATCCATGTTATATGATCTATGTGGCACACATAGGTATGATAATAAAATGATTATGGAGCATGAACCCCAATAATGCTCCAATGAATTAAGAAATATTTATTAACACAATAATTATGGTTAGGAAATGGGTGTACTTGATTCAACATAGGGACATTTTCCCCCATAATTTATTGGCGGGTAGGTCCTTGACCTACGTTTGTGGTGTATTTTTTATGTTTTTCCCACATTTCCTAGGTTTTCATTATCAAGATATATAATTCCTTATAATTCATGATCATTTCATTCTCAATTGTTATTCCTATTGTGTAAAATGTATTGTCTTCCTCTTATTATGCACTTTTTATTCCCTTACTAGACATTACATCTTAGCCCTATATTATATATTTCACCAGGTTATCCCATGTGTTGTTATGTATGATGTAAAATTTTGGTCATGTTAAAGATGTTTTCAATAATGAATTCTATTTTCATATTTTAAGTTGTTATGTTATATACTTATCTTCATTAAGACACAAAACATATTGATATTATGGGTTTTATTAGGTGTAATAAAATATTTATTAATGTATAACAAATAGTAGGGTTGTTATAGTTGTTATCAGAGGATAGGGTCTTTTTTATTTTTTATTTTTTGATTAGAAAACTATTTTGAAATCCTTAGGATTTGAGTACACTAGTGAATGTCATATGGATAAGAAAAAGTATAATAAAACATACCTATATTTTTTAAAGTATTGATTAAGTGAGATATCAATAAAATTCACCCCATTCTGGATACTACAAGTGGATGTGGTTCTGGAATAGTTGTACCTTGGGGTAACAACTCTAGAAAGATGTTTTGTCCCTGAATCGGGGTAATCTAGTATACAAAAACATTCCTGACTACTCACCTTGTTTGACACTCCTCGGGGAAATGATTTGGTAAATTCAAATGCTCATTACGAACCATTATTAATGGAAGAAAAAAAATTCCATATTGATATATGTCTTGAAATAGATCATGGATAACATAGTTTGGATCCTAGAAACTCTTAAGTTATGGAGATTGTTTCGTTAGGATTTTATGTCATGGAATGGGTCTCGCTCATTGAATTACCATTTTATGTTTTCCTTGAATCTCACAATGGTTCCCCCATTACTATAATGGTGTATACCTACATTCTGAAGCCCAGTGGTAATCTCGGTATTTAGGCCTAGTGACTCATAGGGACTCTCAATTGTCAATAGGAAGGGAGGGTGGGCTAATCGTACCCTTTTGGGGGGAATTGTTTCCTAGTACATGACTCTCTTATAGATTTAATATATGCTCATGAATCTCTTCCAAATCCCAATACAATACTAGTTACCCTAAAAATGAATATTAGTAATTTCTCATTTATATGCAAATGACCTAGATAATTTCAACGAATCCTTCTGTATATATCTTAGGTTCTTAATTGTTTTCAAATAATGGGGGGGTATCTATATGATGAACTCATGTGACCAAGGGCTTTAAACATTCTATCATATAAGGTGCTGGTTGATATTCCATGAAAGGGTTTGAGCCCTTATTATGGGTCCTATGTATGCTATTTATTGTAGGAATGAAATCCCAGGTAGTTTGTTTTTCTCATGAGGAAGGAGCTCAATGTATATACCATTTTATATAAGGGGTTTTAATATCATTACACCCATTGGGGCTTGTACACTACGATTCCCTAGTTGATTGGTATTCATAACGTCTGATGAGGTTTATATTGCATCTCCTTAAGAACACGTGATCTTTTGTAAGTATGAGAAATAAGGGATTAAAAAATGATAACCCTCATGGTGTATAGATAAGGTGGCTTTCATATTAGAACAATCCGTTGGGTATTTGGTATAGATATCGGGCCTTGAGCAAGCATTATACGTATCCTAGGTATGGCATGAATCAGAGGCATTGTAGTTCAGTTTATGTCGGGGCATACACACTGAGGCTACCCTATAACATTACTGAGGGTTATAGTTATGATGATATGATAATTAATTCTCCCTAATCCCATGTGATCTATTATAGTTATGGGAAATAAGGGATCATGAATAATCAATTTCATTTCCTTGAGTAAGGGCCATGGATACTACAATCTCTCTGGACAGTTGATAAGGAAATCAGAACTCGTGTGGAGGAGACCAATGTATCCCAGATTTTGAGGAAGTCATAGTTTTCATAGTTTAGTTTTTATGGGGATTACACACTAAGGATTCCTTATATTTAGGGTGTACTCATCGAGGGAATACAATGTTATTGAGTCTTGGGATGACCTTGTGACATCACCTTCTCATAAAGGGGATATCACATGACCCAATCGGCATGTCTGAGGACCATCACATGACCTGTACTGACACATATGGTGTGTTCCGGAAGAGTTAGTGTAGAATGTCACAAGGGAGTCATGTGTCATGGATGACACTCCAGGGAGACACAACGAGTCCTAGTCGATGTGTTTGGTGGGAATCACAAGTCTCCACTGACTTTCCCAAGGGGTGTTGTGACGATTTAGTCGTAATGTCTAGACCTATTAATGGGATATCAACTAACATTAACTGGCATCATAATATGTGTAAAGCAATGCGACTAAAGGAAATCACCAGTAATGGGTGACAACCACAATTGGTTCATGATATTAATGTGATTCCCTCAAGGGACACTATTAGTAGATTTGGATTTCCTGGAGTACATCATGTGTTTCAAATTACATACTAAAGGAATGTCATATTATTTGTGAGAAATGCCTTGGTGCTGTCGTGTGTCTTCCGATGCAAAATTAGAATAACAAGAGGGAAGGTGCGCATGTCATCCTCTTAAGCTTTTAGTCTTTTGTCTTAGCTTCATCCCTTGTATTATGAAGTCCTTACATTATTTAGAGCCACTTTTCCATGATTCTCATGGGATCGAGTAAACATGTGGAATCTTTTTATAATTACCCACCCCTGTGCCTTAGCATGATTTATGTGTGATCATGCAATGTACAAGGAATCTAGTGCGTGACTAATCTAGAAGCCCCTTTGTATATTACCTAGTGGAAATCTTGTCAGTCACATGATCAGTTGCTCGAAGGAGTACACAGAAGAGTCTAAGTGTCCAATGTGTGTAATAACAGTTAGGGTATAACCATTTTTTCATGTCGGAGTGGGAAATATATTGTCATAACCTCCTATAGTGCTTTCCAGTTTGTGTGGCATATCTGGAACAAGTCCAATATTGAGTCGAAAATGGTGACTTGTAACCATGTAGCTTTGTGAGAATCGTGCATGAACCATGTCAAAGTCATCTCATGATTTTCCACAAAGGAAAGTCCCTATGGAAACACTTCCTCTTTTGGTTTCACGGTCACGTAGAAGGAATTTAGTATATTCATGTTCAACAAATCAGAAGGCCAACAAAAGACATATGTGCATGTTGGCTAACAACTGTGGGAACTTGGGTTACTTGTCTTGGGTCTCAAAGACTGTGATGCGGGTGCACCAGACGTGTGACTTGTATTTTCTAGACAATAAATAGCTCTCACCCACTCTATTTTGATCTCCTTTGACAAATTCCATTAGTCTTGTGAGATTTTATGAATTCTATCAAGGATATTTATACTATTTTTTAATGATGAATCCAAATAAAAATATGGGTTATATGAGAGATCTCGGGAAAGACTATTCGTTCAGCCTCTAGTACACCAAGGAGTTATCTGGGAATGTAAGAAGACTTTCATGCAGTGAGTATAACAAGCTGATGGGATTTCAAGAGATGTGGCAGACATTACACTAAGGACTCAAGGATCAACCAGTATGTCCAGGGTCAATGACATGACATTTAGTGATCAAGAACCCCTCATTACTCCTCCCATTAAACTTCATTTTTCTTATTTTACCAAGGTCTGAGGGAATGCAGGTTTACATGAAAAATATCTAGGTTATTTAATAATTATTTGGATGATGTTTTGTGATACCAATATGTGTTACCGGAAGTTATGCAAGAATTTGGCAGACTAAATTTGGAATCTATCCATGAGGAACCGTAGGGTTTTATGGATAAAACTAGGGTCTTTCATCAAGCATGGATAACATGTCATTGAGGTCTTGCAGTACTATGTGAACCTCCAGGGGCACAAATTGCATGTCCTTTAGTGACCAAAAACCCCTATGGCCTCCTTTCCATTATTTCATTTTTTTCTGATGAAGGCTTTCATATCTTTATTTTTGGACCGATTTTCAACAAGTTATTCTATCCCTCCCAATGATGATATAACACATGATCTTTTTGACTGATGGGTCAATTTACCTTCACAATCTCATCCCAACTTATTTTTGAAGGATTTTGGGTGGTTTCCCAGGTGTATGGGAAGGAAAAACCCCATGGCCCGGGGGTTCCCATTCAGTTGTCTAGGGAGTCATTATGAGAGAAAGAGGACTCATTTATCGGTGCTCTATGAGAGTTTCTATAGGTCACGTGCCCTACATAGATCCTTCCCGTGACCTTGACATGGTCAAACAATCGTGAGTGCTTGGATCTTGCAATCCATGAGACATAGACCATCAACTTATTCCTTTTTAGGGGGATGGTAAACTTGATGATGAATTATTTATTAACTTGTTATGTTTTCGATGCATATTACAGAGGCATTAATAAATGCATACCCCATTAGCGATTCCAAGGGTTTAAGGACTCGATTCTAATGAAAACTAATGCCCGCCAGATTCCATGATGGTGTCGAAAACAAAATGCTTGGTGTACGTTTGGCCTTCCTTGAAATCTTTTATATTATATAAACATGATGCATATAAGGTTTTGGGGGTAAAAGATAATTGATTCCACTGACTTCCCCCTTCTCTAGAGATCTCTCATTGTTGTCCCCCATCGCAAGAGTCTTCTATGGACCCTCGTCAAAAACCCTAATCGTAATCCTTCAGTACGTGTCCATTATGCTCGGGCTCTTGTGCACAAATTCTCTTCAATAAGATGATAATATTCCTCAACAATGACTACCACTTATTAATCCCTTGTACATAGTATTATAGGGCTTGACTATCATGATGACGTCACGATTCCCCTTCAATGTAATGGTTTGAGCATTTATGAATTATGTTACCATCTTTGGGTCATGCAGTTGTGAGCCTCTAGTGGAGCCACATGATATGTGTGCATCCTTATAGGGGTTATGCATCCTACATGTTCTATGGAGATCAGGCGATTCATGATATTCATTGAATTGGTTTACAATCTTTTTTTCGAGTCATGAATTGTACATGATGTAGTTGACGTGCGCCATGTCTTTATTATTGTCACGATTCTACATTTTTTTCTGACATGCTCATCTTACTTATTTTCAGATGGATTATAGTTCAAATTGTGGTTTCTCAGCAACATCTAACCAAAGGTCTTGGATTTGTAGGAATCACAGCACAAGTCCTCGGTACTACATACAAAATAAAAATTAAACTCTTCGAAGGATTTATTTATCTGAAATTTAGGAATATCCCTTTTCTATTAGAATTCCCCTATATGATTTTGGCTTACTGAATGGTGCTTATAATCCTACCAAATATTTTAGTCTTCCATCTAACTAGATATCATGTCATGTTGATTATATTCGAGTAATGATTTTTGAGGGCATTATGCTTGTTAGATTCTACTCTCAATGTCTAGTTTATATGTTGCGGAACTCCCTTTTTTGGTCTAGAAAGACATGATTTTTACTAATAATCCATCACCCGAATCTATTCAATTATAATTTACTCTCCTATATGAACACTTGGTGGTGGATGTTGTTCTAAGAGGGATCTCTGTCCAGGTAGAAATTTCTCGGATGAGTGGGTATGTAGTTTCTGGATTAGACAAAGCTTCTTGAAATGTTCCGATGATGTATATAAGATTCATCTCCATGAAATTGTGTGGATTTATCAGTTCATTTTCTACTTTTCTTGATAAATACATCAAGTGATTATTATCCATGAGTTTCGTGATACCAATACATTTCGTTTTTCCCAGGGTGGTGTAGGGATCAACTTATGGGACATTTATTAGTTGGGAAGAATCCTCCCCTGGGGAAATGTAGGTAGAATTTATCCTTCTTATGTGCATTTGGGATGATCATAAATAGGATATGGTTCTAAATAATGATATACTTTTCATTTAAAAGTATAAATTGGGGAGGGAACTACTAGTGTGGTCACCCATTTTCTTCATGGAATTAACCAATATTTCTCTTCATGGAAATATGGCTAGGAAGAATGTTATTCACCCTCGTAGATTCCCCTAAAAATAGGTTCTTGATAGTGATGGATCATATTGGGATATCCTAGAGGATATAAATTATTCATCATGGCGATATTAGGTGAACATTAGAGTTTTTTATATCTCAGGATGGTAGGATTTCTACATTGTTTCTAAATGGGTTTCTTTTCCCATCCTGAGACACATGCTCAAGAATCCGTGTTAGCACCTTAGTAATGGTGGCATGACTTAAAGAAGGGAAGAGTATCAATTTGGAGGTACTAGTTGCTGAATATAACTATCAAATGTTGGACCATGTCCAGTGAGGTACTAATCCTAATAAGATCATTGGCCATCATCAGTTCCAGTTTGGATGGATTGTAGAGATCTTCTATTGTTATGAGTACCACAATACATTAGGGATCCCAAACCTGATATTCCATCATAGATTTATGAACATATCTATGGTTGGACCTATTTCTATAATCTCTACTAAGGTCAAATGTTCACTATGTCATCCTGATAATTTTGAATTTCCTATCTTCCGTGCACCAGGTTTTCCAGTTATTGATGACAGAAGCGACTATATTGATGAAATATGGAACCTAATATACCTTTGGTATGGGTTCCATGCAGCCAAAATGGATGAGTTTATTTTCATTAAGCTATACACCCCTTATCGTTTTTCTAAAAAATATGGTTGTATCAATAGGGTTTCTCCTATCCACTTGGTTAGAATCTGGGGGAATGACATTTGGGAGATATTTTTCAATTATGGAGGATTAAATCATGTGAAGACACCATAGATGATGTAATACTTCCACCCACTAATTCTTCCATTTTTATCACCCAGTATTTTTCCCAGGATAATGTGACTCCCTATACTAATGGCATGATATGCCAGCTGATTCTTCATGGGGATACACCTTTTTCACCGTCAACACATTTACCTATGGAATCAATGGAGATGATAGAAGAACTCTGTTAGGTGTTGACGAAGCAACTTCACTCAAAATATAGTCAGATGAAAAGTAAAGAAAATTATAATGAGGAGCCTAGTTTCATGATATGAGATATGGGTGACATATCCATTAAAAGGGGAGAATATGGGGGTTCATATCCCATTTTGGCATTGATTAGGCCAGTCAGTGGTCCTTCTTTGGTACCTAGTCCAACACTTTCTAATGATCAGTCACGTCAAAAGAGGATCTATGAGCATATTCATGTCCAGATTACTAATACCCCTCTGAAGGAATTTTGACATCAAGAGGAATGACTTCAGTAGTTATTTCTTGTCATAGGTGTGGATAACATTGATTTTCACCCTTTATATGAAATTATGTAGCAGATAATCCTAACTCGTAGAGACTTAGCCACCATTGAAAGGGTCCTACATGATTTGATTACGATATATCATTTTCTATGAAAATAAATGATACATTATAGGAATTGGAGTAAGGTCATTGGATACTATATAAACATCATGAATATATGGATATATGGAAAACATGTATATAGAGGTAAAAGGAGATGATTACTCATCAAATATCCAACATGTCGACATCATCGACCTCTTGGACAATGGATCATATGTGGGTTGAAGAGATAACTACTTTGGTCAATGTTCTCCATCCTAAGAAAAAACCGGAAGATGCGGGAAGAGAAACACTCCAACATTCAATCGATTTTTCCTACCAATATCATGCCGAACATGATGGGGTTATTTACTGTCTGTTGTCATGATTCCATTATTGTACTCAATCCTATATTTTTTAAACCACACTCTTAATTTTTTTTGTCTATGGTTTCAAGGAGACTATGACATGTGGGGATTCATTCCTATTTCTCATACTGTGAATGAATAAATTATCTAAACATACTGTCCCATTTTATTTCATGCATGATTATTTACTTTTCAGTTATTTTTGGAAGTTTCTTTCGATGGAAATCCCTATATTAATATTAAATGAACATGCATTCATGATGTGTGGAAGGATTATTTGGGAAAGAGTTACATCTTCATAATGAGTGGTTTTCATATCTATATAATGATACTATAACATGATGAGTCCATCTCGAAGGCCTTGACGTAAATTCAATGTGATTTATTTTATGTTCTTTTTTTCTTAGACCATATGTTTCTTTATTTGAGGATCTCTTTAGCTTGATCCATTCATTGAATTAGTTTATGGAATTTCTATGCTGGGACTTATATTGATTTTTTAGTGACTCTTTAGCTCAAATCATCTATTTCATTCATTTTTGGTCTTTTTAGATCTTAAATATATTGAATATAGAGTTTGAATATCATGTTTACGAAAAAAACAACGGGGTTCTGTGTTCATCCATGGAATTATTAGTCCTCATGAGGATTGAAGTTCATTTTTTACTAGGAGGAGATATATTTAGTTGGTGGGTTAAATCCCATATGAATTGATAGAATGGGAAAATAATGTTTGTCTCCAATATTTTCCAAGGTCTATGGTAGGATTATGGGGTGAATATGGATGAGGGATAAATGCATGGGAAGCAGGTCAAACATAGTTATTTAGGATGTGAGTGATGTAATTCATAATCTAGAAGTGTGATTTAATTAATACAGGATGAGGTAGACATGTTTATTACGTCCCTTAATACCATGAGGTGTCAGGTTCCACCATAATGTCATTTAAGGATGACAAGGATAAGGAGACCATTTATGTAGGGGCAATATGTCTCCAGTTGGTGGGTCGGAGCCCTTCTACATCAGTAGCATGGTCGAACTGCAAGATCTGTTTTCATTTATAGTGGGTATGAAATATTTTTTAAGGATAAAACATCTTGATGATGAAGTTTGGTATGGAAGGAAGGCTATCCCAGATTCATTCTATAACATTAGGGAAATTTAGTACTAATTTAACAGCTTGATCCCTGTGACTTGTGGTTTTGAATCACGAGGTGTGGGACACAGAAAGGTTCAAGAATGAAGGGTCTCATTCTGGCATTGAGAATGGGATAAATCATGGTGATTCAACATCGAGGATATAATATCCACTCAGATAGTCTATTATGGAGACTTTAAATCATATTCTGAAGTGCTCAAGACATGAGGAATAAATGGGACATTAAAATCAGGGACATCATGAAATAAAATTGGGGAATGAGAAACACTACAATGATTCCAGACTCACAAGAATCATAAAGCCCTTTATATTGGTCAACGATGTCTCTGGTTGGTGGGACTCAACCATTCTGCGTTAGTAGAATGTCCATGCTGAGTGATATATTTTATTCATTATGGGAAATGAAAGGGTTCTTGTGACATAAGATTCTTTTGATCATGAATTGTGATGTGTGGAATATGTAAGATCCAAGAATGGTCTGAGCACCCTTATGGATGCACACTCATCTATATAACATATTCTCACTACATAGACATGTGACAAATCATTTATCTAATATTTTTTTGGGCTAGGAGGTCCAACAATGATTGCATGGACTTTATTTGAGTTGACTCTATGAGATTTATTTCTTATTTATATTTTTTACCACAATTTCTGTAATACTCTTTGGATAAAGTGTTTAGTGGGTGTCAACTTGACTATTTCTCATACTACCCTTGATGAATTTTTGACCTAAAAAGTTTTTTGTCTACTTCATTAGTAGTTCAAGGGGTTTTAATTTTGACCATTAGGTCCAACAGTTTAAGGTCATACAGTATTTACTAAAGTGTAAGTAGTTTATAGTCATGAATGACATGGACATAATATGGGAGATGTTGCATAAGAGGATAATTATGATACCCAGAGTCAAGAGTACCCTAGAATCCTTCTGTGTGGGGGTGGAAATTTTGTGAGTCACGACTCATGTTCTTCATGTCAAGGGAAATGATATGGGATAGTCAGTATGGGGATAACCTAAAACAAAATGGGTTCTTAGGTTTTCACCATGGTGATAATAGGCTCATGATAATCATGAGGCATTTTATATTTGACCAAGATTCCTAAATTGTTGGGTATAAAGCCATTTTACATCAATAGTATAGCCAACCGAGAGATCTGTTTTTTCATTTTCAAGGGTAATGAAATTTTTCAATAATAAGAGACATAAGATTTGTGAAGTGTGGCACACATATTGAGGTTTATTCAAAAGATGGTAGATGTACCCTCTACTATGTTTTTTGGGGTATGTGTCATGTGGTCCATTGATAAGGAATGGAAATGTGGTATATGGTATTAAAAATTTATCATCATGTATTGGGGATGTGATTCCATGTATTTTAATGTCATGTGGTAAGGATGTTCTGCCTTGCAGTTTAACGTCATATGATAAGAACGTACTTCTATCTAGTTTAATATCATGCAGTGTGGATGATGACGAACTCACATGAACATGATGAAAAAAATGAGTTCCATGAAGTATCAGGTTTGATCCCTTGGGATTTTCCTATGTATCCCACTGTGATGTTAACAAATGTCTACATTATTTTAGGAATATATGTAATTTCACATCTTATTGTGAGGAAATACATTCTTTTGGTTTAACATCATGTAGTGAGGATTTACTACCATGTGGTTTAACATCATGTAATGAGGACATACTTCCAAGTATTTTATCATCATGTGGTGATGATAAGGGAGATCCAACGTCAATATATAGGATGGTCACAATTTGGGAATAATGATAAAAACTGGGTGTCATTGCTTTTCTCATGGGAATGAGAATCAATCAATATATAGTTCTGGAAAAGAAAATACTCTATACCAGTGTAGCCCATGCCTAGATATATAAATATTTTCCATTGATGGTTGCAGCAGGGCCATTGATTAGATATCCAAGAATCACTGTGTATCATGTTTGGGAATGAATCTTGATACCCATTGTTCTTGAAATACCATTTAGTTTGACATCATGTGGTAATGATAAAGGTGAATCAGTGTGATTTGATGGGAGAATTGCAGTTGGGCCCTGGAGTGGAATTATGGTCATCTCTATGTACCACTTGAGAATCAGAATCAAACCACATATAGTTCATAGAGAAGTTGTTATGTTTAATTTCACTATGAAATAGAATATTTCCATGTAGTTTAATGTCTTTCGGTAATAAATTTAGTGGAAAGATGTGAATAGATGTGAATATCATAGATCTATTTAGTTTCATGTCATGCGATGAAGACATCGGTCATACAACTTAATTCCTTGTGGTATGGATGAAATTTGGAAAGTATAAATTCATGTATTATGGATGATACATTCTATTCAGTTTAATATCATGTGGTAATAATGAATAATATGGGTTACTCTAATGTGGAGGGCCATTTGCAAGACAGTTACACAAATTATTTCTTAATGAATTTTGAATTGGTGGGTGGATTTATGCACAACACATCCATTATTTCCAACAAATAAGATCAATTATGATATAAATTATGTATGATGTGTCAACATTCCCACTTGGGATTAAATTTTTCATGTTTTTTCCCTATTATCATTGGGGTTCTGAGGACAAACACTAGTTCTCCTGGATGGAATGAGTAGAGGTAATGATTTTTATTGAAGGATTGTTCAATTTTATTTCGATATTCTTGCAGATTGTAAAATATTAACACCTATTATAATGAAACAATTCCTACTCATCCTTCCATTTTTTAGAATTTTCATCATATGAGAGCTATTTTAAAATGGATATTTAGAGTGACGGTAGATATAACTCTATGTGTAGCACTACCTCAGTCCCATACACAAGTGAGTATGGGTTTTCATGGGTATTAGTACACCTATATGTATGGTAGGACCATAACACATGTATTATTTTTTACATATTGTACTTCTTATCCATTTTTACCATATTTTGTAGTATAATCAATAGGGTCTTATTGAGGGCCAATATCTATCCATTTGCTACTGCACGACAGTGGGACGATGATTGGACTCTATATTGTACTTCTTGTATATCCTCTTAAACTATGGGGAAAAAATTTTGGTGCCAATATCCATCAATATTGGGTGTGGGACTCGAAAATTATTTTTAATATGGGACTTTACAAAATGACGATATTATTTGTTTTGACTTCCTTGAGGTGTATTACCTCATCTCATTTCAAAATGAAATCGGTAGCATTAAGGATAGACTTGAACGTCATAGCTGTGGATGGGGGATATAAATCCACAAAACCCATCCCCCCAAATGTAAAATGTATAGGAATATTTTTCTATATGTAGAAACTATGGGGGATGATAAATGATGTTTTCATGAATTTTTTTGCATGACATTTATTAGTGAATTCCACCTAGTGTTGTATCATGTTTTCCTAGTAATATCCCAACCTCCTGATATGGTGGGAGATCCTGGTCCGAGATTTATGGGTATCTCAAGAGCATGTGTGGATTTCCCCCATGACGTTGAGAATGTATCCTTCTAATATGCACCTATGGAGAATCACATCGAATCCATGCTTACAGAGGATTTTCTAAACATTTGGGCCATCTTGTAGAATGAATCCTACTACAGGGTGGTGAACTTGTTCCTTTCTTGTTCGATCAGTTTAAATATTCTCATCCCAAAGATATCCTTTTATAGGGTTCGTCCATCTAGGGGTGGTCACTGGTATTTCATGCTATGGGTGGTGTTGATTGGATTGATTTCATCCATACCACATACAATGATTGACGAGACCATTCTATATTATGTGATGCATATGGCTTCTTATTATTGGTAAGGGTTGACCATGATGATTACTATGTTATCGAGTTCATTGATGTGAGAATTTTATAATTATGGGATATAATTCATTGTCGGATCAATGTAAAATTCTTCCATCAATTCCCTAACAGAGTAGGTAAGGGGGTTAGATTTTCCTTTATAAAGGAATATTCACAAATGAGCTTTATTAAAACCAGTTCTGAGTCCCCAATGACATTTAGGATGGGTATTTGAAGCTATAGGTTGAGTTTTCATCCACCAATTAGGTCTTGGTACTCAAAATCATTATTTTTGAAACATTCATACATTAAGAAATAGTAAGGATAAACAGCTTATTTTAGAGAGAGAAATACAATCCCTAAACCATCAAGGTTGAACTTTAAATTTTCAATTCATATACTGATAGGATTCTACAAGGATTTATCAAAAGTACATATCTAATGTATGGGGAGGGTAATGGGTATTAAATACCTCTTCATCAAGGATCTCGGTGTCCTCTTGTATATTTTCTGGGGTAGGATGTGCTGCATGAAAATTAGTCGTAGCTTATCTTCCCACAAACTTCGATGATATAAAATAGATTTCATATTGTTATCGGATGACCACCCATTAAGCCAAGCACCCAGTCAAGATGGGGTGTCAAAGGATGTACTTTATTGGTTCAATACGGGATACCAAATGGACTTCAAGGTTCCACAAGTAATGCCTTATCATTTTCACTACCAAGATGAGTGAAAGGAATTTTTTTACATCAGAATATAGTTTCTTAGTATCCATCAATCGTACCTCATAGATAGAAGAGATTATTCTGGATTCTCACATCAATTTTCTATGTGAGGAGGCCTCCAATTGAGCGTTCCATGGTATTCAAATATAAGATGATGAGCCTCCATTCCATTGGAGGAATCTAAAATGGTGGGTGACACAAATAATACTTACGAATTTTGAAGGATTTATAGAAATCATCATCTCATTGGTAGATAACTCCCATATTCATTAGCCTCACGAATAGGAGAGATTTTTTGGAGAGGTTTACTATGAATTGATTAATTTTTGAAATGTTCTTTTAAAGTCCCCTCATTTTTCTATGATTTCATGGGGTGGAATATCTAAGATAGAACTGAAATTCTCTAGGTCAAACTCAATACCATGGTGGGTTACCAGAAATCCAAGGAACATTCCAAATGTAACTACAATTTTTTTAATCAGTTTAAATAATATATTGTGTTGTATTATAATTTAAAATATTGTTCGGGGATCCATGAAGAGACTAAATCTCTTTCAATAATTGAGGACCATGTCATAAAAAGAACACTCGACTATCCTCTCTAAAAATGTCCAAAATATGAAATGCATGGCATGCAGATATGTGGTTCCAACATTCTTCAATCTAAAGGGTGTGACCCGATTGTAGAAGAATCCCTGATACACTCTGATGGTTGTGGTTTCTTCATCCTTCAAGACAATTTTTATCTGGTGGTACCCTCAGTACTCTTCCGTAATGAAATGTTCCATGAATCTAGAAATTTCATTCACCTAGATATCTAAGATAGTAAATGGGAAGTCCTCCTTCGAGAAATGAAGATTAAGGTCTCTAAATTCAATATAGTCACTAATCTTCCTATTCTTTATATCGATGATTACGATGTTGAAAATACATCTCGAGTATTTTACTTCTCAGAAAAATTTCTATCTGATTAACTTGTTGACTTCAACCTCCCCATTGCTGGAATGAGTGGGGAGCATTCTTCTTGCTACCTTCTTGAAGCCTAGATGCTTGTAGGGCAGTCCAGGAAGTTTCATATCCACAACTGGATTGTGTCTGGCCATTCCCATTCATTTCCACGAAACAAATATTAGTGATGCTTTAGAAATGTTATATACATTTCATTTTCTTCAAGGGGAATGTCGGAGCTAATCAGAGTAGGTTGTATATCTTCTTTTATTCCCATGTTTATCTTCTTGAGTTCATCTATATTGGTGGAGATTCGTACCACGAATGATGGTGGGGCATAATTTAGTTTATGTTCATCTATTTGTGAGTCTGTGGAGATGTATGCCAGTGAAGATGGGAATATGGGGGCCTATCCATCAGTATCAGGGTGAGGGAGGAAACTGGGAAAAAAATCATCATCTCTTGTTATGAAAATCATTTTCATATGGATCAAATTATCTTCATAGAGAATTATCTATGTATTGATGGTGGAAGTCCCTAATGCATTGGGAGCTGTTACCCATGTATCGTAATCCGATGTCAGTTTCTTACCTCCTAACGAATAGATGTCCGCTTCAACATATATTTATCCATATGTTTCCAAGGGAGATATTTGACCATATCATATGCCGACCATCACATTGATGGGGTATTTCAGACATTGATGTATTGTCGATGGCACCAACAAAAAGATATGGAGAGAAGGACTTAAGATAAAGGAATTATATGTGGTTTCCTATTGTATAACCATGAACTCAGTCTTAGATGTGAGTTCTCCAAATTGGTCCTCAAGATTGGTCTTCTTGAAATACCTTTGATCACACTTATAATATCCATGAATGGTCATATTTATAGGGGATACATCCCCTCTATCATAACCCAGAAGTATGAGGGTCTGAATTGGGATGTGATTGATCCTGGACCCATTATCAACTAGTACTCTTTGAACATTGACATTATTTATTCTATCTGAATCATATATGGTCTGATTTTCCTTTGGATGGACTCATCCGGATCTTAATCAATGAATGAGACAGCAACATGAAAACACAAAGTCTCTACTCGATAGTCTTCATTGGCTGCAACATCCATCATGAATTCTTGCAGGCTCGGTAGGGTTTCAATGAGTGATTTCATATGTTCTTTTGAAAGATTATGTTTATCGAGGAATGATTGTTTGGATAAGACTCTAGCTAGTTTTTATAGAACATTGTAATTTTTGGCTAGAGACATACGCTTCCATATGTCCGGATGCTACTAGATATGTGAGTTTTGAGCTATAGCTTCCGAGGTAGATTGATCTAGAACCATCACGAATGTTGAGCGATTATATTCTTCCAGTGGTGCATGTTTTGTCAGTCTTCCCTATTTATTGGGTTTATTAGATTGAACCCCCACTAAGAAGTCATGCATGAAAATAGGTTCCGAGAAATTATTGGAGGCCTCCAATTCACCTCTTATCATCCTTTGAGCATGGTAGATCACTTTTCTATGAGTCACATCTATTTATAAATCCTATGTGTGTAAATGATTAGAGTACTAAGTTTGACCACGTAACCGATGTCCCATATATCTTCATCCCCAGTGAAAACGAACTACCATTTCCCTGTTATATGTGAGGAAATTATATTCAGACGCATAATAATCATTGGAAAAGTGGTTGGTCATGTGTATTGTGTTGAGGAAACAAAATATGAGCTTTTCATCCAATGAGGATTCCATTTGGTGGGATGGTTCACATGCTCTAGATGTCAGGGGGAAGAAATACGCAAGAGTTATGGCTTGATTTTGGGGAGAGTACATTTCTTCCACTTTAATTTTTTTCCACATTGGCTGGTTATACCCACCCCTGGGAGATATATTTTTCATCTCCTTATTGGTGGGCGTATTTGTTGTGAGTTTGCGCAATTGTTCCTTTAGAGAACCGTGAGATTGATCCACTATATTCCATGTCATCCTGTTGTCAAACTATTACCCTCACATGTCTAGAAATTTTTTCCTAGCTTCATCTTCTTCTAATCAGGTGATAGTTATGCAGATAACCTATTCTGTAGCATTTTCCATTGTCATGGGTCTAGAGTAGACCATTTCAAGAAGGAAAACCATGAAGATGAAGCAGATCTAGATGTTTTGATACATCTTTCTATGGAACGATATTTAATGGCGATAAGAAGGGAGGTTGACTTCATTAGACCTCCTTGGTTGTGGGAGTGTGAGTATTTTAGTATTCATATCTACCAATAAATAATTTGGTAATTTTCAGTTTCAGAAGGAGTAAACTTCGTTCATTCATTCCTCAAATCTCAAGCGACCCCAGTTTCTCTATACTTTTGGATAAGTGTGATTCTATGGTGGCCTCCATTCAATGGGAGTTGTAAAGAGGTTCATAACTTTCCTAGGTTGTTTGATGGGTTGTGCCACATGCTTGAGGGAAACAATTTCATCTTCTACTCATCCTGCTTTCTTCCCCTATTCTGTAAGATTGAGTCAATACAAGGATGGGGTTGACTGAATTGCCTCTTCAAGGATTTGGGATGTTTTAGAAAACACTATGAATTTTTCTAGATTTTTCATGGGGAATAGGGGTGTCTATAGTTCTTCCCTGAGAATTTCATCATTAATATTAAGTAGTTTCTCCTATAAAGAGGGATACTGAGTAAGTAGGTCAAACCATTCAATCTTGTAATGAAATAAGACAACCTATATTTTTGGCGCTGCATGCAGTTTGTCAAGTCATAGATCCTCATTTTCCCTAGTGTTGTACTAAATTGTTAACAGAATAGATGATAAAGGTTTCCCGTCCTACAACAGATCCAGTTGTCATTCTGATTTACCAGAAAAGGCCGGTCCTATTAGTATTTGTATGAAACACCTCATCATTATTGCCTACTGATCTTGAGGACCCATAATCATACCTCCATAGGACACTAAGTGTGTATGATTATTTTTAGGGTCACCTCACCCAATAAAGATTGGAAATTTGGGGTTTTTGAAGTTGGGAGGATATGGAGTATCATCCACCCATTTGGGGTATGGATTTCATTAATACTACACTAGTATGTGTCTCCCTTCCATGGATTCCACTTGATTTGATAAGGATTCAATGGGGTGACTTTCTCGGTGCACTACTATCTAGCCCACCTATTAACCACAAGGAGCAGGTGGGGATGATGAGGTGGTCCAACATTCATCTACTTCTAATTAAAAAATGTTCCTATGACTGTGTGATTATTGTTGCAAGGGAGAGGCTGTAACTGCATTGGAGGGAATCCCTGATCATTTTTTGATTCCTTATATATATAGATTGTTCATCTAGATTTGGAAACCATGAGATATTTTTAAACTGCTCTTTCTGGTGGACTGGCCTTGGGGGTAGAATGTTCCTCTCCGACTAGAGATGATACCCAGGGGGAATGTTTACCCTGTGTAGGTCCTCATTGATTTTTTCAGAGATATCATTTCCCACTCTCATATTGTGATAATTTTCTTCTATATAAGGGAAACTGGGGTGTAATCACATATTTCCATGTTTCTTTTCTAGTAATCTTATGTGGACGTGGAATTTCGTAATTCTATGGTGCCAAATTCTGCATCCATCTCTGGCTCTAGGTGCGCGTAGCCTCGGTTGGTGCATCTAGGTCATCCTCCTCTTGCAGTACATGTTACATTTTGTAGCCCACTATATCTGTATTTTCATCTTCATTAGTATCTACCATGTTGATAATGAAAATTTTAACAGAGGCGTATCAGGCATTGGAGGTTGTTCCATTACATTCCTTGAAAATATTTGATTACACACAACTTCCATCAGGGCCATTACTTCAACCACTAGTCTTATTGGATTGTTTTGTCTTACGATGACGATGGGGATTGATTACCTTCATCGTATATTCCTCTATAATTGGTTTATGAATAGTGACCTTGGGGGAGTTTTCTGTCCATATTGTCAAGTGATCCCCAATTAACGGATCCATGTCTCATGGAAGGAGGAACAGGTCGGATTCCAACCACTGATTCCCTCCCCCCATCGTAGATAAAATTGATTCCCTCTATGTTACTGATGATTATAAAAGTTCCCCCATATCTTTATTGTGGGGGTCATTTAATGTAACCATTGGTATTTACTAGGCCATTCTTTGAGAATTCAATGACTTCAGTCAGAGAGTTGATGATTCCAAAGATTAATATCAAGATACTAATACCCCCAGTCCATTTTGGTGGGGATGATCAAGGATCACCACTAATGTCTCTAGGGTTCTCTTGGGGGGAAATAATCTTAGAGATTGTGATTGAGATATAAATTCCCCCAAATCAGTAGGTTGGGGTCTTCTTGCATTGGCTGGGGATATATCCTAGATCCTTTTGAGAATTGAAGAACTAAGTGTAGATGCGGTAGTAGATATTCTCCCATCCTAAAGGATTGTGTCCACTTTTAGACAGACACTGCGGAAGCTACTTCTATGGCCTTTTTAATGTGGTATTACATTTTTGTTGGGAAAAAGTCTCTCAAGGTATCATTGAAGCATTTTTGAGGTGATTGTGTTTGTTGAAAAAGTGGACATCTGAGTGGTGATTGTTGAAAAAGAAAAACTATGACATAAAAATTTGTTGACAAAGAGGATTTCATGATGGAATGTCGAGTTCAAGAGCTAAGGTCAATGAAAATTGTGTGATTAAATAATGCCGACAAAAGGAATGGATGATCTGGAGGCGGTACAAAAGAACAGATACAAGGTGGCCCCGTTTTCCAGTGTTTGCCAAATTATTCGGCCTGAAAATCATCAAATGAAGAAAAGTGGTTTTTGGAAAAGGGACTTGCACACAGTGTACTTGAAGGCTTGGAAACTTGCGCGACATATGTTTCTGAAGATCGGAGAATCAAAATATGGCAAAGGGACAAGGGTCGCACAACTATTGAGTTGGTCGTGCAAGTGACTTGCGCGTCGTGAAGATTCTTGCAAGACGATGCCTGGGAGGCTTAGGAAATTGTGGGCCTATTGTTTTTCCAAATCATAACATCAAAATATTGCAAAGGAAAGTGGGTTGCGCAAGTGTTGATTTTTTTTGTACAATTTTGTAGCATGGCAAAGGCTAAGGCAGTGGGAGCTGTGCGCCAGAACTTGCACGCCAGAGGGGAACTTGCGTGTCGTCACATAGGTTATTCAAATTGCCTATAAATACTGGACCACCCCTCTTCATTCTTTACTGGAGTTCAAAACATTGAGAAATCAGAGCACCCATCACTCAGATGTGGTTGTCACGCATGTGGTGTGTGATCGCGCAGGTGGAGTTGTGCGCCACTGTGAGGAGTTGCGCGCTACTGTGAGAAGCTGCATGCTGGTTGGTAGTTGCACGATATTATTGGTTTGGGCGTCAAAGGAAGAGAGTCGTACAAGTTTGGAGTTCAGTAAGATTGTGTCGCACAAGTGTGTGTCGTGGACTTGCACGCCCGTTGTGACTTGCGCGCCGATACTTGCGCACCAATATTGACTTGTGCACCAAGTATGGTTTATTTCCAGTAGTGATTTTTGGGCTGCGTGGAAGCTGGAAGTTTGCCGGATACCTTTGGTGCAGAGAGAGATTCATCTATGGGTGAAAGATGGGCTTCAACAGAGCATCTACATAAAAATAAAGATGCATTACTTCATGCAAATGAAGAGACTTACAGGTCTATAAATTGTGATTGGATCCTTTCCGACGAAGTGAGCAAAGAAAGAGGACGAAGGTGATCCTCTTCCCCAGCAGTGAGCCAGAGAGAGAGAAACAGGGAGTGACCCTTGGGAAAGCAGTGAGATGACCGTAAATCATGTAAAGGCAGTGAGCCTGGGACAGAGTGACTGTACCCAAACCTTGTAATCCACAACTGGTGATGTTTAGTGGAATTTGGTTCGACCGACAACCTATTGATGTATGCTCCTTGGATGTAGTCCTTAGCGGTGAACCATGTAAAATCGTTGTGTCTTGTTCATGCATTACATTCTGCTTACATCGTGCAACAGGAAAGAGAGATAAGAGTGTTTTGCTTAAAAGCGAAACCAGATCAGAATGGGCGTTAATATTAAATTAGTCATACCCTGATTCACCCCCCTCTCAGGGTATCCAGCCTTGTGGACCTAACAATTTCTTACATGGGATAAAGGTGTGATGACCACAAATGATTAATATCATTCCTTATTAGATGTTGTTTGGGAAAAAAAACATTAATTTCTATTTTCATAATTTCCACTTTTTATCTTAATAGTCCAGTTTTTAAGTCTTATTGGGTAATCTCTACCATTTTCCATGGTGTTTGGGCACTGTTCGAGAAGGTTCTTTCTATTACGATGACCAACTAGCTCACGCATTACCCCATCCCCTAATTTCCCCAAAGGCTACGGCATTGTAGGTTGTCGGATCTAAATAGTTCTACTATTATAAGGGAGAGATAAAGATTAATGAACTAGGTTTTCCCCATCCTAGATTGAGAATGCCTAATGTGGATTCAGAGATCAATTACCAAAGTATCATGATGCAATGTCGGAAAGCATGTTGAATATTCACACTCTAATTTTCCGATTGGGGCTCCCAATCTAGGGAGAAAGTATCTAGGTCAAGATGGAAACCGAGTATCTTGATGGTCTGATGGTGACCCTCATAACCCATTTAAGAGAGACATCGATCCTTTAGACACTAATGAGTATACCATATATTCTGGTATAGGTATGTAAAGAACTCCATTTATATCATATTTGGGATCTCATATCTGGAATAAGTAAGGGGATAAAACATCATGGGGAGGCCATTTCTAGCTAACTCTATACATATTTCTATGTCAACCTTCTCCTCATCATATGTACACAAATCCAAATGGTCACACCATAGAAAATGACTCTGATTGTTTTATGCTGATGGGAATAGAGTTTTGTTGGATGTTTTTGGGGAACCATATATGGTTTACCCTAGTGTTTCGAGCACCACTCTATACAAAGGTTCCTGGGATTGGTTCACCTCTCTATATATAGGTTTATCAAAAAAGGGAGGATTTCATTTCCCATGTGAGATATAATTGTGGGGAGATTTACCGATGTGGATGTCTAGAGTAGAGTCTCTATGATCCATATCCACACTAACATGAGGAGGATTATCTTCTAAATGAAATCCTTCTACATTGGCTTCAATTGAAGAGTCAACATACCCTTGTGATGATGAGAATGTGACTTGAATATACCTATGGACACTAACATTAGGTTGATTTGGGATACAGGCCATGATCTCCATCATGGTTAGAATATGATGACCTTTATTTTTTGGATGTGAATGGATATGGGCTGACTGTGTGACAATTTCCAAAACATGTATGTAACCATCCAGTTCCATGGGATTCTGAGTGCAATACTGAAAAGCTATTGTAATATTCTGAAAATGTGTATCATTATTGAATGGGATATGATATTGTCGTGAGGCTTATTCTATAATAATTTACTGAGCCATAGTCAGGATGAGATTATTGGTTGGATGTTGATCCTTTGGGATATGCCACCGGCCATTCCTCGCTGGAGTAGAAGGCTTCCCTAAGGTTTGTTCCTCACTCACCTAGTGAGCCCAGGTTTGAATATGGATGTGAGGTTGATGAAAACATGAAGTCCCCAGAATAACATTCTGATGGTCTCCATAATGGGAGAAGGAATATGATCCTTCTCAATTAATTCCTTGGAATGATTCTGGTGTAATCATTTGATAGTTGATGTAAGTATATGCCCTTTACTTCTGTGATCCACTGGAGTATTCCAGGAAAATTCACTGATAGGAATATTCCATGTTCCTGAGGATTTGTCCCCTCTCAAATGTTTTTCCCCATCTAGAATAAGGATATATTCCTAATCCTGGGCTTTTGGATTATTCCTCCATTCATTATCGATAGGTGTGCACCCCTATCCCAACCATTGTTCCAAGATCACCTGTTAAGCCCCAGTTGGTATAGAAATATGTGACAAGTCTGATGCCTCTCCCTTCATTAGAATATGCTAATAATCCTCTCGTGTGGAGGAAATAATTCCACCTTACTCTGGTACAACAACTTGAACATGATGATCCAAGTATTCAGTAATCTTGGCTTCATGGATAAGAGTAGGTTCCTAACCATTATCTACGACAATGACAAAATATAATGGAAGATATATTCATCTATTTCTAAAATACATTGCCATTTTAGTAATGTGTGTGTATGGATATAAGTCTCTATATTCTCTTTATCCACTAATTATTTAAAAACTTCATCAATCCGAATAGGGATATACACATACTTTTTTCCTCCTTATTCAATCTGGGTATGCTGATGAGCTTTTGGTATGGGGGTAAGAGTATCATACTACACCATGTTCACTATGAGAATATTGCAATGGACTTATTCTGAGTGACCAAGGACATGAGATTTCTTTCTTTTCCCTATCATAGAATATTGGAAATCATCATCAGATATAATGTTAATGTGAGCCTTCTACTAAATTTCCAACACCTTCCTCATATGATGGGTCATTTTGAGGCCCATTAATGGGAATCAGAAAGGATTGTGTGTTGAACGGTACGCCCAACAGGTGACTGATAGGTACCAACAAGATGTTGATGGTGATGACATTCAGCAGGTTCCCTCCGTGATGGCACTTGGACTAAAAGGGATCCACAATGGGATTGCTAAACCATCATTATCAGATATGGATGGCAGTGGTATTCACACTCCAGTGATAGGCTCCGGAAGCTGTTTATCATAGCAACTGAGGATATTGTCTTTACAATAGCCATTTTTGGGTGATCCAAACTCACTGGATGCCATTCATGAAGAGTGTCAAGGGCATCCTCCATGGACAGGATTGTAATGTATCAATGGTATTCCTAGGACATCGTATTTTCAAAATATTTATAGAGTCCTCATCTAGGTGAGTTTACTTATGACCCACAGGGTTTGAAGTAGCAGATGAGTTCCCAAAATGGGTGTTGGGAAATGAATACAATCTCTTATATTAGTGTACTAGAATCATATATAAAACAAGGAACACTAATACCAATAAGTTCAATATTGTAGGAATACTTTTATCAATTATATATGCATGGTTAATATAATTTTACTGATATTACCTAATTTTTCCATTCTAGTATCATGTATTTATCTATGTGAGGATGGTCTTGTAAGAATCCCAGTTTATACTGGTCATACTACTCTGTTTGTATAGGTGATTTTAAAAACATAGTGTCCAAAGATATTTACATCAATCATGCAAGCACGTTTTTTATATGAGGAACATGAAACATGGCTCAATAGATTAAAACCCAATCATTTGTCATCGGAGAGATTCACGTCGCGTTCACCATTTTTTTCGGCATATATTTAACAATATGGAATGGGTATCTCTTTTTGTGTTTCCATTTTCACTTTCCCCTAAAACTCCCAATGGTTCCCCCATTTGTAGCGAGGTATTGAAAATACATCCAATGGCCTTAGGTCATACAAGGTTTTAGGCCAATCGACTATTTGGGACTCGCATTGGTCAAGTGGTTGGGAGGTCGGGCTCATTGCACCCTTTTGGTGAAAATTTTTCCTACTCAGAGACTCTATTTTTGTTTAACTATATGTTCGTGGATCAATTCCTTATCCCGATACTGAAATGGTTTCCCTATGAAAATTACTATAGGTTAATTCACTTTTATATAAAAAAGATAGTGATATTTATAGTGAATTAATATTTATGTATCTATGGTTCTTCATTATTTTCCAGTAAGGAGTGGTAACTTATATGTTTAATTCATATAAGAATGTTCTTTGGAACATGCTATCATATGAAGAGGTGGTTGATATTCTGAGAAATATATTGATCCCTTATGAGGAATCTTACATATCCTAGACAATATAAGAATCAAAACCCATATAGTTCATTAGAAACATTTGGATAGAATACAAGGTATATATCTGTGTATATAATTGGTTTCTATATCAATCCACCCATTAGGGCTTAAAAACTGGGATTTCATAGGTTGATGGGTATTCATAATCTCTAATGAGATGTTCCATGCATCTCCCAAAGCCCTCATGAGACACACTCGGTGTTAGAAACAAGGGATATAAAAACGATTAGCCTCAAGGTATATTGATATGGTGGATTGGGTAATGTAACTAACCTTGGAGTTTTTGGTATAGAGATCGGGCCTTGAGCAGGAATCCTATGTATCCGAGGTATAATAGGAATCAGATTCATTATAGTTTGTTTTATGTCACGACTTATACACTAAGGCTTCCATGTACCATTATATATGTTTATAATGCAGATGATGTTGTCTTTACTTTTCCCTAACCTTATATGAGATACGCATGTTGTGGGAAACAAGGGATCCCAAATACTCAATCTCATTGCCTTGAGTAAATACATTGGATTGCCCTGGATGGTTGATATAAAAGAAGAACCTCGTGAGGAGGTGGCCTATGTGTCCCGGATATGGGGGGCATTAGATTTTGAGGTAGTTTTATTTATGTCAGGGATTACACAATGAGGATTCCCTATATTTGGGGCTTACACACTGAGTACTAAAAATGTCATTGAATCCGTGGATTCCCTTGTTACATCACATTTTCATTAAGAGGATATCCCATGACCTAATCGGAATTTCTTGGGACCATCGGATGACCAGGTCTAACAGATATGGAGGGTTCAATAAGAGATAGTGTGTCATGGCCCATGTGGTGTTCTGTGTCTTGGATGACACTACTATGAGGAACAGTGAGTCATGGACGATGTTTCTAGAGGTCATTATGAGTCTCTTCTATCTTTCCCAGGGTGTTTCGTGATAGTTTGGTCATCAAATATAGACCTTTTGATGGGAAATCACCTAACATTAAAATACACTGTTATATGAGTCAAGTGTGGCATCTGAATGACATTGCAAGTCCCAGGTGATAGAACCATATGTTTTGCAAGATCAACTTTATTCATGCGAGGAGACTGTGTGACTTTCTTTGGGATGCATGGAGTATTCTACACGATGCATATGACATACCGAAGCAATGATGCAACATTTCTTGTAAAATTCCTCGGTGTTGCCCTATGTCATTAGATGAAACATGAAAACCACATGAGGTGTGTCACATGTTTCTTCCATAGAAGCTTTCTGTATTTGATCATGGATTTATCCCTTGTATTGTGAATTCCTTAACATTGTACAGTGCCAATATTCCTTGAGTCTCACATGATCTAGTGCAATTGCATAATTTTCATCACATAACCCACAAGTGTTCCTTCATGTGATCGATGTGTGATCATGAAAATTACTCTGTATTTAGCGCATTCATACTCCTGTAGAAAGATGGTATATTACCTGATGGAAAGATGGTTGGTCGAATGATTGATTACTTGGAAAAGTCTATAGAAGAGTCTAAGCATCTCGTGTGTGTAGTAGGGGTTAGAATCCATGGTTTTTTTCATGATAGAGTGGGGAATTTATATTCACCTCTACTCTGGGTTATTACTGGTTTGTGCAGTGTATCTGGAATAATTCTAGGCTAGGGTCAATGAAGGAGACCTGGTGGAATGAAATTTTTCATGTCTCTATCATGGACTATGTAAAGTTTACCACCTGATTTTCAATATTAGACAGTACCATTTGAAACACATTTATGCCTGGTTGTATGGTCACACTAAAGGATTCCATGGTGTCATGTTCAACACATAGAAAGGCCTTCACAAGACATATGTTCCTATTGGGAGACATGTGTGATACATCAGGTGACATCTATTCTGGTCTCGCAGGATCATTCTATGGGCATTCCAAATGCATCACAAATCCTTCAGTGATAGAAAAAACCTCTCACCTCCTCCATTTTGATATCAATTTTAATGTTACAATGATTGGGAGTCTTGTGAGATTTCATGTGTGATGTCATGGATATTTATCATTGTTTTTAATGATGCTTCGCATGACCAATATGGGTCATATGAGGGTTCATTGTCAAATATATATGTTTACCCTCTAGAATGATAAGGTGATATCTAAACAAGTTCGAGGACTTCCATGTGGCGAGGATATAAAGGTGTGGGGATTTCACAAGATGTGGAAGATTTTTCACCGAGGACTCACAACATCTTATTGGTTGTCGAGGGCACATCACAACTCTTTTGGAGACTGTGAACCCCTCCAGCCTCTTCCCATCCATGTTCCCTTAACTTAATTTACAAAGGTCAGAGGGTATAAGAGTTTAATGAGTAATATATTCGATATTTGCCTAAATTTTTTATAATTCCACACATGAAAAATATGGGTCAGCTAAGGTTATGAAATCATTTCAAAGAATAATCTATGAGACTATATTGAGGTGTGGTGGGGTTTTCTTAATACACCAGAAGACTTCAGTGATGTTGAACTAACATGTATCTGAGGTATTGTTGTGGTTCACATGCCACCGGGGGTGTGTGTCACATGTTCTCTAGAAACTTCAAACACCTCTCACCTCTTTTCCATTATTTCTTTTTTTATTTTAGGAAGGCTAGGATATAACCGTCATATTCTTTTAATTACATTCATAAATTATTTAAGGACAATACATTACACTTAATTACAACCGAATGATCGTGATGTATAGTGACATGGGAAATTAGGATAATTATATAACACATAAAGCATGAAATACAACATCATTATTAAAAACTTCCTTCACATGACCACAACAATCCTTTGTACATTATATTGCATGGGGTTTCCTGAGGACATACATAAGAAATGGAAGAGCTATAAAGAGTAGTAAGAGAATTGTCAAGGATTTACATGAGCAAGACATCAAATGTTAGACCACCGAAATATCAAGGGATAATAAATTAAATTTGAACATAAATTCATGATATAACATTATAATCATAACATGGAAATGTAGAAACAACATAAAACATTACATCATAGGTCAAGGATAAACTGCCAAGACATCATTGTGGACAATGTACAATAAAGTAATCTAGTAAACCACAATATCAAAATTCCGTATCATGATATTAATCATTATCCAATGCATTAGAGTTCTCAATAATTCATGGAGCACCGATCACGTTCATTTCATTATCCTGCTTAAGTGTTCCAAATAGTCCATAAAGCTTTGATTCATTTATCATCACTATTTTTTCCTAAATCATGGGGTGTGGAATACATACATTCTATTCATAAATAAAGAGGTATATGTTTATAAAAGTGAACACCCATGATAGGGGAATGGGTTTGGTAATCACTACACAATTATTTTGGCATGGAATATCACAGTGCAATTTCTGCAGCACAATCGCATGGCCTAAAAATTCATGAAAAGGGTTTATGAAAACGAAAGGGGTATATCATCATATACACATTAAATGGATAGTAATAGGTTCATATAAATACATGTCCCAACATATATAATTTGGAAATAAAACATGTAACATAATAAATAAACTTGATGAAAGAGGAGAAATGTTATAACTCTTATGAAATTTCAGCATGGTAACAGGTGTTCATCGGAGGGATTAATGAAAGATAAGGGGTAATATATTCACTAAAACATAATAATTGAAGTATGGGGGAGGTTTTAAAATTACCCAATTATTTTTAAATTAACATAAAACAGTGTAACAATATAAGGAACCTTGGGTAAAAATGAGAATAGTGGGAACCCTAACTATAGTGTGTGACTTCACAATACTAAAGAGGGGCTTATTGAGAGCTTGGTGCACATTGGAAGGATTCTAGAGATGGGATTATAGAGTAATGACGTTCTCCATGTATTTATAGTTATGATATGTTGGATATTGGATGGGTTTATATAGGAAATGATATGGTAATTATTTAATATTTCACAAACCAAGGTTTTGGAATATATATAATTAAATGTTGAAAACCACAAACCTTCCCATGGTTATTTTCTCCGGATTTCTCCAATATAGAGGGAAAAATTCTTTTCTAATTTATTTGGACAAATATATTAAAATATTAACCTTTTTTATGTGTATGTGAGTAACATTATTAAAGAAATTAATTTAAAATCATAAAATATATTATAAATTTTGGAGGATTCAATAAGGCTTTATAAAATAATTATAACCATATAAAATCATATTATTTTAAAGAGAAATCATATATTCAGCCTAATATATAATTTATAGTGTTTATTACATCACTATTGGTCCATTATGATGTCATAATTACAGTATATATTTATATAGAATTTAATTTTTACCGAAAAATTCGACTGTCTCAAATAATTATGAAAATTTCAGCATTGGATAATTTTGAAATGTTGATTTCAAAAATAATATTCAACTTATCTAAATAATTTTCTATATATTTGACTTTATCACTTTTAAAATAAAAACAAATATTTATTGAAAATTTATGGGTTGAAACAAAAAACAGTTTTAAACAATAATAACAATTAAATTTGGAATCATAATATTAAATAATAATTCATATTAAAAAAATAAATTTATTAATAATAATATATCATAATATTATTAATTAATTCCTCCAATTATATTTTATAATTCAATTTTAATATTAACAAAAAATAAAAATTGTTCTTCAAAAACAATAATAAAATAAAATTATATTCATTATTCTATTAAAAAAATATTTTCATAATCATAACATTTGAGTCTTGATATATATCAATTTATGATTCTAGCATTGACCTAAAGAGTTATGTGTTTTATGGTGGGGCTTTCATGGGGCCATTTGGTGAACAATGTTTGGGTCATGATCTCGATACTCTTGAACTTCGTCCATAAATGGTTTCACTAGTTCTTAAGGTATTGGATATCATCTTAGGATTAGTTTAGGGAAAATCCCAGATATTATTTCTCCCTTAAAAGCTCTGATAAATGGGCTTCATAGGGAAGAATCCTACTGGTTGAGGTCATCACCTACTTTGTCTATGTCGAAAGGATTTATTTAAACCCTTTATTTATACTATTTAGGTGATCATTGTTCAATAACTATTCAATCAATAGTAATGATACATAATGTTCATTGAAATCCATTTAGGTATAATAAATAAAACATAGTAAATGTGTTTTTTCTATACATTTTTAAAAATAAGACATTTTATTAAATCAATAGTGAAATTTTACTTTTAAAAATATGGGTAATTATAATCTTCCCCTATTAATAAATTTTACCCTGTGAATTTTCATTTCCCACATTAGAACATATGGGGGTATCATTGTTTCATTGTCTCCTCCTATTCCCACATTTCTTCTTAAAAATTGTGGTTTTCCCACAACACTTTGACTATGTTAATTGTCTTATTCCATCAAAAATTGTTGATATAATATAAGATCATTACTAGATTATCATCATAAGATAGGTCATTCTACAATTGTACCACCCCTAGATTGAGTACATGAGAGTGTTTTGGTATGCTCTTTATAAAGAGGGATACATAGAATACATCTTGTACTTGAGAATCATTTGGTGGGAGTGATAGTCGTTAGGCCACCACTCTAATGCAATAAGGGATCTCAAAAGGACCAACGTACCTTGTGCTAATCATTTCCTTGTTCTGAAGTCACAATACTCTCATCCATAGAGGTATGTGGATGAATACCATATCTCCATCATCAAAATATAGGTCTAGTCGGTGATTATCAGCATATCTCCTTTGTCGACTCTATAAAGCATTGATGTGCTGGTGAAGGGTTATAATCTACATCACCATTTCTTCGAGCAGTAGAGGACCTAGCATATTTCATTCCCCATATTCAACCTAGCACGAAAGTGTTATTCCCCTCTTCAGATAAACAGATTCACATGGTGACGTTGGGATACTCGAGTGGAAACTGTTGTTGTAAGAGAACTGAACCAAAGGAAGATGTTGATCCCATGCTAATTTCAAGTCCATTGAGATTCCTCTCAACATTTCCTTCAGTTCATGGGTAGTTTGATCAGATTACCCATTAGTTTGAAGGTGATAGGTCGTTATGATGTTTATATCAGTATTCAGATCATATTGGATAATCATCTAGAACATAGATGTGAACCTTGGTTCTCGATCAGATATAATCGATAGTGGTACACCATGAATCCTCACCACTTATCTGACGAAAATCCATGCAAGTTGATCCAATAATAAATTATATCGAATTGAAATGAATTTTTTGGTATTTGTATGACAATAAACCACAACCTAGATAGAATTGGTTCCTCTTGATGTCTTAGGAAACCTGGTGACCAAGTCTATGGTGTTGTTTTCACATTTCCATGTATGTATGGGTAAATTTTGCATCACCCCCTAATATTTTTTTCTTTTCTTCATCACTTCATGAAATATGAGAAATATTGATGTATACTATGTGATATCGTTCTTCATATTTTACCACCAATAGTTTTCCTAGAGATCTCTTTACATCTTTATACTTCTAGGGTGGATAGAGAAGGTTGATCTTTGCTCATCATCCAACAACTCCATGTTTAACATAGGATTTGATGGAACACATAGTCTTGACCCAATTCATACTACACATTCTTCATTGACATTGATCTCTACAGATTTATCTTTTCTAATATTTTCCACTTTTTTCTGAATTCCCACATCATCACTTTGAGAATCCTTTATCCTCTGAAGAAGAGACGGTTGAGAAATCATTTGTGAAATTATTAATTATGTTCATTCATTTGTGATTCCCATTTCCATCATCTTTGTGTCTACGAATATTGTATCCTTATCAGTTATCTTCAAAGAAAGGTTTTTTAGATATTTTTTACATAGATCATCTTCCACTTTATTGTCATTCCCCTAATGATAGTGAAGAGATCCGTGATAGTCTTTGATCTGCTCTAAGAATCATCGTTTTTTCAAAATCAACTTCCTCTTAGTGAATATATATTTGAGGATTTTTTCCTCTGTATGTATTTCACACTTATCCCCAAAGAGGCAATGTTTCCAAATTTCAAAAGCGTAGATCACTATATCTAACTCCATATCAAGTTTTTGATGGTCCATTTCATGAAATCTCTACTTCCATTAATCATAGGCAATAAATTTTTCATTCAACATCAACACACAGCCTAGACCTTTTTCAAAGCATCATTGAATACTATGAAAATCTCTCCAGTTGTGGGTAGTGTGAGTGTGGGTGTAGTGATAATTCCCCTTTTCAACTCCATGAAGCTATCCCCATGCACATTCATCATTCCTCAAAATCGTGACTCTCTTCAAAGATTGCCTGGTTAATGGTTTTTACAATCACAAGAAATTTCTCAAAAATCGATTATAATACCCCACATAATCCAAGGAAACTATATATATATGTTACTGATGTTGGCCGCATCCATCCTTCAATGGACTCAGTCGTTGAAGGGTCCACAAATATAACATTTCTTATGATGATATTCCCCAAGAATGAGACTTCCTTCTACCAGAACTAACATTTTATATACTTTAAAAAAATATTTTCTTTTCTCAAGGTCTTTCTCACAATACTTAAATGCTCCTTAAGATCATTCTTACATTTAAATTATATTATAATATCATCAATAAATACCCCCAAATATTTGTCAACGTAATCTATAAAGACTATATTAATGAATTCCATGAATATTTCTAGGGAATTAATGAGTCTAAAAAAAATTACTATGAACTCATAATACTTGTACCTTGTTTGAAAAGAAGTCCCGGGGATATCCTCCTCCTTCACAATTACTTGGTAATATCCCGACCACAGATCCACCTAGGAGAATTATATCTCTCTCTATATCTAATAGAACAAGTCCTAAATTCATTGAAAATGATACTTGTTCTTTATCGTGAATTTTGGAGCTCATGGTAATCAATTCAAAGGCACATTGAGTGATCATTCTTCTTAATTAAGAGTACCAGTGCACCCCTTGGTGAAGAACATGGTAATATAAACCCTTTATCTTGATTATCATGTAGTTATTTCTTTATCTCCTAAAGAACCAAAAATCCATTCAATTGGGAGTATTGGATATTTTCAATGCTATAGGTATAATATCTCTCCAGAATTCAATATCTCCTCTAAGAGAAAGACTTGGAAATTCATCAAAAAACGCATCAGAAAATTCCCTCCAAATAGGATTGTCTTTGAGGATGGATCCCTCCTTAAGATCAATCATTTGAGATATATATTAATACGGATATGGAAATAATATCCATTATTGGAATTATAGTTCAAAATAATATTCATCCTCCTCCTTACACATGTATAGAATCCAGGGTTGATTTTCCAGATGGAGAGTGATTACCCTCTCATGGAAATTTATGTTGGCTCTATATAAGGAAATCCAATCCATGCCAATAAATGCATCAAATTTTACCACGTTAAGTATGAGAAGTTTTTTTTGAGAATTACAATCAAAATATTGTGATTGGGGAGGATTTATATACATGGGATGCTATAACTTTTCCATTTTCCATTTTAAGAAACATATATACCTACTTGTATTTTTGTGTTGTTTGTATTGTTTTACTGAACATTCAGGAAATAAAATAATTTGTAGAAAAAAAATAAAAATGTATCATGATAATGTTTTCAATTCACACTCCCATTGGATTGGGAATCTCATTAGAGAAGTCATTACATTGATCTTTTCATTTATTGTTAGCCTGATATCTCATATTATAGGGTATATGATAGAATTAATGGAAAATTTTGGGTATGGATGTTATACTATTAAAAACATATAGGATAATCCAATGAAATTAAAGGTATTACTAAGTAGTTGCATATTTTTTGTTATGTTATGAATTTTTAGGAATCAATCTAAGTTATCCATGATATATTTCATAACATATATTCTTGTGGACATTTTTTCCTTAATAATGGTTTGTACTGTGCTTAAGAATTTATCAAATCACATCCCCCTAGAGTTTCAATCTAAGAGTGCTGTAAGGTCTGTTTTCATGCACTAGTTCCGGGTCAAGTCTTTCTCAATGTGTTTTTTTGTTTTTCTCATAGATACATCTATACCAGAGCCACATACACTTGTTCATATCCAGATAGTGATGTGTTTTCTTGATAAAGCACTTACATTATATTCCCCAAGATTTAGGTAGGTTTATTTTATAATCAGTCTAATAGTTATACCTTTAACTATAGTTTTATATTCATAATACCAAAAAATATTTAATCCTTCCTCTAATACAAAATATAAAAAACCTATTCTTTTTTTTACATTCATACAAGATTTATAAACATAAAATTAAACTTAGTTAATCCTGAAATATCGATAATTCTAGTGTCTTGGAAAATTGGTAACATTACTTAACAACATGAAACATGAAATACAATATCATTTTTGAAAACATCCTTTACATGAAAAAAAACATTCTTTCTTACTAAAAATTTCTTGGGATAACCTGAGGACATATATCAGAAAAGAGTGAGATATAATGCCTATTAAGGGAAAAAACATGGAATAAAACCAGGAAGACAAAACATGTTAGAAAATATGCATATCAATGGATCATAAAAGAAACATGAACCTAAATGCATAATATATCATGATAATAATAACATTGAAATGAGGCAACACATTAAAACACTGCATCATAGGTTAAGGAAAAACATCCAAGAAATCATAGTAAAAAATGTCCAAAAAAATAATTAGGTAATCCCATATCCCACCATGTCATCCCATGATAATAAATGTTACCCATTTCATTAGAGTGCTATTTATTTCCAGGTGCACCCATCACTTTCATTTTATTCTCATGCTTTTGTGTGCCACATAGATTATAAATCATGGATTCATTCATCATCATTATTCATTCCAAGTCAAAGGGGTGTGGAATACATACATCTAATTCCTTAATAAAAAGTTATATGTTTATAAAATTAAACACCCTTTGTAGATTAATAGGCAAGGTATTCACTACATAAGGATATTGGCATGGAAAATCATGGTGCAATTTCAGTAGGATAACGACGCGACATAAAAATTCATAAAAATGGTTGGTAAGAATGTAAGGGTTCTATCATCTTATATACATTATATTGAATTTAATAGTTTATTATAAATACATGTACCTAAGTAAGGAATTTCTAAATATAATGCATAACATAGTAAATTAACTTGAAGAAATAGGATAAATTGAATATAAATTATGAAATTACAGTATGGTAACTCATGTACAAGAGAGGGATTAATGAGAGATAATTTGTTATATCATCATTAAAACATAATAATGATATTATGTGGAGGTTAGAACACTTAACCCATCATTGTTTATTGAAAAAAGGGTCTAACAAATATAATGGGACTTGGATAAAAATGTGAATAGAGGGAACCCTTACATGAGTGTGCAACTTGAAAGACATGTAGAGGGGTTTAATGAGAGCTTGGGGTGCCTTGGGAAGATTATAGAGAAATTTGGATAGAGTAATTATTTTCTAAAAGTATTTTGAGTGAAGATATGTGTGATACTTGGTGGGTTTATAATGTAAATGAGAGGAGAATTTTTTTAATATTTCACCAACATAGGTTTTGGAATCAATATAATTAAATATTCAAAACTAAAATCCTTCCCTTGGGTTTCCCATGGTTTTTTCTTAAATATTTTGGGAAAACATTATTTTATAAGGCGATTGGCCAATGATAATAAAATTTTGTCCTTGCTTATGTGGAGGTGATTGACATTATTAAAGAAACGGACATAAAATCACAAAATATATTATACATTTTAGAGGATTCACTAAGGATTTATAAAATAAGTCAAAAAGCAATAAATAAAATTATTTTAATGGTAAGAAATATATTTTCATGAGTATCATTTTAATAGTGTTTATTAATACACTATTGGGAAATTATGAAGTTATAAAAGACACTATATTAATATGGTATTTAATTGTTTCCAAACAATTCGACTATGTCAAAAAAATTATGAAAAATTCACAATTGGATAAATTTTATATCCTGATTCTAAAAATTATATTCATTTTATCTAAATAATTTTCTTAATATGGTAATTTTATCTTTTATAATAAAAAACTATATTTATGGAAAATTGACGGGTTTTGACAAAAAATGTTTATAAACAGTAATAAAAATTACATTTGGCCTCAACCAAATTATATGAACATTTATATTTGAAAAAAGAAATTTAATAATAATATAGTATTAAAATATTGTGTATTAATTCATCAAAATAGATTTATCAATTCAATTTTAGTATTAACTAAGAAAACTATTTCTTCATTAAAAATAATAGTAAAATAAAAGTATATTCATTATTCTGTAAAAAATAATTTATATGAACATAATAATTGGTTATTGGTAAATATCCATTAATTACACCAACATACACCCTATGTTTAAGTTGTGCATTTGAATTTATTTCATGGGGACATTCGGTGAACATGGTTGCGGTCGTGATCTCGATGAGCTGGAAATTCTCCCATAAAAGGTTTCACTCATACATTAGTTGTTGGATATCAGATTGGTATTGGTCTAGGGAAAATCCCAATGATTCTATCTAACTCAGAATCTATGATAAATGTGCTTCATAGGGATTTATTTTACAGGTTGATTCCATCACCTCCTTTTTCTATATTGACAGTATTTGATAAAACCCTATATTTATAATAGTCATGTGATCACAACTCAATGTCTTTATTATAAGTAGTAAAGAGGCATTATGGTCATTTAAATCCTATTAGACATAATATAAAAATGGTGTTCAGGTGTTTTCTATATCAAATTTTCAAAATAATACATTTAACTATATAAATGGAAAAATCATACTTATAATAGTTCGGGTCATTACATTGGAGCTCTTGTGATTTCGAATGAATTTCATAAAGGGACTTTCTCCCTCAAAATAATGATATGTGAGTGAGATATATGAATTCTGGGGGTATTTACCATTGACATGACATTACCTGTTATTTATTAATGGATTTCTGGTGGGGTTTCAGGTGCTTTCAAATGACAAAATACACGGCATAATGGTTCACATTCACTTGTTTGGGGAGCCTTCATGGGAGAAAGAGGTATCATCTATGGGGACTCTGCCAGAATTATTGTGGGTCATGTAACCAATGTGGAGCCTTTGTGTGACCATGACATGTTCATGCGATCTCGAGTATTTAGATCATGGGATCTTTGAGGCTTTGACCATCCTATTATTCCTTTATTATTATAGAAAATTGATGGTAATAGGATGAATCGAGATAACTATTGATCCAAAGAGAAATAAGAGGAATCCCCAAATGAGATGCACAATCTGATGAAATAAAGAATAAAAAACATTATTATGATGTCATATTAGCATACTCTTGTTCTAAATTTAAAACTTATGGAATATGAGAACCCGAACCCTCCTATGTGAAAAGAACCTACAATCAAGATGTTCATGCAATGAAGGGATCCTAATTTTAATTGATCATTTGATCCCTTAATCATAGAATAATGGATCCACTCTTTTGAGAAGATATTATCCATCCTTTAACGTTCAGAGCAATTGAAGTTTCTTTTTGATCTTTATCACATAGAGGGAAAAGATGATTATTGATGTAAATTGAACATGAATACAAAACCCGAGGAAGATATCCAAATAATGGAGTGGAATAAATTCCAAAAAATTGTTTTCAATAAATAATATTCTTTCCCAATACATCCTAAAATGGAATGGAATTTCATTTCCATCATGTAAAAAAATGAAGAATATATTTAGGTCTATAAGGAAAACATCATAATACTTCCATGATATGCCTATAGTTTTTTTTACCCTAAATTTATAGTTGACTAGTTCTTTGGTGGGATAAATCCTAGCCTACAAAAAGCCTTGGTGATCCATGAGTTTTATAGCTATATGAAAAATATCTGATGTGCCCTCGAAGTTGAAATAGTGATTATAGAATCCCAAGGGTATTATGGGGATAAGAGGCTGAATATAGTGTTAAAATATGGAGTTATGAGTGATAAATTCAACAATTATATGAACTTTTAGGGTCTCTCTAATCAAAAGTATGTAATGAAGAGCCCAAAATATTTCTTAAGTAGATCAAGGAAATGTTATAGATGTGGAAGGGAAGGGAACCAGCCATTGATTACTGAAAGGAGAAACCCACCAGTGTGATAGAGTAATGGAATTCTCAATTTAACCATCAATTCATTGTTCATTTTTCAACTACAGGGAACTAGGGGACTTTTTAAATTAGTACAGTATACCAAGGGTTTTTTTGAGGAAATGAACAACCTCAAAGGTAGAAAGGGGGAGATTTTTTCATCGCTATTACCAAATTGAATCCAAATAATGATTTTTTGATTGGTATGAAAATTATTCATTCATGAATATATAACGTAACTTTTGGTTATGTTTTTACACATTCCATCGTATCATGAAAGCTGAATTGAAGTATTCAAACACCAAACAAAATCCTGGAAGTAGAGATGTTGATGAAAATTTTAAATTAGGAAATTGTTGAATCCCATGTATATAACTACACCCCTGTAAATGATTTTTGGTTGAACATCCTGGATAATTTCTTCATACTTCCCTTATCATAATTTGAGAAAAATATATCCAAGTATTAGATTTCTTTAAATAGAGCCAACATAAATTGTCGGGAGATGGAAATCAATATACATATAATGAATCAACCCCTGATTTTATACATGTACATAGAGTAGGATGAATCATCATTAGAACCATCATCTCAGGAATAGATATTATTTCCCTATGAATAAGAATATCAATCTCAAATGACTGATTCTAAGGAAAAACCTTCCTCAAGGATATGCATCTCGCGAGGGAATATGCTAATGTGTTTTGAAGGAATTTCCCGGTCTTCCTCCTCACATAAGGGTTGACTTTTCAATTGATCATATACAAGGGGCACTACCAATGTCCATGACTCTATATAAGATGTATATAGTTGAATTTAAGGAGATTTATAAATAACTAAATGGTAATTTGGGTAAATGATTAATATTCACATGTAATTCTCCATGGGTCAAACCAGTCCTCTTCATCAAGAATAAAGATGTGTCAATGTGCCTTTATATAGATTATCGTGAGCTCAAATAGTTCATGAAAAATTACATGTATCCTTTTCCACGGAACAATGACTTGCTCGATCAGTTATGTAGAGAATAATACATCTCCAAGGTAGATATATGGTCAGGATATTACCAAGTTATAGTGAATAAAGAAGGAATTCCCAAGACTACTTTTCATGTGAGGTATGGGCACTATGATTTCATATTCATTCCATTTAGACTCACTAATTCTCTAATAATCCTGATGGACATTATGAATATAGTCTTTGGAGGTTATCTAGAATAATTTGTGGTAGTCTTTATAGATGATATTATAATATATTTCAAAACCAAGGAGGACTATGAGTAGAATCTGAACACTATACTAAAGACATTTTGAATGGAGAATCTCTATGAAATATACAAAAACTATTAGTTTTGGTTGAATTAATTCTCATTATTTGGGATTATAATCAAAATAAATTGGGTTTATTTGGATCCTTGATAGACAAAATAAATTGAAGGATGCTTGACACCAACATTTGTGACCTATATCCATAGTTTCCTTGGGTTAGCTAGATGTTATCGCCAATTTGGGAAAATTTCACATGAATGTGAAACCCTATTATCAATATAACTAATAAGGGATATTTTTAAATGATTAATATGAAGAAATATTCATGGAGTTTAAAAGGAAGATTAAAACTGCCCTAATGCTCACACTATCCACATGTGGGAAACTTTTTATAATTTTTAGTGATGATTTGAAGAATGTATTTGGATATATATTGATTCAAAATGAGAAAGTAATAAATCATGCTTCAAGGTAGTTGAAAATTCATGAGAAAACTATCACACAGATGATATTGAGTTATAAGCGGTGATATTTGCATTGAAAATTTGGAAGCATTATCCATTCAGGTAGAAGTTTGATATATATATGGATCAAAAAAGTTATAAATATATATTCCCATAGAAATAGTTAAATATATGGCTACATATATGGTTATACCTCATGAAGGATTATTAAATCTCAATCCACTATCATCCTAGGAAAATAATAGAGTGGAAGATGCTCAAAGTTGAAAGGATACCTCAATTCGACCATCTATGTGAATTTCGAAGAATCTGATCCTTCTATATTTTATGATTATGAACATGGGAATCCTAAAGGAAGGAACATCATCAATCTTTTAAAAAAACTATTTCTAAACTGTCTCTTATTTAAAGGTGAAAAGATTATAAAAAATATGGTGTGGGAAATCAGAAGAATATGGAATCTATAAAAAAGGGAAATCCTTGGTGTTAAATATTAATTAATAATGAATTGAAATATTTGGGTCAAGAATATGTGTTCCATAAAATCTATATTTGAATAGGTAACTATTTGATGATTTGAATAGTTCAACTTCATACATTCAACCAAGAAACACATAGATGTTTTGAGATATCTGAGAGAACTATTGGTGGGAGAACATGAAGAAGAAGATCAATGATCATACATTAGAGTCCCTAGTATGTGAGTAAGTGTAGGTTAAAAGGTAGAATTATAAATTTCTAATGAAACTATTACACACACCAATAAGTAAATGGGAAAACGTAACCTTGGATATTTTTACTAGACTTCCAAAGATATCTAAGGGAGACAATGCTCTCTGGGTTGTTTTGGATCATCCTATAAAGACTGCACACATCATTACTATTTAGGAGTATTTGTCACTGGATCAACTATCATGGATATATATAAGATAAGTGGTGAGGTAGTATTGATTACCACTATCGATTGTGTCTGATCGAGATCCATGATTTGTCTCATAATTTTGAAAAAGTCCCAATAATGCTCTAAACAATGAGTTGAACTTCATTATTGATTATCACCCTGAAACTAATTTCCAATATGAATGGACTTTACAATAACATGGTGACATATTGAGGGAAATATTAGTTTAATTCTAAGGGGAATGGTACTAACATCTCCCTCTAGTCGAGTTCTCTTACAGAAACAATTTCTATTTGAGCATCAAAACATGTCTCTATGAATAGAATTACGGGAAGTGGTTCAAAACACTGATATGTTGGAATGGTGTTGAGGAATAACAAATTCTCGGTCCTAAAATGGTAGAAGAAATAGTGGAGAAGTTTAAGACCATTCGACATCACATTAAATCTATTAACGGTCAATAGAATAGCTATGCAGAAAATTGATGAAGAGACTTACTGTTTGATGCCGGGGACATGGTAATCATCCACATATCTCCAAGGTAGAAATTGATGTGATTTTGGAATAATGTAAATCATATTCCATGGTATATCAACCCTTTACGTAATCACATTAGTTTAATCACCTATTGACTAGAACACCCAACAAAATTTTCTTAAGTACAAGATGTATTTCATGAATCCATCTTTAGAGAGTAAATACCAGACACATAACATGTACTGAAACCTGATGTGGTACCATTGGAGAAAGTCACTTCCTATGAGAATCAGCATATAACATTAATATATTTTAGAGAAAATTTTCAATGAAATTTGATAATAAAACTTGTCAAAGTGTATGGAGAAACCATATGTTTGACGATGAAATGTGGGAACCCGAGGATGTGGTGAAGCAGAGTTACTGTCATTTTTTTTAGTGTGGTAAATGAAAATTTATATGGATTAATTTTAATGGGGTACGATTTTAACAACCCAAATAATTATGAATAGAATTCCTATTTAGGATTTAAATAATTTCTTTATGGTTATGGAACACATAGAAATTTATTTCATTTTATTGTATTCAATTAAATATTAATGATAGTAATATATCTTTACCATTAATAGTGTCAAAATTGAATAGTGATCACATTATGAGTATAAATGTAAGGTTTTAACAAATCCATTTGGCACAGACAAAGGAAGTGATGGCCTCAAACGGTAGGATAAAACCATTTGAAGACAATTTATTAGAGAATAAAAGGGAGAAGAAATTTGTGGGATTTTCCCTCAAAAAATAATAAGATTAGATCCAACAACTTAATCATTAGCAAAAACATTTGTAGGATAAGTTCATGCTCATTGAGATTTGACCCAAAACCATGTTCACCAAATGGCCCCATGAATGTCCCACCATCGCACACCTTACTCTTATGGTGTCTGTGGATGTACTAAACAGATATGTATCAATACCTTAGAAATAGTAATATATATATTAATTTGTAAACAATAATGAATATATTTTAATCTTATTATTATTACTTAATAAATGATTTTTATTTTTGATTCGATAAAGCACAAATTGAATTTTTGTTGAATATTCATTATAAAATATTGAATTTATATATTTATGTATTTTTTAAGTTAATATTTTTTATAAATATTTTTATTAAATATTTTTATTAAATATTAAGGAACATATAATTTTTAAAAAGGCAAATATAATTTGGATAGGGGTTAAAAAAAAGTTATTGTAAAAAACACATGATTTTCCATAAATGTAGGTTTTTATTTTAAAAATAATGAATTGCATATTTATAAAATTATTTTTATTAAATGAATAATATTTTGGGGCTCAATAATTTTAAATTTTCTAATTACTAATTCATCATAATTTTCTGAGTCAATTATATTTTTGGGAAAAAATTAAATACAGTATAAAAATACATAGTGTTTTACGATAAAATAATGTCGCAATAATTATATAAGAATTACTATAAAATGTAACATTTTACAACTAAAATTTTTACATATAATATTATTAATTTTAATCTAATTGATTTATTTTATATAATATTAATGAAACCTCTTCGACTTATAATATTATATTTTAGGATTTTAAAATAATTTTTATTGGAGTGTGACTCACCTCCACATTAGCAAGTGAATTATTTAATTATCTTTAGAATTTTCCTAATAAAATAATTTAAATCTCCCCCCATTGGAAGAAACCATGGAAAAAACCATGGTATGTTTTCTTGTTTTAAATATTTTATTCTGTATTTTCTAAAACCAAGAAAATAAAGAAACCCCCATCTTTTACTATATAAACCCACCCAAGTCCACATTTCTATTCACTGAAAATAGATTAATCATTACTAAACTATACCCTTTACTACCTAGTGTCCACCCAAGGTACCCCAAGCTTTCATGAAGCCCCTCCCAAGTGTTTAAATTCACAAACTCAAGTAAGTTATCCTCACCTTTATCCCCTTCATTAAATGGATGAATCTTCATTAAAATTAATCTTTATAATTTCAATTGGTTATGTTATTCATTCATTTATTAGCATTACATTACCATCCAAGTAATTTTATTTTAATTATATAAAATTTATACTCACTCATTTTGACCCTGACCAATGTTCTTATTGTGCTAAAATTTTAAAACATTATCCTCCACTATCCTCTTTTATTAAGCACTCCTTTTAATGTTATGTTTTTTAATATAAATTTGATTATATTGGGATAAGTTATTTGAAATACCTAATACATTAAATTTTATGTTTACATTACTATATCCCCTATCACACTCAATTATAATTCCAAAAAACCATTATGCACACCAGATACCATATAGAAATATTTATGTGTTCTTTTCTTTCGCCCATATATTCATGATTCTTTATTATGTTACACCTTATATTTTGAATTAATTATATTGGTTAATGTCTTTATATGTACCTCTAATTTTTTATTTAATGTCTAAATTATAGGATCCATTTATCTCCCATAAACCCATTTTATGAATTTGTATATGAAATTGTTATGCTACCGAAATTGCAACATGATTTTCTTTTCCAAAATAAGTGTGTAGTGACTACTATTAAAAAATTTCTATGAAGGGTATTCACCATTCTGAAAATATATGAATTTATTTTAAATTTACATTTATTTATTATAGATTTCATGATCATGGAATCAATTATTAAATTGAATGAATCAATTTTTTATGATCAATGTGGAACACGTAATAATTAGAATAAAATGATTATGAAGGGTTCACCCTAAGATAACTTCAATGAATTGGTTAATGATTACTATAACTAAATTCCATGTTGGGGCAATGGTGTATCGAATTCATTTATAGTACATCATCCACCACAATGTCATGGAATGTTTAGCCTCGACCAATGTTTATGAAGCAATGTTTTGAGTTGTTTATGCTTTTCCCATGTTATGATTATCACTCTCTATCAAGAATTATTATTCATGTTTCTTTTATAATCATTTAGTATTCATATTGTATAAATTGTATTTTCATCCTCATGTTTTGAATTTTTAATTCCCTTATTGGGATTTGTAGATCACCCCTTTCTTATTTATGTCCTCTGGATAACCCATCCAATGTTAAGTACCAATGAACAATTTGGTCATGTTAAAGAAGATATCAACATAGAAGTATGTTTTCTGGTTTTATGTTGTTATGTAATTTACTTAGATTCCCAAATACACTAAAATTATCAATATTATGGGTTGTATTATGTCTAATAAAACAAGTATTAATGTGTAATAAAAATTAGGGTTTTCATATTTGAGATATCACTTTCACAAGTAATTTTATTTGAATATTTCTTCACATAAACATCTTTTTCATAAGAGCTATAATATTTTAGAGAGATGAAGTTATAAAGAATCAATGTGAGGATTTTAAATTCATTACAAAACAATGAAGTTTTGTTCACTATGTCTGGTTGGGGTAGATTATTTTATTTTGGGGATATGAATATGGGTGAATTATATCTATCAAACCAATACCTTTCATATCTAGGAAGATAGACCTGAATGCCCAAAGGCCATCATTTTTTATTGATTTTTGATAACCCCCCTTTCAAGGGATGAGGGGGAACCCTTACAAGGCCCATAGGCTCAGAGATTACATAGCCCCTAGGCTTAGGAGATTACATGACCCGAAGGTCTTAAGGAATTCAACCAAACTATCTACAAGGAATTACCCCTCACTATCATCTGCATCTTTATAGTAGCTCTCCACCATTGCATGAATGTCCGACTATGCTTCCCGTGCATGCACAGGCTGGTACCGATGGCATATCCATACCCTCTCATTCTGGAAATCCATTTGGCTATACTCTGGTGAGTGCACCTGCTTTGAATCCTCCTCTGGGGATGCCCCTTTTTTGTAGTGTGTCTGGGGCCTGCGTTCATGTGGTCCTAAGGCCTTGGGGTGGCCCTAAGGCCTTAAGGTGCATTCATGTCACCCTAAGGCCTTGGGATGGACCTAAGGCCTTAAGGTGGCCCGAAGGCCTTGAGAATCAACTGGCCTGAAGTCCTTGGGTGGCTCGAAAGCCTTTCAGGACCCGAGGACCAAACCGGTGGCCTGAAGGCCCAGATGGATGAATAGTTCCAGCTGCTACAGAACCGAACAGTGCCTGTTACAGTACTGCTACAGTACCGAAAATATGCCACCACCCGGATTTGATCTCGGGTCTCTTGGATGCACCTACCGAGTCCTCACTAACTGGGCTGAGGCTCTTGCGCTGCTAGGAAAATAGAGACCGATCATTATATCGATGGAGTTTGGGGATGAGAAGAAAAATTTATTCTGATCATCATATCGAATGATTTTATAGTAATGAATAGTTGACTATTATTGTATGAATTAGAATAGTGGATATCTTAATTTTGGATTTCTGACTTCATTAACTCTTAAGGATAAAGATTAAATTATTATATTATTGCTTATAAGTCATTTTTTACTATTATAACTGTATGTATTTCATATTTATAAATGTTTTACATTCCACTATAAATTAAGTTTATAAATTTAGTTTTTAATTAATTTTCTAATAAATATTTTTATTTATGTAACTATAAGACCAATAATAATATTATATATCTGTTGATTATTGAATCCAGTTAATAAAGATAAGATCATCTAATGATCTAGGAATCATATCATTTTTCATTAATAAGAATTGTGTTTTGTCTTAGTTTACTTCTTTAAAATACAATTTACCCCTATTTTATACATAATAAACTCTTATGATCCCAAAATTGGTATTATAGTAGAACATACTACTTTAATTACATTTTTTTACTTTTATTATCAACCAAAAATTTATTAAGTTTTATTATCAACTTCCTCTTTATAAATTGTTTACCATAAAATTTTCAAAGAAAAGAGTCTCTATTACAATTATTATGACAGGTTCAAATATTACCACATTAAAAAATCTGAATCCCTTTCAACCACCTATCTCTAAGGGAAATTATTATGAGTACGAGAGAGATATAATGAAAACATTCATTATCAATAATGATATTGATTTTTTATGTTTACTGGATATTATTTGATTATTGAGAATAAAGTTAATACCTTTACTTGTAAGTAAAAACAATTATTTCAACTAAATTAAAGAGTTTAATAATCTACGACTTCTATGAATTGGAATATATATATACATATACATATACACATCCAAATATCTTCTTGTCTTCCAGAAAATAGAATATAGAAGACGTAAGAAGATACTCACTTTGTAAGTTCTAAAGATATCGAGACTACAATAGAATGATAAGAGAATATTGGAAAGCCATTAATTTTGTACATAGAGAATCTATTGAAAATATGCATCAAATATTTATGACTACTTTAAGTAGTTTAGTTTCTCTTAGTGAGAATGAAATAAATGATTGATTCTTGGTCGAGAAAATCATAAAAATTGTGCCTAATGAATGTGGATCCATAAGAACAACATTGGATGATTCAATAATGATTAAAAATATAAATCTAGATGATCTTATTGGTCAAATAATTTAATATTATGGTACACTAAAAAGATATGTTTAAATGATGAAAAGGAATAATGGATGGTTTTCTTTTTCAACAATGTCTAACATCTGTACAAAAGCCTAGTTTATTGAAAAACTTCTGAAATCATTAATGAATTTTTTTTTGATTAGCCTGGTTCATTTTCATCAATCCATACTATGAATATAGTAGAATATCTTGTATTAAGGATGATTATATATATTAGAAAACCGACATTGTATATTAATATAAGAAAATTCATAAGGATACGAAAGAAAATAAATATTTTTATTGATGTTATATGATACAAAGAAATATGAAAAGAAGAAATATCTGACCAGATTCTATAAAATTAAAGATTTATGATATGAAATATGGAAATAATAATAAAAATGTATGATTTATTCCATGATGAAAAAATTAATAGTTTGAAAGTGTCTAATAGATCGAGTTAAAGTGGAGGAGACAATTATTCTAATAATTATCTGAATGATTAAATTTATGGATCAAGGAATATTGGTTTATTTTCTAAAATAACAAAGCTGAAAAAGTATTTCATAGAAAATTTACAATTTATGAATAACATACCAAAATTCCATTTAATTCAAATTATCGTGATACAAATTACGAGAAAAGTTATACATATTTTGAGGAAGATTATTCATCAGTTTAAGAATGTGATATATTATGAATATTTTAATGTGTATATTAGTTTGGTAAACATATTTAAAATGAAAATTGTGAAATGGATACATAACATTATAAAATCCATCAAATATTTAAATTTAAAATTCAATAATAAATATTTTATCTTTTTTACAAATATTACCTTTCTATGATCTTGATAAGCCAATTTTTCAAAAATATGTTATTTAAAAAAATCATGAAAAATAAATTTTTGAGACAAATATTATGCAAAATAATTTATTGAAACCTAGTTATAATAATAATACTACAATAGATAATAATATTATTGTTAAAATATAGTATGATATTTCTAGCTTGAAGAAACTATTTTCAAAAGTTTAGAACTGGTAAGAAGAATTTTGATTAAATTTACAAATAATTATACCTCTAAAATATTTTTTGGGAATGTGTTTTACTAAAATAAAAAATATTTATATTAATAACTATTTTTTTGAAAAGTGATCATTTTTTGAAGAAAATTTCATAGTGTTTAACATTATAAGAATGTGATTTTTTTAAAAAAGGTTTAGTCATTAGGTTTTAATAAATCGCAATTTCAAAAAAAATTACTTTTTATAACCCTATTAATGTTGAAAAAATGTGGTAACTTAGAATTTAAATTTATTATTATACCATTCTTAATAATGTGTTGGATTTTAAACACTAATATTTTTGTTCTTAGGAAATTAGAGAAATTACCAACAACAACAACATTTGTAATATGGATAGTCGTTCCTCGAAAAATATGAATGGAAATAATGATTTTTTTAAGAGTATAATACTTATGAATTCTTTCCATTTATCATTTGGATACAATCCTCAAGGAAAGATTATTATTATTGTCCACATTTTACTTATGGGAAACTATTGAATTTAATAAATTTTATTTTTTGATGGAATTAAGAACAACCTTATAATCATAAGTAAATTATGTGATGAGGGTTATCTAGTGATCTTCAGGAATGAAAATTCTATTATTGATAGGTATAAAGATAAATCTATTCTTTATACTATTTTGGATGAGAATATTTACACTTTAAACATAGAATACCTTTGGATCCAAGATCTACCTTGCATTAGTGTTTTGGAAGATAAATCTTGGTTATGGAATCAAATACTAGGAATATGTAATCTTATAGCCTTATCTATGTTGTCTAATAATATAATTGTTAAGTATATACCTAGACTTAGGTTTGATAATTTAAAATTATTTGATCCTTTTAAATATGGTAAATAAGAGTATTCATGTTTTGAATATATTATTGAGGACTAAACTTATTATGCCTTAGAGTAAGTGCACATGAATTTAGTTGTTCATTTAGAAATTGGAATTATTGGTTGAAAATACTGTGTATATGTTATATTTTATGACTACACTATATAAACATTGGTCTATTTTCCAATAATGAAATATGAGGAATTTAGTTATTTAAAAAAAATATATATTTAAAAATTAGAAAAACTTATTCTTGGTAAATATTCATAGTGGTTATAGTGGAGACTTTGAAAATTCTGTTTTTGAATCTTTTTTAGTATGAATGGTATTATACATACCTTTTCATCACCTATAAATCCAAAGAATGATGGTGTAGTGTAAATAAGAAATACAGATCTTCATGAGATTACTAGAACTGTCATAAGTGAGTAATTTTTGCTAAATTGTTTTGGGTTAAAGTAGTTAGTATTTCCTATTATACTATTAATTGAGTTTTAATTATACATTTTGATAATTAAAGTATATATGAGTTGTGTATAGGAAGAAAAACAAAACAGTCCTACTTTAATATTTATGGATGTAATGTATTCATCTTGAATAATAAAGATAACAAACACAAATTTTCTCTAAAATATGATGAAGGAAAGTTATTAGGGTTTTACCCAACCAGAATTCCTTTTATAATTTTCAATAAAAATATAATTATTATTGAGAAATATTACACATAATGTTTTATCAAAACCGATCATTTTTATTTTAGACAACCTCGACCTCTAAATAACTATTTTATTTGTAAAACTAATTCTCAATATATGTTGGAATGCATTTCAGATGATAATGGAGCACAAGAATATGTTTATGATGTTTTATCAAAAAATCTATTGAAAATTTTATTGAAGAATAGTGTTTTTAAAATAAACTAAATTAGTTGTTTCTTAGGAATAATCCTTGTGATAATATCATTGGCAATATAGATTAATCACTTAGGACAAAAAGTTCCTTGAGAAATGAAATTGAACATCTTACATTCTTATCACAATTTTAGCCTAACCATCCTAATGTAGTTTTTGGTGATATGTATTGGATGAAATAAGTGTAATATGAACTCAATGTGTTTGAAAGTATAAATGTTTATAATTTAGTTGAATGACATTAATATCTTTCTGCAATTGGTGTAAAATGGGTCTTTTAGATATTTTTTATGAAAATGGTATAATAGTTATAAATAAAACAAGATGTGTTATTATGGTTTATAGTAAACAAGAATTCATATACTATGAAGAAACACATACTCCAGTAACAATACTAGAAGCTTCTCATATACTTCATTCTTATGAGACATTCTTAAAGATCAACCTATTTCAGATGGATGTGAAGTGTGATTTAATTAGTTGATATTTTCTGGACGAATTTTTTATGGAGAAACCACCTATTTTGGAAAATACTAATAATCCAAAACATGTCTATAAATATACGAAGGAATTTTATAGACTTAAACAAAAAAATAAATTTTGGTAATATAAGTTGACTATGATATTTCTTACATAATATATTTTTTAAGGGAGCTGTAGATCCAACAATTTTTCTAAAATATGTTAATAAAAATATTATTATTATAAAATGAAATATTTATGAAATTAAACTTATTTCAATTAAATGGGATTTAATAGATTCCCTTGAAAATCTTATGATATCATATTTTGAAAGAAGTATGATGGGTGAGTTAATTGTTTTTTGAGGTTTTCAAATTTCAAAAAGACCAGAACTAACTTTTATATATCAAAATATGTAAAAAATGTATTTGATTAAAAATAAATTAGTATGGAAAAACTAAATGTATGGTTACTATTATCAAAATGTCAAATAATTTAAATATTAATTAATATATGAGACCATTGTGGAAAAATAATTTTAGAGGTATGATTTGAAGTATACATTACTTAAAAGTTATTCATCCTTATTAATTGTATTTGTTATTATTATATTCTATGGATCGTGAAATTCAACAAAGTACCATATTAAAAATAGAAATTGAATTTTCCACTACCATAAAAGAAAATAGGGTTACAGTTTTTTTACTCTTATAGAAATTATTTTGAGTAAAAAATTATTTCTAGTGATGAATTTATTGTATGTATAATGGATATGAAAAGTACATTTATAACATGACATTTAATAGGATAATAGGTAGATTCATGATATTCTATAAAACAACACTCATTATTACATTTTATTTTTAAAGATTAATATGTTGCATTTGTATGTTGTTGTTCTCCAGTGTAGTGAATAAGACAAACACTCCCTAACTATTGCATGAGTTTTTCTCAAACTCAAATATTGTATGAGAACAATGTAACCTTTCCTTAAGTAAAAACATAGCACACCACTCTTATTCTAAACACATATTCAAATGTTTTTATTTTATTTGGGATAAAAAAATAGATATTATTTTAAATTCATTGAAATGCCAAAAATAAAGGAAGATATTTTTATTAGACCCCTAATTTCGAATAGATATGAGTATATTAAAATTATGATAGAAATGATCAATATTAAATTATTATTCATATCTAATTCTTGTTGACTAATATTCTTATATTAATGAACACCTTTTTAATGAGGGAGTATATTGGTTATGAATTCCTATTACATTTTTTCCCAAAAAAAAGTTTGTTTCTAAATTTTTACTAATAAAAACATTTATTCTACCAAAAAAATTTCTTTTTTATAAATTTTATCAGTTTCTAAAAAGTTTTTATCATTCCAAAAAAATTATCATATTATCTTTATTAGATTAACTTTTTTTTGAAAAAATATTCAATGCCTATATTTAAATAAACCCTCTATAATCATAGTTTATTATAAGATATTTTTAGATTAAACATTTTCCTTCAATCAAAATTTGTTATATTTTTTTTCATCATAAAATTGTTTTATTATAAACATAATCATAATTAGTATAAAATACCAAAACCAAGAACAAACGATTACTTACACCGATGAAACATTTCAAATACAAAAGATACTATTCTAATCTTATTGTTTATTCAATTATTTCTCTAGATTATAATTTTTTTTGTAAAAAATATTTTGGTTTTAAAAATTTTATTTTGTTAAAAACATGTACTTTTTACTAATTATATTGTTTCCCACATTGAAAACATATTTACATAAACAATATTAATAGTTTATATTTTTATGTGAAATATAATTCGATTAAATATTCATCATCAGATTGGAATTGATATTGAATCTCAACCATTGATTCATATTTAAGATGAAACATCAAATCTCATGCCTATATAAAGTATTCTCACCCAATGCATCACACCATATTTCATATAATTTTAACCAAATCTCGCTACTCCTTTAAGTGATAAGTATGATCTTTTTTCATTCATCTGATTTCCTATACAGGAATCCATATGATGGGCAATATAATAGAATTTCTAAAAACATACATTGTAAGAAAAAAATTCATCAAGAAATCCTAATATGATAAATATGGATTTATTTGTAAAATACATATCATGTTTTCTTTTTGGGAAGATATTTTCATTCAAAATAATGACATTAAATTATATGACAATGAAATTTTTAAGGAATTTTATGCTCCAAATGAATTTTATTAAAAAGAAGAAAATAAAGGGATGGATTTTAATTTATTTGCTTAGAAGAATAATAAGTCATATAAATATGTTTATGAATTAGTGGAAAGATATTTCAGGTTGAATCTCATCCCCCTTTATAGAAATTACATAAATATCATGTATTTTTTGCTACGTATAATGTTGAGGCCTATTTGTTTACTTCTCTTGAAAACTCACAAAGGTTTCACACCTCACACAAGATGAAACTGTCATGTCTATAGGGATTCACTATTATTTAATATTGAGAATGGTTGATAGATATAACCTCATAGTATTAAACATATTATTTTTATATTATATGATGAATACGTGGAAGATCAATATTTTGAATATTTTTCATTATAATCAAATCTATAAATAAATATTCTATGAAATCATAGATTCTGATGTTCCCTTGGTTTATAAATAAATACTTAGAAAATTTTAGGAAAATTTTTATTATTAAGAGTCAATTGTGTCCTACGAGGGAAATAAATTCCCTAATTGGTGGAGAAATGATATCTATAATGAACATAACTTTTGATACCCAGAGAAACAAGTTGGTGGATAGGGATGAAATAAACACATCTGATTCATAAACTATTAAAAATAATGATGTTGTTAAAGAAAAAAGGAAATAAAAATCCTCACCCCTAAAGGTGAGATGAATCACAAGACAATTATATATGATGGGTTCAAGAAACTCATGAAATAGAAGGCTAGTAGAAACTTGATTACACTAAAATTGGACTTATTAAGGCTGGCTTCATGGGGTTGACAATTTATATGATTAATGCATTGAAGTAATATTAAAATAGAATGAAATAGAAGAAAAAGTTAACAATGTATAATATGAGAAAAAAATATAAGAAAAGATTTTGAAATGTCATTAGAAAATACAATTATATCAATTTGACATTTTTTCGTGATGCAACCGGGTCAAAAAACTAGAATACATCTACATACCAATCATACTATTTCAGATAATGGTTTTTTACTTTATAGAAACTATATTTATTACTATAGTAGTAAAAGTAGTTTGATAAAGTATTAAATGGAATGATATTTCCAAATAATAGGCCCCATTATACAGTTAAGAATTTTAGAAAAGGAGTTATTAAAACTACATTATAGTTGGAAAAGTAAATAGAGGAAGAAAGAAGAAGTTAGATAATAAGATAAAGATGAATGTTAAGAAGTTGTGAATAATAAATAGAGACTAAAAATAGTAAAAGGAAAGTAAATGTACAGTATAGTAATCTTTATTTTTAACTCCATTACCTTCCCAGTATGATAAGGAGCTGATATTGAAAATTTTCAAGATTTAAAGTCATTATCTAAACAGAAAAAAGAAATATAGAAATCCTTTATAAAATTATATGACAAGGTTGAGTTACAAAAATAATTGAATTCCAAAAATGTATCTGATGTTAAAAATTTTAATATAAAATGAGAATACAGAAAATAATAAAGAAAACATAAGTCAGATATTTAGGACAGCATGCTTCAATGATTTAATCATAATCAACAAACTCAGCTGCAATAGATGAATTGACAAAATTGACTATATTTTAATTACTCTAAAAACATTTTGTGAATCGATACCCTACCTTCCAAACATTTCACAATGGTGAAAAAATTTTAGTGTTTCATGAATGATAAATTGTAATCGATAAAGATGTAGACTAAAATTTCCTTTTATAATGAAACAAAATTGATAACCATCAAATTAAAACAAATGATCATAAGAGACATTTACACTACATGGTTAGATAGAGGAGATAAGTTGAAAATGATTTGAATGATCATATAGATCATTTTATAGAAATTATGAATGTTTCTATGGATTTTATTATTTCTTTTGATAAAATTTCAACTATTGTTTTGGATAATGTTATGTTTGTAGAAGAATTATGAAGAATATCAGATAACTCGTATGACAAAGTGAATGTTCTAAAATAAAATTTTTATTCAAAGGATATAGAAAATAATATTATATGATCCTATGAATATGATAAGTTTCATATAAATGGTAAGAATAAGAATATTAGTAAGGATGTTTTATGCTTTGATGTAGAGATTTAGAAGAATGTAGTTATGGAGAAAAAAAATATAAGGCCTGAATCACCCATTTCTAATGCTTAGAAGGACCATCGTGATTTCCAAAAGATATTGGAAAATGTTAAAAAATGTTATATATAGAATGAACATTTTTTTTCCAAACTCTTAATGTAATATTGAAACATTTTGAATGATAATTTATTGTCAATTCCTCTTTATCCACATACTATATATCTAAATATCTTCATAATTATTTCAGACGTATGATCTTTATATCTTTATTGAATAACTAATTCACATGAAATTATTTCATATGTTATCCTTTACTAACCATTTAGGTGATTATACACCTTTCTTATTTTTCTTAAATCATAAATGGGGATAAGTTTTAAGTAGATGTGATTAAAGGGGGAGTTTGGAAAAAGGATAATTATTTTAAATGTTTTTAGGGATACATTTAAAAGTACTCTTTAAGGGGGAGAATATTTTATAAGAATAGTTTTTTAAAAAGGAGAATAAATGTATTATTACATCATATTAGACCATAAATAAGGTCTAAATTCATCTAGAGTTATTTTATGATGTATGTCATTAATGTTATTAAAACAATAAATGGTTTTAAACATTTTAATCTTACTAGTTTTTCATTTTAATTTTTTTGGTTTGTAATTTACAAAATGTTTGTGGTTATTGAGTCAATAGTTTTTATTTCTAATTTTCCTTTCCTTAATTTTTTAAATCAGAAAAACCTTATTAAAACAATATTTCACCAAATTTATATATCTCAAGTGTTTCGGTTTTTTCTCAATAACATATTTTTATTGAGAACAAAAAAATAGTTGTAATATATACTATATACAAAGAATTATTATTCATTCTGATCAATTGGGCTGAAGGCGAGTCAAGAGTGTCACAACAACTAATGTTCTAACCAACGTATAGAGAGAAGTATTTTCTATCGGACTATCAAAAGTTATAACCATCATACCGACATTGGAACTAATACATAAACTTAATAATTATTCATTTTATCAAATTGACAAACAATAGTTAAGTCCATTAGATAATCCAAATATTATAATAAAAGTGATTATAATTATATCAATCGATCAGAATAAAAAATATCCTTATATTGGTTTTGAACTAAAAATTGATAGACAATGAAAGGTTTAGTTTTCAAGATCAAGATCCTGATCATTATGATATGGAAAAGTGAAATATATCCATGTCAATTTCAAAAAACCTTGAAATATGATTTTTGGAGGATTTACTATATGTATAAGGTCAATCAAAGAGTTGGGAGATTCTTTATTCACAACTCAAGTGATCTGATGATTTCTCTGTCTGAACATATCTTTCCCAAGAATTGTAATATTTTAGAGATCTTATGTTCTATCGAATCTAGGTGAGGATATTAAATTCCATAGAACACCTTTATTTTGTATTATTTGTGTCCAATCAAGGTTTTATCAAGGTATTATAAGGATAGGAATTTGGGTGAATATGATCCAATAAATAGTTGCCTTCAACGACTTGGTATAAAAGGACATTCAATTGTATCAGGTAAACTAGGGATATGAGTACATATCTATTCTGATCTTCCTACAAAAGAATTTCATTGTTTGGAAGGCATAACACTATAGTACATGTTAAAACTATGGATATCTTATGATACGATTTATGTCATTCTCAAATCAAAAGGATAAATAGTAAATTCTTTAATTAATTCTTTTATGTTATTCTTACAATTATAATATTACATATTTATTCTTCATACTGGTTTTACCTTTTACCATGAATTAATATTACAAATTATAGTTTTCAGTTACTTTTCTAGTAAACCAAGTTATCAGTGTTACTATGAGATCAATAATACTATAATATATTAGACGATTACATATTCTAATTTATACACTATAAAAATTAGATGATCTATGAGTCTAAATATTTTGACAAAAGAGGAATTTTTTATCATAGTAAAAAAAATTAAACTGTAATTCAACCTTATTATAGACATGAAAATCATTTATGGTCCAACCCCGTTAAAATCAATTTTTGATGTCAAGGAAGATTTTTGCACCACCTATAACACTTTATGATTTCATAGTACGTTATTTCTTCAAAGTAATGCAATAACTTGCACAACATGCCACACTGAGTTCAAGCGCATCACGACTTACCAAACTAGCCATTCAAAATTAGTTATGAATAGTATTAAATGAATTTTGTACCTTATAATATCCTTATAATTTTAGAATCCATATTATGAGTTTCTTCAACATAATGTAAGAAAAAATTCATTTTTCAGATAAAAGATTTTTTTTGGAAAAAATGAAATTTTACCGCCTTTTAATGGAGAACCATTTTTAAATCCAATATTTGAAATGTTTATATATTCAATTTGAAAAAATAAACTTTTTATTTAGAATTGGGACATTAGAATTTAGTTTCAATAAATTTTTTGTGTATTTATGATAACTTTCTTATTTTGGTGAATAGTGAAAATACTATATTTTAAGTGAAAACAAATATTTTAATCAAAATAATTTATAGTGTTAAATTTTAAATTTTAATGGTTTGAAAGTTTAAATAGATTATACTTTTTCCATTTAATACAATTCAGTTCATTGTAAGTTGTTTTACTTTGAAATTGGACATAAACAAGTATCAATCTTTTGATAGTTATTATTTTTTTAAATTACGCCTTTTGGTTTTGACAAAGGGAATTAATTTTAAATTAATAAATTCAACTTCTATGTTTAGAATTGGTAAATTAGACATTATTTTCAGATTTAGAATATCAAAATTATCCTAGGGTGAATTTTTGGTATTTTTCTGAAAACATTCAATTTTTGATGAATAGTGAAAAACAAAATGTTATAGTTTAAAACCGAATTTTTATTTAAATAATTGCTTATTTTATTTAAATTTATTTTAGGTCAAAATAGTTACATAATACCTATATATGTTCAATGTGATTTGTTGGAGTCAGTTTATAATAATTTTAGATATATAAAAATTTTATTGAACTTTTCTCCGTCTTTTACCAATCTCTCAGGAGAATTTGAAAATTCACATAAAACATAATTTTACCGCTTCTGTGAGTAGAATTTCAAAAATTCTAGATACAAAATTAATATCAAGGAGTAAAATTTGGTTCAATATGATAAAAATAATTTTTGGTGAATAGTAAATTTTTACTATTATTTACCACAGTTTAAAGTAAATAAGGTAATTAAGGGTAAAACTGATATTATTATTACCCTAACACATATAATAATTCTATTGGATAAGTATAATTCGACAAAAAACAAAATTAGGAATAATATATTAACCTGTTTGATCCAATTGTATTACATTAGGACATTTATTATTATATAATTCAAAGAAGGGTTAAAAGAGTTAAAATCAATGTTTAATAACAAAAACATTTTTAATATAGGTTTATACAAAAGATAAATTCGATAATAAATATTTTGTAGAAAGCTAAAATGATTTCATACATAATGGTATTTGATGTATAATTTTTAGAAATTAAATTATTTAATTTATATATGACACAATGGTGATGCAGTAATTACATAAATAATGAAATATTATAATAATTGATATTATAAATATTCAAATAAATGTAATTTGAGGATTTTGATCAATTCCATTAATTTTCTAGGTAAATATGACATGTTAGGATTTATTTAATGAATTTATGTCGAATTAGTAAAGTTTTTTGAACTTTAACAAAAATCAATTATTAAATAGTGTCAAATTGACATAATGGAGTATTTAAAATAAATATTATATTATAAATTGATATTCTATTCTGAAAAATATAATGCTCAGACAAATGACATAGATAAGGTTATATATATTAATAATGAACTACTGGGGGTTCTCTTGGCTTGTTATAGTATGTTTATTAACTACATAATATAAAAGCAGAAAGAGACATGATAAATGATAAACTATTTAACTCAGAGTTAAATATAAAAGATATGTTTAATATATTGACCCAAACCTATATAAAATCTATCGGTTGAAAGGATTTTGACCCATCCCTACCTTATCCTCGAAATAAGTCACATTACAGCCATTATAAACTAAATATTAATTTATTATTAAATAATATTTTATGTTTTTTCCTAAGGTGCCCCTCACCCCTGTTATAAATGGTAACTCAACCTTCTCTCAAATTAACACCTTCAATGCATTTTGGCTAGGCCAAACCCTACCCAAATATCCTCTCAACTTCCCCCACTTCATCTTAGATGCCTTCCTTTAGTCAGAAAGACATCTTAAGGAGCCCTTTTGATCAAATCAAAAGAAAGAACCTAAAGTTGATGTAAAAATCTCACCACCTCTTTCAAGTTCCTTTCTTCTTCCACTTCCTATTTCTTTATTGTTTCCATTATAATATAATAACTTCAATATCTTCTATATAATTTGATTTTATTATAAATATGGTACAACAAAATTTATTATTCTATCCATCCCTTGAACGACATGTCACCATACGTGCGTACGTACAGCTTACCGTCTCCACATCGTGGTGTAATTGTTATTCAAACATTATTATTTGGATTGGTATAATAAAGATGTGTAATTCATGAAAATAATAAATATAACATGATAATTATTCTTTATATATGATACACCATTAAATTATATATTATTTTAATATCACAAGAATGTTATTGTCACTCGTGCATACAAACGGACTACCGTCTCCACGAACGCGATAAGATTCATTCCCAATCGCATCCATTCAAGACTAATTTTAATTTGATAATTAAAAAAAAAATTTAAGGACATGATATATTTCTAGATATGAATATTATAAAACCTATGGATAACAAACACGTCTTATGTAACAAACATATAAAAGAAAATGAGTAAGTGAACACCCGTAATGACGATAATACTAAATTCTTATTAACAAGGAAATATTAAAAGATCATATATGGTATCATATTTATGTATATGATTCTTGTATAATTTAATAACAATTATTTAAATATTATACATGAGGTTAACCTACCCTCTACCATGGAAAAGTACAAGGTAAGGGTTTATTTCACAATCTAATCATTATGTGAGGTTATTCAAACGTAATTATCCATTGGGTCCTCTTTATCATCCGCATATTTGTTTCTTAAAAATGTATTTCAAAACATTCTTACTATTTTATAGAATATTGTTTAACATCATTTATACCCTTGTTTGACGTTTTATAATATGTTTATAAAGTAATCTTTCCTTTGTTTTCCAAATGGGGTCCTTTTTAACCATTTCGACTGAATTAAGGTAAGAATGTCTTTTTTTAACTTATATGGCCAGTGTGGCTATTTTCTGCCATTATGTAATCATCAAAGCTCTCTCACAAGCTTATAAAAATATTTTAAAAGTAAATATTTTCTATTATAATTATGTGACATTTAAATGATTTCAAAAAAGAGATATTTCTCTCAAATAGTTTTGATTTCATCTATGACAAAATCCTTTGTTGGATTTTAATATTATTTGAAATTGATTTATTATGATACAAAACATCCATATTGTATTAATGGTTTTGAGATATGTTTGACTATGTTTGTGTTATTTTTATACCATTCATGGTTTACGGAGAAAGTATTGACATTTTGTATGCTAGTTTTAATACGAATGATAATGTTATGTTTAACCCTGTTCATATGAGGAATGGACGGGACTTAGTTTGTGACGGGTGAAGCCCGCTATAGCTCCTCGATTCATCGGTAGGTCTCATGAGACAGACTAGTGTCTAGGCACAAGGCCTTGACAAAATCTTATTTTTATTCCTGGCAGAATTCCTTGACTATGTGGCTGTGATAGTCTGGCATTATGTATTCCATCATAATGATAGTGGTTATTGATATTGCATGTGATTATTTGGATAATAGAATATCCATGTGAATAAGTAAATGGCATTATATAATTTTATTTTTCCCATATTATGCTGAAGTTCATGTTTAAAAGGCTTTTTTTAGTTATACATTGCCTTAAATGTTTAAGCATAATTATGAAGGTTTCCTCAATATTGTTATCCTTACTGAACATCTGAACTCACCACTTTCTATGTTTTATTTTTCCTAGGATGTGAAGAAGTATTTAATGACTAACCTGTAGGGATAGTCTTAGGGGATATGAGTGTGGGATATGGAGACTATGTTGTTGTAGTTTTTCACTTTATTATTTAATGTAAGTCTTATGAATGTATCTAGTGTTTCCAAGGCTACTAAACTAATTGTTCGTTCGAGACTTGATCCTTTGTTATCATGCCAATGTTATGTAATAATGCAATGACTCTGTGTAACTAGGGTCGGGGCATTATAGTTGGTATCAGAAGAAGATTAGTACAAACCACAGAATCTAGATTTAGATAAACTATGAATAGAGAACATAGACCTAAGATGGACTTTGAGGATTAGTATATTCTATCTTCCTAGAATTTTGGTATTGTAGAGATTTTGTAAATTTTCCAAGCAATACATCCCTGTCTGGATATGAGCAGGTAGAGGCAGCTCTGGCCTAGATGTACCTAGGGTTAAAACCCGAAAACAACGCTTTGAGCTAGACTTGAATGGGAACTGGTGCACGACAACGGTCCTTACTATACTCTTGGTTACGAAACTCTTGAGGGTTATGATTAGGATAATTCTCATTTTCATTATAAACCATTATGATGGGTTTATGTGTATATACATTCTCAAAGAAAACATTTTTATGATTATGTATTATATCCATAAAATGTTCAATTTATGTTATGTTTATTATATGTTTGGATTTATGTAATGTGATTCATAATCTAATATTGTGTATTCCATTGTATAGAAATGTCCCCCAGTAGAAGGAATGTGAACTCCAGCAATACGTATGATCCAAAGAGTTAGAAGGGTCATATCTTTCATAGTATTAAGCCAGCATTTATAAGGGAAATAGTCTCCCATGTATTCTCAACATATTATGAAATAATATCATGTGTTAATAAGATAAGTAAATAATTCTCTGAGTCTAATGGCTTTGAAGTTAAGTAAGCGAAGAAAATGATATAAGAGGGAAATATGGGTAAAGGGAAGAGGGAAAAGAAGAATTTTCCCATATGTGATAACTGTGGGAAGAAACACCCAAGGACTTTCCTGAAGGGAATGAGAGTTTTTTATAAGTGTGGAGAAAAAGGACACCATGTACGTGACTGCAAGGGTAGGAAAAAGGTTTCAAATGTACAATGCTTCATATACAAGGAGTTGGGACAGTACACGAACTAATGTCAAAATCACCAGAGTATGACCCAAATGATGCTGTTGGATAATAATCAAGTTATGAAACTACCATAGATGATGAGAAATGATTAGTGTTCTTATGTTGTTATTAAAGAATTATGTTATTTGAGTGTTGTATCAATGGTATAATGGTTATAATAATTATGGAGTATATAAGGATAGTATTGTAGTACTATTTCATTAAGGACTTGAGATTGTGTGGAACCAAGAAAAGCGACACAACAGTATGTTAAAATATAGAAAATGTATGGTTTAGAGAAAGATAAACCAAAATATGGTTCTGATACCGAGGTAGTGATTTTGGAAGAATGCATGTTTGATTTTGATAAATTATATTGGATATTCTTGACTACCTTGAAACTGGTTAATTATTTTTATATTTCTTCATTGTGGGAGTTTACAACATTTTTGGATGGAAGAAGTATATCGGGTATTATATATGGAATAAGGGAGAATGAAATTAAGTGTCACCATGTTTTAAAATAGTACACGATGAAGGAGTTCATATGTTATTACGTGGAAAAAAGTATATTCATTGTGTTTAACTTCCTTATAAATTTTGGACTGTGAGTTTGGATAGAAGTATTTTTGATAATTCTAAAGGTTGGAATGGATTGAGTTTGAATGGTTATTTTTTGGATTTTTATAAAAGGACAGCCTGCAGAATGTGTGACAACCTGTCATGTCGGACAAAGCTATGGGAATCATGTAACCCCCCAAACTTCCACAGTACACTTCCCTTTGAATAATACAGTAGCATGTGTTGTACGCAACTTCGAGTTCTAAGACACACCACATCCAATCAAAGTAGCCGTTATGAATAGTAATACCCACTTTTTGAAATTTTATAAACATTCAAAATAGATTTCATTTTTTGATTCAGAATATTGAAATTAGCTTAGGGTGAATTTTTGGTATTTTTCTGAAAACATTCAATTTTTGATGAATAGTGAAAAAACACTAAGTTATAGTTTAAAATCAAATTTTTTATTTTAATAATTTTTTATTTTATTTATATGTAATTAAGGTAAAAATAGATAAATAATACCTATATATGTTCAATGTAATTCATTGGCATTGTTTTAGAATAATTTTAGATATATAAAAAGTTTATTGAACTTTTCACCGTCTTTTACACACCTCTTGGGAGAATTTGGAAATTCACATAAAACATAATTTTACCACTTCTGTTAGTGGAATTTAGAAAATCTGAGAGGCATGGTTAATATCAAAGAGTAAAATGTGGTTCAATGAGATGAAAATAATTTTTTGTGAATAGTAACCTTTTACTTTTATTTACCACAGTTAAAAGTAAATAGGGTAATTAAGGGTAAAAATGATATAAATATTACCCTAACACATGTACCGATTCTATTGGACATGTGTATCATGGACAAAAACAACCTTAGGAATAAAATATTATCATTTAGTTCCACTTGGACTAGATTAGGACATTTATTATTATTTAATTCAAAGAAGAGTTACAAGAGTTAAAATCAATGTTTAATTACTAAAACATAATTAATATATGGAAATACATATGATAAATTCGATTGTAAATATTCATTAGAATGCTAAAAATATTTCCTACATAATGGTATTTTATTTTAAATTTTTAGACATTATATAATTTAATTTATTTATGACACAATGGTGGTGCAGTAATTACTGAATTAGTGAAATATTAAAATAATTGATATTATAAATACCCAAATAAATATAATTTTAGGCTTTTAATGAGTTCCATGAGTTTTATAGAATAATATGACATTTTAGTATTGACATATAAATTAACACTTTATGTTTTTTCAAAACAGTCCCTCCTCCCCCTTATAAAAGGACACCACTTCTCACCAATTATTCACACCTTCCAAGCCTTTTGGTTCGGCCAACCCATGACAAAATATTCTTTCAGCTTCCCTCAATTAAACCTAGAGGCCTTAGTTTGATCAGAAAGACATCCTAAGGATCCCTTTTGACTAAATAAAAATGATGAACCTGAAGAAGAGGTAATGTTTTCACCACCCTCTTTCAAGTTCATTTCATCTTCAACTTCTTCTTTCTTTGTTATTTCTGTTCTAAAATAAAAACTCCAGTATCTTCTATATACTATGATGTTATTATAAATATGGTACAACCATATTCTGTATTATATCCATCTTTTGAATGACATGTCACCGTACGTGCGTACGTACGACTTACCGTGTCCACGTCATGGTGTAATTGTTATTCAATACATTATTATTTTGATGGGTATAATAATGATGTAAAATTCATGTAAATAATAAATATAACATGATAATTATTCCGTATATATGATATAACACCCAATTATATATTATTTTAATATCAAAAGACTGATATTGTCGCTTGTGTGTACGTACGGACTAATGTCTCCATGAACATGATGAGATTAATTCCCCATCGTATCCATTCAAGTCTAATTGTCATTTGATGATTAAAAATAATGTTTAAGGATGTGATATCATTCTGTATATGAATATGATAAAACCTATCCATAACAAACACATATTATGTAACAAAACATATAAAATAAAATGAGTAAGTTAACATCTGAAACGATGATAATACTAAGATATTATTAACAAATCAATGTTAAAAGATCATATATGATATCATATTAATGTATATGATTCTTTTATGATTTAATAAAAATTATTTCACCATTATACAGGTGGTTAACCTACCCTAAACCGAAGAAAAGTACAAGGTAAGGGTCTATTTCACAATCTCTTCATTATATGAGGTTGTTTTTACGTAATTATCTACTGGGACCTCTTTATCATCCATATCCTTGTTTCTTAAAAACGTATTTCAAATAATTATTACTATTTTACAGATTATGGGTTAAAGTAATTTATACACTTGTTGAATTTTCTATAAGATGTTTATAAAGGAATCTTTGTGTCGTTTTCCAAACAAGGACACTTTTAACCTTTTCGACAGAATTAAGGTAAGAATGTCTTTTTTAACTTATATGGCGGGTGTGGCTATTTTCCACCCTTATAAAATCCTCAAAGCATCCCTTACAAGATTATAAGAATATTTTCAATGTAAATGTATTCTTTTATAATTATGTGACTTTTAAATGATTTCAAAAAAAGAGATATTTCTCTCAAATAGTTTTGATTTCATCTATGTCAACATCCTTTGATAGATTTTAAGCTTATTTGAAGTTGATTTTTTATGATACAAAACTTCCATATTGTATTGAATGTTTTGTGATATGTTTGACTGTGGATGTGTTATTTTTATACCATTAATGGTATATTTAGAATGTATTGACATTTCGTATGCTAGTTTTAATGCAAATGTTTATGTTATGTTTAAACATGTTCGTATGAGAAATTAATTAGACATAATAAGTGACGAGTGGAGCCCACTATAGCTCCTCAATGCATCGGTTGGTCTCATGAGACAAACTACTGTCTTTGCACGAGGCCTTGACAAAATATTATTTGTAGTCTTGGAACATGGCCTAGGCTACATGGTTATGATAGTCTGAAATTATGCATTCCTTCTTTATAAAAATGGTTATTGATATTGCATGTGATTATTCGATGAGTAGAATATCCATGTGAATAAGTAACTGGCATTAATTCATTTTATCTTTTCCATATTATGTTGAAGTTAATGTTTAATAGGATTTTTTTAGTTATACCTTGACATAAATGTTTATGCTTATTTATGAATGTTTCTACTATATTGTTATCCTTACTAGGCATTTGAGCTCAAATCTATCAATGTTTTATTTTTCCCAAGATGTGAAGAAGTATTTTATTAATGACCTATAGGGATAGTATAAGGGGATATGAGTGTAGAGACAATATGTTGTTGTAGTTTTAACTTTATGATGTAATGTAAACTTTATGAATGTATCTAGTTATTACATGGCTACTAAACTAATCGGTATTTCGAGATTTGATCATTTTTTTGATCATGCCAATTTTATGTAATAATTCACCAACTCTGTGTAACTGGGTTCGGGGTGTTATAGTTGGTATCAGAGGAAGTTTAACACAAACCTTTGAAGCTAGATTTTGACAAACTCTTATTAGAGCACACAGACCTAAGATGGACTTTATGGATTAGTATTGAATAATTTCCTAGAATTTTGGTATTGTAGATATTTTGTGTGTTTTCCAAGAAATACATCCCTGTCTGGATATGAGAAAGTAGAGGAGGTTCTGGCATAGATTTACCTAGGGGTAAAACCTGAAAACACTGCTTTGTGCTAGACTCGAATAGGAACTGGTGCACGACAACGGGCATTGCTGCACTCTTGGTTACGACACTCCCGGTGGATATTCTTAGGATAATTCCCATATTTATTACAAACATTTATGAAGGGTTTATGAGTGTATAATTCCTCAAATAAACCATTTTTATGTTAATTTTTTTACAAGTATGTAATTATGTATTTTTATTCATAAACTGATACAGTTTATGCCATTGTTTAGAAATGGAGCCTAGTAGAAGGAATGGAAACTGTATCAATGCACACACTCCATGTTGGGATTTCCCTCCTTCTAAGGATAATTATAGTGGAGCTGCTGATGCGACTGTTTATGATCAGCTAATCACCATACTGGGACAACAAACTCAGGTTATGAATAATAAGGATACCCATATGGAGCACTCTGATCCGTAGCGTGGAGGATCAATGTTAGTCCACTTCATGATGTAACAACCACCAATATTCAATGGGATTAAAAATCCATTAGTATCTGAGCAATGGATAAGTTCCCCAGAGAAAATATTTCAGGCTTTGGGGTATAGTGAAAGGGAGAAAGTTATCATGGCAGTTTATCACATCACTGGAGATACTGATCAATGGTGGTCATTGATTCAAAACAAAAAGGAAGATAATGAAGTATTAAATCTGGAATGGAGGGATTTCATAGATATTTTCTTGTAAAAATACTTTCCTCGTGACCATCGAGCAGATATGGAAAGGCAATTTCTGAGTCTGAGGTAAAAGGAGGACGAGAATGTCATAGAGTATGAGGTTAACTTTACAAGGTTAGCAAGTTATGCTAGAGATTATATACGTAACCCTAGAATTAATATTGATCATCTAATTTATGGGTTAAAACAATTTCTTTGTTGAGAATTAGTCTCACAATCCTCCTCGTCGTACGAAGATATTGTCTCATGTGCTATGAAGACGGAAAACGAATTCTCCATGTCTTACGACTTTAAAGCAAAGTAAGGGAAGAAGAGATTTGCAGATCAATATGGGAATGTAAATAAGGTGAATAAGGGAAAAGTTGAATATCCATCCTATAGTAAATGTGTGAAGAAACCACCTGGTACTTGCTTGAAGGGATTGGGTGTCTGTTACAAGTGTGGTGAAAAGGCCACCAAGCTTGTGATTGCAAAGGGAAGAAAGAAGCTACCGATGTTCAGTGCTATAATTTTAGGGAGATGGGACATTATTCCAATGAATTTCCTTAGCATCAGGGGAACATACCTCAGAAAAGTCCAAGGGATCAAGGCCATGCTTATGCTATTACTACTGCTGAGGTAGAACCTCCGAAAGACGTGGTGGCATGTAATTTAATGGTTTCCTCATGTTTAGAAAATGATTTATTTGATTTTAGATCATCAAATTGTTTCAAATCTTTCCAGTTTTCTATGAAAATTAGACATTTCCAATTTGATTTAACGAGGGAGTTTTCTATCAAAACCCCTAAGGGAAGTATCATTGCTACAATGTTCTGTGGACCCATCCCATTTGGGCATATAAATGTTCTTTATCTACTGATCTCATCGTCATACCCATGACTGAATTTGATATATTCCTCGGTATGGATTGGCTTTCCGACCATGATGTTAGAATTTATAGTATGAAGAAAGAGGTTACAGTTTTTGATAATGATGATAAGGAACACCTTACCTTTAGAGAAAAATCTTCACCCACTGATTCTTATATAGATCCACCCCTAGCAGCTCAACTTAATTCAATTATCGGGGAAGAAGAGAATGAAATAATGATGGGTGAGGAGAGGAATATTCAAATAGAGGATGTACCTATTATAAGAGAATATGTTGATGTGTTTCCAGAAGATTTACCTGGACATCCTCCAGAATGAGAAGTTGAGTTTTCTATTGATTTAATACATGCTTCAAGGCCCATATCTAAGACCCCTAATAGAATGGCCACTATGGAATTAGTTGAACTAAAGAAACAACTAGAGGAATTTAGTAATAAAGGATTTGTCCTCCATAGTGTCTCTCTATGGGGAGCCCCTATCCTTTTTGATAAGAATAAAGATGGATCTATGAGGTTATGTATCGACTACAGGGAAATCAATGCTATAACAATAAAGAACAAGTATCCCATACCTCACATTGATGATTTATTTGACCAACTATATGGAGCTCAATACTTTTCAAAGATTTACCTTCGAACTGGATACCGTAAGTTGTGTTTAAAGAAGGTAGACATTTCAAATACAACATTTCGAACCAGGTACGGGCATTACGAGATTACAGTAATGCCTTTTGGGCTGACTAATGCACCCTCTATATTCAGGGACCTAATGAACAGAGTTCTCAAGGAATATCTCTATGATTTTTTGGTGGTATTTATTGATGATATTTTGGTATACTCCAAAAGCTATGAAGATCATGAAAATCAATTACACATTATCTTGAAGACTCTTAGAAGACATGAATTATATGGGAAGTTTTGCAAGTGTGAATTTTTGCTTCAGGAGATTTCTTTTCATGGCCATATTGTCTCCAAATATGGAATCTATATTGATCCTTCTAAGACAAGAGAAATCCAAGAATGGCCAGCACTAATGAGTATAACTGAGGTGCACAGTTTTACTGGTTTAGTAGTTTATTATCGACGTATCATCCGGAATTTTTCCCGATTGGCTAACCCATTAACGAAGCTCATACGTAAAGGGGTTAAATTTGGTAGGACAAAAGAGTGTGAATAATGTTTTGAAGAACTGAATAAAATATTAGTCAATTCTATTATATTGACTCTACCATCGAGGCATTATGGGTTGGTTATTTATAGTGATGCATCGAAGAAAGGAATTGGTTGTGTCCTTGTGTAGAATGATAGAGTTATTGCCTATGTGTCACGACAGCTAAAAATTCATGAGAAAAATTATCATACTGATGATCTTGAGTTAACTGCTGTAATATTTGTTTGAATATATGGAGACACTATCTCTATGGTGAAAAATGTGAGATTTATACTGATCACAAGAGTTTGAAGTATATTTTATCACAGAAAGAACTCAACATGAGGAAAAGGAGATGGATTGAACTACTAATGGATTATGAATGCACGATACACTACCACCTGGGGAAGGAAAATAAGGTGGCAGATGCTTTGATTAGAAAAGATCATGGAGTTTTGAACAAGATTAGAATTGAGAGGGATCCTATTATCAAGGATCTAGTAAAGTTGGATATGGGAATAACCATGGAAGGTGAAACATCAATGATTTTACAAATGGTTTCCAAACCATCTTTACTAGAAAGGATAAAGAGTTCTCAAACCAATGATGAGGAGTTTCAAAAGAAGATTAAAAATATGAATGATGGGAGATTGAATGACTTTGTGTATGAAGATGGAATTTTGAAATTTGGGAAGAGACATTGTGTTCCCGATATACCTGATCTAAAAAGGGAATTGTTGGACGATGCTCATAGTTCCAATTTCTCTATACACTATGGGAGCACCAAAATGTATAGAGATTTTAAGGAACATTATTGGTGGGGAAACATGAAGAGAGAGATTTCTGATTTTGTATCAAGATTTATGGTTTGTCAACAAGTGAAAGCTGGAAGGCAACAACCTGGAGGGGACATGCAACCTCTTCCAATACATGAATCGAAATGGGATAATATCACAATAGACTTTGTCTTGGGACTACCAATGACTCCTAGAAGGATCGATGAAATATAGTTCATTGTTGATCGTCTTACCAAATCAGCACATTTTCTTGCTATAAGAGAATATCTACCACTTGAATGTCTAGTAAGGCTATATATTAATGAAGTTGTGAGACATCATGGAGTCCCCCTATCGATTGTTTCTGATCGTGATACCCATTTTACTTCAAGGTTCTGGAAGAGTCTTCAGAAGGCCTTGGATACTGAACTTAGTTTGAGCACTACCTACCACCCTCAAATAGATGGACAATCAGAACGGACTATTCAAACCATAGAAGACATGTTCAGATCTTTATCACATGACTTTCAGGGTATGTGGGATAAATATTTACATCTGGTAGAATTTTCATATAACAATAGCTTCCATTCGAGTATTCATATGGCACAATATGAAGCGTTATACAGAAAGAGATGTCGCACACCAACCTGTTGGAATGACGTTGGTGAAAGAAAACTTGTAGGTCCAGAACTGGTGGAGGATACGATGGAGAAGGTGATGGTAATCCAAAACCACATCAAGCAGCTCAAAGTAGGCATAAGATCTATGCTGACAAACAAAGGAAGGATTTGCAATTTTAGGTAGGAGATCATGTTTTCTTGAATGTATCTCCATGGAAGAGAGTTATATGTTTCGTTAAGAAAGGTAAACTGAGTCCTAGGTACATCGGACCATTTGAAATTCTACAACGAATTGGGGCAGTAGCTTACCATTTGACAATGCCACCAAATCTCTCCAAAGATCACGATGTGTTCCACAGATCACTATAGAGAAAATGTATTCCTTACCCAACACATGTACGTACTTACGAGGAATTAGAACAGTGACCCAATCTGTCTTATTGCGAAGATCCCATCAGGATTCTTGATATGAGAGAACAAGTGGTGAGAAACCTGGCGACTCGTCTGGTAAAAGTTCTTTGGAGAAACTATAAGATGGAAGAGGCAATGTGGGAACCTGAGGAATTTATGAAGAAGAACCACCCACGTCTTTTCATGAAGTAGTATTATAGAAATTTCAAGGACTAAATTATTTGAATTAGGGGATAATGTAACACCCCACGCTTCCACAGTATGCATCCCTTTGAATAATACAGTAGCGTGTGTTGTACGCAACATCGGGTTCTAACACACTACAACCAATCAAACTAGTCGTTATGAATAGTAATACACACTTTTTGAAATTTTATAAATTTTATCTTTCAAAATGGACTTCATTTTTAGATTCAGAATATTGAAATTAGCTTTGGGTAATTTTTTGTATTTTTTCTGAAAACATTCAATTTTTTATGAATAGTGAAAAAACATTGAGTTTTAGTTTAAATCCGAATTTTTTATTTAAATAATTATTTATTTTATTTAAATTTAATTAAGGTAAAAATATATAAATAATACATATATAAGTTAAATATAATTCATTGGAGTTAGTTTAGAATAATTTTAGATATATAAAAAGTTTATTGAACTCTTCACCGTCTTTTACCCACCTCCTAGGTGAATTTGGAAATTCACCTAAAACATAATTATACTGCTTCTGTTAGTAGAATTTCTAAAATCCAAGGGACACTGTTAACATCAGGGAGTAAGATATGGTTCAATGAGTTAAAAATAATTTATGGTGAATAGTAACTTTTTACTTTTATTTACCAAGGTTAAAAGTAAATAGGGTAATTAAATGTAAAAATGATATTAATATTACCCTAACACATATCCTAATTCTTTTGGACAAGTGTATCTCGACCAAAAACAATCTTAGGAAAAAAATATTATCTTTTAGGTCCACATGGATTAGATTAAGAGATTTATTATTATTTAATTCAAAGAATAGTTAAAAGAGTTAAAATCAAAGTTTAATTACTAATACATTTTTAATATAGGGTTATAAAGAAGATAAATTCTATTGTAAATATTCATTATAAAGATAATAAGAGTTGATACATAACTGTATATTATTTATAATTTTTAGACATTATATAATTTAATTTATTTATGACACAATTGTGATGTAGTAATTACCTAATTAGTGAAATATTAAAATAATTGATATTATAAATACACAAATAAATATAATTTAGACTTTTAATGAATTACACTAATTTTATAGAATACTATGAAATGTTAGTATTGACATAAGTTTTTTTTCAAAGTAATCATACTGTTATGATTTTCAAAAAAAAATCAAATACCAAATGGTGTCAAAATTGACATAAAAGTGTTTTTAAAACAAATATTATATTATTAATTGATATTAAATTACTAAAAATATATGGTTAGACCAAAGGACTTATATCATGATATTTTTATCAGTAATGGACCACTTGGGGGTCGCATGGATGTATATAGTTTGTTTATTAACAATATAATATAAAAATATAATGTGACATGGTAAATCTCAAACTAATTAACTAAGAGTTAAAACTAAAATATATGGTTAATATAGTGACCCAAACCTATCTAAAATATATTTTTTGAAATTATTGTGAATCATCTCCACCTTAGACTTTGAATAATCCACTTTGGAGCCTTTATAAACCGAATATAAATTTATTATAAATTAACACTTTATGTTTTTTCTAAAGAGCCCCTCCTCCCCCTTATAAAAGGACACCACTTATAACCAATTATTTGCACCTTCAAAGCCCTTTGGTTCAGCCAACACATGCCAAAATATTCTCTCAACTTCCCTAAATTCAACATAGAGGACTTAGTTTGGTCAGAAAGACAACCTATGAAGCCCTTTTTATCAAATCAAAAGGAAGAACCCAAAGAAGAGGAAATGTTTTGACCAACCTCTTTCAAGTTCCTTTCTTCTTCAACTTCTTCTTTCTGTGTTTTTTCCATTCCAAAATAATAAATATAGTATCTTATATATTCTGTGATGTTATTATAAATATGGTACAACCATATTCAGTATTCTATCCATCCTTTGAATGACATGTCACCATACGTGCGTACGTACGGCATATCGTCTCCACGTCGTGGTGTAATTGTTATTAAATACATTATTCTTTGGATGGGTATAATAATGATATTCAATTCATGTAAATAATAAATATAACATGATAATGATTCTTTATGTATGATATAACATCCAAGTATATATTATTTTAATATCAAAAGAATGATATTTTCGTTCGTGCGTACGTACGGACTACCGTCTCCACGAACGCGATGAGATTCATTCTCCATCATATCCATTCAAGTATAATTGTCATTTTATGATTTAAAATAATGTTTAAGGACATGAAATCATTCTCTATATGAATAAGATACAACCTATCCATAAAAAACATATCTTACGTAATAAAACATATAAGATAAAACGAGTAAGTTAACACCCGAAACAACGATAATACTAAGATATTATTAACAAATAAATATTAAAACATCATATATGATATCATATTAATGTATATGATTCTTGTATAATTTAATAAAAATTATTTCACCATTATAAAGGAGGTTAACCTACCCTCAACCACGGAAAAGTACAACATAAGGGTTTATTTCACAATCTCTTCATTATCCGAGGTTGTTTTTACGTAATTATCTACTGAGACCTCCTTATCATCCATATCCATGATTATTAAAAATGTATTTCAAATAATTATTACTATTTTATAGACTATGGGTTAAAGTAATTTATATCCTTGTTGACTTTTTTATAAGAAGTTTATAAAGGAATCTTTCTGTCCTTTTCCAAATATGGACTTTTTTAACCTTTTTGACAGAATTAAGGTAGGATTGTCTTTTTTAAATTATACGGCAGGTGCGGCTATTTTCTGCCATTATAACATCGTCGATGAATCCCTTACAATATTATAAGAACAATTTCAAAGTAAATTTTTTCAATTATAATTTTGTGACTTTTAAATGATTTCAAAAAAAGAGATATATCTCTCAAATAGTGTTGATTTCATCTATGTCAATATCCTTTGATGGATTTTAAGCTTATTTGAAGTTGATTTATTTTGATAAAAAACTTCCAAATTGTATTGAATTTTTTGTGATATGTTTGACTATGGATGTGTTATTTTTATACCATTCATGGATTGTGGAGAAAATATTGGCATTTTGTATGCTAGTTTTTATACGAATGTTTATGTTATGTTTAAACCTTTTCATATGGGGAATGAATTGGACATAATAAGTGACAGGTGGAGCTTGCTATAGCTCCTTGATGCATCGGTATGTCTCATGAGAAAAACTAGTGTCTTGGCACTAGAATTTGAAAAAATCTTATTTGTAGTCTTGGCACGAGGCCTTGGCTATGTGGTCATGATAGTCTGGCATTATGGAGTCTTTCATTATGAAAGTGTTTTTTGATATTGCATGTGATTATTCGACTAGAAGAATATCCATGTGAAAAAGTAAATGGCATTATTTCATTTTATCTTTTCCATATTATGATGAAGTTTATGTTTAAAAGGCTTTTTTTTAGTTATACATTGCCTTAAATGTTTATGCTTATTTACGAAAGTTTCCACTATATTGTTATCCTTACTGGGCATTTGAGCTCACCCTTTTCAATGTCTTATTTTTCCAAGGATGTAAAGAAGTATTTTATGAATGGCATGTAGGGATAGTATAAGGGGATATGAGTATGGGGACATGATGTTGTTGTAGTTTTCACAAAATGCTGTAATTTAAACTTTATGAATGTATCTAGTTATTCCAAGGCTACTAAACTAATCTTCCTTTCAGGATTTGATCTTTCTTGTGATCATGCCAATGTTATGTAATAATGCACCGACTCTAGGTAACTATGGTCGGGGAGTTACAAATCAAACCCACAACCATAGTGCGTTTGGGATTTATCCCCTACCACTGGACTACGTGAAGTCCTTATATATTATAATGTAATATCTTTTTTAACGAGTCTGATATGTGAATTATAAATTCCTTATTTTTGGAACCCTATAGGATTATGATAAATTGAATTTTTTTTTGAATTCATTTAGAGTGAAATATGAGTTTGTGGTAGGAATTATTTGAAGGATGAAACTCAACATGTCAAGTATATATATACATATATATATATTTATATACATATATATTTTCCACTTATTTTATGGACAAATTAATTATTATACTTTATGGAAGGGATCTTAAAAGCAAAAATGTGATATCCTAATACCTTATGTTTTGTTGAACCGATGGTATTTTAAATCATTATAGATTGGTGGATTCAAGGCCCACAATTCTAAAATTGTTTGTTATTGATGACCTCAATTACTCCCTATAAATATTTACATTTTTCCTCCAATTATGTGTCTCTGATTGCAACCAATTTTCTTCTAAAATAGATTATAATTAGGTTGTGACTTTTTCATTCCCCTTTTCCTATTATTAAGACTAAATTCTATTAACCAAATTTCTGATGTGGGTTTTCCCACAAAGGTATGTTCTATATTAATCTTTTTATTTTCGAAGAAGAATTTCAAATTATGAGAATGTAATTTGTTAATGGAGGGAAGAATGTAACACTCCATGATGTCATAGTAAGTTATTTCTTCAAAGTAATGAAATAACTTGCACTACACGCAACACTGAGTTCAAGCGCATCACGACTTACCAAACTAGCCGTTCAAAAGCGGTTATGAATAATATTAATTTTATTTTGAACATTATATAATCCGTATAATTTTAAAATCCATATTATGAGTTTCATAGACATAATATAAGAACAAATTCATCTTTTCAGATAAAAGAATTATTTTTCAAAAAAAACCAATTTTACCTCCTTTTAACAGAGAACCCTTTTTAAATCCTATATTTTAATCATTTATATATTCAATTTGACAAAAAAAATATCTTCTTTAGAATCAGGACATTAGAATTTAGTTTCAATAAATGTAGGGTGTTTATCTAATAACTTTCATATTTGGGTGAATAGGTAAAATACTATATTTTAACTGAAAACACCTTTTATAATCAAAATAATTTATATTGTTATATTATACATTTTAATGGTTTGGAAGTATAAATAGATTATAATTTTACCATTTAATCCAATGTCAGTCATTGCAAGTAAGTTTACTTTGAAATTGGACATAAACAAGTTTAAATCTTTTGATAGTTATTCTCTCCACAATCCTTTTATTTAATTTTATTGAAAATCCCCTTTAAGGGTAAGTGGAAACCTACATCATGATTCCTCCAACATCCAGACACAACCTCTTCAAACAACCATTACATGGATAAATTTCAAAATAAGAAACACAACCATTCACCAAGACTTAACCATTAGATTCAACCTATTTTAGAATTCAAATGATACCATTAAAAACCCATAGACTTGACAATACCACCACCGAAACACGGATTAAAATGTGGTTCAATAAGATAAAAATTATTTTTGATGAATAGTAAATTTTTAATTTTATTTACCATGGTTAAAAGTAAATAGGGTAATTAAGGGTAAAACTGATATTATTATTAGCATAAATCATGTCCTAATTATATTGGCTAAGTATAATTCGCCCAAAAACTACCTTAGGAATAAAATAAGAACCCATATGGTCCACTTGTATTAGATTAGGATATTTATTATTATTTAATTCACAGAAGAGTTTAAAGAGTTAAAATCAATGTTTAATAAATAAAAAAATTAATATAGGGTTATACATAAGATAAATTGGATTTTAAATATTCTTTAAAAATTTAAAATGATTTCCTACATAATGGTATTTTATTTATAATTTTTAGACATTAAATAATTCAATTTATGTTTGACACAATGTTGATGCAGTAATTACATAATTAATGAAATATTAAAATAATTGATATTATAAATATCAAAATAAATGTAATTTGACACTTTTTATGATTTCCAATAATATTAATGGTTAATATTACATGTTGGTATTGATTAAATGAATTTATTTAGAATTAAAAAAGTTGTTGCAACTTTAAAAAAAATTAATTATTAAATAGTGTCAAAATTGACATAAAGGAGTATTTTAAACAAATATTATATTGTTAATTGATATTATATTCCTAAAAATATTAGGTTCATCCAAATGACTTAGATAAGGTTATATATATTAATAATGAACCACTTGGGTTTCTCTTGGCCTGTTATAGTATGTTTATTAACCATATAATATTAAAATCCAAAGAGACATGGTAAATGTTAACCTATTTAACTCAAAGTTAAATATAAAAGATATATTTAATAGAGTGACCGAAAGCTATCTAAAATATATTGGTTGAAAGGATTTTTACTCATACCTACCATAGCCTCGAAATAAGTCTCTTTGGATCCATTATCAACCGAATATTTATTTTTTATAAACTAATATTTTATGTTTTTTCTAAGGTGCCCCTCACCCCTCTTATAAAATGGCACTCCCCCTTCTCTCAAATTCATATCATCAAAGCATTTTGGATCGGCCAACCCCTGAAAAAATACCATCTCAAATTCCCTAAATTCATCTTAGTGGCCTTCCTTTAGTCAGAAATCCAACATAAAAAGACCTTTTGATCAAATCAAAAGGAAGAACCCGAAGAAGAGGTAAATATCTCACCACCTCTTTCAAGTTCTTTTCTTCTTCCAAATCATTTTTCTTTGTTTTTTCCATTCTAAGATAATTACTTCAGAATATTATATATACTGTGATGTTATTATAAATATGGAACAACCAAAGTCATTATTCTATCAATCCCTTGAACGACATGTGACCATAAGTGCGTATGTACGGCTTACCGTCTCCACGTCGTGGTGTAATTGTTATTCAATACATTATTATTTGGATGGGTATAATAATGATGTGTAATTCATGTAAATAATAAATATTAAAAGAAAAAATTCTATATATATGATACACCATCCAATTATATATTATTTTAATATCAAACGAATGATATTGTCGCTCGTGGGTACGTACGAACTAATGTCTCCACGAACACGATAAGATTCAATCCCCATCACATCCATTCAAGAATAATTTTCATATGATGATTAAAAATAATGTCTAAGGACTTGATATAATTCTGGATATGAATAAGATATAACCTATTCATAAAAAACACGAATTAAGTATCAAACATATAAAAGAAAACACGTAAGTGAACACCAGAAATGACGATAATACTATAATATTATTAAGAAAGCAATTTTAAAAGATCGTATATGATATCATATTTATTTAGATGATTATTTTATAATTTAATAATAATTATTTAACCATTATATATAAGGTTAACTTACCCTCGACCAAGGAAAAGTACAAGGTATGGTTTTATTTCACAATCTCTTCATTATCCGAGGTTGTTTATACGTAATTATCTACTGGGGCCTCTTTATCATCCACATCCATGTTTCTTAAAAATGTATTTCAAAACATTATTAATATTTTATAGACTATGGTTTAAAGTAATTTATACCCTAGTTTGACTTTTTATAAGATGTTTATAAAGGAATATTTCTGTTGTTTTCCAAACAAGGTCCTTTTTAACATTTTCGACTGAAATATGGTAAGAATGACTTTTTTAAACATAAATGGTGGGTGTGGATATTTTCATATGAGGAATGAATTGGACTTAGTAACTGATGGGTGGAGCCTGATATAGCTCCTCGATGCATCAGTGGGTCTCATGAGACAAACTAGTGTCTTGGCACAAGGCATTCACAAAATATTATTTTTAGTCTTGGAACATGACCTTGACTATGTGGTTATGTTAGTATGGAATTATGAATTCCATCATTATGAAAGTGGTTATTGATATTTCATGTGATTATTAGACTAGTAGAATATCCATGTGAATAAGTAAATGAAATTATTTCATTTTATTTTTTCTATATTATGATGAAGTTCAAGTTTAAATGGTCTTTGTTTTAGTTATACATTGCCTTAAATGTTTAAGTTCATTTATGAAAGTTTCTGCTATATTATTATCCTTACTGAGAATCTTAGCTCACCACTTTCTATGTTTTATTTTCCCCAGGATGTGAAGAAGTATTTTATGACAAACCTATAGGGATAGTCTGAGGGGATATGAGGGTGGAATATGAAGACTATGCTGTTGTAGTTTTTCACTTTATGAAGTAATGCAACACTATTGAATGTATCTAGTGATTCCAAGGATTCTGAACTAATCAGTCTTTCGAGACTTGATCCTTTGTGATTATGTCAATGTTATGTAATGATGAACTGACTCTGGTTAACTAGGGTCGCGACGTTACACCACCACACTATTGAGTTATGGATGGATCTGCAGGTTGGCAGAAATTTTTGTAGAGAACAATATATATATGGATTAGATTTCAGAAGAAGACATAAGAGGATAATCCTTGATCAATTTGTTGTTAAATATAAATTACTAGATCCCACCACACTGTGACACCACTAAAAAGCACCTGCCATAGCGATCCAAACTAGTGGTGGTAGAATCGCTAACCACCAAATATAGACGATCCACTAAATCCCTAGCCTCACTACATCTGTTGAATGTATTCAATGATGACTTTATTGAATTCTCTCCATCTAATTTATTGAAACTAGATTCAATCTCCATTGAGAACCATGTCGCAACATTCCCTTTTGAAATTAATCATTAGATATGATAGAAGGATAAGACCTGAGCTTGATACTATAGAATAAGATCTATTTCTTGTATCCCTACTACGACTAAGGAGATAACTGAGTTCACTTAAACAAAATAAAAAGATGATGCCCTTGTTGTAGATTATGTGAAATTTATCTACACCCGATACATGTATTTAAAATAATTATTTAATATATATATAAATGAAATATTATAAAAAAATATTTTCCACTACCAAATAATAATGATTGAACATAAAAAAAAATGTATTTTGGAATGTGATGCCCAAAGTGATTCATTATAAGTCTTACGAAAATTGATTTTTGAAATATGCACAATAATTACATAAAAGCTCAGTAAAATTTACAATGCAGAGAATAATTTCTAGTTTCTGCTCTATTAAACAACTCATATTTTTTTTAATTTCCTTAGACCAGGTAAAATATTCTATAAACAATGTGGAAGGTGATAGTGGTAAATTGATTCAATATTATAATGAATATTCCATTAGTTTTCCACATGGAGAATATATTGAAGTGTTATTGTGGTTAGTAATTCACATTGAAATATTAGTGGGGAAGTATGATTGGTTATGAGAGGTTGGATTCATTCAAAACATGTTTTCTTAAGGATAAAAAAAATCACCAGAGAGTGTTCCTGTGTATTTTATAGCCCATTAGTTTAGTTAATCACCACTTTTTTCTTTTCATTTTTGAATAAGATGAGTAGTTGAAATTTTTTTCATTATTCCTAGATATTTGAAGGATCCATAATTCTTAGATATGATAGGTTAATTTTGGCCCAAATTTGTGGAAATTATCAAGATTTATATATAAAATATTCATTAGTTGTTCCTCAATTATATAATTACATATTCAATTCAGTGTAAAAAAATATTATTCTTTATTTTACATCTGTGATATGGTCTCCAACCTCTGGAATTGGAGAGAAAATTCCTGTTGTTTGATCGATGAAATGAAACTCAATATTCCCTATAGACTTGTGCATCCCATTGATCTTCATCACCTATTGGTCAAAAATTGATAATTGTGACTGTTACATGGGTTGTTTGGGAAATTGAATATTGTAAAAAAATGATTTTATACTGTCTTACTATATTCCCTATCCATATTCATCTCTCTATTTTCTTGAAAAAGTAATGGATTTTGGTTATATGATCTAACCATCTCGGTAGGATAATTCTACCATGTGAGTCTTTTTAAGAATGAGTATGTCTATTGATTCATTTCAATATATGTAGGTGAACTCTATCACTAATGAAAATATATATGATGAGTGTTCATAGATCAGGTGAGTGAGGTGTTTTTCTCAACAGATCAATAAATTGTTGAGTGTGGATGTGGGTTGATGTTTTTCACTATCAAAATATATATGATATAGATATAAGATTAAATCAACCTAGATCATCCCTTCTTATGAATGGATTTTTTTTACCATTTCTTATTCTGTTCTCGTTGTTTTCTTATCTATTCATTGGTTCATCACTAGGACCAATTTCCCCATTTTTTTCACGGTTTATTATTTTATCACTTACATGTTTTAGTAGTATATTTGGGAATAAAAACTGATTTTTTAGGAGGACCGCTTGGGATTTTTAAACTACATCCTTGAGAATGATACTACGGTTAGACATTTTGATATGTCTAGGGAGTTTATAAATGTATATTTTAGATTCTTAATGGTAGGGATGCATAACGTGTCTTCCATACTCATTATATAAATGTTACATGAGATGTTATGATAATATATACCATACCTTTAGATATGAAAAGTATTAGTGATGAGAAGGACCTCCACTCCATATCTTATTAGGTTTTGTGTGGTTTTTGGCATTATTGAGGAAACCATTGGAGATACTATAAGACTATTTTTTCGTAGCTAGGTGTGAATATAGAGATCCCATTTCTCTCATCACTTGGGTGTATTTTGAAAATATCCCTTGTCGGGTTCCATCACCCTCATAATTTATGGGTTGTGATGGATTTTTTATTCTTTTTAATCAAACTTATATTTTGGGGAATCTTACAGGGTATGAATATTCTCACCCTTACATGGTCTATTCCTGCACATGTTTTTTATATGTATATGATTGAAGGATTCGTGATGATTTTGGTGGACTTGATACTGTATTATCATAGTGTTACTAAGAGTGGATAGCCAAGATCGAATGTAATCCTTAGATTTTGGGATATGATATCCCATAAATATTCCCTTTTCCATGTTGTTCTCAGTTTGGGACAACTTTTTTGGTTGGTCAAGTATTTTATTCCACTTATATCTTTATTGTACGTTGATTTATTTCTATATTATTCTAAATTCATTTATTATAATTTATATGTCTCTGAGTTTTATTATATATTTTCACTATTTCATAGAATTTCCTTTGTGTGTATCTATAGTAACATTAGGCTAAGGACTCCCCATTTAGTGTTTTTCATACATGGACTTTGTCTCCAACCCCTGTCCCATTAGAGGATTGATTGGTTTGTCACACTCGAATTTTTTTTACCTATGTCTGTTCTTGGTGGTTTGGGTCATGACGTATTGTTTTCAAAGGATGATTATCCATAGGTTTATATTTGGATTCAAGCATAATAAATGGATTTGTTTCAGAGAATAGGTAAATGATATAAGATTGTATTGAGTTTATCTCTTATGACAAGGTACCTAGTGATGGTTTAGCGACCAACACATCCATACACTGGGATTCTTAATACCTATTTGTCACCTCAGTATAAAAAGTCATAATATATAGGTATACATTTGTACATTAATCATATTGGATTGGGTATTTTTGAATTTTATTTTCATCTTCAGTCAGCTCTCAAAATATGATCATCTTACCATGGTATATATTTTAATCGTTCTAGATTCCCCCATTATGAAAAATATATATTATATCAATATAGGGTTGGTAGGATAACCCGTTGAGTGACGATTCCATAGTATAGTGACCAAATCATTCTTGGTTCCTCTAGATGGGAATTGAAAAGTGCATCCACCTAATGAATAGTTTATGGATGAACATACAATAGAACATGTGAAAGAGAAACTAGTTGTTGTGAAGTCGATAGCTTCAGTAGGACATCAAGATGAGGCATGATGTTTTAGCACATTATGTGGGTTCCAGTAATACATACCTCTCATGATTCATTGAGAAATATCTCAACAAGTCGAGGATTGAATACAGTTGGTAGTCTTAGTTTTTAAGAATGTTCAAAATCTCACAAAAAATGTTTTTTCATGGATTCAGTCATCACAACTGTGTAGTAGATTATTACTGGGTTTTGATTGCATAGACAAATTATGATATGATATACTCATGGTGATATATTTAGTAGTTTTTCCATGAACAGTCTAAACCTTTGAGATACTGATATGTAAACATCCAAGAGATTAATAACAAAAAAGTAGGTGATATGTTAGTTTCAATGTATGACCGGTGGTTTAATAACCTCATGGGCTACTCTCCCAATATATTTTAAGATTGATACTTTTGAAAGATGGTATTTGATGAGGGCCTTAATAGAGAAATCTAGGGTATAATTGTATCAATATTTCTTCCCATTTATATTAGAGTTACATAATATGAATTAGTTATATAGAACACTCTAGGAGAGGAGTTTTGTGCGGTTGAAGATGAATGTGGTAACCATGTGATAGATTTATCTGTAATGACTAGTAGGAGTCATCCATTAGTGTTATGACATAGAGGGTGTACTCAATTCTGTACTCAAACATGTGGGTCTATAGACTAGAGTTAGCATAAAGGATCCTGTCATCTTGGAGAGGGGTGATGAAATGATTATGATGGGTGAGGTCACTTTTATTGTGATTCAACTACATTTATTGCTTTATATGGTTCTTTGATAGTGTATAAACAAGTATATCAAAGGTAGTTTTTCGATCAATGATCTCTAAGGTGTGGTTAGTGCCCCCCCCAGGAGTTTGTGCTATTATAGGAGTAGGTGGTTATCCAAAGGGAGTAGATAGAAGAGGAGGATAACGATATGACCTACTACCACCTCCTCTACTAGGTGGACCACACCAGACTCCGATAGATTGTGATTGGGGGAATGTATAGTTATAGGTTATAGAGGGATATTATTAGCTTAATCATGATATGATTCAAAGTATGACCTATTTATTATCTAATTTAGTTGTAGAAAAATTTGACATAGGCATGATTAATTAAATCATATCTATATCCCACATGTGAAAGATATAGATTTCAATTAATTTTTTAGACCGGATTCTATAACTAGATGTTCTTATAGGAACCAATTCTAATAAATAGTACATCTTATGGTTCTATGAGATGACATCTAGTGGTGTGCGTCTCTCATGGGAAATTTTGTTAATTTCATTGAAAACTTTTGTGGTAATCCTATGCTCGGACTAGTCATCAGCAATGTGTGCTCAGATTGACTATAATTAATGTAATTTTAGCTTCCTTTTTAAATGATTTATGAGATTCTCCTTCACTGTCATGAATAATCTTTTGGTTAAGTGAGTGGGAATCATGAGAAGGATGTGTAATCCTATCACCCATCAATTGGATGGTTTATCTATCGGTGTAGAAGGAACATTATACATCAAGATTCAATAATTATTGGAATATTTTTTGTTTTTTTAAATGTTTTGGGACTACCTACATAGATGAATATTGGATTAGGACCCAACTAGAATTATATTACAAAACAAATATCTTCTGTATCATATAATATGGCTCCCAATGAGAATCAAGAGTTGATGGTGTAATTGAATGACCTTTGAGAAAAGGGTTATATTATAACTAGTGTACCACCTTGGGTAAATCAGTATTTGTTCATCAAAATTCATATAGGATCTTTATTTTTTTAATTGAAAACCATCACTTGAATCTAGTGATGATCATTAACAAGTACCCTATTCCAAGGATTGATGACCATTACGACCATTTGAATCTTGGATGTTGGTTTTAAAATAATAATCTCATGTATGTAAACCATCATTTGTGAGTCCATAATAATCATATTCTAAATATTGAATTATTTTGTTTATTCTGCCCTTAATAATTCCAAAGATACCATTTAGTGTGATTAATAACCCCAATATGTGAATTGAACTTATGAATAAGATCTCATGAACATACTTGGACTAATTCATTGTTTTCATTATCATGGTAATTCCAAAATATTATGTCAGAGATGGATCATAGAGATAATTTCATGATGGACCTATACTTCCCTCAAGATCACGAGCATTACGATAAGATCACATACTTTTAGTTCTGGATCCAAGAGGTTCATATTATGTGACTTGTCAACTATGATTATAGTGCAGTTGTGGATATGGTTTAATAGGGTACTAGTGTAGGTTAACGGTAAGAATTTCCAAGTTTGTGACCAATTTGAGTATGTTCATATGGAAAGTGATGCCAATATTCCTGACTAAGTAGTTTCATTTATCCTTCATTAAGACAAGACATAGGTTGATAACTACACATGTTTTGAGACATCTAGAGGATGGCGTTGAGTATTTGGTGTCATAATATTCATCTTGATATGATATTTCTGGTATATTGATGTTTAGGTTGTCATTGATTTATTACTATTCAAGGTAGTTGACTCCCCGTCATAGGAATTACAAGACCCGTGATATAGAGATGGATGCAGTATTTTTTTCCTTGAGAATATATAGGCATTATCTTTTATGTGAGAATATCATTATTTACTCAGAGCAACACATTCTATGGAATATATTCACTATGAGTTATAATAACCTACTATAGATAATTTTTTAGTGTTTCTAAAGGAATAACACTTTAGGGGAGCCTAGACAATAGGGAATTCCATTGTGGTGGCATATTCCCTTATCAAACAATCTTGTTATTTGTTTGTGTGGGAGGATTCAGAGAAGATAACCCCATTACAACTGAACCTGGTGGATTAGAGGGGTTCCACATATCGTTATTCAATGATTGTGGCTTCACAATGTCTTAATCATGTGACAAAATCCCCATTGGGAGATTATAACTCTGGGGGTTTTATGATATGATATCCTCAAGAGATATAGAAGATATTTTTTCTAATAGAGAGTATCATGCCTTCATATGTCAATGATTAATGATAGTTCCAATCACATTATGTGATGAGGTGTTGGGGGAGTTTAATAAATCTCACATAGGTATACATATGTATGTGGAAAATATATGGAAATACGTTTTAGGGTAGTATTAATGGGCTAGCATGAGGTAGAGAATTTTAGAGTATCTATCCCAATGCCTAGTCTTCTAGTAGGAAATGGTGATATGTCTAGTTTTATTAGATTTGAATCATCCTATTGGGATCTTGGAATATATATATGGGATGACATATCAAGGGATTTTATGATTAGTATTATCTAGATGGAGAGATTCAATGGTGATATTTGGTTGATTGTGGACCGACATACCATGATGGTACACTTTATGTCTATTGTAGAGTAGAGTTCGGTAGAGTTTTTTTGTGGTTGTTTATACGTGAGATCATATGACTTCCTAGGGTATTCAAGATGATAATAACTGACTATGATTCTTGGATCATGTCATAGTTTTGGAAAAATTCTTAGGTGGATTCTAGGACCTAATTATAGATTATTATGAATTTTCACACATATTTAGATTTAGAGAAGGAGCTGAACATACAGGTATTGGAAGATATGCTGAGAGCCTATCTGTCAAACATTAACTGTATCTAGGTGAATGATCAACCGTTGAGGGTGGATTTCTTATAATAATGGATATCAAATTACTATTGACATAACAACTTTTAAGGACTTGTTTGGGAGACCTTTTAGGTAACCCATGTGTTGGAAAAATAATGGAGATACATCTTTTGATTTCTTAAAGATTATGCAGTCGATGATAAAGATGGTTTAAGTGAACCATGAGCATTTGAGAATTGAACAGATTCAAAATAATTCTTATAAAAACCAATGGAATATACCATTAGATTTATACCGCATAGATAATGTTTTCTTGATATTTTTCCTATTTTTATGATTATATATATTTTCTTGGGAAACCAGCTATCATAGTGTTTTATCAGGCCCTTCAAAATCTTATAGAGGGTTGGAATGGATTCATATCTCTTTGAATTACTCCCACAGTTGGATAGATTTCATGATGTCTTCCAGGATTCATAGATGGGTAGAAACATACATGAACCATCACACATTATATGTTGGGATGTGATGGACATCAAGGATGAAGAAACATTCTTGCAATACATGGTGTTGACCAAGGAATGATATGAGATGATACTATGTAGATGGACCATTCATCTAGTTCAAGTAAATTAGTAGAATGAGATTGTGTATTAGTTATTTAATGATATTGAGATCTAGAAGAAGGATTTGTAAAACCACCTTATTATGAATAATTTTCTTATCATAGTGAAAATCAATAATGGAGGGGACAATGTAACAAATTTGGTTTCTGTTGTTTTATCATTTGAATTTCTCAATATTTATATCTAGATTTAATCTCACAGAAGACATTATGATGGGTGTCACAGTACTCCATGATTAATATATATATATATATATATATATATATATATATACATACATACATTAGTATATATTAACTCACACACAATTATCATTTAAGAATGAATGGTTTTCCCATTAATCAGGACCTCATATGGGGAATCTGAGATAGTAATCACTTCCAAAATTTACGATTCACATTGGGAATGTCATAAAGTTAGAAAGAATAGGGATATTGGTTAAAGTACATATCCAAAGTAAACAACCATACCCTTTTATATTAGTAGGTGTTGCTGACTCAGGAACTCCAGTCATTAATGAATTAATTGGGAGAATCATGAGATAGATGATTAATGTAGCGGGATCATCACCTTATTCCTTATCGAACACATTCTTCACCAATTATTGATCCATTATTAAGGATTGACATTATATATTAGGGATTTCCTCTATTGTATTATTTTTATGACATTGGATTTATTATAATCTGGCTAATCATATGTGATTTACATTCCTCACATGATCCTAATTTAATAACATTCTTTAGCCTATTTTTCAATATCTTTAATGCTTTTATTTCATCCTTGTTTCAACACTATGTAAAATTTGGTCATGACCTCATCATCTAATGATACATTTACCTCATTTTTTTGATTTTTTGCCTTTAGTTCTTCATTTTCATGATCATTGGTAAACTTGGTCAGGGATTCGACATTACCATGTCATTTATGTGTGTTATTGAACCCCTATATTCATGGAGGACATAAGGATGATGTATCTATTGATGTTTATTATGGATCGAGGGGTATTTTCTAATGCTAATGATGGATTCATGGATTGGGGCCCCAAACAAAAGCATGATGAATGACAGATAACAAACAGGTGATTATAATCTTATTTTCCATGAATCAGAGGTTATGAATCAATCTTTACAGATTATATCATTCCATGTTATCCATTTCATGTTATTAAAATAGTGGATGAAGTAAAAAAATGGTAAACATGATGTCCGTGAGAATGAATGAACCAATTACCTGAAATGCATGACTATACTCCATGTACCTATGAGGAGAATATTCCATGCAGCTATGGTTATCTTGGATAATATGTTTTAAATCATGTTAAATATCACACACCATGTGGGTAGAAAACCCCACCATGTTCCCTACCAAGGTAGCCACGTCATGTGTTAAAGGCACACACCTAGGTCCCTATGTAAGTATACATTTCATGACCAAATTAAGGCATGTCATCTGGATGACTTGGGATTATAGAGTGATGTACGATGTGTATTCACCCTATAACTATGGTGAATGTAAAAATTTTGTGACCCTATATACACACTATGTAATGTATCTTGTTTATTAAAGACTTGTTTTGGGGAAAACACACTCGAGTTCCTAGGTGGAGTCACACGTCGTGTGGCACTATGTTTACACCATGTAATATTCATAGAAAATTTTACCCTGAGTATCTCCTTGGTTGATACTTGGATTATGAATCATCAGTATCATTTCTGATTTATTTATCATAGGAGATGAAATGGTGATCATTGTGTTAATGTCTTAGGTATGACACACAGTACTGTAAGTGGGACACTTCTGATAGAAACACATAACAAGTGGTAATGATCAATTGTGATTCATTTAGTTAACAAGGGTTATTACTTCATAGACTATAAAGGTGGTGTGTCCCTCAAATCCTTAATATATGTATATATAGTACTACAACACATTACAAATTTTTTGGGTCATCTATCGACCTATCTTCACTCCCCATCGTAGAACATCAATGCTGAGGTTTTCCTCTATTAGAGTAGTTCTCCCTTGGAAATACTACACAATATGGAGGTACATGTCCTCCATACACAATCTGGATAGGTAACATAAGATTCTATGCTATGAGATAGTGCACTCTTGGCTATGAAATAATTCAGTGAAGAGTGGTGTCTCAACTCTCTATCTTATTAGTTTGTACAATGTTTTTGGAATATGTGATGAAACTTATGGAGATGTTGGTAGACACTTCATTCTTAGCTAGATTTGAAGATGATTATGCCATTTATCTTTTTTATTAGGTTTATTTATTCATTATCTATTACATGGTTCTTTAACCATATTTATTTATATGTTAAATTAATATTTTATTCTTTTTCATTGCCTTTGGTTTTGGGGGAATCCTACTGGTTATGTATATACTCACAATAAATGGGATATTTTTACACTTGTTTTAGATTTTATAAATGATTATAATATTTGTAGTGATATATATGGACTTTATATTGATGGTATATAGTGGTATATAGAGTTCTTAGTTATGTTCGTAGGTAATCTTTAGAGATTGTGAGATTTTTTGTATTTTATTTTCCATTTTTTAGTTTTTGACATGTTGACCACATTTTTTGTTGGAAATGAATTTTTCTTATTTATATATTTTATATAGTGTTTTTTTAATTTGATATATTACAATATGGTATCAAACTCCTTTATTATAGTCAATATGTTTTATATTTTATTGTATCTGAAAATTGTTTCATGAAGATAATTGTCTGTGTGCGTACTTATATATTAGGCTATGCAATCCCATTTCATTATTATTCCAACATGTCCATTTTCAATATCCACAGTAATATGAGGAGACCTCTAGGTGTCACATTTGGCTTCTTTCTAGTCTATGCAGGGACCTAGTGGATCAGATCATAACAAGAGTGTGAATGATAAGATGTTTCAAGCTGATGAGGGAATGGGGGAGATTAGACATAAAAATTACCAAGGATTGTGGATAAATTTTCAATTTTCAAAAATTCCATACATGGAAAATGGGTAGGCAGTACAACTAGAAAAACTATGAAATAACTATAGGTTAACTAATTCCCATTGAAAACCAAATCACACTATTGACTTAAAATGGTCCCATGATTAGATAAATAGTGTCCAATCCATGCAACTGCATGTGAATGAAAAATATATTATCATTATGGTTTTGATAGAATCATACAAAATTAGAAAAACCATACTCAAACTATGAAGAACATAATTGGAATGAATAGATCCATATTACCCAGTAACCTCAAGGGTAGACAAATTTTACACCCAAACCATCCTTCTAATCTAATTCCCCAAAAAATATAAATTTTGTACCACATGACCCCTTTAATCATCTAGAATCCTTAAATGATTAAATGATATCAAAATAAAATTTACTAATAACCCACGGACATTTAAATTATCTCCACCAACAAATGTACAATCATCATAATGTAATCAAAATTATGGACACACGAAAAGAGAACACCATTTTTGAGTGATCAACGATTACCCCCCATGTCTCATGGTTATAAAATATAAACTTACATAGTAAAATGGATTAATGAATTGTTTTAATAGAAATAATATTATCATAGATATCTATATTATAAAAGGAATTCTCAACCACTAAGGTGTCAAACTCAATATCAATATCATCCCATTCCATCACATGGAATGTGATTGATTAATACCTCCTCCATTAAGAAACATACAACAAATCAATAATCAATATCAAAAGGGGGAAATTTCAGCATGAATAATCCAACATCCGAAGTCATTCAAAAACATGATAGGACCTAAAAACCAATGTGCCAACAAACCCATATTTCCCTAATGACGATGTGCGATGTAAGGTGAAGCTCATAAGAAAAAAATATTCACCAATCTCAAACTATAATTAGAGTTTCATATGAACTATATATGATATATGATGTCTTTGATATGTCACAAACTTCTTTAGGATCAACTAAAATTTCACCTTCATCTCTTGAAGAAGACTTAGTCCAAATAATGACCATTATCTCAACTCTACTAAACACAAGGGTGATCTAGATGGACACGCAAACAACTATTTAAAGGGAACAATCTTAATCAAATAATGGTAACCATTTTTATAATTGAATTTACCCCAGGTAAGACAGCTTTCACAAGAACCTATGAAATTAATCACACATGAATGAAGCATATTATCCTAAACCTTAATGTACCTCTTAGTATTAACATCAGTGTGAGGGTGATACCCCATTTTTAGATTGAATTGGGTAACCATATCCTCTTGGAAAACAATTAAAGCCTTTATGTAAATCAATAATCTTTTTAAGAGAAAAATTGTACGGAAGTCCTCAGATATTCACAATCTCTCAATCTTTCATATACCAAATATCATCCTTATTCATTATCCACATAATAGGAAGTTAGAAATAAAATTTTAGGACTTATAAATGATTAATCTATCCAAGAACATCCCATATTGAGTTAGTAGAAAACTGATAATGATGTTTATAGATATCCCATCCAGCATCCATATCAGAAAGGGTAATGGATGAAACAAACCAATAGGTCTCTGGTTCCCTACATTAATCTTTAGGAAAGTAAGTCATAATGATATGAATTCTACAATCGACTACCCCATCAACAATAAATAAATATGATGAATTATATAATGATACATCATTGCATTAGTATGATGAAAATACCGACTATAATAATTCCCATTATCAATAAACTCATTCCACAGTGATATTTTAACAACAAATAAAACGTAAAAAAATAATATACCATCTGAAGATCATTAACTGTCAACTGGAGACTCCCCACCATATAAGATTTTACTAAAATGTAGAAAATCAATGTCTATTTTTTGTTCAATAAAAATAACATCATCAAATAATTAATTATATTTGACACAATAAAACAAAACCAATATATCATTCACTTTAACATCCAATATCATCTGAAGAAATAAATTATTCAACGACCATCACGCTATTGATTCCATTCAGATTGAGTTGGTAACTTCTTATTAATAATGTCATTGACCACATTCCAATCTCAACGGGTAAACACAATATAAAATTCAAATTTATAAATATAATAGACCCAATATCCTTATCACATGTTCAGTTCTCTATGTGTAAAAATATAGTTCTTTCTATCTAGATGTAAATACATATAAATCATTCACTAAAGATATATTGGTGACCATTATTGAGAACATGAATAACTATATCCATCTTGTGGTCATGGGAAGGATAATTATTCTCATTAGGTTAATGTTGGAGAGTGCCATATTCCACAACATATATCTACTACATTAGGAAATAGAATAACACCATACTTGAGGCATTAAGGAAAGTTTTATAATGAAAAAATATTTTTGGAATAATCAGAACTATATCCAAAGTTAATTTCACTTTTAGATCCTTAAATGATAATTTATACAATAAATTTATTTCAAACATAAAAACCTTATGAGAAAAATAATCCATCGGGGATACATGCTTAGTGAAATACCAAAAAATCTATAATAATCATATAATCATAATAAGATCTTATTCTAAAAAAATTACTAGTTTGTTACCAAGACATCCCTATAGGTATCATATTAAGATTCAATGAGATAACCCTCTAAAATATACAAGTTCATAGAAATGTCACTTCTTTTATCAAAAATATCATTTCGAATGATTACGAAAAATACGATGTTCTTTTAGAGTTTAAGAAAAAAACATCCCTATGATACCAATATTATTTCTTTGTCCTAGAATAAACATAAATTTTAACCACCTAATAACAAAAGAAAATTATAATTCTGGATAAAATATTAGATTTATCAATCACATAACCACGATTGGAGCATCATTAAGAACAAATAGAGTAACTAAATACTCAAAATGTCAATAACTACTCCTGAAGTATATCTTAAGAATATAATCTTCTCCGAAAATTAGCTTATGTTTCCATAAATGCATATAAATCATAAAAAACCAATAGGTTCCGAGGAACTTATAAAATATTTCTTCAATCATATGAAAAGGATACAAGTTCTTACCTGTTGAATAGTTATGATTTTGGTAATAAACAAATGATTGTCGGATTTCATCTACCTTATTTTCAAATAGAACCAGAAGAGTCCAAGGTGGAAAACTAGGATGAATAAATATTTTATCCTCAAGATCCTTAAACTAGAAATTATGATCACATAAATCAGTAGGTTTCATTTTATATGATTTAAAGGATATGTGAATCATCCCCTAAAGAATATTAATAAAAAATCAACATCCATTTGGGTAGAAAACACAAGAATGTAAATAAGAAAACATCATGTTTATAATACACTATAATACGAACTGAAAAACTCAAATATTGGTTAATGATGTCATGGAACATATGTGTAAACTAGCATGAGATCATTTCAGCCTCATACAAAATGGTCCTCCCTCTCTAGAATCTAGGATCCTTCTCACCTTGAAATATATGAGTAACCACATCAAAAGATAGAAAATGAATCTCTTAAAAATAAAAATTCAAAGTAGAATTTAAATATTATCATCTAATCCATTATAATAATGTGGTAAAATATATAAACATCATGATATAGAAAATAACACATGTCGTCTTGGTTAGTGATCATTACATGACGCTTATAACAATTAAAACTATGTTATACCATTATTACCATGGGAGAGGGAAGATATATCATGGGGGAATACGCTTCGTTCATTATCATGACACATTTATTTACATAGTTCATGTAAATGAATGATATGGACTAACATAATATATATATAAGACTACATGGGATGAAATAAACATTTTACCATCTATATATCCAACCATGCATTAGATTCCTCTAGAATATATTCTGTTAGAAAAAGACATCTATCCTCATCTCCACCCATTTCATTCCTTATTGTGTGAGTATCCCCATTTGAATGATAATTATATCCAACACTTTTAACAATATTATAGTGAACACATGATTCTTTTATAAGAGTAGATCTTGATCTATTAACATGGGAAATTCACCCACAAAAATGATTCAGATGAAATTCTTGTTCACAATGAAGGTAAATACATAGGGCTTCCTTATAATAGGTATTAGTATGGATAAATTATTGACATTGATAGAAAAGAACATAGTCTTATATTAAGGAAGCTCCTAAAACTGTACATGATATAATCTAGTCAACCTTATATTGATTCCTTATCTAAAAAGATGATACGCTATAGGCGCCTCATGCTACAACTTGTATTGTTCTAAATCTGATAGGACGAAGCCGGTAGGTTACATGGATAATAACATGACTCCCTATATGACAGAGGATATTGAATAGCATAAAGTGCATAGGGTGTGATTGTGGGGAGACTATTCCCTAATATCAGAATAGAAAATAATGGAAATCTCTAAGTATCATACATAACAAAATGTAGAAAGAGTGTGAAAGTATTATTCAACTGAAATAAAACATGTTGTAATAATTAATGAAATTCATTAATTGCCTAAAAAATTATGTCATACAATAAAACAATGTTAACCCAGTGGGAAGACCATAATCATAAAAGTACAAGAGAAATTGGAATTAGAAGTATAGGGATCTACTACTAACTCAAAGCCAACCCATGTACTCGATCTCCATACATTTTCGAACTACACCAGTCTGAATTAGAACCACTCGAGCATCTGGGTTTGATCCTGAAAAACTGGGCCTTAGTCCTATACACCAGGAAAATCATGTTGAACATGAAAAGAAGACATATAGCCTACACATACACTAAGGCGCACGTGTAGGGGTGAGAAAGAATCTCAGTAGGCCACCCCGATAAGAAACCTATAACTGTGCTGCTATAAGTGTAAGAAAAAAAATGTGCTCAGTCAAGATAATGCACAATAAAAAATGTAAATGAATTTGATCCCATAGTTTAACCTTGGGTCCATAATCCCAGTCAACTAGGTAAGTGCCACCATTGATGTCCATATCATTATATGTATACATGAATAGGACCATATGTATACTTATATACAAAATTATGAATATTCATTGGTATTTGAATCAATAACATGATACCTTATCAGTATTCAATCCTTCATTATGTAATCCCAATCGATTGGACATCTTGTGCAATGTAATTGAGCTACACATTATTCTACACAATCCATGTATCATTTAGTCGATATTTAGTCCCACAATCCCATTGAAATATACCTTCTTCAGCCATCACTATAATTATACCTCTGAGAAAGTTATTCCCCCAATGGGGGATACCCGACCTACATCGGGGTTCACATGTAATCACCTACATTCACTAACTAGGATATTGTATACCAATGGTCGATCCTGTGATCAAGGAACCCGTATACCGATAATAAATCCTGTAAATAAATATACCGTATTCCAATGGTCGATCCTGTAAAAGGGCACCAATTAGAAAACACATAGTATCATCTCATGAATTCAACTAAGAATCAGAACATAATATATGATCATTCCTATATGTCTTGTAACTGATCCAGAAGAGCATAATCATTCCAATCAAATGATGAGAAGAGCGTAGTCAACCTCAACATATATCAACAATCATATTATTCCAAACAAGGAATTCCAATAATGGGAATCCATGTATCACTCAAGGCATAAGGAAACAACCCACTAAGCCCATATAGGGAATTCCTACAATTGGAATCAATGGATCACCAATGGATTCAACAGTGCCAATAGATCCCATCCAAGGAATCCCTAAATGGATCCTTGGTTATATCGGAATTTACAAAAATCCTATATGAGCCAAACTACAACATCGATATATATCTCATGGATTTTAATATAATACCCTCTTTGATTCTATCCATGGATTTCTAATCTAAATACAGAGTTCACCTAAGTTATAAGGTGCAATAGTCACATGAACCCATACATGTTCATTTTACCGAGGCCATGGTTTTCAAATTTCTATCTGTTGTACTCATCATGTTTTAATTATCACCAATAATTTAAGGAATGTTTAACATATTGAATTTTTTTTGAAATTGTTTGCTTCCTTAGGATTTTAATGCTTAAAACTCATGGTTCAAACACTCACAAGTTCTTGATTCAGAATATCACGAAGTATGTTTGAATATTGTAAATTAATATTAATATTGTTATATTATTGTTATGATTAATATTAACACATTCTATGAATATTATTTCTTATGAATGTTTATAGATATTTGGATATGTTTGAGAAAACATATGTTTTCCACTAGTTCTGTATTTTGGAAAAGTCCCTAACACTTTGACCATAACACAGTAACCATGACACAGTAACCTAGACGCCATGACTCACTTATAATAACTAGTACCAGATTTTCATAATGGATATGCCACCATTTCATTTCTACTATTTACAAGACCCCATTTAATATTTTATAAATGGACCACACATTGTGACCATGCTATCAATTTCAAATCATTTAAGGGATCTGCTACCGTAATCCTTATACCAAAACCATATGTTACTAGTTTTAGATTTTTTCATTGAACAAGACACTACATCTATTCTACTAGTTCTAGATTTCAATGCAACTATGGAATCATGACTCTCTCACTGTTACTTCCTCATTGCTCAATGAAAAAGTAGAGGACACAATTTCCAGTGACATTGTTTCAAGACAAAATGTGACACCATTCCCTACAAAAGCTTTTTTTTATGTCATTTTCAACTAAATTTAAATGTTATATAACGGTCATACTGGAATAATTTAATGAAACTAATGTATTTAATTTTAATTTTTAGACCTGTCAGCAGATAGTACATGGTAGGAGGTGTATAAAGCATGCATTCGGTCGCCTCCAACACATGAACCCAAAATAATAGAAAATCATTGCACTGGAGCAAAGAGATGAGAAAGATTTTGAGAAGTTGAATGCATGAAAAAAGATAAAGATTCATATATTATATAACACAGGAAGAAAAATAGATTCCTCATGAGTACTATATATTAGAGCCTCATACATTCTCACAACAACATCTCTAATATGAACACAACCATTTGAATAGGAAACCATAACACATGACCCTTGATACTCTGTTTTCTTTTTCAAGAGGTCTTGAAAATCACATCCGCTATATCCTAAAACTTCAGAGCTGTATAGAACAACACTCTTAGCATTTCAAACCATTTACTATAATCTATACTCTACTATGTACTATTTTATTACATTTCAAGTAGTGTGTGTGTGTTTCAATATTAAAGCACACTTTGTCTTATACATTAAACTAGAGGACCCAAGATATCTTCAGTTAAATATCATTCTATTCTTTTTTTCACCCAAAATAAGAGTGGAAGAGGTCCTTTTTGACCTGGTAGTTTATTTTCCCACAAAAAACAGTTTAAGGGTTCTTGTGACCTTGACATTCTTGTGTACTATTGTTAATCCCGATCTTGGGTGTTGATCAAATATTTATACATATATATTGACTTAGTGGTAGGTTATCACTAAGTGGATTGGACTTAGTCATGCATGATACTGAACGATATTTTTTATCCATGATGTCTTTCAATTTAGTTTATCTCTGTTTTAACTTATATTTCAAAAAACTAAATTTTACTTTGATATTAAGTCTTGTATAGTAGATATAATTGTTTTCTTTATTAAAGTAGTTTCAAAGCCTCTATAAATATCTAAAATTGATATTTTTGATAATTAATCACTCTTCAATGAAGAAATTTAAGTATTTAAAGTATTGTAATTTTGTTACCTTGATTAGCTGGCATGTTTTTTTTCAATTAGGGGAAATATTTATAAAAAAGATTTATAATAGAAGTTTTTATTGGAACTCAATTCACCACCTCTTGAGTGTCCTACTCTAACCAACATTCAGTATCTGACACATTTGTCAAATCCCTATTTTCAACTTTATAAATCTCTTTATAATAATTTTAAACTGTGATTTTAGTTGTTTTTTAAAGATCTCAAAATTTTGTAAGTTATTAATTTCTAGTTCATCCGAAAAAACTACAATTTTTTATTTAGTAAGGATAATAGATTGGAAGGTGAATCTACAAAAAACACTCTATTCATTAATAGAACAAATTATGTATACTGGATAATTTAAATGAAAATACACATATAAAGTATGTGTATTGATATTTTGTCATTAATTATAGATGAATATAAGATTCCTGAAACTGATAAGAATACTTTGGATGAACCGACTAGGTATTATTATAATATAAATTTCTAAACCATGAATGCATTATAATTTTTTTAGGAGATGAAGAGTTTTATTAAAATTATACTTGTAAAACAACCCATGATATTTGGGAAACATTATCTATTTCTTGTGAATGAACCTCTAGTGATATGAAAATGAGACTTAACACATATACTTTTAAATATGATACATTAAAATGATGTATGGTGAACCTATTTGTGACATGTATCTAATGTTTAATGATATTTTGAACATGATGATCTCACTGGGAAGAGACGTTACAACCAAGTGAAAAATTATGAAAATACTCAAAAGCTAACTCAGTAGCTGGAGAGGGGACTCTGTCTCAATTAGAGATTCCTCTGATATTCGAAATCTACCAGTAAAAGAGATTACAGGGATGTTGATAATTTATGAGGAATAATTAATGGTCAACAATGAAGTGGAAGTTGAACCGAAGAGAAAGTCAGTGTCCTTCAAAGCCACTACTTCCAAAATTAATGAAAATGAAAAAGAGAAATTACAAGACCCTACGGAAAATTATACTAGTGAACAATCATCACCAGATAGTGATGAATAAGTGTCTCAATTAGCTATATGGTCTTAGATGTTTTATAAGAAAATGTTAATTTTTATAAATCCTAACTTTAATGGAATATATGATCACAAGAGAAAATAGAAGAAGGATTGGAATGTAAGTTACATATCAAATGAAATAGTCTCCTATGGATGTAATAGAAAGGGACATATAAGGATTGATTGTCCCAATAAACAATATAAGTAGACGTAAGAGGAAAAAAGATAGAATTTTTAAAAATTCCATTAATGGAACATGTAGGCGTTCTAGGAAAGTTAACGTGACTCAAAGTAATCACATGATGAAAAGGATGAAGGGACCAATATGTGTTTTATGAAAAACACTTCTGACATAACCCTTGAGTTTCATGTACAAAACTGCTTTTATTATAGTGATGAAAGTGATTCTGAAAATATGACTTGTGATGAATTATTTGAATATTGTAATATTATTGATGACACTAGTAATGAACTAAAAGATAATTACAAATATTTGAATAAACAGTTTTCCTTAACTACTTATGTCATTTCTAAACGTATTGTAGAGAATGAGAAAAATGTCCAATTTATGATGGAGAGAAATATATTTATGTTATATAATGACAAATTGAAAAAGTAGATAACTCATTCATCAAAAATATAATAAATATTTCTGGTGGCATGTCACATTCAATGACATTGCTAATGAAAAAACAATTGGATTAGGCTAGATCAGTACCTCTAAATCTATTTTAATTTCTAATGTACTTTTTGATGGATTGAAATATAATATACTTATTATTTCACACCTAAGTGATGATGTATTTCATTTTATATTTTAAAATTATTATGGTAATATTTTTAACTCAAAAAATTAATTCTTAAATTTTTATTTTAGAAATTAAAATGTTTTTGTTGTTAACATAGATTCCTTAATTTCTCAAAATGTTTCATGCTTGAGTGTTTTTCACAGAGACTTTTATTTGGCATAGAAAACTAGGACACTTCAATATACACTCCCTTAGAACACTTATTAGAATGTTTTTATTCAAGGACCTACCCAAACATTATTTTCCAAATGACAAAGTCTGTAATCATTGTAAAAAGGGTAAACATCACAAAATATATTTAAAAACAATAAATGAAGTTTCAACTTCTCAACCACTTTATTTGGTTCACATGGACTTGATTAGACTATCTAGAGTTTTTTATTTAAATGTGAAGCATTATATTTTTGTTCTTAATGATGTATATTCTAGGTATAATTTGACCTCCTTCTTCATTCAGAAAATTAAATCTTTCTCTCATTTTACAAATTATGTGATAACTGTAGAAAATAATAACGGGCCTCACATAAAATCTATAATAAGTGACCATGAAAATGAGTTTAAAAACAAATAGTTTGAATCATTTGGATCAGAAAGATTCTATTGTCATAACTTCTCTTCCACTAGGACTCTCAAAAAAATAGAGTTATAGAAAGAAGAAATAGAGCCTTGTTAGTATTTTCTAGCGACATTCTTAGTGATTTTTTCCTACCTATTTATTTTTTTGGAAGAGGATTTGAATAAAACATGCTATATTATAAGGAGAGTGTTAATCAAACCTATTATTAAAAGTACTCCCTATGTGTTGTGGAACAGTAAAATCCCAAGGTTATTTACTTTAATGTTTTTGGTTGCGAATTCAATATCCTTAACTGTAAGGATAATCTTCATAATTTGTCCTCCGTTGGTGATAAAGTAATTTTTAGGGGATATTAGATCTATAGTAAAGCCTATAGAGTCCTTAACAAAATAAAAAAAATGTGTGGACGAGTATATACATGTTAAATATGATGAAACTGATCGACATAAACCTAAGACATCCCTAGATAATATTGAGGATGAAATGTAAAATATGTAAATTAATGATAAATCATCTTACCATATTATAAAAGAATCATTTAAAACATCCATTTCTAGAAATTCTCAAGATTCATGCTATAATGAACATAATCATGTTGGTGATTCTGAAATAACTAGTGCATCTTTTTCTTTAGTTTTTAGAACCCATAATAACCATCCTTCAGATTTTGTAGTTAGAGATTTAGATAAGGGAACATAGAATTTAGATTCTCTTAGAAATCAGATTGAACATCCAAATTCTTGTCAGAACATGATCCTAAAAACATCAACGATTCTATCAATGATGAATTTTGGGTGATGGTTATACAAGAGGAGATAAATAAGTTTTAAAGGATTAAAGATTAGAAACAGGTGGATAGACCTAAAGATATGTTGACCGTAGGAACTAAATTTTTTTTAGCATCAAAGTTGATGAAACTAGTATCATAGTTAGAAACATATCTAGATTGGTTTCACAAGCTTATAGTTCAGAAGAAGGAATTTACTTTGAGGAAATGTTTACACCAGTTTCTAGATTCTAATCCATTAAACTCTTTCCTGAATTTGAAACACAACAAAATTTTAAACATTATCAAATTGATGTCAAGAGTTTATTCTTAAATGGGTATATATTTGAGGATGTTTTTTTGTTGAAGAAAACATGGTTTTACAAAAACTCACATTCCAAATCATGTTTTTAAATCAACAAAATCTTTATATGGTTTAAAGAAAGCTCCAAGATCTTTATGTGATACAATAATTAGTCTTCTTATTTAAAAAGGTTTTACAAAAGGTATATATGATCCTAATCCTTTTCTAAAATGAATTTCTAAATATTTTTTGGTTGTTCAAATATATGTATATGATATTATTATTGGATATTTAAGAAAGTCAATATATACTGATTTTTCAAAAATGATGAAAAATAAATTTTAAATGAGATTGATGGTTGAACCCAAATTATTTAATGGATTTCATATCACTCAATGTAAAGAAGGTATTATTTTCAATAAATATAAACATACAAAACATATTATCAAAGTTTATTTGCATGGATAAAACTAAACGTAGTGATACTCCAATGAGTACTAATTTGAAGTTATATCTTGATAAAATTGGATAATATGTTCATCAAACCACTTATAGAGGAATGATTGGGAGTTTACTCCACATAACTAATAGTCTGATTGATATAATGTTTTGTGTTTTCATGTTTTCACGTTATCATGAAAACCCCAAGGAGTCTCATTTTCTTACGGTTAAAGGAATTTTTAAATAAATCAAACATACAACCAACTTAAGACTATTATATCCTAAAGAACAATAATTTGATTCAGTTAGATATTCAGATGTTGATTTTGGTTGTTTTATGTTAGATAGAAAGAGAAAATCTAGAACATGTCACTTTTTAGCAAGTCTCTAGTATCAGGGTGTAGTAAAAAACATTACGTTGCATTATCTACTACCGAGGCTGAATATATACCTGCTAGTAGTTGTGGTGTACAACTTTTTGGTTTAAGAACACCTTAATGGACTATGGATATAAATTCATACATTCCCTGATAAATTTTTATAATAAACATGCTATTAACAATTCAATGAATCTTGTTTCACATTCCCCGACTAAACATATTGATGTAAGGAATAAATTTTTGAGAGATAAATATCAAAATGGTGATATATATTTGGAATTCATTGGCACTAAACATCATCTATCTGATATATTCACTAATCAATTAAATTCTAGAAGAATAAATTACCTCATATATAAATTAGGAATTATAAGCCTCAAGTGAATAGTTACAGATTCACATTTTATTATTTCACAGTTCAAGGTTTAACATGTTATTGACCTATAGTTATTATTTGACACTTAAAATCTCACAGCTATTTCCCTTCAATTACGGTCTCATACTTGCAGTCTCAAATTATATGGCCCCATCATCTGGAGTCACACCGTAATACTAACACTATGACGACCTATTCCGGTCTCACCGTAATGACTCAAATTTCTATTTTTTAAAATTTTATTTTTGGCATCACTCTATCCATTATTTTATTGTTGTTATAATGTATATTCGTTTTTTCAATGTTTAAAATCCCAAAATGTTAAAAACCTGATATGTTTCACTCCTCACTGCACTCAAGATCTCCTCTCTTGAAACGGAAACCCTTATATCTCAAACTGTTAGACCCTTTTCAACCTTTCATATTTCTCCATCACACATTGGATGCCCATAATAAAGCATACATCTTCTTCGACTTTTGAGAAGCATATATATTATAAAAAAGTGAAAATGCTCATGAAATAGTGGCTAAGACACCGCTAAATCTTGGCCATGCTGATATAAGAGTATTGCTAGAGAAATAATTCTGTGGGATGTGGTTACTACTAAGTCAGTCACTTGTTTTGAATGTACTGGAAGAATCGGGGTGGCTGGACATGTTCATAAAAGAGAATAGACTAATTTATATGAATCTTCTTTCTGAGTTTTATCAGTAGGTTCAGTATTCATTCAATACTGAAGATGATTAGGTTGCATGAAGTTGGGTGAAAGGTCAAAGGTGTAATTTTTCTTCAAGGTTATGGACTGGATGTCTAGGAATACCTCATGAAGGAATATTTGTGCACTACCAAAGAGGTTCCCCCTCTATGTTATGTCACTAATGGAAACAACATTTAATACATCAGTATTTTTCATGTCGGTTCTATATAATCAATGTGCAAAGATGTAAAAATCGATTTATCGCATCTATTATTATATAAACCACATGATAAATCGATGATAATGATTTTTTACATCGGTTATTTTATAACCAATGTAATAAGAACAAAGATTAACTTTATCATGTTGGTTATTTTATAATTGATGAGACATATCGAATTTGGGTACTTTTTCATGTTGGTTATTTTATAACGGACGTGATAAAGCGCCATTTATAACGTTGGTTATAAAATAAATAAGGTTTTAAATAATTTTCTACGTCATTTATTAAATAAACAATGTTATAAAGATAAAAAACAGTCTATCTTTTCGGTTATTAAATAAACGATGTGAAAATACTTTTAAATTATTTCTCGTGCCCCGTATTCGGTTATTCTGTATTCTTCGTTCAGGCGACCTGCTACTCATCTCTCTCGTGTGGAAAACCTAGAAAAGATTTTTTGAATTCATTCCCATTATCCTTGTTTTTTCATGATCATTAATTATCTTTATTATGACAAGATCTATCAGGTTGACTCGTAACACTCAAGTGAGATTACGTGACTCGGTTTCATTTTTTAATTTTCTAAATGCCCTAAAATATTTTTTTAGATGTTATTTTTTATCATTGTTCTTTTTTCATGGTAAGTTTCATAGTGTTCATTTATATCATGCTAAATTATTTTCTGGTAAAATAAACCACAGATGTGATATCATGCTAGGTTATGGTTTTTTCTTTGTTCTATCATGTCTGTGTGGATGTACAAGGGGTGTGCAAGGGGGTGGGGGTCTCTAAGTGGTTGGGGTTTTCCAGTGGGGTTGGGGGGGGGGCTATCCAGGGGGTGGGGTGTATAGGGGGTGTCAAAGGGGGTGGGGTGGTTTCTAGGGGGTGTGGGGACTGTCCAAAGGGGTTGGGAGTGTCCAAGGGGGTGGGGTTGTCTAGGGGTAAGGGGGAAATCTAATGGGGTAGGGCTGTCCAGGGGTGGGGGTGTTCAGTGGGTTGGTGGGCTGTCCAAGGAGGTAGAGGGTGTCTAGGTGTGTGGGGGTTTGTAGGGGTGGGGGGCTGTCCAGATGGGTGGTGGGATCTCCACGGGGGTAGTGGTGTCTAGGGGGTGTCCAAAGGGGTGGGGGGTTGTGTCCACGGGGGGGTTGGGACTTTCCAAGGGTGTAGGGGTGTCCAGGGTGGGTGTTGGTGTCATGGAGGGTGATGAGGTTGTCTTGGGGGGTGGGGGTCTAGGGATTTCCCAAGGGGGTAGTAGTGGGGTTGGTGTCTTGGAGGTGGGGGTGTCTAGGGGTGGGTGTGGTGTCTGGGGGGGGGTGAGTTGGTTGTCCAAGGGGTTATGGGGTGTTTAGGGGGCGGGTGGTGTCTGAAGGGGGTGGGGTGTGTCTGGAGGGGTTGGGGGCTGTCAAAGGGGGTGGTGTTGTCCAGGGGGAGTCCAAAGGGGGGGGGGTGTCCAGGGGGTATCTAGGGGTAAGGGGGTTTTCTAGCCAGTGGGGGTGTCCATGGTGTGGGGGATGTCTAGAGGGGTGGGGGCTGTCTAGGTGGTGGGGGCTGTCCAAGGGGGTGGTGTGTCCTGGTTGTGTCCAAGGGGGGGGGGTGATGTTTAGGGGTAAGGAGGATTTGCATAGGGGGTGGTGTTTTCTAGGGGGTGGGGGTGGTGTCTAGTGGGTGAGGGGGCTATCCCATGACGTGGGGTTTTTTACGGGTGTGGGGTGTCCAGTGGGTTAGGGGTGGGGGTGAGGGGGGTTTTCCAAAGGGGAATGGGTGTTGGGGGGGTCTTTAGGGGTGAGGGGGATTTCCAGGGGGTGGGGTGTCAAGGGGGTGTCTAAGGGGGTAGGGGGTGGGGGTTGTGTACAGGCGGTGGGGTGTCCAGGGTGTGGGGTGGTGGTGTCCAGGGGGTCAGTGGGTTGTCCAAGGGGGTAGGGGTATCTTGGGGGTGGGGTTGTCTAGGGGGTGTCTAGAGGGGTGGGTGTGCTCTTTAGGGGGTTCAGGTGTCCAGGGGGTGGTGGCATTGAAGGTGTGTCCATGGGGGATGTGGGTGGTGTCCAATGGTGTAGCTGGTTGGAAAACCCCCTCACCCAGTAGACACCCCACCCCCATGGACACCCCCCCTGGACAGGCCTCCACCCCTGGACACCCTTGCCCCCTTGGACACCATGGACAACCCCTACCCCCGTGGGCGGTCGCTACCCCTTTGGAAAGCCCCCCACCCCTTGGACAACCCCTACCACCTTGGAAACCCCCTTCGTATATATATATATATATATATATATATCCCAACAGTTTCATTGAAACATTAGAAATATTTTAACTTCAGGTAGTCTATATCAATGGTTCCTGTAGAATCGTTGGTATAAGGCTATTGCAACAACCATCAAGCCAATGGTGTGTGTAACCATTGGGTATTCTATCCCAATGGTTTCAGGGGCTATCCTAATGGTTTCAAATTACTGGGAAATGTGTAATTTTTAGAAGTGAATGTATACATATTATAATATTTGTACATCATATTTCTTTTTTACGAAAGGGTGAATTTGGTATCTAGTTTCCCCAGAATCTATTCATTCTGTACCATAAAAATAAAGGAACCAAGATAAATTTAAAACTTTAATATCTAACAATATATTCTTTTTAAAATCCTTTTCATATGTATATTTTTCAAATACACATAGATTTGTTTTATATTTTTAATTTGTTTTATATTCAAATTATGATATTTTTCTTATAAATATATATTTTTCTTATCTTATAAATATGTATAATTTTGATACTTGTTGTAGGTAATAATGATTCAAATTTTTATTAAGTAAATTTGAATGAGTAATGAATTTGAGGAAGGTGTTGATGCCTTTTTGTAAATTTCTAAATGAAATTTTCCAAGCAATGACATTTTATTTCTTTCCATGCCTAAAATGATTTAATATGGAGAAGATGAAAAGATGAGAGATGAAAGATGATTTGATTTTTCACAGTTTAAATCTGAGTTATAGCCCATGTATTTGGCATGGTGAAACTAGAGAGTGTGTCAGATCTACTGATGATGGGGATTTACAAGATGGTAACACTGATGGAATTGAAGAAATGATTCATGATATTGTAGAAGAACAAATTGAGATTGAACTGATAGTTGTACATCTATATGGTGATGCTGAAAACCCAATGTATCCTAGTTATATAGATTTTAGAGTTATATCGGTGATGTTATGATTGATTCTCATGAAGGAAAAACCTAGATGGAGTGACATAAGTTTTACAGAGCTACTATAATTATTGAAAGGCATTCATCCGAAGGAACATGATCTTCCTGATTCACAATAAAAGGGAAATAAAATATTACACATGATGGGGTTGGGATATAAGAAAATACATTCTTTTATGAATGAATTTATGATATAAAGCAAGGAATATGAATTTTTTTCATAGTTTCCTAAATATTGGACATCACGGTATAAGTTAGAAGAAAAATCACAGAATGATGTAGAGATTAAAATGATCCCTTCTATGTTGTATTGGTATATTCTTATAATTCATCATTTGATACATTTATTTTCTAATTCATGTGACAAAAAAAGGTTAAGATGGCATGTTATTGAGTGGATATGTGATGGAAAAATATTTCATCTAGAAGATTTTCTACAGTGGAGGAAAATGGATGAGTAGGATCCTATATTTAGAAATAAAATTTTAAATCTCAGACTAGGGTTGTGCATGGATGGAATGAATCCATATCGAACCCTCAGTAGCACACATAGTTCATGGACTATTTTATTGGTAATTTAAAACCTCTCTCCTGATGATTTTTTGAATTGCAAATATATCATGTTGAGATAATGATATCTAGTCCAAACTAACCTAGGAATGATATTCATATTTTGTTTTCACCATTGATTGATTATTTGAATCATTTATGG